>CM076579.1:602167442-602872930 GCA_034641835.2 Pinus albicaulis | reverse complement strand
ACTATCCTTCTAAATGCCGCAGGAAATCAGGATTAGAAATACAACAATTTATCATATTTTCCTCAAAATTTTCCATAAGACTTGTGACTTGGGCTATTGTTAAAACTGGTTGGGTACCTTCTGAATCATGTTCTTCTTCTTCCTCATCCCAATGCGTGTTTTCTGATCTCAAGAGGTGTTTAGCAGGGGGATACAAGTTGATATGTTTTGTTTCAGCCCCATGAGTGATAGTCATGTTTCCAGATCTACACCCTATGTAGGCATCAACCGTGGCTAGCCACAGCCTCCCCAAGATCAATGGGTGCCCTCCCAAGTTAGTTTTAGGTTCAAGAACATAAATTTTTTTAAGGTACTCCAAATAATCCAATGAGATGAAAATGTCTTCTAAAACCCCTTTTGGCTTCACCTTAGACCTATCTACTAATTCTAACATGGTAGGAGTGTGTATTAATTCAAAGGATCCTAGATGAGATAAAGTTTCCATAGTCATCACATTGATGGTTGCACCTAAATCAATAAAAGTGTTCTTTATGGGGTATCCATTGATGAAGGTGGTCACCACAGGGATTCCAGGATCCACATATTTTTTAGTAACAAATCGGGTAGACATTAAATTGCAAGGTTTCAACCTACTTGAATTGTTGAGGGTCATTTCTTTTGTCTCCCTGGTTTCTTGGTACATAGTTCCCTCAGTGTTTTGGAATATATTGGGATGTAATTTATTGCTGGAAGTAATGGGATCTTGATACACATATTTCTCAGTTCAGACACAATATCAAATTCAGGTTCTTTTCTTTTAATTTCCATTTCCAACCTCTCTGGAAAAGGAGGCTCGACTATATGAGATGAGGAAGGTTCTTGTGGCCTTGAGGAGGATGGTTTTTCTGGTTCAGGTGTGGTTTCCTCTTCAGGAATTTCTAAGGTATCTTCGTCTACAATCTCCTCAATTCTGTCGGGCTGATTCACCACTTTTCCTGACCTAAGGTTGATTCCCTGCAGCTACAAAGGTAATTCATGCAACTGTATAGAAACGGAAATTTCCTACAAATATGCAGGAAATTCTTGTAACGTAGGGTCAGAAACTTCCTGCAGTAGTTGAGGTGCAACACAGTAGGTAGGAAAAGTGGGATAAGTGACCAATTCAATGTTGTGAGTAGATCGGATGGTTTTATTATTTGGATTAGACACTGGTTGAGCAGGAATTTGTGTGGGACGAGGTTGATTTGGTGGGGTATTCAATTGAAGTTATCATTGCGGTTGTATCATTTGTTGCAGTGTGGGTTGTGAATAAAATTTTTGAGTTGGGAAAATTTGTGTATTAGGATAAGAATAGTTCCCCTTCCAAATCTGTTGAGGAGGCCAACGTTACGAGGGCATCGGACCATTCCACATATAATTTTGAGAATAAGGAAATTGAAAATTTGACTGTGACATACCTGCAACATGTGGCTACCATGGTCTCTGAGGTTCCATTGCATAAAGTGCATTGACATCTCCTTGATATTCTACGTATGCTGCTTTAATTTCAAGTAGAGAAGGACATTGATCAGTGGAATTCTCAGCCTCACAAATTTGACATACCTTGATACTATCAGTAGGGCATTCCCTTAGAGCATGTTTCTTCTTGGATTTGGAGTAGAACACCGCCAAGGCTTTCTCCAATTCATCATGTTTCTCATGTTTATTCTTAGCCTACAAAACATCCAATTGTGAAGATAAAGTGCTAAGAATATCAGTTTTAAAATTTTCAAATAAATTACCCATTTCAACTCTGGTTACTCCAGCTCTGACAACTAATTTGACAAGCTCGGAAGAAGGATCTCTTGGTCCCCCTCCAATCTTGTAATTTCCTCTTGAATATATTTTACAAATCTCACACACATCATCATAACTCAGCTTCGATACATCACTTTCTCCCATTAGATTTAAGACCTCCAGATATTCTGGGCTAATTTTCCTAATAAAAATGGTTCTCTTGGTCTCTCTATCAAATTGATTCACATTAGGTATCTGCAAATTGTATTGGAATCTTTCTACCAAATATTCAAGGCTCTCCCCTTCCTTCTGAGTCATCCCAAAAATTTCTTCTCTGAGGTCTCTAGTCTTATAGTATTCCTGGTACTTTCTCATGAATACATGTTGGGAAAAATACTGAGAGGGAGGGGGGGGGGGTGAATTAGTATTTATAACTCACTGTAAACTTTTACTTTTATTTACTTATTTGTATGCACGGAAAATTTTAGGGGCGAATTTTAGCCCGAAGGCGAATTTTAAGGGATTTTAAATTTTATTAGGGCGAATTTTTTATATAAAACCCATTTTCTATATTTTAATAAAGTTAGCCCAATAAATATTTTAAAAATAATTAATTATTAAATATTAGCCCACCAAAAAAAGGGTGCATAAAACTAGAAACATGAAATTCGCCCCCGATTTTCTTTGGTTGGAGCAGATTTCCATAGCATTCGCCTGGATTTACAGGGTCGGAGGGAGGGGTTAGACTGATTCGCTCCATCAGGTTGTCGTTATAAAGAATTTTGGAGTGCTTTACTAAATAAGTTTGAATCTCAAAGAACAAAAACCTTAAATATTTTGCAGCAGAACTGGCATTCAAAAGAAGACAAATTCCTCTCAAAAATGAAACGCGAGATGTCAGTGATGACACGCAAACCGGTATGTAGGTTGACCGAGGCTTGTGAAGTTTAGAGTTCTAGGTTTTCTTACTTTCTGAATTATCGGATTCCTTACATGTCCGAGAAGCTAAATCTGAAGGTTTCAACTGAAATACCTGAGAAGCCTAGCACTGCATGGAAGATTTTTGAGCTGATGCCAACGATGATTTAGCAAAGGCTCCTGATCTGGCTTCTAATTTGACTGATGAATGCTAGAAAATAGATGAATCTCTCTAGGATTTCCATGCCAAGATTGCACACACAATTCTGGAATGGACTCGTCGTTCTCAAAACATTGGATATTTGCTTCGACAGCTCGCTCTCGAAATGCACAGCGATTTATCTCATACAATTTCAGGTAGAGTTCCACTCTCGCACGTACCCCTCTCCCCGAAACTCTTTAATAGTGTGTTTGTCTGTAGGGGTTGGTTTTTCTTCATCTGAAACAATTATTCATAGAATTTTTTCATGATATGAGGTGGGTACATTTGCATCTTTTGTTACAGAGGGGAAGAGGTCCAAACCTTTTGGCAGAAACAAACAAACGTTGGTTGAAGAGCTGCCAGCACTTGCAAGAGAGGTAGCTCGAGTTGAGAAAGTTAGGATCTATGCAGGTTTGTATTTGGAGTCCTTTCACAATATTTTGTTAATTCACTTATTGGCAACAATACAAGGAAATTGCATGATTAGTTACCGCAAATTTGTGTTTCCCTTTATTTTGTTCCCACTGTTTCCCCTATTTTCTCCAACATTTTGGGGCTTCCACTGCCACTTATTTGATCTTCTTGAGTGCCACTGCCCCACAAATTTCTGGTCCTTTTGATTATGGTGATTTTAAAGATGAGTTCTGGAAGCTGGTTTAGTTGGAGATCTTGAGGATGCTATCTCAGGTGCCATGGCTGCAAATTCTAGAAAGCAGTCTACTCAAAAAATTCTCAAAGATTTTGATTCTGAGGTGAGTGATGGTCTTAAAAGATGCCTCATTTTGTTGGGGATTTTGCTGTAATGATTTTCCCCTTGAGACTGTGTGTGTTCTGTTGTTTAAATGGAGTTGTAACATACCAATAATGACCATAGCATTGATCGAAATCTACATGTTTATTTATTGGTTATCAAAGTATTGTAACTAAATTATTTATTGGTTATCAGAGTATCGTACATGTTTAGACTTTTTTCTACAGGTCCTTTTTACCATATCACTTTTAGACCTGCAAGCTCTTCCATCTCATGCCAAACACATTTAGTATAAGGGAATCTTACCAGCAAATGGTTTTTGTTGGTAGGTTGTTACAGGGCCTGAAGAGAAACATTTGATGGCAATAAGGTCTCTTAAGGATATTAAAGATGTTTTAGCTATAGTTGCAAAATCCAGGCCGCAGTGGAGCCGCCTTGTTACAGCTATTGATGTTAGGTTAGATTGTGTAGTAGCTATCCTCAGGCCTCTTGTTATTGCATATTATCGCACACTCTTAACTTCTCTTGGATGGCCACCATTTCTGGCAACAAATTTTGGAGTTAATGATCAAGGTGGAACCCCAAAACTCTCAAACCCACTGTTTGAAATGCATGGAAATGTGAAGGAACAATACAATGAGATTTTTTAGCCTTATCTACTCTACAATCAGTCCTTTTGCACCACAAAGCATGTGAACTTGATCAGTTTAATTATGAGGATTCTTTTGTGGGAAAATCTAAGGTAATTAAAAATACATTCGGTTTTCATGAAACTCTTTGGAGTATTGAGGAATTGGTTTCACAAATTGCGTCAAGGGCAGAATATCATTTTTCAAAGTGGACTGCAAAGCTTGAATTTATCTTTGTACTGGGATGGAGAGTTACCAAAGAATTTTTTGATACAGTAGATAATGCTTTACAGCCCCTTCTGGATAAGGCAAGACTTGTAGGATATAGTGCAAGAGAAGAGTGGGTTTCAGTAATGGTATCTATGATTTTAATATATCTTTCCAGACGAGTATTTCCTGACCTTGTTATAAGTTTGGTGGAAAAATCATCTATGCAGGCTAGTGTTGGGAAAAATACTAAGAGGGGGGGGGGGGTGAATCAGTATTTACTACATATTCAAACTTTTACTTTTTCTTGCTTCTAAAACCCATACGCTACTTTCCTGAAACAGACTTGTGTATATACGCGAATACCCTTTATGAAACTCGCGTATACACAGAGATATAATTATGCCATTAATTCTTCACTTATATCATTCCATCATTCATTCATCATATGTTCAATAAACAGTAACATGTGTAGTAAGAACATAATAAACCATCACACATAAGCATCACACAAGAAAACCAGGATTTTAGGTGGAAACCCAAGTCGGGAGAAAACCACCGCTGGTGTTGCTCAGCCTTCAATATTTTATTATAAAGAAAACATATTACAACTTATGTACTGGCGCAGACTCATACCAGTACGCAGGCACCCACCTGCACTTGTTTACCAACCTCTCTTGGAAGGCACAAGGACCCCGACTCTCGTGTTGGCTCAGGTTCCCAGCCCAGCCAAAGACTAAGCCTCGTCACTAGTATGGATACATTTTCATCAGATTTCACTAGATCAAACAACTTAATAAGCCTGTTGCAGGCTGTTTATCATATTTCAGCTGTTCCCCCTTCCACACATTAAGCTTCAAACATTACAGCATAATGATGTGCTCATAGAGAAAATCTGATGTGTTTACTGTGAAATAGTAAGACAGCTGTACACATTTGAAACCCTAGTTTGCATGCTTTCCTTTCAACGATCCCATGCCTTTATCGTGCCTTCTATCATCTGAACCGTATACCTACGTACATATTACGTGGGCCCAAATTTCGGTGCGCATCACAGCGCTTTCTCTTGATGACGCCGCATATATCGCGCTATTACCGTCGACTAGCGTATGGTTCTTCGGATATTTGAGTCCTTGCAATTCTTGGGAGAGCAGGACACATGGCATGAATTTTACCTTTTACTTCGGACGATGTTCACCTCATCTCGGGAGATCTAATCATTCCATAAACGGATCCAGTAACAGTTAGCCTGTTTGGATCAGATGCACCTTCTTCATCATTTTCTTCATTGGTTGCCTTAGCATTGGAATCCTATCATTCAACTATAACCCTTTCCACATTCGAGATATACTTAGGAGGAAAGTATTCATTCAGCCTCGGGGCAATCTTTTGCCACACTGTGATTTGCCACAAATAATTTTCTTCTCTTTATATAGGTTTACCCTTTTATTCTATGAGCAAAACCACAGCTGCCCAGGTACGATACCAGCTTCTAGGCGTGAGGTCATTGGTAGTCATTACCCAATACAATGGGTCGATATGATAAATTTACCCTAGTTTTAACACATAAATACTTTTCTGTCTGTGAACTTGGCATGATTGTCCTGTGATGCCTTGTATTTCTCTAGACAAATAAATATTTATGAGACATACTCTTTTCATCATAGATCTAGCACATATTGAGTCCTTTCTTCATTATATACATACTCTCTTACTGAATACATCAATTTATCATTGAGATTCATCAGTAAGTTTCCATCTTGTCTTCATCAGAGTGAGTTTGCCCATTCAGGACACTCTATAAAGATGAGTTACTTTATCAAGGACATATACACAACATAGCCAACATTGTGGACGTGTATGCAGTGGTGTTTCATCTTGGTTGATATAATGGCTCTGATGACACCATGTCTCTCCCCATTGTTTATTCAGAAAACACCATGTCCCATACCACTTTGACATCAGGCAGCGGACCAACAAGGTTTTCGCCTTTTGGTAGAAAGTGTTCCCAGAATCACGAGTGTTCACTAAGTGACCAAGCTCCCCACCGAGTTCATGCTGAATCCCCAAACATATGTTTTTTGATGAAGTACATGACTCTGTGGTAACCCCTGTCACCAAAGAGAACTCATACATACATAAAGGTCATCAGGGTGGATTTACATATGAAACTCCATTTTAATCCAGAAGGTTTCCACATCTCAACTCCAACTACTCAGCAAGTGGAGTTTGGGGCTGGCTAAACTACTTACAGCAAGTGGGTTTAAATTTTATTAGTCACACATGTTGAATAATACAAATTTGTCATAAGTCTCAGTAAAATACTTTCATCTAATTACAAATATGAGCATTAAGCCAATACCAAAGAACCTAGAAAGATCACATTTTAGAATCATCCTGATGTAACAATGCATTATATTCTGACAAAATGGCTCCCAAGTAATGCATCCGACATCATATCCAATGTGACAAGGCTACACGCGTATTGTTGAACATAAGCACCATCATCAGCAACTACCATGATGTATCCTGTCTCTAAATCATAGTTTCATTTCATCCCATGGATATCTTCATCAAGTAACAATGCGGCTCTTATCGTTTCAACACTGAAAACCAAGTATGTATCATCATTGTTTAGAACGAGAAAATAGTGATACGGTCAATAATACGTTATTAACGATGCGGTGATGCTCCTACAGACTATACCATTCTGGAATCTTCGACTATCATGTAATTCTCTTATCATCAGTATGCAGTAGTGACTCTCAGGGCCTAGGTATTGTACACTCATGTTTCGTTCTTTGAACCCATGCTCTGGAAAGTGACATAGAAATTTCATTCCTTCATCTACACAGACTTTGTCATTATACTGCCACATGATGCTTCTGGCTTGAAAACCAATATAAGCTAGAATATGAAAATAAAAGCCAGCCTGTTCTGGTATAGAAAAGCAATACCATTCCTTCTGTGAATGTGTGCTCTCTGTGTGTGCCATGACATATTCCTTAATGGCATATTCAAATTAATATTTTGAATTTAAAAGATTTGTTCTTTGTTATGAAATATTTCTGTAATTTCTGTCTTCGATACTCAAGCAACTTCCACAGCGGAAGGTTGGTAAAAATATAAACTAACTTGCTCTTAGGAGAACATGTAACTACCTTTTTATTCAAAAACACTTGTTCACGTAAATGTTCAGTGGGAATGTGCTTACATTCTTCCGAATGCATAATAAGTTCTTTAGAGATAATGATAGCTTGTATTATTACACATAATAGGGACGGAGGTGTACATTTGATTTGAAAATCTTGTAGGTTTGCATCATCCAAAGAGGTGGAGTGCAACAAAGATGCACCACATGTGCCTTACAACACAGACAAAACAGCGAAATTTTTCTTCTTCGAACAAGATACTAAGCAAAGTCCCATATAGAATGCTACTAGGCAAGTGCTTTAGAATTAAACACTTGACCAATGCCACTTAGGTATAGCCTTGAAAATAGTCAACATTCTTTTGGATACTACCTGGAACAAAGTCTTGATTCCTTGTAGATATTTTGAATAATATTTTAATGACTGAAGGTGAGACTCCTTTAGTTAGCTTGGAATCGTCCAGCAATCAGCACGTACATAATGTCGGTCTAATCCCGATTGAGATAGTGAACTCTCATTGATACATTATTCACGGTTGATTCAGGGAGAATCATCATGAAGCTAAGGAATTGCATCTAGGATTATCATTGGTGTACCCAAGGTTTGTGATGCCATGTACTTAATTTTATGAATGTTTTCTTTTGATAGAATATATATATGAATTTGATCTTTTCTGTTAAGAAAGAATATTGGATTCCCAAATGTAAGGACATTTCAATTCTTGTTTGCGTAGAGAAAGAAAATTTTTGACTCATAGATTCTTAGGTGCTCTAAAAATGATATAGGCATAATGTATATACAACTGATAATGGTTTATCATTTCAACTTTTAACATAAGTTGCTATGATAATTGCTTTGAAAAACCTTGTTGATGAAGATATTTGTGGAAGCATTGTCTGCTTCTTGTGGAGCTTTTTTGAAGTTAATAGAACACTTTTGAGTCTGTTGATTTCATAACTACCAAATGAATATTGGGTTGTTCTATATATACTTCTTCTTCTAGATCGCCATTAAGAAAAAGAAGATTTAACATCCGTTTGTTTTGCTTGTTGTTCACTTGAAAAAACAAGAAACATTCTTGTAGCTTCAAGTCTAGCTATGGGAGGCAAAGTTTACTAAGTCTACCTTCTTGTTGATATTTCTTTGCAACCAGTTACTTTGTTTCTTACAGCATCCAGTTTTCATTTAGCATTTCTTGAAAATCCATTTAGTTCTGACCAAAGCATTTTTATCATGTATGAGTCATAGTACCAATTCCAGTGTCATTCTTTTCAATTTGATCAAGCTCTTCATTCATGGCTTGCTTCCAACATTCCATGCTGCTGCTTGATTGACATTGTATTGGTTCAATTGTGGATAAGTGCAGAATAGTAGAATATCCCATAAAGAGTTCTCCTTGTTCATTTTTGATTCCACATCTCCCAAAATTTGAATTGAGAGGTGATTCTTTTAGTTATGTCACGGATGGAGACTTTTGAATAGATCATTTTCAGGTTCTTCGTGGATCCCATATATCGACTACATTTGATGTGAAAGACTGCAATCCTGTCTTCTTTTTGTTGTTGTTTTCTTCTTTTAGGAAGTTTTAACGATTTCGTCGGTAACAACATCAGCAAGCATTTCTTAATCTTTGAAGCCTTTTGTTTATGTATTTGTGTAACTTTTCTTGTGGTCAGGCCAACAAAATATCCCTTCATCTGATCTAGGTTCAAACTTGCCAAGCTTTTTCTGTCATTAACGATAAGCATTTACTTCTAAAAAACTCTGAAGTAGCCTTCACGGAGGAGAATTACCATACCGGAGTTAAGGAGGTTTTTGCCACTATTTTGGTGTGTGCCTTGTTGAGAATGTTGAGATTCTTTATTAAGTGTTTGCTTCACCCAAAACATGTCGAGGAGTTCCCGAATCATCAAACATAGCTCTAGCCATTTGTTGAATATTAACAGTGCTGCACTACGCCATTTTGTTGTGGAGTGTCACTAGAAGGTATGTTTATGCCATGTTGTTCTAAAATTCAAAATTCATTTGATGTCTTCTCACTCTCGATCGGATCTAAGACACTTGATTTTAGTCTATTCATTTTCTACCAATGCTTTAAAGAATCTTTTGAAATTTTCAAATGCTACATCTTTGTTTTAATAGATAGGTCATTTGTTCTTCTAGGTATCAATAAATGACAGATATAGTATTCTTCCCAGCTGTGTTGCTTTTCCTCATAGGTCCACATATGTAGGTATGAACAGGTTCAGAAACTCATGGTGATATTGTTAGCATTGAGCGTACCCAATTTGTGCAAGATTGACAAGATTTGCATATAAGTCTTTCTAGTAGATTAATATTGGAAGGACACGACGACACGGAAATCTTGCTTGCTTTTTGATTGAGAAGGCTAGGATACCCGGCCTTCTATGCCATAGCCAATTTTAGAAGACATCTTGATAACATTGATCTTTGCGTTCTTCAGTACATACGGAATTCTTGGATTTCTTTTCCCGCTTTTATAATAATTTTGTGTCAGAGATCATGAACCACACATTCTTTGAACAACTAAAGACAACCTGTTCCTTGATCACACATTTGACTTGTAAGGTTATGGCATGATATTACATATGACATCAGTAGCCTTCTTTTCCAAAGCAAAATTTTCCTTTAGTCTCCCAGTAAGGGTATCATTTCTAAGTATGTAACTTTATTTTCTTTTTCTAGAGCATTATGTCTTCGAAAAGAAGTTTGCTTGCTTTGTCACATGTGTCTTGGGCACCTGTCAATGTACCATTGATTTTCTTCTGTCTGCAAATAATGCTATCCCCTGATCTCATGAGAATGTTTCTTTCTTTTCCACACAGACTTAAGAACCTATTCTTACGGGCGGACCTTGCTCTGCGACGTTGATTCTTCATGACACACAATTTATTGCAATAGTACAGAACAACTTCGTTTTGAAGAGGAAGAAAAAGTTGTTCTAGGTGTTGCACAGTTCAATATTCATCCTTTTCTTTCTTGCTTCTCTTGTCATGATGGTTTCATATACATGCAGTGAAAAACTTTGCAATAGTGAGCATATTTATCCGTGGTAAGTATATATGATCATGAAATCTTCTGTTGAATTTTTATTGGTTGTGTCTTTGAAAAATCTACTGTTGATGTTCTTGAATTGATGGATGTGCTTTGTAAGATCATTTGTTTATTCTTTGAGTAGGTGAATGTAGTGAACAGTGTCATTGCTAGGATAATTTGGTGTTGAAGTACGAGTTGATGCCTCCAAAGACCTGTTTTTATAAGGATCTGGTTGAATCTTGATAATCTCATCGAGTTTAAGACCTTTAGCAAATCTGATTCAAAGTTTCTTTCTCATTATCTTTCCTTGAACTTACTACTTGCTCAATTCCTCAATACATTTCACCTTCAATACAGTTTCAAGAGTCTCTATGATTATGTTCTTTTCTTCGACTTACCTTTGGGTTCAATTGTTTTCTTCAAGAAAATCATTGTTTTCTAGGCATACAAAAGTATCATTTTCTTCTCTAGATTCTTTTAAATGGATTTAATATCTTGTTTACATTCTTCCTCACCTTGATTAACCATCCTTTGTCTTCATTAATATAGGCAACTTTTCCTTGCTGTGATTGATTCTTATTCCTTCTTGCTATGCACTATGTGGATGTTTTGTTGCTAAGGACACTTTGCAGCTTTGTAGTAATATTTGCAATCAAAAACATTTGAAAGGAAACTTACCTTTGAACTATGGGTTCCCTGATTGCCGATCTTCTCACAAAATTTGCTTCTTCTTCTTCAACGAGATATATAGGCTGGATTCACTTGACAACTTCCTTTCTTTTCTCTTTGCGAGATGCCTTGGCAAAACCTTTGGTGAGAAAGGACATAACCTCTCCATTTCAACGTTGAGATGTCTGTGTAATTGAACAACGATAAAGTTGCGGATCTTGCCTTTCTGTGATGGTAAAAACTTCAGAATCAAATTTTGATGCCCAGACTTTTTCCTGGTAACCTGCGGCCTATGGTTTCATTCTCATTTGATTTACAATATCATCTAGACGTAAAAATTGGCAATACTTTCATCTATGCATCATTAAATTTTCTAACAACAATTATTGAGAGTTTGGAGTTGTGCACTTTTTACCTTTATTATCTCCTTCACTATTCAGAGCCAGTTTTTGTCCCATGTTTCTTTTGCTGATTGTTTACATCTGCTTTAACCAAATTGGATTCAGGAACATCTTCTAATAGGAACATTTACTACTTTGGCATTGATTTCATACTTCTTTCTTTCATTGCTTGTCAGTGAGAATACTGAGATGTTGATAATATTATTCCATGATTTGTCCTTTTTTAAAGACTTTTTGTGAATGTGCTTTGTTCATATATACAGAAATATCCGTGCTTGATTGAATGAGGGTAGGCTTTAGAGACATCACTCTTCAAAGACTTCCCATTGCGACGGATCTCCTTCAAAAATTGACTTTGGAAAACACTGTCTGACCAATTGTTGGAAAAATAAGAGAGGGTGAATCGGTCTTCTTCGCATATTCAAACTTTTTTACTTTTCTTCTTCTAAAGCCATGTGTACTTTCTTGAAGCAGACTTGGTATATACGCGAAATACCATGAAACTCACTTTAAGAGAGATATAATCATGCCATTCATGTTCATATATCATTATGTTCATTCATCCATGTGTTCAATAAGTGTAACATGTGTGATAAAAACAGAATAGCATCACATAAGCATTACCACAAATTAGGATTTTAGGTGGAAGCAAATACGAGAAAACTTACTGCTTGTGGTTGCTGTTATTCAATATTTTATTATAAAAAAACATCTTACAACATGTATTGGCAGACTCTTCTTTTGATGCGTAGGCACTGCCCAACTGCTGGATTCACATTCTACGGAAAGGCTTTTAGCCCATTTCGTTTACATTTCTCTGGAGGAACAGGCCCCAGTGAAGGCACAACCCTCAACACCAACATAATTTGTTTCATATAATTTTCTGGGTCCAAACAAATTCAATAAACTGTTACGGTATAAATTTATGTGTTGGGGACAGGACCCCATCACACATTCAAGCTCAAACATACAACCAAGCCAGGCTATGGAACAACTGGGTGTGAAGATAAGATAGCGGAGCAACACCTGGCAAAAACAGTCCAGGACATTTGCTGCCCCATGCTTCAGCAAAACCTGGTTTCCCACCCATCGCCCTCACTGTGATCTGGGTAACAACAATACGCACCTTCTATCCTGCGAACACGCCTTCTGGCATATTACGGAGCTAATTTAGTGCTCGCATGCTATGTGTGTGTGGCGTGTGCTCATGCTTCTCGTCAGCTTCTTTCTTTTAGTTCTTCAAGTCATTTAAGTCCTTGTAATTCTTCGAAACAGTTTATCACCTGATTTTACCCTTTTATGATGTTACGCCTCATCCCTACGATCTAATCATTCATAAACGGATCCAACAGGGCCTAGTATATTTGAGTCTGATGCACATATTATCATTTTATTCATTGATTTGCTCATAACAGATCTGTCATTCAGCTATATTCTGTATACATTCAGATGTACTTGGAGAAAGTATTCATTCAGCTACGATCTTGCTGCTGTAGTTTTCGATGATTTCTTCCTACTTTATCTGGTTACTGCCACTGTTATATGATGAACATTTTATTTCGATGGTAGTGTCTGGGTAAGAGTCCATTTAGATGAATACTTTTAATACCTGATAGGTCAATATAAATGGTGGATTTTGCACTTTATGTTGCTTTTTAGATACGAGCTTCCTTTTACGTTATTAAACGGTGCATACGTGACTTCTCTAGACAAAACATGTTCCTTGAGACATATACTCTTTTCATCATAGATATGTGCCACATTGAATTTCACTTTCTTCTTCCTGTTCATATATATGAGTCTTTGTCTGGAGTTTGTCATTTAACAAATTCCATCTAGGTAAGTTTCCATCATCTTCATCAGGGTTTGTTCAAGACACTCTGTGGAAGTGGGGTTACCATAAAGTTCTTCCTCACATCATGTGTGATAGGTGTTCTGTGGCTTCCTCATTATTGTATCTGTTTCACATTTGATAGGAAAATGTAAGTTCTTATTAAGTAGATGTGAGAAATTAATTTGTACGTAAGAAAATACTGAAAACTTTGAAGTACGAATATTTTGAGACTCGTGGGATATCATGTGTTTTGTGATCGGCTTTGATTAGCTAGGCTTTGGTAGCTTTTGGCTTCAATTACCTGAAAAAAACAAAAGGGCAAAAACAGGGATCCCCTGAACAACCAATAAAAACGATTTTTTTCCACCTTTAATAGTCGATTGACTTTACAAAATTCTCCATATAAATTTTGTGTTTCTCACTTGCCGGGAGGTTGCCACGAGGCTCCCTCGGGGCGGTATGAGCTGGGCTACCTTGGGATGTGGTAAATCGCTTTGTGCTTTGCCAGTTATTTCTGGCTTTTACTTTAACAGTCTGTTTAGCTCTAATTTTGGTAGTGTATATTGATTTACTACTTGATGATTATTAAAGGCTAAAAGCTTTGACTTCTTTGGCGAGATGATAGACTATAGCAAAAGTTCCATCTCCATCGATACCTGCCAGTGCCGTGGTCATTTGTAGAAGGAATGGTGTGAGGATATATTCTTTGCAGAACCATTTAAGAAGATAAAAAGGAGGAAAAACTTCAGAGAATGAACTTTAATGGCAGAATTTATGCATTTAGAAAAATAATTTCAGAAACATGATGTTTTATTAGCTATTGTTTTGATAACGGAAGTTGCTTTTAAGCAATTTCCAAGCAGAATGGCTGCAAAGTTCATGATGTTACAAGAAAGTTCATGCTTGGTGTCATGGTGTTATGACAATAAATGGCAATAAAAATTAAGAATCGACGGAAAGAGAATCGAGGCATTTTAGGACACTGCTGATAGAGATGGTTACGAAGTTTCTATTAATTACCTTGGCTTTGATTTGTTAAATTTGACTGCAAGGTCAACAAATAATACTAGCTGGGGTTCTCGATAAATATTGATTGTAGATCTACCAGCTTCACTTCAGCAGTTTAGATCAATTTCTTTTGCTAATATCATTTAAAACGATACTAGGTACTGAAATTAACAACGTTACTTGATTCAGTACAGTATATAGCATTGTTCCACATATTTAAACCATTCTGTTAGCCTCCCAGGTTTTCCACATCCCAATGGACAAGTAAGATTTGTAGCTTCAGCACCATGCATGATGTAAAAACATCCAGTGAAAATATTTCTGTGGTCCATATTGCTTTAAAGACTGTGAGATGATCCTAATTAAAATACTTAAGACGGGTGTGGAATATGCAAAATAAGCTGCAGGGAAGATATTGAAAAATTCACAAAATAACGGACTGTATTGAAATTGGGGTGATACTACATTTTTTTGGTTTAACTGTTTATCCGGTGACATTTAATTTAATATTTGTACAATTTCTCATTTTCACTGATCTGATGTTTTGAATAGAAATAGTAGATAGAAATCTGTTGATTAATGCTCTTTGAGCATCATTGTCTTTGTACCATTTTTATGCTTCTCTATTTTAATTTTCATTGTTTTTAACTATTTAAACGTTCTAAACTGTGTAGTGTGTTTCTCAGAAAAAAAATTCTCTAGCTCACATTTAGAGTGGCACATATTGCTTTTCTCCATTGAAGAATACGAAAACCATTTTTGTCTGTGCATATATTATCCTTGGGATTTTAATTAAGAAACTGGTTTAAACTTCACCCATTTAAGTTGAATTTGAATGGTGTGGATAGGGATGATGTTTAATTGAATCTTACTTGAATTTCTTAGGAAAAGCTAAATGCCCAGGCAGGTCAACGTTGAAATTCTCTGAGAGCTTTGAAGGCTAGTTTGAACATTTGCTACGAGTCCTTTTGTATATTGTTTAGCTCTTCCATCTCATGCTAACACACAGCTTAGTATAAGGCATCCTTACAACAAATAGTTGATGTTCTTTCATACATTGTGAGGAATCCCCATACCACCAGGGTCCATTTTGCTTTTGGGGTATTTCTCAGAGTAGAAACATTCTTAGTGTGACCATGGATGTTAGCGCCATTTCCTGGTGTTTTCACCACTGCTTTTGCCATTCTATATCTCATTGTAAAACATTGGTTTGTGCCCTTAGCTTAAACAACATGTGTCTAGTGTGTAGTTTTTGTCCATACTAATTGATACTATTCCTTTTTGTCTTGTGACTTCATTATTTTATCCCAGAATACATACCATTGGTGATATTGTTCCCTTCAGTCTTGAATTAATTTAATCCCATCCTGCACATTGTCATATGTTGGTGATGTGAGGCTTTCCATGGCGAGACTTTAACACATCTATGAGTTCCCATAAAGCCTGAGATATGCATAAGTCTTTTTGTTTGCCAATTCTTTATGCTAGCTGGTTACTGAAGAGAAAAGCTACCACTAGTGTGGCCCAGCCAATAGAAACAACAATATTAAAGATTCGTTTGGATTCAAGAGCTCTGTGGCAGATATTATTTCACTGAGACTACTGATAATCTTCACATACTTCCTTTGCTGCAGGGCTTTAATGTGTATATGTTATAATCCCTATTCTTCCTATTGGTTTTTTGCTGTGGCAAGTTAATTAGCATTCATAATTGTTTATCCTTTTCTTTTCGCGTGACTAGAAATAAATAATGTAAAAATTTCAGGGCTATAAAGTTTGTAAGATATGCCAATATGTGCAATTTCTATTCAAACTTTAGCTAGTTTTACTAATCTTTATTGTCATTCTTTTGAAAATCATTAGTGATATTTCATGTACACCCCTCATCATTAAAGGCACGTATGTTTGACATGTTCTCCATCCACATATTTTGTCATAGATATCAATTATCTCTTTTAGGTCTTTCTGCATCCCTAGAATCCATCATGTTTTAATATACATCGTGACTAACAATAAAAGTCAAATAAAATTGCCTTTTTTCTCCCCTTTCTCCCATTCTTTTGGCTTTCACAGATTACTTTGGCAATCCTGTTCTTTGAAACTGAGAATGAATGGGGGCAGAAATTTTCGATTATCTGAGATATATTGTAGGTGTAAAAAGACTTGGTGTACAAACCATTGAGCAAACGGTCTGTAGTAACATCCATTATCAGTTACTTGAGGACATGCAGCAGCCATTAACATGAGTTTTCAGCATATTATTATTCACCATGCCCTTTCAGAATAAATCAATTTTAGTGCTCATAGATTGTAAATCATGATTACGATAGAAGTGTGAAGCCTTCCTATGCTACACTAATGGAATCATGAAGTTTGTCTTTTATTTTATGGGTTTTAATCATCTGTGATTAATTCTTTTAAACAGATTATTGTCACGGCAAAAAATTTTAATGACCAAAAACATACACATCAACAAAGATTTCATGGAAATCCATTAAGAAAAATAGGCAGTTGCAGCACTGTTCATATATATCACCTATACAACATATTAAGCATCCATAAAAATATGATCATATTGGTTGAAATTACAGCTCGTGGGCAAGCATGTAGACTTACATTAACACACCAGGAAAAACAAAAAAATGTGTCTTTTGGCCACCAGCAATTTTTGCAAAATAAAACCATTTTTTTTTTAATTGTAATATCACATTGCCCACAATTTTGTGGCTTAAACCGGAGTGGCTGAGAAAGATTTATATTTATATTATCTTTGTGTGTACAAGCATATATATATATGTATCTTATGCAACATACATGGTATGATCCATTACTGTGGATTAGTACAAAACCATGAGCTAAGCTATTTTCTTGAAACTATGACTTCTTATATGAATTCTTGAAAACAAAACAACTGCTTGAAACCAAGTTTGCTTTCACCAAAGATACAAAGTTCTTGACTTAATTTCACTGCCATTAAAAATCCAAAAAATTCTAATCTTGCTAATATGAGCTATAGAAATATAATTTCTTCTCATGCAAACACACAAATTTACTCTACTAACCTTTGCAGCAGAACAGAGCAGAAATAAACACAATTACACAATTCAAGACACGAAATTCTGGAAAGCAACTGACTTCTACATTGTTTTAGAAATATTGACAGTGGCCGAGAATGATATCACACAATACAACTACATTTTCTGACAGAATACACATTCTCTCTTATATACATAGGCTTTAAAAACTCTAGCTTGTTTGGCAGTCTTCTCCTAAATGCTAGCAATGGGTGCTCTATAAATGAAGTTTCCTCCCTATTGCGATGCTTTCCCCTTAGAGAACTCTTCTCTATGACAATTATGCTGATTTATACACTTGTCTGCCCTCTGACTCTTGTTCTTGTGCGTGTCCTGTTGTTGTCTCACACATTGTATACAGACAATAATAAGTGTCTCTGCTCCTCCTTTTAAACAATTGAATAAATTTGGTGAGTTTAATTAAGGAGTTGCTTTGTGATTGTTTGAGTTAACCCAGGTTATACTCATAACTCTCCCATCTTAGACTCAACCTGAGGTTATTTCTCAATTAACTATGAAAGGCAGTAACTCATCCTTCATGGCTTGTGATTAGCTACTTAATCTTCCCTCATAATTTTTGAAATTTGCCCTATAGTTTTAGAACTCTCTAATTTTAGGAATGACTCACTCACGAGACACTTTTACTGGGAAGAAACTCGTGAGGTTGTGTGGATAAAACCTTAAAACAAAGAACCCATTCTGTTTACATTTAGCCTCCTCTTGAGGAAGGTGTTCTTGTTTTCATCCACTGAATCTGTCTCCAACACTGCAGAAGTTCTCACTGCTTATGGTGTCTCACAGGCAAAGCTGAAAATGGCACACCATGGAACCTAATTTGAGGAGCTAAACACTTCCATGTGTTCCATAATCAAATTTTGCCTGCTGTCAATGATCATAACTCCTTGAAAACAAAAGCTGTAGGCATTAGCCTGTAAGACACATGGGTGTGGCTGATGTCATGGATACAGGTTTTCCTTCTTCTACATTCTAATACATAGTATAGAAATTTTGAGAAGGTAAAGATCTTTGTCCGAGAGTTACATTCACTATAGTCACAAAAGACACCACACCCATTACATCATGAAGATATTATAGGTGTGCCAATTTTTATTGAAGACCATGGTTTTATACATCTAAATGATAGAATATGTGTACAGAACAATCATTATATGCTAAGAGATCAAATGAATTTTTAATATATTGCCACATTCATCCTAAAGAACATATGTTTGTTGAGAATGTCATGTAATACGAATTCTATAATATTGTTGAGGTTGTTTGTCAATATGTCAAGACATATATGTTTACGTCCATTCATACTTTTCAGCCATATATATCAGATCTGTCTCCAAACAACCACTTAGATAATCACCATAGGAACCTGAATTTTTTTTACTTGAATGCTGGAAACTGAGGCATCTGAATCCACAAATTTAATCTGTTATTTGAATGTCAGAGGCATGAACTCATATTTACAAAATATAGGATGATATTAATTGTTTTTTAGCATAGGATATGTATCTAGAAGCAATGAAGTAGACAAGTATGTAGGCACTTACATGATACTACAACGTATTTCTTAAAATGATACTTAAAGGCTCCATTGGATTATATAAAATGCAATTTGTTGGTGTAAGGATTTTATTTACATAAGTCACAAGGATAAAACAATGACCAGATCTACCCATTCAACATAAGTGATAGAAACACTCAACTACAAGTTTCAAAGCAATGAAGAATTCAGAAATTTTGCCACATTTGAATGGATCTGACTTTTATGGCAAGCATATGATAAAAGCTGGTCTTTGCGTCCAAGGCATCAAATTCATTTAGCATAACATGTATGATTTTCAAATTTGACGGAACACTCAATATTGTTAGGTATTAAATTTTAATGTTTGTTTCTGCTCTATGATGTTTTGTGATTAGATGGTGGGGTATATTTTTGAACAAAAATCCATTTTTGGTGAGGATTTGTTGAAATTTCTTCTTAGAATATTTCTGTGCAAAAAAATTCACTGGCTGATATAGAATTTTTAAGTCATCTTGGTCGAAGAGCATACTATATGCTGATGATGTTACCCAAAACAAACTCTATGTTACTTTATCAAATACTTTATGATCTGTTTTTCTTTCATGAAATTTTGGGATCCTCAGTCTGGATTTGTCAACTTCTATTGGACATAAGGAAATATGTGCCTCCCTTGGTTAAATCTCATTTTTGAGCATCAGTGTCGTGGGGATTTCACATTTTTTTGGCAATGAGTAGCTACATAATTATTCTTTGTCCTTCTAGAGAGTCTTAATCCCAATTTGTAAATTTTTATTTTGAAAAATATATTTAGATATTTGATGTCCAATGGTACTTCCTTTATGCATGCAGAAGGGTCCTTGCCACTCCCCTGGTCTATCAAGATGAAAATTGCATTGGGTGCAGAAAAAGGTCTGGCATTTCTTCATGGAGGGGCTGAAAGACCAGTGATTTATCGGGATTTTAAAACATGCAATATTTTGCTGGATTCAGTTTGTACCTACAACTTCAAAATTATGAGATGACTCAGCATTACACTTTGGATTCTCTTAAGTATTTATGGCGAGATATGTACTTGGTGCAAGAATACAATGCCAAGCTGTCTGATTTTGGACTAGCAAAAGATGGACCTGAGGGAGACCACCCATGTTTCAACTCGAGTTATGGGAACATATGGTTATGTTGCTCCAGAATATGTAATGACTGGTGAGAATTTTAACCAGTTTAAAACCTGTGGCAATAATATCTTGGTGAGGAAATTTTAAGATTGATACAAATCAACAAGATTTCTAGCCTCTTTAAGGGTCTTGTCTAGTAAATGGGGCAAGTAGCAAAACGGACAAGATTGTTCTGGGAGAATTTTTCAGGTCTCTTCCTATTGGCCTAATTTTGAATGTAGACCAACCAATGTTCAAGACTCAGGACAATTTATATGAGGTTGAATTTTCTTTAATTTATGAAAAAAGTATCTAAACATGCATACATCTCCTAAAATAAACATGTGTTTGGTGATACATATTTAAGTTGATCTCAATGTACTCTTCATTGGATTCTCTCTTATTCTTGAGTTATATATTAGCACAGGCATTGCCTTTTTTACATTGCCTATTACTGATGTGAATTTTAATAAAAGTTAGCATAGACATTTCATAGATTTACAAAGATAAACAAGACTAACTGAGTCAATGATTAAGGTTGAAAGTTAGGACAGTTTGCAAACTGCATTTTTGTTCAGTGTCTAGATTGATGCATCCAACAATAATCCTATTAAAACCTTTAGATGGAGAGGTTATTATAGTACACAATTTGGCTTTCTTCAGTTCATACTATGTAGGTTTTTAGCTTTACTAGTTCACATTCTATTGTTTCAAAGATCTTCCAAGCTTCAAAATTACTCATCTCCTACCATCTGAAGCTAAAGTGAATAATCCCCTGATGGAGAACTTTGGATAAATTGGAATATCTGATCTTGTGCATATAGGATGCTCTTTGCAAAGACCTGGATCAGTGGGAAGGAGGGTGTCTTATGTTATTGTAAAAAGGGCCTAGACGGAAATACTATTACAAGGGTCTCATGGGTGGACGTAAGAGATCTCCTCGAGATCCCATGAATCTTCATACTGAGGTGGCGCCGCTCTCTTCCTGTAACTTATTTCTTATGTGTGTGAGCTCTACAAAGTAGGGAGGTGATCATCCTGTTGTGTGGGTTGATGGGAGTTATTCTAAGGCTCCTCCATTTCAGTCTGTTGTGGGTGGAAAAGCTGACAAGTCAAATTGTGCCCTTACTGGATGAATTTACAACATCAAAGATTCTTTATTCAACATACTGGAAAATATATTGTTTCAAGTGATACTATTGTTGAAGTCATATAAGGAAGCCTCTGTTGCCTGCATATTAGATAAAACCTTTGTACAGTGAAAAACTGTGTAGTGATATCTTTTGCTAATATTTGAAGAGTTTTCTTCCACTTCTAAAATCCAAATATACAATGCATATAACCTGTAAAATTATAATATAACTTCATACATTGCAGTGCTCTCTCTAAAAAAGGTTCTGAGAAATCTCTAAGCTCAGAAATATTTCCTTCACTGAAAACTATCAAGTCTCTACATCTGAAAGAATTTGAACAGGAATAGTTTTCCTTCCCATAAAACATATCTGTCCCCATTTTTTTACCATATTCTTCATCTCATGGATCTATTTGCAAACCAGTAGGGAGTTCTAATAATTCTATAGAATCTAGATTTGCAAGACAATATTTTTGCTAGAGTTTTCTCTTCATGGATTTTTTGTTATGGGTCTATTTAAATTTGAATATTTTGCTACCTTCATGATCACTAATCAAACTCATCACCACTACTACACATGGGATCATCACCAGGAGCTACATAAACATCATTTGGCTCAGAGTTTGAGGACTCCTCAAACTCCTCTCCAACCTCAATATCAGTGCTAGTAGTAGCATGAGCAACAACACTACACTTAGCAGAACTAGAAGAACACATTTTCCAAATTGCACGAGAACTACTTCCCTCACGAGTCACCATGTGCCATGTTTGGTCTCAGTGGTTCGCTTCCTTCATCTCCTGGTTCAACTACCATATCTTCATTGGAACCAACACCCCGAACTCCACTAGACAACGATTCACCATTTTGTACTAGTGATTCACCATTTGTACTGGTGATTCGCCCTGATTTTACAAGATAATATAATATCGTGAGAGGTTCGCCAAAAAAATTATATATAAATATTATATTATTAATAAAATCGCCTTCCATTTTTCCTATGTATCATGGGGATTCACCCATTTATTATACATGTAAATTTAGTGGGGTTCTTAAAATTTTCCCTATTTGTATGCACAATTTTAATGGAACCAACTAGCATATATACGCGGATACACTAAGAGAAACTTGTGTATGCTGAGATAACTTTATTGTTAGATAAACCTTAAAAAAAAATATTTAACCCAGATTATCAGTTATGCATCAGATAGTTAAGCATTAAATATGTGCAGTAATAACAGAATAAATCATCACATAAGAGCATCACACATGAACACCAAGATTTAAGGTGGAAACCAAATTTGGGAGAAAACCATGACTGATGTCATGTCTGTCTTCAATATTTATTATATGGAAAATTGCTTACAATATTGTATTAATGCAGACTCATATTAGTACACAAGAATCTACCTGCAGAAGGCTACCACCTTCTCTCATTCTCTAGCTGCTACTAGAAGGGAGCTCCAACCCCCTTATCTCGTTTACCAACCACTACTGAAAGGGAGCTTCAACCGCGTGATTAGAACACCATATTCTACTGGCAGGAAGCTTCTACTTCCACACCGAAGGAATTAGGGGAATTTTGAGGTCTAAAATGGGCCTCCTAAGGAAATTATAAAATAATATTGGAGACAATGAAATATGATTTGATTACATCATCAAATTTGAGAGGGAAAAAATAAAAAACTACTTTTTCAACTTGTATTTTCAACTTATCTCCCAAATGTTTTACTCAAATTTTGAGCGGGAGTACTTGTTGTATGAAAACTCTAATTTTTCATCCAAGGAGTACCTATGTTGCATACTTTTAATCGGTCCTTCTACACGAAAAATGAGAAATGTATGAAAAATGTGATTGCAATCACGGTTTTTTTATGTATTTCTCATTTTCCGTGTAGCAGATTCCATCAAAACTATGCAACATGGGCACTCCTTGGATGAGGAATTAAATTTTTCATCGAGTACTCCCACTTGAAATTTGAGTAAAAACCTTGGGCGATAAGTTTAAAATATGTGTTGAAAAATTAGTTTTATTATTTTATTATTTTTTCCCTTTTACTTAAAAAATGATGAATCATCCCCCATGGTTGACATCATCATCTTGAATCCTATTGGTTATTATAAAGATTATTTTTGTTGTACATTTTTCTTAAGAGGCCAATTTTAGATGTCAAAATTCCCCTAATGCTTCAACCCTCATGACCATTGCAGACCATGTGTCATCAATTTTCACACTGGATCCCAGCTTCAACAAAGCTCAGAATTAATATCAACACCAATAAACTTAACTCAAGCTTCAATCAGAACAACGAGATCACTATAACCAGAGTATAGTAATAAACCCATATTTCAGAATCATCATGCAAAGTAAATCTCAACCCTGATCATTTATTATCTTAAAATGCATACGCTACTTCACTTTACTGCACTTGCGTGTATATGCACTTTCCTTGACATGAACCTATGTATCGATCTGAGAATACTGATATTTTAGAATATCATCAGCCTCAGAACCAGATCTGAGGATTTCAGTCTGATATATATTTTTGGTAATGCAGAACCCTTAATCAGTCAGTCATCATTAAACATATTTACTCACTCATTGATCAGATTTGTACATATTCAACTTAGCAGCATATACAATATTCAGGAAACCCATATCTACATGAAGAATTCATTGATAGACAGTAGAAATATGGCTGTAACAAATAGATAACCTCTTCAGTAAGCTTCAGAAAACCCTGACTTACATACGCGCTTTAGCTAAGACAAAGCCGCGCATATACGAATTTTCATTGTGACGAACTAGCGTATAGATTTGTAATTGTTATTACTGCGGAAAGATGCAGATCTATAAATTTACACAGATTTCTTTACTTCACTTGAGAAAACATACACCATGTCACAGATCCAAACATCTCATAATTAGATCATGCAAATACATAGTGATTTCAGGTCTAGAGATCCTGATCCATCATTGTATCCAAGGGTGCATCATGGATTCAGATCTACCAATAAAACAAAGTTCATCCCATGCATATATACTCCAGAGAGAAGTATTCAGTAACATCCCTTACACAAGCACACCCTTGCACTATGATCTTCTTCTCCTTATATATATTTAGCCTTTACCAATACCATGAGCCAAAACCACACAACTACCAATGGTATTCTTGGAAAGGAAAATTTTAAGGATGAAAAATTATCTTAAATTTTAATAACATTGGCGAACCTCACTAGTCCCTAATATGAAAACTATAAAAATTTTATTGACGTATTTGTAAAATTATTCAAAATTATAATCATTTTATATATTCTCTCTATATAATGTTTGTGATTTTTAAGCTAAAATAATTTTATATTGTAAAATTTGGGCAAATCATTTTTATAAACAATGGAAACTCGTGATTTTTTTTTTGAAAAACCATGGAAAATTAGCCCTCCTATGAATATCAGCCCTTAAAATTTTCCATGATTCTTGGACGAAATAAAATAGACAATACAACGCTCAATATTGTGGGCTAATACCTTGGTAATGCCCCCTGGTATCATAATTTTAGAGTGCAAAAGGTATACACAACTTGGCTTCTTCATACCCGCGTGTATATGCGCTTTCTCTTCATAAACACAATGTATACACTAATTATGGATGTATACATGGGTTTCCTGTATAATAAGTAGCATATGTACACAGTTTGCCTACATCAAACCTGTGTATACATTGAGAAATATTTCCTTTTTCATTTCTCTCGCACTTACTAGAATTCCTTTCTCTAACACATCTGAACTAGCTTGTAGAAACAACATTTTTATATCTTTAACAAGTAAGTTGCTATCAAAAGGAAACTCATCAAGTAGGTTTCCAATAAGACAACTTTACCAAGTAGGTTGCCATCAAGGAAAACATATTTCCAACAATCTCCCCCTTTGGACTTGATGGAAACCATGTTGGTGTTTGATCACAACAACCTGTAGATACCTTATAGATACATCAATCAAAAAAATTCAAACACCAAGTTACTCTCCCCCTTTGACATCAAGGGAAAATGGGGGATCAATATGAAACCAAGGTTTCTCTTTCCTACTAGAAAGAAAATCTTTGCAGATCTGATGGGCATTATATTGACCATGCTCCCCCTGAGTTCATGCTAAATCTTCAGACATATTTTTCAATGAATTACATGACTTTATAACTCAACCGAGTATCACCATTCCTATCACCAAGGACTCATAATTACATCAATGATCCAACCAAGTGGAATTACATATTTGACTCAACTACCCAACCAAGTGGGTTTACAAAGTTGAACAAGTCCTTGCATGATTGAATATAAAAATTTACATCATAGGTCTCAACATGACCTTTTCATCAAATAACAGATATGACTTTGTATAAACAATACCAAAGAATCTCAAATTGGAGATCATAACTCAACAACCAATCAGAATGCCAGCAATGCATCCTTTTCAATCAAAGCATGTGCTCCCCCTAAACTTGTGCATCCTGAACACCTTCAACAACCAATTCATCAAAGAATATTCATCAAGGATATAAATATCAAAGAAAGGTATAGTAAGATGAATACTATAACAACAAAAAATATTACCCAACAACACCACAGACTATTCTGAAGACTGGCCCAAATAATTTATACCAGCAAAAAACATACGCGGTTTTATGCAAAGAAAATCACGTATATACACGATTCGTCTTTATGAAACCAACGTATCGAATTTAATCTTATGAAATTAAGAATATTTGATAAGAGATGTAGAGGCCACTCATAGCTTCCATCTGAGATATTTGAATGCTTCCATGGGAAGAGGTTTAGTAAATATATCTACAACTTGTTCTTTGGAGGGAATATACTTCAATTTAACCTTTTCTTCAAGAACTTGTTCGCGTAAGAAGTGATACTTGAGAGGAATGTGCTTGGTCTTGGAATGCATAACAAGATTTTTTGAGATGCTGATGGCACTTATATTATCACATAGAGTGGAGATAGGAGGTAAACATTTTATTTCAATATATTGTAATGTTTGCATCATCCAAAGAAGTTGTGTGCAACATAATGCGGCAGCCACATATTCTGCTTCTATTATAGATAAGGCAACAGAAATTTGTTTATTTCTGAACCAAGATACTAAGATACTAATCAGTGCCCCATATAGAATGCAACACCACTAGTTCTTCTTCTATCGTCAATATTTCTAGCCCAATCCACATCTGTGTAAGCATGAAGAGTGAGATCAGCATTCTTTGGATACCATAGACGAAAGTCTTGAGTCCCTTGTAGATATTTGAATATTATTTTTAGAGCCTGAAGGTGAGACTCTTTTGGATTATCCAGTGGAATCATCTAACAATCTCAATTGGATGCATAATGTCTGGCCTTGTCTCGGTTTGGTAAAGCAGACTTCTAATCATGAATCTATAATCTGTTTGATTCACCATGGGATAATCATCATGAGAACTAAGGTTACATCCAGTTCCCATTGGAGTACTCACATTTTTTAAATCTTCCATCCCATACTTCTTCAGAATTTGTTTGAGATATTTTTCTTTTGATAGAAGTATGTCATATGTTTCTTGTTACACTTGTAAGACAAGAAAATCTATTAGTCCCCCAAATAATGACATTTCAAATTCTTGTTTCATAACGGAAGCAAATTTCTGACTCATGGACTCTTCATTACTTCGAAAAATGATGTCATCAACATACAAAACAGTAATCAATAGTTTATCATTCTCTATTTTTGTGTATGAGTTATTGTCAGTAGATCCCTTTGTGAAACCTTGTTGTTGAATATATTTGTCAAGACGATAGTACCATGCTCGAGGAGCCTGTTTGAGACCATATAAATTCTTCTTAAGTTTGTAAACAAGTTTTTGATCATTTCCCAGAATGCATCCATTTGGTTGTTCTATATAAACTTCTTCTTCTACATCACCAGTGAGGAAAGAAAATTTTACATCCATTTGATAAACTTTGAATTGTTGAAAACTTGAAAAATCAAGCAACATTCTTATGGCTTCAATTCTGGCTACAAGAGAAAATGTTTCTTCAAAGTCTATACCTTCTTGTTGAGCATACCCTTTACAAACAAGTCTGGCTTTGTTTCTAATAAAATCTCCATTTTCATTTAACTTGTTTTTGAATATCCATGTTGTTCCAATATTATTTCTATCATGAGGTCTTGGAACCAATTCCCAAGTATGATTATTTTCAATCTCATCAATTTCTTCATTCATGTCTTAAATCCAACATTCATCTTTACTAGATTGATTTACATTATATTCTTCAATAGTGGATAAGAATTCTAGATAGCTAGGGGATCCTACAATAATTCTTCTGGTTTGGAAATCTGATCCCTTTTCTCCCAGAATTTCAAATTCTGGATGGTTCTTTTGAACATACCTGGATGGAGCCTTTTCAGATATATCTTCTTCTAGTGCTTCATTGGGTTTTCCTTCTATACTGTTGCTATTTGATGAGGGAAAATATACATTATCATCATCTACATTTGTTGTTTTTATTTCCCTTTTAGGAGCTGTGAGAGACTCATCAATTACAACATCAACACATTCAACAATCTTCTGAAGTCTTTCATTGTAACATTTATATGCTTTACTTCTAGAAGAGTAACAAAGAAATATCCCTTTATCTACTCTTAGCTCAAACTTACCAAGTTTAAAATCATTTTTCATGATAAAACATTTGCTTCCAGAAACTCTAAAATTCTTTACAGTGGGAAGATTATCATACCAGAGCTCATAAGCAGTTTTATCACTATTCACATGAACATGAGACTTGTTAAGAATATTTACTGCAGTATGTGCTGCTTCTCCCCAAAAGGTATCGGGAGTTCCAGATTCATAAAGCATAGCACGATCCATCTGTTGAACTGTTCTATTCATTCTTTCTCCCATGCCATTTTGTTGTGGGGTTCCAACTACATAAAACTATATTTTTATGCCATGATGTTCACAGAAATCAAATAATTCATCTAATATATGTTCTCCTCCTCGGTCAAATGTAAGACATTTTATTTTTAGATCTAATTCATTTTCAACCAAAGATTTTAAGATCTTAAATTTTTCAAATGCTTCATCTTTATGTTTAAGTAAACCGATCCAACACATTCTAGAGAAGTCATCAATAAATAAAATATAGTATTGTTCTCCAAGAGGTGACTTTTTCCTTACATGACCACATAGATCAGTACGTATAAGTTTAAGAGGCTTACTTGCTGATGCTTCTTTGGCATTGAATTGCACCCTGGTTTTCTTACCAAATTGGCATGATTTGGATATGGTAATTTCAGGCAAAGTGATGCTGGGAAGATCATGAACAACTTTGAGTCTACTAGATTTTTTTATTTGAGAGAAGCTCAAATGTCCCAATATTCTATGCCATAACCAAATTTCTATATATTTACCTAAGTAGCATTTCTCTTTCCACCTTTCAGTATATACAAATTGCTTGGTGATATAGTTCCTTTTATTAATGTTTTTCCTATGTCAATTTCACGTACTACACATTCTTTTGAACTAGAGACAGCTTCATTTCCTTCATCACACATTTGGCTTACACTCAACAAGTTATGCTTTAACCCATCCACATACATAAAATTTTTAGTTTTAACATTTTCTTTTAGAAACACATAACCTTTACCCTTAATGATAGCAAAAGATTCATTTCCAAAAGTAACATTCTTTTGCTTCTCTAATGCATTATATGAAAGAAGTTTATTTTTATCACATGTCATGTGTTTTAAGCATCTGCTATCAATGTACTATTCATTTTCTTCTCCTTATGCAAATAACGCTATGCCACAACTTCCAACCTGTGAATCCTTCTTTCTCCATACCTTGGAATTTGTGGGTATATGTTCTTTTGGCTAAATTTTTCTCCTACATTCAGATTATTCATGTCCAAAGTTATTGAAATAAGAACATTAAATTTCACCTTGAAGAATGTTGGAAATATTTTCATTGATGGCAAAGGAGGCAGCACTCAGGTAAAGGCGGCAGCACTCAGGCAAAAGAGGCAGCGCTGTAGTAAAGGAAGGCAAAAGAGGCACAGTGAAAGTAATAGAGGCAGCAAGAAGAAAGTCAAAATGTAACAGTCATAGAAGCACAGTGAAGAACCATTATCGGAAGATAGAGACAGAGGCAGAGTGACAGAAGCAGAGACAGAGGCAGAGAGCAGTTACAAAATTCCGGGAATCACACTCTCCAACCAGCGGAGCAAAGGCAGAGACAGAGGCAGAGATCAGTTACAAAATTCCGAGAATCGCTTCACTCCAGCGGCATATAATACAGAACCATATTCCGAGAATCGCACACTCCAACTGGAGTTATACAACACGAATCTTATTCCGGGAATCGCAGACTCCAGCCGGGCGTTACACATATAATACAGAACCATATTCCGGGAATCGTACTCTCCAACCGGCGGAGCACATATAACAAATACAAACTTATTCCGGGAATCGCTTAACTCCAGCGGTAATACAATGCATATAATACAGAACCATATTCCGGGAATCGCACACTCCAACCGGCGTTATACATATAATATAACACAAACTTATTCCGGGAATCGCTTCACTCCAGCGGCAAAAATATATATAAACATATATGTGCAGTGCATCACATAAACAAAGGTCCAAGGTATTTATATTATGGAGCGCATAAAACAAAGTTTGATAAGGTGGGACCCCTCCCCAATCGCAATCGGAGATCGCAAGGGCAGCGGAACATCGCAACAGAAAGTTGTGATTGCGATTGAAATGGCGGACCCGATCATGTTATAAGCAGGAGTTGATAGATGCTAATCGCATCCGAGTTCCCAATCGCATGTCTTTTGTAAAACGCTGTGATTGAAATGGTGGACCTGATCCTGTTATAAGAAGGGGTTAATACATATTTGAGTTACGGTCAAATCGCATCGGCACTGGTTAATCGGAACATATGTTAAAGACTTGCGATTGTGATTGGAAGACCGGACCCAATGGGTCTATAAACCATGTTTAACAAAGTGTTTGAAGTCCAGTTCCAATCGCATCGGAAAGAAACAAACCATCGCAACACATATTAAAGAACTTGCGATTGCGATTAAGAGTTCGGACCCGATGGACTTATAAATTATGATTAACAAAGATTTCATCTCCAGGTTCTAATCGCATCGGCAATGGTCAATCGCATCGGAGAATATAAGAGTTGCGATTGCGATTGGAAATCCGGACCCGATTGGTATATAAACTACGACTCATATACAACTTGAGTTCCAGGTCTAATCGTATTGGCAGCCAATCCTTATGGACGTCGGGTTATTTGCAAATAAATTGTATATATTATATATGTTGAATAACGTTTGAATATGATCTGGGGGCATAACACATATGATATATATTGGTTATTGAGTTATATATATAACACGGTTGCGATAAGCCGCGTGGTCTCTAGACCCACGGACCTTAGCTTTACGGGAGGGCGATTATTAACGCTTGTGATATATGTATGTTCCGGCCTGCGGAACCTGCCACATCAACAAGACACTAATGGCATAAAAGGGATTGGAATTCCTCCAGATTTACAGTCAGCAGATATAAAAGGCACATTTACACATATGCAGCAGTTACACCACAGCAGAGGACAGAAGAGCAAACAGATCCGAAAGAAGATAAAACACAGTCACAGAAAAGACAAAGACAACCAAAGAAAAGACAAATGCGTACCAATTCAAAAGACTAAATGAGTTGAGCTGGAGTTCTCATTTAAATTTGAATGTAAATGTTTTATTTAAATTTTTATTATTTGTGATGCATTGGCAAGTCTCCGAGAGAAAACAAACTCCCACTGTAATGTTAAAATTGACACCTACAGTTATAATTTCTGAGTAAGCTGATAAAAGGAGTGAGAAGGCAAAAGGAAAAGATACATGACTTTCCATTTCGAATTCCAAGCAGAATACAAACAGTCATGTGAGGAAATCTATAAATAATATCATCTTGATATGCAGAGTGAGTTTTTTTTTTAAATGAAGTGAGAGTAAATCGAGAGAAGGTAGAATATAGAAGAGTAAGACAGAGAAGATTAAGAAAAGCAGAACAGAAGGAGAAGCTACAGAACAGAGCTGATATCTGAGGTAAATCAACAAACTTTCAGTTTGATAAATTGAGGAAGTTGGAGCTTCCCTATCAAGTTGCAGCTTGATAGTCATCAGTTGTAGCTGACTGAGGTTGGGGCCTCCTGTAGGTTGGTGCCTGCAGAAAAATAAAGGGATTTGGTGCTTCCTTGCAAGTTGTAGCTTGCAGAATTGAGGTAGGAGCCTCCTGTAGGTTGGTGCCTGCAGAAAAACAGTGGTGAGAGGGAGTTGGAGCTTGCCTTTGCATCACTACAATAATAAGATGTGGTTTTCTCCCTTTATGGGTTTCCACTTATATCTGGTGTCTCTGTGCATGATATTTATGTATTGATCTGATATGTATCATTTGCTTAATACCTGCTGCTCTCAAATTAAGTCTACTGCTCTATTAAAATAATACTTTCAGGTTACATTCTAATATTACTCTCACATCAAATAGAGTTTGAAATGAAGGTGTAAATAAGTTTATTGAAAAGTTTAAAAGATCAGGAATGTATTAAACTGATTCACCCCCCCCCCCTCTCAATTTAATTAGAGATTCAACAATTGGTATCAGAGCCGGTTCCTTTGTACAAGTCTAACAACTGAAAGGAGATCCTAGGTTCCCAAGATGGCTAGTAGAGAAGGATGCTCAACCAATAAAGCCCTTTTCTTCACTGGTGAAAATTATGCTTTCTGGAAAATCAGAATGAAGACATACATAATGTCACTAGGAGTAGAAGTCTGGGCTGCTGTGCAATTAGGATATGCCCCGAAGTCAACTGATACAGAGAAAGAAGCTAAAGAAAGCTTTGTAGCCAATGCAAAAGCCATGAATGCCATCCTGAATGGATTATGTGAAGCAGAGTTTATTAAAGTAATGCACAAAGACACTGCCAAGAAAATATGGGATACTCTTGAAGGCATACATGAGGGAGACCAAAAAGTAAAAGCTGCCAAACTTCAAGTATATAGAGCCCAGTTTGAAAACATAAAAATGAATGATGATGAAGATGTTGGAAGCTTCTTCTTAAAAGTTGCAGAAATTGTTAACAATATGAAAGCTCTTGGAGAAACCATACCAGAAAGTATAGTTGTGCAAAAGATTCTAAGATCACTCCCATCCAGATTTAATCCCAAGGTATCTGCAATAGAAGAGACAGTGGATTGGGAGACTCTGACCATGAACCTGATACTTGGAAATCTAACAGCCTATGAAATGAGGCTCCCACAGAAGAAGCCAAGTACAAGGGAAGCATCATTCAAAACAGAAAAGAAGAAAGAAGAAAAGGAAGAAATATGCTCTTGCTCTGATGAAGAAGAGGCTAAATTTGTCAAGAAATTGGATAGAGGCTCAGGTAGATACAAAGGTAAACTTCCCTTTAAATGCTTTAACTGTGGAAGAGTTGGACATTATGCTGCTAAATGTCCTCACAAGAAAGTAAGAAATCAAGCTCAAGAATCAGAGAAAGACACATCAAAGTTCGGGCAGAAAGGAAAGAAATTTAGTAGAAAATCATTCTATGCTCAGCAAGACAACAGTGCATCTGAAGACTCAGATGAACCCTCAAGTGAAGAAGGAACCTCAGAATTTTTATTGATGGCCATAGAAGATCTTGAGGGACTCCTACTAGAAGATGAAGAAGAAGAAGGGGAAGTAGACCTTGAGGGGGAGCTAAGAAGTGCTCTGGAGGAGATTGACAGACTCAAACTAAAATGTAGAAAACAAAAAGAGATTATCCTAAAATGTGTGAAAGAAGAAAAAAATTCAGAAGTCCTCATGCAGCTGAAGGTAAAGCTTGAAGAATCCAAGAAGATAGAAGATATGTTACTTCAGCAAATCAAAGATAAATCTTGAGAACAAGAGAAGATGGAAGAAGAAATTCTGTGTCTGAGAAAGAAATTAGAAAATGCTCAACAGAAAGTTTCTATATACCCTTCTCAAACAACAAGCTCTATTAAGTTGAATGAAATTTTGGTTGCTCAAAGATCCCCTATGATAAAGACTTGAATAGGCTACGAAGGAGAATCAAGTAAAGGAAAAGAAAAGGTTGACAGAGAGATTAATTTTGTAAAAGCAAAGAAGGATGAGGAAGTAGCTCAAATAATTCCTACAAAAGAAGAAATCTGCAATAAGAGAGACAGAGAGCAGAAGAAACCTCTAGTAACAAAGAATATAATGAATACTAAGATGGCAGAAAAAGAATCATATGCCCCTAAGTATATCAAATTTGGAAATCATCAGAGGAAATTCTTCCCTCCTATGAAGAATGCCACCTGCTATGTCTGCCACAAGCTAGGACACATTGCTGCATATTGTTATGCAAGGAAGAGTAATTCAGACCTGCAAAAGATTCAAACAGTGAAGAGCCTATCTCAAACAAACAAATGGAGAAAACAACCTTACATCAGGTATGCAAATAATTTCTATGGTTATTGTTTTTATTGTAAGGAATTTGGCCATAAAATTATTGAATGTAGAAAGTATAGACAAAGACTGATGTTCAATACCTCAAGGAGGTTTATGAGTCAAAGAAATTTTGTTCATGCTCACAATTCTACAAAAACTATAATCAAATGTTCAAAAGGGGGCCTCCAGTGGATAAAGAAGGTGAATAATTGTGACCTGGCTCTAACTGCTCAAGATCTGAAAAGCCAGTGGTACTTGGACAGTGGCTGCTCCAAACACATGACTGGAGACAGAAGCAAGTTTATAACTCTTGATGAAAAGAAATCTGGCAATGTTATTTTTGGTAATGATAAATCAAGAAAGATCAAGGGAAAAGGCTCAGTCAGCATAGACAATGGCAGAGGAAAATCCCAAGAGGTACTATTTGTGGATGGACTGAAAGAAAATTTACTGAGTGTCAGTCAGATGTGTGACAAAGGCTGTGAAGTTCTTTTTAGAGCACAAGATTGTGTAGTCAAGTCAAGCACAACAGGAAAGACTCTGCTCAAAGGTGTTCGAACAGAGAACAATGTATACATAGTGAAAGAGGAAGATGAAGCCTGCCATCTTAGCAAACTTGAGGAGTCATGGCTGTGGCATAGGAGATTGGGACATCTCAGCTTTGACCATATCATCAAATTGAGCAAGAAGAAAGCTGTCAAAGACATGCCAGAAATAAAAAGGCCTTCAAGTACTATATGCAAATCTTGTCAATTGGGGAAACAGACTCGCACATCCTTTAAATCTAAAGAGGATTTTTCAACAAGAAGACCACTCCAGCTTGTGCACATGGACCTGTGTGGACCTGCTAGAACTAGAACACCAAGTGGAGAATCCTATTTCATGATGATAATAGATGACTTCTCCAGAATGACATGGGTTGCCTTTCTCAAAAATAAATCAGAAGCATTGGAAAATTTTAAGATATTCAGAGCATTAGCAGAAAATCAAACTGGATGCAAGCTGAAATGTATCAGATCAGACAGAGGAGGAGAATTCATAGATTATGACTTTGCAGACCTATGTAATGAACATGGAATAAAACAACAATTTACTATTGCAGGGACACCTCAGCAGAATGGAGTAGTAGAGAGACAAAACAGGTCTGTACAACAAATAGCTAGAGCTATGATGCAAGAGAATAATATTGCTCAAACCTTCTGGGCAGAAGCAGTACACACAGCAGTACATATCCTCAATAAAGCTCACTTAAGGCCAAGCAGTGACAAGACTCCATATGAACTATGGCATGGAAAGCCAGCTTCAATAAAACATTTCAGAGTCTTTGGTAGCAAGTGTTACATAAAGAATAATGATGAAAACCTTGGGAAATTTGATGCAAGAGAAAATGAAGGGATTTTTCGAGGATATGCTTCCAAAAGTAAAGGATACAGATGCTACAACAAGACTCTTCGGAAAATAGTTGAAAGTATTGATGTGAGATTTGATGAAGAATTTCCAAACAATACAAGAAATACAGATTGATGCAGTCCATCAGTTAATCATGAAGAAGAAGACCGGAATGATGAAGAAACTAGCAAGACAATAGAAGATGCAGAGCTAAGCTCAAAAACCCCCTCAAGATACACTTAGAAGAATCATCCTGAAGATCAGATCATAGGAGACAAGAAAGCAGGAGTCCAGACAAGAAGGTAGCTAACAGAGCAAACAGAAGAAGTATACATGGCCATGTTATCACAAATAGAGCCAAAGAAATTTGAAGAAGCCAGCAAGGACAAGTATTGGATAAAAGCAATGAATGAAGAATTGGACCAAATTGAGAAGAACAATACCTGGGAACTAGTTCCTAGACCTATTGATAAAAATATCATTGGTTCAAAATGGGTATTCAAAAACAAAATGAATGAGCAAGGACAAGTAATCAGGAATAAAGCAAGGCTGGTCTGCAAAGGATACTCACACATAGAAGGACTTGATTATGATGAAACATTTGCCCCTGTAGCTAGAATGGAAGCTATCAGAATGTTCCTGGCATTTGCATGCTATCAAGACTTCAAGGTATATCAAATGGATGTAAAGTCCGCTTTTCTTAATGGAGATCTAGAAGAAGAAGTGTACATGGAACAACCAGAAGGCTTCTCATTGACAGACAAAGAAGACTATGTGTACAGACTGAAGAAGGCCCTATATGGACTGAAACAGGCTCCTCGTGCTTGGTACTCAAGACTGGACAAATATTTTCAAAAACAGGGTTTTAAGAGAGGTGGAGTAGACATCAATCTATACATAAAAGCGCATGAAAATGAACTCCTAATTGTTGTTGTATATGTTGATGACATTATGTTTGGAAGCAACAAAGATGAACTAGCAAAAGGGTTTGCTGATGAGATGAAAACAGAGTTTGAAATGTCTATGATTGGAGAAATCATTTTCTACTTGGGACTGCAAATTCAGCAAAAGAACACAGGCACATTCATTTCTCAAGAAAAATACTTAAAAGAAATGCTGAAAAAATTCAAAATGGAGGACTGCAAACCAATGACAACCCCCATGATCACTGGATGCAAGCTGTGTGCTGATGATAGGTCTGCAGATGTAGATCAAAAACTCTACAGATCCATGATAGGAAGCCTGCTGTACTTGACAGCTTCAAGACCAGACATCATGCTAGTAGTAGGACTAGTGGCAAGATATCAAGCAGCACCTAAACAAAACCATCTTCTGGCAGTAAAAAGAATACTCAGATATCTACAAGGAACCGCACAATATGGGCTTTGGTATCCTAAAGGAAAAAGCTTCACCTTAACAGCATACACAGATGCAGATTGGGCCAGCTGTGTGGATGATAGGAAGAGTACAAGTGGAGGTGCATTCTATCTAGGAGAAAGTCTGGTGGCATGGCTAAGCAAGAAACAAACATCCATCTCTCTGTCTACAGCTGAAGCAGAATATATAGCAGCAGCAACATGTTGCACACAAGTCATGTGGATGAAGCAGACACTTCAAGACATGAAGGTAAGAATTAATGAACCTATCTCAATCAAATGTGATAATACAAGTGCTATAAGTATATCTAAAAATCCTGTGCTTCATTCAAAAACTAAACATATACCAATCAAGTATCATTTTCTCCGAGAAGAAGTGGCTCAGAAGATAGTTAAACTGGACTATGTATCAACGAAAGAACAAATAGCAGATATATTTACCAAACCACTTGCCAGAGAACCATTCGAATACTTGAGAGACAAACTAGGGGTAGTATCTGTAGATACTATTCTCTAATATGAAGAGAAAGTACAGTCTCAGGGGGAGAACAAAACGAAGATATCATTCTAGGGGGAGAACAGCCAGCAAGATAAGCATAAAACAAGTCCACAGGATCAGCATTATCAATATTATCAGCATTCAGAAGCAACAAGAACTTTTCAATCGTACGAAAGAATAGATAGCAGATATATTTACCAAACCACTTGCCAGAGAACCATTCGAATACTTGAGATACAAACTAGGGGTAGTATCTGTAGATACTATTCTCTAATATGAAGAGAAAGTACAGTCTCAGGGGGAGAACAAAACGAAGATATCATTCCAGGGGGAGAACAGCCAGCAAGATAAGCATAAAACAAGTCCACAGGATTAGCATTATCAATATTATCAGCATTCAGAAGCAACAAGAACTTTTCCATCGTAAAATGCATCATCTCTGTCTGCAATCTAGCACATATTACAGGAACTACAAATGAAACACAGCATAGTCCGATTTCGGCAGAAGAGGACCTAAACGTAACTCAGAGAAAGGAACTACAACGACAGAACGCATATGGAGGGATGAGGAGTCATCCTTTGCCATTGATGTCAAAGGGGGAGGAAGAACAAATAGAAAACAGGAAGAGCAAGCAACAAGAGAAAGAGAAAGAAAACAAAGAAAGTGGATTGCCATCAATGCCAAAGGGGGAGACTGTTGGAAATATTGTCATTGATGGCAAAGGAGGCAACACTCAGGCAAAGGCGGCAGCACTCAGGAAAAAGAGGCAGCGCTGTAGCAAAGGAAGGCAAAAGAGGCACAGCGAAAGTAATAGAGGCAGCAAGAAGAAAGTCAAAATGTAACAGTCATAGAAGCACAGTGAAGAACCGTTATCGGAAGATAGAGACAGAGGCAGAGAGCAGTTACAAAATTCCGGGAATCGCACTCTCCAACCAGCGGAGCAGAGGCAGAGAGCAGTTACAAAATTCCGAGAATCGCTTCACTCCAGCGACATATAATACAGAACCATATTCCGGGAATCGCACACTCCAACTGGCGTTATACAACACGAATCTTATTCCGAGAATCGCAGACTCCAGCCGGGCGTTACACATATAATACAGAACCATATTCCGGGAATCGCACTCTCCAACCGGCGGAGCACATATAACAAATAAAAACTTATTCCGGGAATCGCTTAAATCCAGCGGCAATACAATGCATATAATACAGAACCATATTCCAGGAATCGCACACTCCAACCGGCGTTATACATGTAATATAACACAAACTTATTCCAGGAATCGCTTCACTCCAGCTGCAAAAATATATATAAACATATATGTGCAGTGCATCACATAAACAAAGGTCCAAGGCATTTATATTATGGAGTGCATAAAACAAAGTTTGATAAGGTGGGACCCCTCCCCAATCACAATCGGAGATCGCAAGGGCAGCGGAACATCGCAACAGAAAGTTGCGATTGCGATTGAAATGGCGGACCCGATCGTGTTATAAGTAGGAGTCGATAGATGCTAATCGCATCTGAGTTCCCAATCGCATGTCTTTTGTAAAACGCTGCGATTGAAATGGCGGACCCGATCCTGTTATAAGCAGGGGTTAATACATATTTGAGTTACGGTCAAATCGCATCGGCACTGGTCAATCGGAAAATATGTTAAAGACTTGCGATTGCGATTGGAAGACCGGACCTGATGGGTCTATAAACCATGTTTAACAAAGTGTTTGAAGTCCAGTTCCAATCGCATCGGAAAGAAACAAACCATCGCAACACGTATTAAAGAACTTGCGATTGCGATTAAGAGTTCGGACCCGATGGACTTATAAATTATGATTAACAAAGATTTCAGCTCCAGGTTCTAATCGCATCGGCAATGGTCAATCGCATCGGAGAATATAAGAGTTGTGATTGTGATTGGAAATCCGGACCCAATTGGTATATAAACTACGACTCATATAAAACTTGAGTTCCAGGTCTAATTGTATTGGCAGCCAATCCTTATGGACGTCGGGTTATTTGCAAATAAATTGTATATATTATATATGTTGAATAACGTTTGAATATGATCCGGGGGCATAACACATATGATATATAATGGTTATTGAGTTATATATATAACACGGTTGCGATAAGCCTCATGGTCTCTAGACCCACGGACCTTAGCTTTATGGGAGGGCGATTATTAACGCTTGTGATATATGTATGTTCCGGCCTGCGGAACCTGCCACATCAACAAGACACTAATGGCATAAAAGGGATTGGAATTCCTCCAGATTTACAGTCAGTGGATATAAAAGGCACATTTACACATATACAGTAGTTACACCACAGCAGAGGACAGAAGAGCAAACAGATCCGAAAGAAGATAAAACACAGTCACAGAAAAGACAAAGACAGCCAAAGAAAAGACAAATGCGTACCAATTCAAAAGACCAAATGAGTTGAGCTGGAGTTCTCATTTAAATTTGAATGTAAATGTTTTATTTAAATTTTTATTGTTTGTGATGCATTGGCAAGTCTCCGAGAGAAAACAAACTCCCATTGTAATGTTAAAATTGACACCTACAGTTATAATTTCTGAGTAAGCTGATAAAAGGAGTGAGAAGGCAGAAGGCAAAGAGACATGACTTTCCATTTCGAATTCCAAGCAGAATACAAACAGTCATGTGAGGAAATCTATAAATAATATCATCTTGATATGCAGAGTTAGTTTTTTTTTAAGAGAGAGTAAATCGAGAGAAGGCAGAAAATAGAAGAGTAAGACGGAGAAGATTAAGAAAAGCAAAACAGAAGGAGAAGCTACAGAACAGAGCTGATATCTGAGGTAAATCAGCAAACTTTCAGTTTGATAAATTGAGGAAGTTGGAGCTTCCCTATCAAGTTGCAGCTTGATAGTCGTCAGTTGTAGCTGACTGAGGTTGGAGCCTCCTTTAGGTTGGTGCCTGCAGAAAACTGAAGGGAGTTGGTGCTTCCTTGCAAGTTGTAGCTTGCAGAATTGAGGTAGGAGCCTCCTGTAGGTTGGTGCCTGCAGAAAAACAGTGGTGAGAGGGAGTTGGAGCTTGCCTTTGCATCACAACAATAATAAGATGTGGTTTTCTCCATTTATGGGTTTCCACTTATATCTGGTGTCTCTGTGCATGATATTTATGTATTGATCTGATATGTATCATTTTCTTAATACTTGCTGCTCTCAAATTAAGTCTACTGCTCTATTAAACTAATACTTTCAGATTACATTCTAAGATTACTCTCACATTAAATAGAGTTTGAAATGGTGTAAATAAGTTTATTGAAAAGTTTAAAAGATCAGGAATGTATTAAACTAATTCACCCCCCCCCCCCTCTCAGTTTAATTAGAGATTCAACAAAGAATAGGAAATTTGTTGGAATTATTCTTCTTTACTCCAGTCTCATCTCTTTGCTTTCTAGCTTCTCTAGTCATGATGGTTTTGTATGCAACACATTGTACAAATTTATGACCAAAATTATGACATGAGAAACATTGTCCATTAAAGAAGAAATTTTTGCGATCATGAAACCTTCTATTTATTTCTACCTACTGATTGATATTTATGTTATTGTTCTTCCTTGAATTGAAGTGGTCATGCTTTACCTGGGTAGTATCTTTGTTCTTTCTTTACCTGGGTAGTATCTTTGTTCTTTTGATGAGTGACAAAATTTTGTTGGCTAGCTTTAGCTGCATTTAGATAGCTTGGTGCTGAAGATTGAGACGATTCTCTGATATATCTAAGACCTGTCTTTATAAGAGGAGAGCGTTGTACCTTGATAATTTCATATAAGGTTTCAATTCCTTTAGCAAATATAAGATTTAAAGTTTTCACTTTCTCAATTTCCTTTCTTAGACTTACTATTTCACATTCTAATTTCTCATTGTGCTTCTCTTTTTCTATAAGTTGATTCTTTAGAGTATCTATGGAAATTTTGTTTTATTCCAAACATATTTTGAGTTGATTTATTTCTTCAACAAAATCATTTTCTTCTAATGCATCCATAAAAGTATCTTTAGCCTCACTAGAGTCTTTTTCAAAATCCATGAGCAGTCTAATATCTTGACCAGATTCTCCTTCTTCACTATTTGATAGACCATCACTATCTTCATGAGTATAATAGATTTTTCTATTGATAAACCATTTCTTATTTTCTTTTTCCACTTCCTTTCCCTTTCCATGATTATCTTTATGGGTACATTTAGTAGCATAATGACCAACTCTTCCACAAGAAAAAAATTTAAAAGGAATCTTACCTCTGAACCTTCCACTACCAAGTTGTAACATCTTTACAAAATTTATCTCATCTTCTTCTGAAACATACCCTGATCCTTCTTGTTCTTCTACTTCCTTTCCTTTTACAGCAGCTCTAAAGACAACTTCTTTGACTTTATATGGACCTCCTTTCCTCATTTCACATGCAGATAGAATCCCATGAAGTTGAATAATAGTAAGAGTTTATAGATCTTGCTTCTCTTAAATAGCAAGCACTTTTGACTCGAATTTGGGAGTTAGAGATCTTAAAACCTTTTCTACTAGAGTAGTGTCAGTTATGGTTTAACCTATATTTCTCATACGATTTAAAATATCATATAGACATAAAAATAAACTAGCAATTCTTTCCTCATTATGAATTCTGAGTTTTTCATATTGTATTATGAGAGTTTGGAGTTTGGCAAGTTTTACCTTGGCATCACCTTCACAGCTCAGAATGATTTTGTCCCATATCTCGTTTGTTGTATTCAGCTGCATGATTTTGACAAATTCTGATTCAATCAAACTTCCGAAGAATGCATTGACATCCTTTGCATTGGTTTCATGGTTCATTCTTGCTGCTGGATCTGCTAGAATTGAAGCTACATATTGATACCCTCCTTCAACTATATCCCATATATATTCTCCAAGAGACTAAAGACAGGACCTTATCCTTGTATTCCAGAAGATTAAATTGTTTTTGTTGAAGAGAGGAGGCCTAATAGATGTTGTCCCATCTTCATTTCTCATCTTATCTGATCTTCCTTCTAGCGATTAAGCTTGTTTAGAAGGACCTGCTCCGATACCAATTGTTGGGAAAAATACTGAGAGTGGGGGGGGGCGTTGAATCAATATTTATAACTCAATGTAAAATTTTAATTTTTCTTTACTTATTTTTATACACAACTTTAGTGAATGTGACTAGTGTATATACACGGATACAGTAATAGAAACTTGCATATGCTGAGTTAACTTTATTATTAGATAAACCTTTAGAAACATTATTTAACCTAGATTATCAGTTATGCATCAGATAGTTAAGAAGTACAAATATGTGCAGTAATAATATAATAAATCAGCACACAAGAGCATCACACAGGAATACCAAGATTTAAGGTGGAAACCCAATTCGGGAGAAAACTGTCGCTATTGTCGTCTCTGTCTTCAATATTTAATATATGGAAAACTTCTTATAATATTGTACTGATGCGGACTCATATCAGTATGCAGACATCTACCTATAGAAGGCTACAACCTTCTCTCGTTCTCTAGCTGCTACTAGAAGGGAGCTCCAACCCCCGTGATCTCATTTACCAACCACTACTGGAAGGAAGCTTCAACCCCATGATCAGAACATCAGATTCTACTGGTAGCAAGATTATACTTCCACACTGAAGGCTTCAACCCTCAGAACCACTGCAAACCATGTTTCATCAATTGTCACACTGGATCCCACAACTTCAACACAACTAATAAAAAAGATCAACACCAATAAAGTTAACTCAAAATTCAATCAGAACAAAAATACCACTGTAACCAGAGTACAGTAATAAACCCAAATTTTAGAATCAACATGCAGAATCAATCTCATCCTTGATCATTTATTACCTTAAAATGCATACGCTACTTCACTTTACTGCACCTGCGTGTATACCCACTTTCCTTCACACCAACCCGCGTATAGATCTGAGAATACTGAAATTTCAGAATATGATCAGTCTCAGAAGTATACCTATTTCTTTCAGTCAAATATCTTTTCAGTAATGTAGAACCCTTAATCATTCAATCATCATTAAACGTATTTACTCATTCATTGATCAAATTTGTACATATTCAACTTACTAGCTTATCCAGTATTCAAGCAACCCAGATCTACATGACGACTTCATTGACAGACAACCGAAATACAATAGAAATAAACAGATAAGCTCTTCAGTAAGCTTTAGAAAACCCTGACTTCCATATGCTCTTTATCTGAGAAAAAACCGTGTGTATATGCGCTTTCACCTACATTTCTTTACTTCACTTCAGAAAACATGCACCAGATCACATATCCAAATATCTCATAATTAGATCATGCAAGTACATAGTCATTTTAGGTCTAGATATCCTGATCCATCGTTGTATCCAAGGGTGCATCATAGATTCAAATCTACCAATAAAACAGAGTTCATCCCATGTAGATATACTTCAGGGAGAAGTATTCAGTAATAGCCCTTACACATGCACACCCTTTCACTATGATCTCCTTCTCCTTATATAGATTTAGCCTTTACCAATACCATGAACCAAAACCACACAACTTCCGATCGTATTCTTTGACATAATCAAATAGACGATAAAACACTCAATACTATGTGCTAATACCATGGTAACGCCCCCTGGTATCATAATTTTAGAGTGCAAAAGGTATACACGGCTTGGCTTCTTCATACCTGACATGTATACACGCTTTCTCTTCATAAACACTGCGTATACACTAATTTTGGAGGTATACGTGGGTTTCCTGTATACCAAGTAGCATATGTACATGGGTTTCCTACATCAAACCTACGTATACATTGAGAAATATTTCTTGTTTCATTTCTCTAGAACTTACTATAATTCCTTTCTCTAGCACATCTGAACTGACCTGTAGAAACAAATTTTTTATATATTTAACAAGTAAGTTGCTATCAAAAGGAAACTCATCAATTAGGTTTCCAAGAAGGACAACTTCATCAAGTAGGTTTCCATCAAGGACAACATATTGCATCATATTGCCAACAATACCTTCTTCATTTCAGCCTAAGTTGCAATGGAGTTTGACCCCAACCCCATAAATCACCTGAGAGCTGCATCCTTCAATGTAGTAGGAAACAAATTTAGCTTCTAAGCATTGGAAGAATAGTCATATCTCTGACACAACACATAAAATTCGAATAGGAAGGAATTTGTATCCACACTGTAAGTACCACGAAATTAGGCAAGGCCGCAGGAGGGATATTTTTCATCTAAGTAGCTCCACCACTCTACCTAATAGGGAATTCAAATGTGACCATTTTCTCCTCCTTATCATCAAAGCCTCCATTGGTATTACCAGTACCTTCTTCATGAGCCATATCAGTCCAAGAAAGAGTGGGACCTTTGAAGACTATAGATTCCTCAGAGTCAATGGTATGGAATCTTAGCTCTTTAACAGGGTTCACAAGGAACTCTTATTGCATAAATTTCCGGATAATCCACAGTGTTAAGAAACAATGGTTGATGTTTCAAATCCCAATGGAGATCCATCTTCAGGACAAGATTTTAAAAGAAGGAACTCTTCTTTAGGCTGACCACAGAGAAGAGATGTTGTCTTCCTTGAAAGGGGAGATTCTATATGGGCAACAATATAAGATTCTCCAACAAGGTGTTTTTCTATTGAAGTGTTAATATGTTCCTTACTGCAAACCTCTTATTCAGATTCTTCTTCCTTTACTACCTTGTTTCTTGCAAAATTCTTTTTTCTTGACAGTGTATTAGTAAATGAAGTGGTGCTCACACCACCACGAAAAAATATAGAAAATATTGGACCCTATTCATTTAGTATTAAAACAAAATAAAAAACTTACCAAACAATTAGGACAACGCTTTGGTGAGTGTTTGACCTTTGAGGGTGTGTGGGCTTTGCTCTTCGTCTTTTCACTTTGACTCCCCTAGTCCTAAAAAGAAAAATCAACAAAATAAAACTAAAACACTTTCTATATCATCCCTTAGAAACTCCCCAAAAATGGCACCAAAATGTTGAGTCAAATTATATGCTAATAATTAACCAATCATAAATTGTCAACCCAGGAAGGTAAACTGATGAGATGCGGTGCAAAGTATATGTAGGTTGGTTACTTCAAGTGTTAATAAATTATACACATATTAACTAATGCTTCTTTCCTATGTCAGTACTTGGTATCAATAGCTATGGAATGGCATATACCATCCCTCTATAGCACTTAGGATTGCTGATATTGGCCATGAAAAGATAAAGATCAAACAACAATCAACAACTCATGCTTCTTTCCTGTATCAATACTTTACAGAAATGGATATGGAGTGGCATATATCATCCCTCTACAACACTTGGGTTTACTGATATTGATGCAGTAAAAGATAAAACATAAACCACAATCAAGAATCGAAATTAAAGAGCATGAATCCAAACATTGATCAAATGAAAAGAGCTCATTAACATAAATACTTAAATCACTTAACCAATTAATAGTTTGTTGCAGGAAATGCAGAAAGAAAGAACTAGTTGTGTACATGAATTATTGATGCATAAATGAAATAGAAATAAAACAAACACTATGGTATGGGAGTTGTGAGCGAAGGGGGCCCTCCCTCACTCACAACTCCTTCAAAAGTCGAAGAAGCTGCTTAGAAAGGTAAACATAACATAGACTATTTTATTAATCTGGAAATTACAGTAATTTACAGTCCGATAACTTGCTGTCAACAAAAATCCCAACCCAAACTCCTTTACAAAGTGAAATACATCATATTTATGCGTTTCTCAAAATCAATATTTATCTTGAACAAAGTAGATCACTAATATAAGCCTACAACCAATAATACAGATAAAAATTGAGAAAGTAAACTTTTTTTGAGTCTAATACATGATTGGAAGCATGGATTAGACAATTTCTGTTGCGTGCCTGAAGTTGTTTCTCCCTGTGGGAACGAGAGAAGATCTGGAGGTTTGGGTGGTTGCAAAAGAGGATTCAGAACAGTGAATAGGACAACTTCCATAGGCAGAAAATTTCCTTCAAAACTCATGTCTTACTTGATCTGGAGATGAGTGGAACATGGCCAACCCTCGATCTCGTTGTAGGAAATCAAGAAAGTTTGCAGGAAATCAGCGTATTTGCTGATAATACGGAACATCTATAGGAATCTCAGTTGCATGAACTGTCTAGAGGATGTGCGGAACTATTCGAATCTAGCAAATTTTTGCACAAGTTCTAGACTAGTTAGAGTAGTAATGCAATAAAGACACAACTAGATCAAAGAGTACTCGAACTTAGATAAAATGACACTTCTTATAATAATTTAACATACCTTAGGCTTATGGTACCATTTTTAGCCAAAACTAGATAACATAGTCGAACTAGGTATAATTAAAGAGCGAAAAGGGTTCAAAAATAGGGGAGGCAAGGCCTAGGATAGGTGTCAAAAATGGTTAAAGTTCAGACTTAACAATAAGGAAGAAGCACATCAAAAAACTAGAGGTCAAAGAAGGAAAAAATTGTGCGAGCATGATCATCCACTTCCCCAAGATTGATAAGATGATTCAATTGTCAAAAGCATGGGAATATCGCTCAAAATTCATAAGCATGCAACAGAAGAAGTAGTCGGATTAAATGACATATCAAGTAAAATAATCCATGGCTATGTATAACATTTCATTTTATGGCTATTGTTTTTCGTGTACAAATTTTTGGCATAAGGATTTTGATTGCAAGAACTATTTGAATAACAGGAGTTTCAAACCTTTTCCTTTGTTTCTTAAACATATAAGGTGTTACATGTGTGACAATTTTGGCCATAAGGCCAAAGATTGAAATTTTCCTACATGCTATAGGGGATCCACTCAATAGGAAAAAACTAATCAAATAAGATCAGACAAGAAATAAAACAATCAAGTGCATGTGAAGGATAAAACCAACAAAATTTTGAAGAAAAGGGAGCAGCATGTGATTTCCATAAAAAATTGAGGCTAACATGGTCTCAGGCGGAGCATATGGCAGCATTTTGGATTTGAATAAGAATAATTGATAATACAAGTCATAGTTGTAGAAGAGTTCATTGAGGTTTGGAATTTTATTTTCTTATTTTTTGTATTGTTTGAATGAATCGAATGTGATTGATTGCAGCAATTTGTTGAAGACATGGAAGATTAGATGCATGCTCAAGATATAGATTTTATACAAGATGGTATTATCATGCATATTTTTTCACTTATGCGAATTTTTTCATGATGAGAAGGTAGATGTCACAATTATTCAATGAAGATTTCCTTGGTGATAGTTTTCAAATAAGATGTACATAAGAATATTTGTGAAAATTTATATTTGCATGACCTATCTATTGATTTTCTTCTTTACATGGTATACATGGATTTGATTGTTTATTTTGATGTTGATGATGCTAATGGTTAATCCATGCTACTAGGGATGATGGAAAGAGTGTTGTTTCTCATGCTCATGTTGTTTCCTTGATTTGAGAATGATATTACTAGCAAGTTTTACAACTTTTATCTATTCTATATTGTTGTTGATGTTGGTCATAGTATAGTGTTTCTATTATTTCCATGATATGAATGATGATGATTATGATGTTATTTTTAGTTGAGAGTGATGTTGATCTAGTTGGTGTTCCTGAGTTTATTGTTGCTATGATATGCTTAATTTTTTTCTTGAGAGATCCAAATATTATTTTGTTGCTAAATATTGATCTCTTATCTCGTAGTGGAGACATGTACCTTTTTATGATACACATAAGTTCAGATATTGTGGTTGTTATGTTTCTTATCTATGATGTTATGTCACCATTTTATCTTCATACTAGTTCACATGTTGTTGCTAGCTATTATTGATGTTTTGGTCAAAGAGATCATGAGTTGAAAGTGTTGTTATTATTATCATTGATGCTGCTAATATGAGGTTATATTTTTTCCTATTGTCTTATCTACCTATCAGTTCATGTATTTTTGTTGTTGCTAAAATTTTCCATCATGGCCTAAGTGTTGAGGATCAAATGCATGTTGCTTATCGCCTCATTATGATTTGTCATGGAATTTATAACTCCTATATTAGGATAACATGATTTTCATGGGAGAAGGATATATATGTTAATTGATGTTGCAAAGAGTAATTACAAATGGAAAGGAACTTCCATGGCATATTACACATTTACTGATTCTTCTTTTGGATATGGTTGAATGATTTCTTGATGGTATTGGCTTCTATGGTTTCTATGGTAAATTATTACGTTGCAGGTGCTAAGGTTGTTGGCATGGTTTGGAAGGTCAGTTGGACAAATAGGTATCGATGTATATGATGTTTATGGTGTTTCCCTTGACACGCCTTTGATTCTCCTAAGTTATGGTATGGAATCTCGATGATGACTAAATTTTTTGAAGAGGCTATCATGTATCAAGTTCTGCTCTATAGTTGAAGCTACATGTTTTATGCCACTTGATACCATTTCTTCACTCATGTGTTGGTTCTTGCACTTATGGTGACTACAACATGTATAATATCAAAAGGATGTTGCAAATATGGTTTTGAGGCTTGTCAAGTCTTTGAAAATATTTTCATATGCTAGAGATGTTGAGGAAGAAGTTGGATGAAGTTACGAGTTGAATATTTTTTGTTTTCCTTGATCCCTTCCCAGTCACTATTTTTTAGGTTTGTCTGTACAACTTAGAGCTCTAGTCACTAGGAATAATTCTTATCCACGATATTGTAGTCAAATTTTGATAGTGTTATGCTTGTGGCTGTGTCTATGAGTCAATATCTCCCACATTCCTCACGCATCTTAGATGATTTAATTTTTTTATGATGTTTCTTGTTCAAGAATATTCATTAAAGGTTCTAGTTAACTAAAAAAACATGTTTGGATGAGTTTTTAAGTGTGAATTCCTTAATGAAGTGACAAGCAAAGATAGTGCCACAAATTATTTAAAAGAAGAGCATATCAACTAATTTTGTGTGGGTGATTTGAAAAGTTTAATGTATAATCTTCAAGTCAAGACCCTATAGTAGAAGGATAACCATGGACTAATATATGACTATTTTAGGATTATAGAGATGCATAATTTGACTTACATGCCTATGAGAGGGAATATTTAGTCATTACAGCATAGATTGATGAGTTTTAGAGAGCCTTTGATCATAGATTATAGAAAATATTTATGTATTTTATTCTTTAGATGTTCATGTAGGTTATGAAGACAAACAATGGAGGATATTTCTACTATTGTGGAGGTTATATGTTAAACATGTTCTCTATGGAACTATTTTTGTGCTAACATTCTATTTGGAGGAGTCCATAACTGATGGGGAAGAGATTTATTGTAGAAACTTGAATTGTATGGTTTTAGCATTGCATTATATAATTTATCCATTGCCTTCTTGTTTGATATTCTGCACTTTCTGTTAATGGATATGTTTTTGGGGTGTATGTGTCTATGATTTCAATGTATTTTTGTGTTGTAGGATATTTATGGGTTCTCGTTATTAAATGAGAAGAGATTTAGAAGAGATTCCATTGAAGGATTGTCGCATATCCTTGGAGACTATTGTTCTGCAGTGTTGATATCTTCTAGTGATATTCTTTTGTTAGATAAATATCATATACATGCTCGTAGTTGATTTGAGTGAAATTTATTGGGTTTGTTTGACTGATATTATATTGATGTACTTACATTTCTCAAAGAGAGAAAGTTTTGGTTATTTTGTGCAGGGGTCCAGTTCGAAGTAGTATGTGTAGTGTCCCTTCTTAGTGAGATAGCTTTGATGACACTTAGAGATGGTGATTTTGATATAATGATATAATATTATGTATGAAAGACTTATGTACATGCTTATATGCTATGACCTGGTTTGGGTCACTTGGTTGTTGTGTGCTTATGATAATATCTATGGTTGCGTGCACAATAATTGATTTTGGTTAAGAGAATATTAGCGATGTTTTCTCTTTTGGAATCCTATTTTTCACATAGTTGTATGACATGAATGGTGATTCATAATTGAGACACAGATCCATGAATGATCATGGTTAGGTGGAACATATGGTTAATTATTATTTATGGATGATACATGATTTGTATGATTATATGTGTGTAATATCGTACTAAGCATGATGTGGCAGGGGACTTGGGCATTGCCAACACGGATGCTCAAGTTATAAATGACTATGGAAGTCATTTCTCCAAAACCAAAATTACTGTGAAAGTCATGCACAATATTTGGTAAAATTTGAATAAGTTAATTATGAAATTCATTTGGTTTATTTGATCAAAGAGATTGTGATGTGTGCAAGTCTTGGAAGAAGACCTTACCAACGAACCATCAGATGGGTATGAGCTCACAATCAGTACCTTAAGGTGAAATGCGGAGTTTCAAAGTAGAATAGATGAGAAGCCATGGAAATTAGGGCACGGAGTCCTAAATCCATGAAATATAAAGACGTGGAGTCTTGGATATATGATAAAAGGATTAGGACGTGGAGTCCTAAATCCATGAAATATAAAGACATGGAGTCTTGAATCTATAATGAAATTTTTGGGGCGCGGAGTCCTAAATATTTAAAAATATCAAGGTGTGTAATCTTGTGTCTTTAGAGTAGATCAGGGTGCGGAGTCCTCAATCTACTAAGGCACAAAAATGCATACAATAGGGGTGCAGAATCCCTATTATTTGGAAGAAAAATACCACTCATGGGTAGCTCACATATGAATTTCCTTAATAAAATCTCATTCCTAACAATTTTGGCGTGACTTTCTAAAAATAGAAAGTCATGTCTACTATTTCAAGTATGACTTTCCAAAAATAGTAAATCACCTCCAATCAATGGGTAAACAAGTATAATTGAAATAAAATCACTTAACTTATGATTAATGAATCGTAATAGTTCAATCTCGACTTAATCCTCAATATTATTAATATTATTATTATTATTATTATCTTTTATGAGACTATGATATTATTATTAAAAGGGAATTATATCTCCTCAATCACTTCACACCTCTCTCCTTCATGACTCTTATGGCTCTATGTAACTCTCTCTATTTTAAATATTACATTACACTCTCTTTTATGCACTCATCAAGGAATGGCATATTCCTCTTACACTCATTAAATATATGTCATAAAATATTCCTTTTACACTCATTAAATATATGTCATAAAATATTCCTCGTACACTCACTTTAATGCATATGTTACACTCTCCCTAAATAAGGCATGCATACCTCTCCTTAATGGCATAAGTTATAGTCCTCTAAATGGAATACAATGCATGCATATTAATCCTCCTTTATGAAAATAATTTGTTGCTCCTCCTATATATGAGTCTCATGTATTCTCATTTGAGGAGAGAGGGGGTAATGCCAAGAGTGGAAGAGACTTGAAGAATATTGTGAGAGGGAGAGATATGGAGAGTATCCAATTACTTCCAAAACAAATCTGAATTGCTTACTAATCTATTAAGTATCTATTTAGGTTGAACATGAGTGGTATTTAGAGGAAGTGAAAACTATCTTCCTTAGTTTTCCTTACATCTCTCTCTCTCTATTGTTGTATTTTGGTACTGGTTGTGAGCTTTTACAGCTCGGGGGTTCCAAGGGGAGGAGTTCTCCCTGGATATGGCTGGGTGGAAAACTGGATGGTTCTAATGAGTTGGTTAAGGGATCAAAGGTGGATCATATTCTCAACGATTGGAGCTGAATATCTCTTCAGGTATAATTTACATTGTCCTAAAATTATATTATAGCTTTAGCATAAAATAAAAAGTAGACATTTAAATTGTTGTAAGCATCTAATTTTTATTTAGACTGATGTTATCTTAAATATTATTGATTAGTTAAAAATGAAGACTAGATCAATCTATATGTATGGATGTTTAGATCTCAATATTGGAGTTATTATTGGTGTAGTTTATGGTACTAATCTTGGTATTGTAGGATTTGAGAAAGGAAAGCCAAATATTGTTGAAGGTAATTTCAATAAATAAATTCCAAAAGACTTGGGTAAGTATTTCAAGATTTATGGTTTTGTTTCAAGTAATTAATAGGTGCATGTTTTATAAATGGTTTTAGGATAGTTTGCAAAGTGTTTGACAAAATCAGTGAATGAGTAATGTTATCAATTTATTTATGCACGAATAAGTGCTAAATTGCAGCTTACATCAGAAGTAAGAAAATGGACATGTACCCAAAATATGCTTGGAGGAATTACAGAATCAACCCTTAAAAGAAAATGCAAAAATAATGGCAACTAAAATATAGTTTGGAAGATCAAATGCTTGAGGTAAGTTGGAGATAAATTTCAGTTATGGCTTATGTTTTATATTATTCAATGTTTTGTTATTCAAGTTGTTGTAACAGTACTATCAGAATTTTGACAGAAAGCCTTAATGGCTGTAGCATTTAGAGCTGCCATGTGTTTGTTAAATTGTAGCAATTGGTGCAAAAAGCTTGTCAATCATGTCAAATGAATTCACTTGTGGGTGGTAAAATGTTTCAAGAACTCATATGGTGGATTTAGAAATGTGTGATTTCAATGATAATATATTAGTAGCACAACTCTGGGTTGTTTTTCCTCATGTAGAGGTGTAGTTGTAAGTTTTCATTCCATATGTTTGACAAAAGTCATAAATGAAACATTTAGGCTATAAATTTTGTTGTTTTCAAGAAGTACATTCCTGGGAATTTTTGATTTGATTCAGCCCAACATCAGGGGGTATCCATGCCTAATGGACATGTAACCCCTAATGTCATTCCAAAAAGATAATTTTCAGAACCCAGATCAGAAATCTGGGCAATTTGGCAGATTGTTGCTGTGAGTTATGTGCGCCTGTTTTTGAGTATTTGATGAAAGACTAAGATTATTTAGTCCCTATTTTAAGATGAAAAGATTTAAAGTTTCAATTCTTAATTTTATGAGATAAATATGTTGAAGAATAATCTTAAATTCATTGTTGCTAAGTGTTTGACAAAATGCCTCAATGACTTTTAATTGCATGCTTGCAAAGTGTTTGTCATAAGGGCTCAATGAGTGTAGAGTGCATGTCTGTAAAGTTTTTGTCAAATGTCTTGAATGGCTGTAGATTTTGTGCTTATAAATTGTTAGTGTAAAATTCTTAGTTACTATTGTTTTTATGTTACTATAAATTATAAATAAACTATTTAATGGGTGTAGCTTCCTATGTCTACAAGCTTTTGGTATGAATGTGAAAATGAATTTATTAATTTGTTGAAGTGTGAATAAGACAGTTGTTTCTTGTATTATCTAAAGCCTTAAAAAAAAGGGCTTGTTGTTAAAAATAATTCTACAATGACTAATTCTTTAGGATTTTGTGCAAATGAGTATTAGTGATTATGTGACATCTACTTCTCTATCTTACTGATAGTGGCTAAGGTGGGACCTTACATATGGTATCAGAGCGAGTTACAACGCTAGGGCCTAATGGGCCAACATGCTTACTTGTAGGTTGATGATGTATGAATGTTGATTTTGCATGCATGTTGAGTTGTTGTATATCTTGACTTGGAAGCATATTGGTTGCATAGAGGATATTATTATCATTATGTCATTTAGTGACTCATGAAATAAAATAAAATAAAAATCCCTTATATTCCTTTATATTTTTGTTAAGGCACATTATCAACAATATGTTAAAATGCTTAAAGACATGCTGGGAAAGGATGTACTTGAGAAAGTTTGGGTTAAACCCAAGTATGTGAATGACTTGATTTTCAATCAATGAGTGAGATAGGTGGAGTGAATGCATGGTTTCATATATTTTTAGTGCATAATTTTCCATGTGATATGGGCTTAGTAGCCATCTTTACTAGCTGAAATCATATCTACCAAGAAGAATATTAGCTTAATCTGGACTATAGTGTGATGACCTTGGTGTGTATGCTTTGTGAATGAATAACAAGTGTAAGGCTGAAATTCCATTAACGTGATGATTGAGTTCATCATGATAATTTTGAATCTTTTCGTACCTACACTAAAGGAAACTTAACTAAAAGATACCTTGAAAGATGTCACTTTTAACTGTGAATGTAAATTCAAGAGTAAGGTATGTGTATTAATTAGATGTGTTAAAATATGATTTGGGAATAAATTCTTAATGAGTAAGAATGAAATTTCTCTGATTTCTTCGACATGATTTTGTGTATTTTGGGTTGACATTAGGCATCAAATAACTTTAAATTACTCAAATGCTAGGTTGAGGTATGGCCTTCCTAATAAACAAGAGGCTTAAATGATTGGTTCATGATGTGTTGTGGAAGCCATTTTAAGGAACACTTGAATGCTATGCTTTCCTTAAGCTAATGTATGGGTGTGGAATCCATACTAGCATATATCTATGAGAAAATGTATGGGTGTGGAATCCATACTAACATATATCTATGATCTAATGTATGGGTGTGGAAACCATACTAGCATATATCTATGAGAAAATGTATGGGTTTGGAATCCATACTAGTATATATCTATGGGATAAGTACTGAGGTAAGGTATGGGTGTGGAATCCAAAGTAAAATATATCTATGAGCTAAGTAATTCTTCTAGTTAGAATATTTTGATGGAATCTGATATTCATGATTAAGGAGTGATTATGTGTACTTAAATTTTAATGGATAGAGATTTGTAACACAAATTTGCTTTAGCTTTAAATCCATTATTTTATTTTTATTACAATGAAGATAATAAGATTGATATACTAAACACCATTAGGTGGTTTAGAATGTTTGGAATAATTTATTTTGATATATGGAAGTGTGAACTAGATATCTATCCTCTAGTATTGTAATCCTTTTGTATGTATTGAATTTAGGTAGAATTAAAATGACTTTCAAATTCTTGAAATGTAGAAAAAGATTATTGTGATAAGTTGATGAAATAACTTTTCTATTGGCTTAAGACAAATTAGGTCTAGGAAAGCCATAATAGTCTCTTTAATGATTTTATCAGTTGGATATTGGTTGAATCCTATTTAACCAAATTAATTAGAGAAATTATGAGGATTGAAATCATGTATTGCTCTAAGCTATTGCTAGTTCGGCGATCTCATCAAAATTCAAATTGTTTATAAATTGTGAAGAGAATAACATGTTTATAAGGTAAAAAATTTATGTGGTAAGAACTTGTTTAATTTGAAAAAAAAAAACATGTGATTATTGAAAATCTTAGTTGAGTTCTTGTTTTACAAGAGTATGTGCTTGTGATATTTGTTGAGGGAGAAATTGGAGAGTGAGATCACATTTTGATGAATTGAAATTCTTGCATGATTTAGAAGCCTAAGATGAGTGTATTGTATGTGGAATGGAAGAGATTGTTGGATTTAGGAATTTTTTGTTGGGATGTATAGTTGTTTGAGTATTTATTAGTCCTACAAAATGTTGTAATAATTTGAGAGGGTGGTAATTATCCTTAAAAAAAAGGTCTAACCTTAGGCTAGAAATTCCCTTGTGATAGTCTAAATATTATGTAAATTTAACAAGATTCATCACATTTTGAGAAATGTATGGTTTTCATAGCTTTTTTTTGTGTATGTATTAATAGTAAGGAATAAGATATGAAATCAAATGATTTGATTAATTACTGAATATAAATCATGATTGATTTCATAGTTGGAAAACAAATTGACATAAATTTATCAAGGTTACCATATTTTCATAATTGTGGGAGTTGTTCTTGGTTACAAGCCACTTTCAAAAATATATCATTAATCTATTTTTAGAATGAAGATCTTCTAACTAAGTCATTTCATAATTGATTCTCAAGTTAGAGAAGTGAATAATAATGAAGATTATGAAAACTAAAATGATCTATAATACATAAGTGGGTCAATGAGGACTGCATTTAACTTTAGGTTGTTAGTTTAAAAAAAAAAAAATGGTGCCTTGAACCTCAAATTGTATTTTTGCCTAAAGAGTAAACGTTTAGTAAAAAAACTAAAGATAAATCCTAAATATTTCGATTGCAAGGATGTCTTATGGAATGAAAAGAGGAAAATTGGATTGATAAGACATAAATCAAGTGGGATTTAAGAGTGTGTTTTATATACAACGTCATTTTTTGTTGTGTAAGAGTGGGTTTTACATATAACATCATTTTTTGTTGCATAATTTCACTCGCAATTGTATGTGGATTATTTTATGCTTATTTTATGCCAATTTGATTGTGATATGGGATGGACCATCATTGTTGTGTATACAACCAATGTGTGTTCTATTTATAGCTTGGCAAGCTCAACATACTACAGAACCTTGAAGATGACACATGTAGGATTCATATAGACTATGGCAAAGAAAAACATGTAGAATATCAAATTATTATAGATAATTAAGTAGATATCATATCAATTACATACAATATTATTTTATAAGGTACTATAAATTGTATGGTTGGTTTTGATATAGAAATATTTGGTATTTTATATCAAAACATGTCTAATATGGCATGGATATATTTTCTACTTGATTAAGAATGGTATGTTTAGTTTTCATGGATTTTCTTCCAATTTAGAAAAAATTAAACTTTGGATTGGCATGAAGAAAAATATATATATATATATCAAATATATACATAAGGTTAACAACTTATTGATAGGAGAATCTAAAATAACTAAGTATCTTATGACCATAGGAAAAACTTCGGGCCAAGTTTAGCCCAAGAGGGGTAGTATGTAGTGTCCCTTCTTATTGAGATAGCTTTGATAACACTTAGAGATGGTGATTTTGATATAATGATATAATATTATGTATGAAAGACTTATGTACATGCTTATATGCTATGACCTGGTTTGGGTCACTTGGCTGTTGTGTGCTTATGATAATATCTATGGTTGCGTGCACAAGAATTGATTTTGGTTAAGAGAATATTAGCGATGTTTTCTCTTTTGGTATCCTATTTTGGACATAGGTGTATGACATGAATGGTGATTCATAATTGAGACACAAATCCATGGATGATCATGGTTAGGTGGAACATATGGTGAATTATGATTTATGGATGATACATGATTTGTATGATTATATGTGTGTAATATCGTACTAAGCATGATGTGGCAAGGGACTTGGGCATTGCCAACACGGATGCTCAAGTTATAAATGACTGTGGAAGTCATTTATCCAAAACCAAAATGACTGTGAAATTCATGCACAATATTTGGTAAAATTTGAATAAGTTAATTATGAAATTCATTTGGTTTATTTGATCAAAGAGATTGTGATGTGTGCAGGTCTTGGAAAAGGACCTTACCAACGAACCATCAGATGGGTATGAGCTCAAAATCAGTACCTTAAGGTGAAACGCAGAGTTTCAAAGAAGAATAGATGAGAAGCCATGGAAATTAGGGCACGGAGTCCTAAATCCATGAAATATAAAGAAGTGGAGTCTTGGATATATGATAAAAGGATTACGATGCAGAGTCCTAAATCCATGAGATATAAAGACGTGGAGTCCTGAATCTATAATGAAATGTTTGGGGCATGGAGTCCTGAATATTTAAAAAGATCAAGGTGTGGAATCTTGGATCTTTAGAGTAGATCAGGGCGCGGATTCCTCAATCTACTAGGGCACAAAGATGCATACAATAGGGGTGTGGAATCCCTATTATCCGGAAGAAAAATACCACTCATGGGCAGCTCACATATGAATTTCCTTAATAAAATATCATTCCTATCAATTTTGGAGTGAATTTCTAAAAATAGAAAGTCATGTCTACTATTTCAAGTATGACTTTCCAAAAATAGTAAATCACCTCCAATCAATGGGTAAACAAGTATACTTGAAGGAAAATCACTTAACTTATGATTAATCAATTGTAATAGTTCAATCTCGACTTAATCCTCAATATTATTAATATTATTAATATTATTATTATCTTTTATGAGACTATGATATTATTATTAAAAGGGAATTATATCTCCTCAATCACTTCACACCTCTCTCCTTCACAACTCTCATAGCTCTATTTAACTCTCTCTATTTTAAATATTACATTACACTCTCTTTTATGCACTCATCAAGGAATGGCATATTCCTCTTACACTCATTAAATATATGTCATAAAATATTCCTCTTACACTCACTTTAATGCATAAGTTACACTCTCCCTAAATAAGGCATGCATACCTCTCCTTAATGGCATAAGTTACAGTCCTCTAAATGGAATACAATGCATACATATTAATCCCCCTTTATGAAAAGAATTTGTTGCTCCTCCTATATATGAGTCTCATGTATTCTCATTTGAGGAGAGAGGGGGTAATGCCACGAGTGGAAGAGACTTGAGGAATATTGTGAGAGGGAGAGATATGGAGAGTATCCAATTACTTCCAAAACAAATCTGAATTTCTTACTAATCTATTAAGTATCTATTGAGGTTGAACATGAGTGGTATTTAGAGGAAGTGAAAACTATCTTCCTTAGTTTTCCTTGCATTTCTCTCTCTATTGTTGTATTTTGGTACTAGTTGTGTGCTTTTACAACTCAAGGGTTCCAGGGGGAGGAGTTGTTCCTGGATATGGCTTGGTGGAAAACCGGATGGTTCAAATGAGTTGGTTAAGGGATCAAAGGTGGATCATATTCTCAACGATTGGAGCTAAATATCTCTTCAGGTATAATTTCCATTGTCCTAAAATTATAGTATAGCTTTAGCATAAAATAAAAAGTAGACATTTAAATTGTTGCAAGCATCTAATTTTGGTTTAGGCTTATGTTATCTTAAATATTATTGATTAGTTAAAAATGAAGACTAGATCAATCTATATGTATGGATGTTTAGATCTCAATATTGGAGTTATTATTGGTGTAGTTTATGATACTAATCTTGGTATTGTAGCATTTGAGAAAGGAAAGCCAAATATTGTTGAAGGTAATTTCAATAAATAAATTCCAAAAGACTTGGGTAAGTATTTCACGATTTATGGTTTTGTTTCAAGTAATTAATAGATGCATGTTTTATAAATGGTTTTAGGATAGTTTCCAAAGTGTTTGACAAAATTCGTGAATGAGTAATGTTATCAATTTATTTATGCACGAATAAGTGCTAACTTGCAGCTTACATCAGAAGTAAGAAAATGGACATGTACCCAAAATATACTTGGAGGAATTACAAAATCAACCCTTAAAAGAAAATGCAAAAATAATGGAAACTAAAATATAGTTTGGAAGATCAAATGCTTGAGGTAAGTTGGAGATAAATTTTAGTTATGGCTTATGTTTCATATTATTCAATGTTTTTTTATTCAAGTTGTTGTAATAGCACTATCAAAATTTTGACAGAAATTCTTAATGGCTGTAGCATTCAGAGCTGCCATGTGTTTGTTAAATTGTAGCAATTGGTGCAAAAAGCTTGTCAATCATGTCAAATGAATAAGCTTGTGGGTGGTAAAATGTTTCAAGAACTTATATGGTGGATTTAGAAATGTGTGATTTCAATGAGCATATATTAGTAGCATAACTCTGGGTTGTTTTTCCTCATGTAGAGGTGTAGTTGTAAGTTTTCATTCCATATGTTTGAAAAAAGTCATAAATGAAACATTTAGGCTATAAATTTTGTTGTTTTCAAGAAACGCATTCCTGGGAATTTTTAATTCGATTCATCCCAACATCAGGGGGTATCCGTGCCTAGTGGACATGTAACCCCTGATTTCATTCCAAAAAAAATAATTTTTAGAACCCAGATCAGAAATATGGACGATTTGGCAGATTGCTGTTGTGAGTTATGTGCGCCTGTTTTTGAGTCTTTGATGAAAGACTAAGATTATTTAGTCCCTGTTTTAAGATGAAAAGATTTAAAGTTTCAATTATGAATTTTATGAGATAAATATGTTGAAGAATAATCTTAAATTCATTGTTTCTAAGTGTTTGACAAAATGCCTCAATGACTTTTAATTGCATGCTTGCAAAGTGTTTGTCATAAGGGCTCAATGACTGTAGAGTGCATGTCTGTAAAGTGTTTGCCAAAAGTCTTGAATGGCTGTAGCTTTTGTGCCTATAAATTGTTAGTGTAAAATTGTTAGTTACTATTGTTTTTATGTTACTATAAATTATAAATAAACTATTTAATGGGTGTAGCTTCCTATGTCTGCAAGCTTTTGGTATGAATGTGAAAATGAATTTATTAATTTGCTGAAGTGTGAATAAGTCAGATGTTTCTTGTATTATCTAAAACCTTCAAAAAAAAAATTGGCTTGTTGTTAAAAACAATTCTACAGTGACTAATTCTTTAGGATTTTGTGCAAATGAGTATTAGTGATTATGTGACATCTACTTCTCTATCTTACTGATGGTGGGTAAGGTGGGACCTTACAGTATGAAATGAGGCCCTATATGATCAACAAATCGATATAGCTTGGTGAAAACAGGATGGGTCTTCCTTGTTGATGGTGTTCGGTAGTTTCAGTAGTGGAAGTTGCATTCTCATAGTCCAATGGATGTTGGGCGAGGCTTGTTGGGGATAGAGGCCTTCAGTGGATGGGTGTTCAAAAAGTTCATTTCATATGAGAAAATTCTTTGTTGGACATATCCAGTTATGATGATGTAAATTGATTTTTTTAATTAATAAAATTTAAAGAAAAGTAGGAACAACTTCAACAACAAAGGGTAGTTTTTGAACTAGAGGGGGTTTTCCACCAGAGATCCTTGCGCATGTGATTGCTTCATTGTATTATTGATTTCTTGTGATGATCATGGTACTTAATTTCTTGGTTAATGAATTATATGATAAAATATACTAATTTCATAATGGGTGATTGTGAATCATTAATCGAAAAGGAATTTTAAATGTATACATATAAACCTTGTTACTACTGATTCACCCCCCTAGTTAGTATTGAACATATTTCTAACATTTTGTTTCTCCCATTCTCTCAACAAACCAACCATTTTTCCCATTGTCACACCAACTTACCACACCATCTACAATAGTATTAACATAATCCTGCCTCCACACAATTATATTCTAAATTTTATCCAAATATTATGCATTTTCCTCATCCTCTGTAGGTCCCATATATATTTCTAACTTCTTGGTTGATACCTCATGAAATTCATTATTTTAGTTATCCAAATTCTCTTCAGAATCTGGTGAGTAGGAATCGATGCTACACCAACTTGGTACACCATCTAGAATAGGATTAAAATTGTCCTCCATCCACACAATTATATTGTAAATGTTGTCCAAATATTATACATCCATCTCATCTCGTACATGTTCCACATATCTATCTCCTTCCCTACGATCCAGTGGCACAATTACGATGACACCCCTGGACTCAAATATGATATGCCTCTTTTTCAAATTGATGATGACTTGATTATCAGATTCCCAATCAATGCCTAATTTCATGAGGTGTGGGTCTATGTCATCCTCGACTTATATGAATTTGAAATTTTCCAAAATATTAACTCCATCAATATCCATATCCACATTAAAGAACCTACTAATGGGGAATATTCTATATTATTTTTCCAACCTCAGATAAATAAGAAGCAAAGTCACTTTAGGCTTTCCCATAATTTCCCATGTCTTCCTTGGAAGAATTTTTATATCTGATCCTAAATCCAGAATATTGCTTTCCATATCATAATAATCTACCTACGTACTGAAACTGAACTCCTGATTTGTCCTATTTTTTATGCAACTTGATTAATTGTGCACCATGGAGTGTGCATTGTAAATTCTTAGGTTCTTTGGTGCACTCATATATCAATATGTGGAGATTATTTAGTGGAACCACATCCTTAATTATGCCCAAAAATTTTTTTAGGAAGGTTTTAATATGACTTCCCTCAAATTTTGATTCTCTAGTAGTTTTTATGTCATAACTAAGAGGCATATCATACACTATAACCTCTTTTGGAATGCCCTAATCTAATGAAACAAGTTCTTTATGTGCCTACCTATATGTTAAGGAACCATATTTTAGTATACATTTTGTAGATTTCCTTACCCAATGTTTATTTATATTATTTTTATTTGTGACATCAATCGATGTGTTTGTGCCTCTGCACATAACTACACCCACAAATCATTGGTCCTTGCAGTGTTCAACAATGATAATATCAATAATTTTTCCTTTATTCTCTTTCCATTTTGCAATTAGTTGGAAAAAAAAAATTATTCCATGCTCAAGTTCTCTACAATAGTACAAGTTGAGCAAGAATTCAGAAAATCTCTTGCAATATGTCATGGTTGTCCACAACTATAGCAGACTATTGGCCCTCTACCCCTTCCAAATTCTTCTCTTCCTCATCCTAGTTCTTTGGGTCCTCTTCCCACCATTCCTTTACCTATTCCTTTTTTATTATATGATCCATGTTGATTGTAAGTATTCACACTTCCTTACTTCCCTTCTCCTCATTTATTTGGGTAAGAATGCATAGTGCACTAGCTCATTAAGTCCAATTTTTTGTAATTCTCAACATAAATTTTCATTCTTTTGTAGAAATCACAAAATAGGGGCCTCACACAAGTCTCATATTTTTGTAGCATGGGTAAATATGGGATTGAATGTCCCCAAAATCTGCAAACCTCACACCACAACCCTCATCCTTACACTAATGGGTTGGTTTCATCCATTTCCATTGTCAAAATTTGTAACTATGGTAGATCTTCATAATGTATATTTTCCCCTTTGTGTATTTATATTGCTTATTGTAGAGAATATTTTATATGATAAATTAAAAAAAGAAATTATTGTGTCAAGTCTCATTTGGAATTTTAAAAAAGAAAATTTAAAGTTTTGAAATTGAAATTTTTGGCTCGAAGTTTGTCAAGTCATCCTCCCTCCAAGTGAAAGTTGGTCTAGGTAGAGTCACACCCATTAAACCTAGTCAATCACTATATAAAGGTCATTTGATCTCCTTCTCAAAGAAAAAATTTACACCTCTCTCAATAAAGTTTCTTCTGGGAAAGAAAGTGAATGATAAGAAGGAGAAGGAAGACAAAAAAGAGGTAGAAATACATCTCATTCTCTCTGTTTCTCTCAAGCTCACATGTGTGGAAGGCCTCTCTCTCCCATTTTGCATATTTTCTAGGTAATTTCTATTGTAGGGGCCAATGTTTTTGGAGATTATCAGTAGAACAAGGAGGTCCTAATATGGCCTAAGGAAAATTAGAAGGAAATTTTGTTGGGTCATATTAAAAAGCTCAACTTGGAGGGTTTGACTAGGTTTGAGCATATATTATTTAAAGGTCAGTTTGACCTAGTTGATGACTAAAAGGTCTAGGTGTGTCTCATTGAACAGGATAATTTATTTATTGAAAAGGTTGTTGGGATTTCCCATTATTTTTATTTTACAAGGTAAATCTTGTGCTCTCTTTGTGCATTTTGATCTCTAAAATTATAATATTCTTGTGTTGTTGAATTTCTGAAGTATAATTTCTTCATTATATACTAGAAAAATTTAAACAATATCAACATCATTAAAAGTAATCACTATTTTTTATTTAGAAATATTATGCTTGTATATATTGCACTAGAAAAATAGGCATGGTATTATAGATTTAGTAAAGCAACCACTGAGATCAATCTTGAAGAAACCCTACATTCCGATCACTATTTTTTGGTCCTTCTTATTTATCTACATTCATTTCTATATCAAATTAGAGAAGAAGGTAGAATTAGCCTCAAATTTTAGAGGTTGGAAAAGTAGAATTGATCTTTTTCTTTCAAGGAACAAGGTTTTGGATATTGTGTCAAGGAAGGTCCTAGAAACAACATATACGACATGAAAAGAGGATTTCAAATAAAATGACATCACTTCCTTGTGTCTTATTTTGGATTCTATTAAATATCATTTTATCCCCTATATTGAAAATCTTGATACTTCCAAGAATATGTATGATTCCCTAACTATTATTTTTATTGTCAAAAACATTGGTCAAGACATGAGCTTAAAGAATGACATTTTTTATATAATGATGACAAGTGATGACACTTTTGCTTCCTATTTTGTAAGAATGCATCAATTAAGTGATCAAAATAAAGAAATTGATGAAAATATTTCTAAGAATAAACTTGTGACTACAACACCCAGTGGTATACCTAGATCATGGGATGCATTTACAAAAGGTATAAGTAGCTAGAAGCAAGCTCCTTCATTTGAATATTTATGGACCTGTTGTTCTCAAGAAGAGTGAAGCCTTATATCAAGACATAGAAAGGAAGAAGAAACCATAAAATTTGGAGCTTATTTCAAAAATAAGAATAGAGGAAATAATAAGTTTGGTTTCTAGAATTTAAAATAAAAGGGAAGACTTTCTCTACAAGAGAAGAAGGATATTTTGAAGATTGAATGCTATCATTGTCATATTTTTGGTCACTATAAGAATGGATTTCCCAATGGATATGATGATACAAAAAGAAAAGGAAAACTACATGCTTTCACAGATGACATTGATGATGAAAATGTTAGCCATCAATAATTTTTACTGTCTAAATATTACTAAATGTTAGTACTAGATTTCGAAAAACAAGATTCATGAATATTGTGAGTTTTAGAAATCTCACTACCTTCATTATCCTTAGGATAAATGTTTGACTGTTTTAGTACTCTACCATGCCCTGGTCAACCTACTACGCCAAGAAGACCCATCATGGGCTCATGCCACTCATATTCACTATATTTTTCCACATTTAACCTTAGCACTCAATTTGGCCTTGCCTGACCCCTCCATTTTCCATCTATGATCATCAACCAACCTACTTTTTCCCATGTTCACCAGATGCCTGAAGCATTGGTAGTCTCTAATTACCTCTCTTGGATATTTAGATAAATCAAGATCAGTAGCTTTGGTTTTGCAATGCATCAGTTTGTCAGAAGCTCTATTTTACACCTAGAGACCCCAAGTCAATCTATCAGCCAAAGACCAAGTTAAAAGAGCCTCCCACTAGGTCACTAGGGTTCCATAAGTTGTAGGGTTATTATGGATGATCTTAATCAGTGTTTTTTTTCATGTGACAAGAAGGTGAATCAAATGGAAAGGGAGGGAAGAAACTTATTGTCCAAGTTTGATAAAAAAATCCTTCAAGGAAGACCTCCTTCGTTAAGGCACAAATTCAGCAAAAGGATAGCTACCCATCTTAAAACATTTATGTAGGAATGATTGAGATGGTTATGAGTAGAAAGGAGGTAAGGTGAGATGCCAATTCCTCGTTAAATGACACCCAAAAAAAAGGAGAAAAGCATGCCTAATTTCAAAGAAAATTAGGGTTTTTAGGACTAATTGGCTAAGCAGTATTGCCAACCAAGAAGCCAATGCTGAAACCACAAGGATGGAGGTACATCAACACCACTGAGCATGAATTGCAGATTTATTAAAACTAGAAATGAAACCCCCATGATTACAACAGGGAGATAATTTAAATAGGTCCTTGAAGGTGACCTGCAGGGTCTACCAAGTTGGCAATGTTTCATTGTCTCATAAAGAGAGGATATGGCGAAAGGGAGATAATAAAAAATAATAATTTTAAATAATGTGGTGATTATGCAAGATAGATCTATTATACCTCTGGAAAATCAGTTAGAGGGGAAGAATCTATTGTTTTAAAGATCACCCACACTGTGAAATCTCAAAGGGGGTAAATACATGAGTTCCAAACTTCATAATGCAGGAAAGAAACATTTTTTCACTGATAGGGTAAAGGTAGGTCCCTCAAAAATTGTTTTAAAGGACTCACCCTTCCTAAATGAGTTTAAAGAGATCTATTAGTTTTCAAATGACAGAGAGGGAAATTTTTAATTTTTGGATATGATAGAATGGGTAAGAACAGAGTGTTAAAACATCCAACAAGTCAAATGAAATAAAATACATCATATCAGTTACCTAATAACAACAAAGAGGAAAGGTTGAGATGAAAAAAGATCTTGTTTTGTGTTTTAAGTCACCTCCTGCAAAATGAAAAGGGATATTAGTGATAAAGTGACAAAATAAAACTCAAAACATTAGCAAAAGTGGGTTTCTACTTTTAATTTATTGTTCCAAGGGTATAAAAGCCTCTCATTTGTCACTCAAGATCATTTATCATTTGCACAAGAGAGTGAAAAGTTTCCAAGGGAATATTTAGGGATTTCTGGCAGACTTCAGGTAGGAAGAACTCGGTGCTATGCTCTTGGAAAAACTTGTTGCGTGCATGTGTGTGTTTTCCTTTGAAGTTTTAACAGAGCATTTTGTGCCTATGTAAGGACATTGCGCGTTTATCAACGTTTAGACCCGGCAACATGCAGAGGCCTGACCGGCCCGGGTGCTACACACAGGTAGCGTGCAGCACAAACCCAACAAATTTTAGCCACCCGATCGTTGCTCTCTTGTGCTCCATTCTTCAGGGACCCGACAGCGCGTGCAGAGGCCTGACAGACCCAAAATACTGCACATAGGGACATTCATAGGGGCTCGACAACGTGCAACTCTACTGGCACTACATGCTTGTCCGTTCAAATACTGCACGAAGATCACCCGATAGGCCCAACTGTCCCGAACACTAGGCGCAGGGGTGTTCAAGCCGACCCGACAGTGCATGCAAGGGCCTGAATGCTACGCTCTTGTGCTACGTGTTTAGCTAGGAAGCCCTTCAAGCCTATTCAAGCCTCCAAATGACTCAATACTCCTCCAAATTCTTTGTTTGGTACTTCCCAGAGTTTTTATAGGAGGTATTTAGATGCTCTACCCCCTCTCATGATGTTTTGAAAGGTGAAACTTTGAGAGAAAAGGTAAAAAACCCTAAAGGAAGAGAAAATCTAATCCCTTGCTAACAACACTCTTGTTTAAATGGCACCCATCCATGTACATACTAAAGGCACACTGAGACTGTTTTGCTAAGAATTTGCTCCTCTACCAAAACAACATCTCCATTTCGAAAAAATTAGCCTCCACACCTCCAAGCCTTGAGATTATTTTTCCTCATCCTCTAAGGTGGCTTGTCATTACTAAGGTACCTTCACAACTAGTTTTAGCATATTAGTGGTTTTTACATTTAGAATTACTTGACCTCTTAATTTTTCCCAAATTGTGCTTCATCACTCATCATTCCCCTTCACTTGTAAATCACTATCTTTCTCATTATCATCTCACTTGCCCTCTGCATATCATTTCACAAATAGTTGCAGGGTTTTGATTTCAAGGCAAGAGTAAAAGATAAAATGTCTAGAGAAGGCAGTAGTGATAGTGGCAAGGAAGGCCAAAGTCCTAGGGGACAGCAAAGAAAGGGTGGAAAAGTAAACAGGTTTGAACCTTTGAACACCAAGGAGTTGACAGCCTCCCCTAAAACAGTTGCATATTTCGAAGAGGTCAGTTTTTTTAATTTCTATGAAAGAGTACAAAGATTCCAAAGTCACCCTGAGTTGACCATACTTTTTATCCTCAACCTCCATGACCATCAAGTGCATCTAGCTGGGGTAAATTTTGAGCTATCCACCAATACAATTGCTATGACCACTGGGATACCTTGTATGGGAGAAAAATGGTTCAAGCAGGTGAATTTGGACTTGAGCCATTATCAACCTTTCTTGAAACCAAGATACCAAGCTGATTGTAAAAGTATTTTTCCCTTTTCCCATTTTTTAAAGAGATATGCCCAATTAATGAAAGTCATCATGAAGTATTTTACATGTGAGGGGAGGTTTTATAGACTTTATTCCTACCATATAAGACTGCTTATGCACTTCACTATGGCCAAGCTACTACATTTTCCCTATTACCTTTATAGAAGTATTGATAAGATGTCATACATTGTGCAAAAGAGGCCTCCTTTACAACAAATGCAGAGTCTTTTTCACCATTCTCTTATCAAGGTGATTGTGTTGCATAAATTAGAGAAATAGGGTATCCCATGAGAAGTGTTCGTCATGATGTTTTCACAAATCCATAGCCTCTTCATCTGCAAATTTTACCTTTATCATCTCATCCACCTTCCTCCATTCCTCCATCACCCCCCACTGACCATGAATCATCCTCTCCACATGAATCCTCTCCTCAAGAAAACTTCTCACCCTCACCTTCTTCTAAAGCATCAGAACAAGAAGAGAACAATGACAAAGAGGAAAATAATTGTCAAGAGGAAGAAACAAATGATAAGGAAGAGGAAAATTAAAATCAAGAAAGTGGTGATGATGAGGAATAAACAAAGGATAGGGAAGAAGAAACAGAAACAAATGGTGAGGAAGAGAATGATGAGGAGGAAGAAAATGATGATGAGGAGGATGATCATGAAGATCAAGAGATAGAGGCAGATTATGAAGACAAAGGCAGTGAAAAAAACAATGAAGAATAAGGCAATGAATAGTGCAGTGATGAAGATAAAAGTATTGATAAAGAGGATAAAGAAGAAACATATAATGATGAAGAGGCAGATGCAATCAATGAAGTATAGGATGACAATGCAGAAGATATGGAAGAGGATGAAAATGATGAAAATGAAAACAGTGAGGAAATTACAGAATATAGTAAAGAGGTTGAGGAAAATTAGGATGAAAATGCACAAAATAGTAATGAAGACACTGACAAATACACCTCTAACAATGACAACACAGAAAATGATGATGAAAATGATAATGTTGCAAACACATAGGAGGATGATGAAGAAGAAAACATGATGACTGATAGCCCTAATAATGATGACAGCTATGACTCTATGAACCAAAAAATCAGTCACGAGGTTGATGACAATGGTGAATATCATAACATTAATGCTAGCATGGAGGAAAATTCAAGTGACTCTCAAGAGGGAAGTCAAGAACACAATGCAGGAGACATAAATACAGAGATCGTTGATGAAAATAAAGGTAGTCTTGAGATTAGTCATCGTAAGATCATTCTACTAAACAAATTTGAGTTTATCCCTCTCACATATCAAAAAGGATCAAGGCTTGTGTTTTCTGCCTCCAAAAGGCAAGGGACCATGACATCCTCCTCAGCTCAGCCACTAGACAAAGGGAAAAAAAAGGTAAAGGAAGAAGAAGAAGATCATGAGGTTGAGAGGGAGTTTGAGATCATTCAGTTGGAAAGTGATGAGGAGAATGAAGCAAGGATCACAAACTTCCTCCTCTAGGACATAAATGCACAAATCAAAGACCTCCAAGAACATTTTGATAGGGCCAAGAGTATGAATGATGCCCTTGACTTGAAGAATAGGCAGTTATGAGCACATATTTAAATCTATGAATCTAGAGCCCTCAAGGCTTAGAAATAATCCCAAAAGGCACAGGTGAAACTAGAAGAGTTCATAGGAACTTATGAAGAGAGTGAGGATGCGGAAGGACAATCTAGGAGGAGACCTGGAACCATGGGGTTGAAGAGAGCATTGGGAAAACAAAGGGACAAGAATCAACCCTAGAAGAACAACTCCCTTTAGATGAGATTTTAGCCATGGAGGTAGCACATGATCGGGAGCCTTGGTTGGAGAGAGCCAACGTACACTTGGAGGCTAAATTAAAGAAATAAAATCAATATCTTGACCTCCAAAGAAGGATGACTAAACATTATGCTCGGAGAAACCAAATTGCAAGGGCTAAACTGAAAAAGGATCAAACCAAGCTCCAAGCACTAAAAGAGGGAAAAGGCCAAGCTAACCTTGGAATATTAACGCATTCTTCTCTATAGGAATCTCAAAACCCATGAGGCACACTTCCACCAAATTTGGGAGAATTTTGACAAGTTTTTATTCTTTGCTAATTTTGAGGGCCAAGGGGATAGCACCCATGGTGATACGCTTTTTATCAGAGAAACTTAAGGAGGAAAGGCTCACATTTTTGGAATCCTCATCTCAATTATAGCATTCTCACAAATTTTTAGATCGATTGGAGTTGTTATGGTCCTCCAAAAGGGTCAAAAACGCCCTAATTTTCACCATTCTGCCTAGTTTTCAGGACATGTGTTGCACCTTTACTAGCCTTGGAATTTTTACTTTTTGAACAGGTTTTAGAGTTCCAATCATAGAACCAAGAGTATATCTAGAAATTATACTCAAATGGATTTCCAAAGAGCGTTCACAGAGCCTATTCCGACATCGAGAAGACCTTCACAACATTGCTGCAAGTTGACCCATTTTTCCTGCACCATTGCTACGCCCTTGGCATCGAAATTCATCCTAAAACACTGTGTTGCACCCTTAGCAGAGGAAAATTCAAATATGTGTGCTTGGAAATTTTTAGGAGGCATGGCAGAGCCCAAATGTCAATTTCGTTGCTAAAAATTCCCGAAAAGATATTTTGTTTTAGATATTTTGTGCCTTGGGCCTTGCAAGGTCTCAAGGACAATAGTGACATTTCTGATTAGCCAATAGGCTTCTAGAGACTCTATTAGGTTTTCGTAATTATTTCTTGTTAAAAGGAGCATTGAGGATTCATTTTTAATGTTGGCATTTGATGAGTTTAGAGAGCAATACATGGTTCTTTGAGGTTGAAGAGCAATTTGGTTTTGTGGAGCTTGTGAATGAATTGCTTTGATTGATGATGATAAAGGCTTGCTTGTAGGATCCCTAATCTTGGTTAATGGTGATGTGTCTCTAATTTTTAATGTTTTATTGTTTATCATTGTGTCCATCTTTCTATGTTGCAGTAGATTAGAAAATTATAAGCTAAGAAATGTTGTTTGAGGCACCTTAGTCCTTCCTGTTTACTATTGTCTTTATGTTTTCCTCTGCCAGGTTATTTTAAGGAATTCTTAGTTGTTCCTTAGACCCATCTAAGCTTTTTTGTTTCATTAATGGTTTAAGAAAGTATTTTTCAAGTATGTTTTAAGGTTAGCCATGCTTACTTTATGCTCTCTAAACTCTATTTTTGGAATATCTCTTTGATGTATTACTTGCTAGGTTTATCCAAAGAGGCCATGTTTTGATCATGCCCTTTGTCCATGCTTGATAATTTTTCCTCAAAGTTCTTTATAGCTTGATCAAATGATACCTAGGAGTTCCCTCTTCATTGATTAAAGTTATTTTCCATCTTATATTTTTTCAAACCTTGAAGGTGAAATCACTAATTTTTTCTTTGTTTCACTGAATTGTTCATCTTGAATGTCTATTTGTTTAAGTATTGTCATTGAGTTAATGGTTTTCCCTATCTCAAGATTATTATATTTTTATTATCAGTATTTTAGACCTTCTTGTTTATGGGTATTTGACAAAGGATACTTCACTGCCCTTTTCCCTACCTTGTTCACCAACTTAATGTCCACTTCACTTCACACATAACCTTAAAGATCCATTGACCACATTGTATTTTCCTTGTGATGCACTCTAACTCATTGTTGAGATATACATGACTTTCATAGACTCCATATCCAAATTATTTGATGACCTCTCACTCCACCTATCCTACTTGATCATCTTACCCAACCCAAACAAACAAACAAACCATACACTTAACAACTAGCCTAAAATCAACCACCTAAAACAAACAAGTTCATATCCTTTGCAAAAAATAGAGAGAGCCCTCTTTGAGTCCAGGAAGGCTAGGTCCTAGTACTCAAAAGAATTTTCTGATGTTACCCTATGCATTTTGTCCACCAATCTGTTAAATCATGGGACACTAACAGAACATCCAAAGAAGTCTAGAGGTGATAAATATTCATTTTAATTTTCTACTATAATAGTTTGTAATTCAGATGATGATTATATGTGGTTTGTGGATAATGGAACTTCAATACATATGACAAGATATCATAACAATATCACTATCATAATGAAAATAATACTCAAATAGTAGAGCTTGGAGATAACCACAACTATGCAGTCAAAAGAGTTGGAAAGGCATCCATTAAGCTAGAATATGGTAAAAATTTCCATTTCAACAATGTTCTATGTGTGCCATATTTGAAAAATAACTTGGTAGCTATTTCATTTTTGGATGAAAAATGAGACATAATAGCATTTGTATATGGAAAAGGACTTGTATTCCCCAGTGGCTCTAGTATAGATGATTCTAGACTTATTGTAACTCATGAAGGGAGATTGTATAGGCTCATGGGTGAACCATCTTAAGCTCTAGTAAATGATGAATTAATCCATGTGAACTATGAAATAAGAGATATGGTCACCTTCATTATAGATTATTTCTTGAGCTAAATAAAATAGTTCCAAGTTTTCTTGAATTGCAGATAGATAATAAAGGTGCTGTAAAGGTTATTGCACTTGGAAATAATATCAAGAAGCCATTTCTATGTAGTGAAAATACATCTAAATAATTTTTGGATTTGATTCACTCCAATGTATTTCGTCCTATGCATGTAATATCAACTTCATTATACTATGTGACATTTATTGATGAATTCCCTTGAAATATGTGGATCTATCTCATGAACAACATGAATGGAGACCTTACCAAATTTCGAGAATTCAATGTTGAAGTGGAAAAAATGACATAATGGTGTGGAAGAAGGGAAGAATTGGTCCATTAAACAATTTCTCAAGACTATGATGCATGATCAAGAATTTCCCATGTTCTTATGTGTATAATAATCCTTAATAGTTGTGTATGTTAATAATATAATTCCTCATCGAATTATAGAAGATATATCTCCTAAAGATGAATTCTATAAATAAAATCAAGAGGATGGCCATATAATAACATTTATTTTCCCTGGTTAGATCCATGTTCTTCAGGATAAAAGGAAGAAGATAGAACCTTTATGAAATAATGGAATATTTTTTTTTATAGTGAATCATCGAAGGCATACAGAATTTACATTCCAAAGTAGTGAAAGATTGAGCTCAATCGAAATGTCACCTTTGATGAGACGGTTTCATATTGGAAGTATAAGGAATATTCCATGGACTCCTACAATGAAGTTGTAGAATTTTAATGTAGATTCAAAACTTCTCATGAAATTTACTAAATCACAAGACTAGAATCTACTTTACCAATCTCCGGAAGTAAATTCACGATTGAGAACACAAATAATTAACATGAATCAAGATTCAATACACATACACAAATATATATCTAGGGGAAATAAATTTCTTGAAAACCCTAACTATCTTTATTTCATTAATCAAATGATATGAATGTTTACAATATTCTTTGTTCAACCTTGAGATCTGTTGTGAAACCAACTCCAAAAAGAGAAGAAAATAGATATCAACGCCTTAGAAATAAGACATTTTGAGGGGGAAACCTCCAATACATTACATAAATGAACAATTATTGGATGATACAACTAACCAAAACCTCCTTCTATATATAGGAGTCCATGGGGCCACAATCTAATCCTAGTGGGGCCACAATCTAATCCTAGCCGACCTAACAAAAATAATGTAAGAGAAAAATAATAACAATATGGGGGTTACATGGGTACAAAAATAACAATAAGGGTGGCTACACTAACATAATAAGGGACTACATTTATTAATATAGGGACTTAACATGCCCCTCTCCTTCAAACAAGTGTTGTCCTCAATGCTTGATTATTTCTTGATGCTTCTGTATAATATTCTCATTCTCCCATGTGGAATCTTCTATAGGAAAGTTCTTCCACTTGCTGAGATACTCTGAAATTGATCGTACTTGTCGATTTCTTGTTTCTGTGACTGCTTCAGAAATTCTTTCAATGTGATGTTGATCTTACTTTTGTTTCATTAGATTCTGCACCAAATTTAGGTTACCCTTTCAGAGTTGGAGAACTTGTTGTTGATGCTTGATGTGATCTTCCACTAATTTATCATCCATATTAGCTATTATTTGATCCTTCAAACCATCCAAATGAGCCTTCATTTCTACTTTTAAAGCATCTATGTCATCTTTGGTTTCTCTTCGTAAAATTGAAATTTGTTGCACTTGGTACCATAATTTTGATATCTCATACTGCAATTCTTCGTCTTCATGCATCATAGTATAAATTTTTGAGGGATTAATGGGTATGGAATTATTTTTTTTAGGCATTATAGAACCAAATACTGATAAAAATTCTAAAATATGCCCTTGGAATCACTTCAAAAAAAAAAATCAAACAAACGTTATGCAATTTTAAAACCAAATACACACCTTTTTCTTGATTTTGAGGAGCTCGATACTGAAACTGAATTAATTTTGTGATTTCTGACATTCAATATCTGAAATTTTGGCATTGAGTTAGCCCTCTGAATTCTCTTTACATTGCCATAGGTTTGACCTATTTTGGATTCTTTAAGACAAAGTTGTTCCCAATCTCCTATGATGACCTAATTATGGACTGGTTCAGTCGAGTGAACTTTTACGACTTACCATATGTCATTGTTTCCTCCTTTCACTCTGAAATTGATAGACTGAAAACTATAGTCTGTGTACTTAAAGTTACTTCTTACAGGATTCCAATCCGATGCTCATAGAGAGAGCTATGCAGATTTTCCCACGATCACCTCTTTGAGATGAAATTCAGAAGCCTCAAACAGCCCTAACTTCCACAGATCATATCTCCAAAAATATTGCGAACCAATATCTAAAATTTTGCGAGATGTTCCTCAAGATTTTGGCTTCGCATTCTAAAAATTTTATCTTTTAAACCTTTGTAGAAAAAACATTATTACGAAAATACCGCAATGACTTGTTTAGGTTAAATTCAAGAGCCTACAAAATGACCTAACTTGCACAGATCATATCTCTGAAAATATTGTGAACCATGCTCTGAAATGTTGCGACGATGTTCCTCGGGATTTTGGCTTCGCACTCTAAAAATTTCATATTCTTAACCTTCGTAGAAAAAACGGTATAGCGAAAATGCCACGCAGACCTGTTTGGAGCAGCGAAACCATAGAATCTCAAAGCTCTGATACCAAATGTTGTGAAACCAGCTCTAAAAAGAGAAGAAAAGTGATATCAACGCCTTAGAAATAGCCCACTTCAAGAGGAAAACCTCCAATACATTACATGAATGAACAATTCTTGGATGATACAAGTGACCAAAACCTCCTTCTATACATAGGAGTCCATGGGGCCACAATATAATCCTAGTGAGGCCACAATGTAATCCTAGCCGACCTAACAATAATAATGTAAGGGCACAATAATAACAATATGGGGGTTATAGGGGTACAACAATAACAATAAGGGGGGCTACACTAACATAATAAGGGACTACACTTATTAATATAGGGACTTAACAAGCTCAACTTGCACTTGTATCTTCTATCCTCTGCATGACTGACTGCCTTTCTCTAAAAATTATCCTATTTTCAAGCCTTCCAAGCTCTTATTTCTTTGCATTTTTTATGATAAATTATCCCCTATTAATTAGGAAAATTACTAATTGATAATTTTTCAATTCTTTTTGGTCATTCTGTCACTGCATAGATGACCTATAGAACTTGGAAAATTCAACAACTGATAGTACACTTCCCTTGAACTCCAATCTCAATTGGGTAACCCGAATTTAATGCATGCATGAGTTAATTTAGGTTGATTGATCAGTCAACTGGTTAAACATCGAGATGCACCCCACTTTTAGACCTCTCACTAGTTCCTTCAATAGTTGGAACTAGTTTAACTTACCTTAACTCAATTTAACTGAATTAGATTGTTACAACTGAAATTAACTCAACCTAGGATCCTGAAATTTAGGAATCATTATACACTACTCAATTCCATGCCCCCAACTTGAAATAACTAAGCTAATTAAGTGATAAAAACTATTTCAACTCAATTAACTCATTTAAGTTCTCTGTTGATGTGGAATTTCGATTTTCTCCTAATTTAATCAAAGGAAAAAATAAACTAGGAATTTCTTGTTGAATTTTCAACGCTCCCTCTCACCAAGAAAGGGATTATCAAATATCTCAGCGTTGTTTCTATGGAACAAGAATTTCCCTCTTGAATTTTTTTTTGTAAAAATATATGCATCATGCTCCTTTAATGGAATGTACTACAACAACATGATCCACCTATGCACAAAATATCATAAATGTTGGCATCAAATATCAATGTGCTTGGATGGATCATGAAAAATTGGATTCTAATAGAGTTTTATACAACTCTCATTTTCATAATAAATCATCGTAGGATTCATAATCTGATCAAATAACCCAATATGCATATTTCTCATCCAAATAGCTTCACATGTTGCTTGAGTAGTAGCCATGTACTATGCTTCTGTTGAGCTCAATGAAATTGATATTTGCTTCCTTTTATACCATGAAAATGTTTTTGACTCCACACTAAAAATTCCTACTGAAGTGATCTTCTGATCTAATGGAATTCCCACCAAATCTGCATATGTGAATCCTTGCAGATTATATCCCTATATTTGTCTGTACCAAAGTCGAAATTGAGTGTTTCCTCCGAGGTACCATAATACATTTTTAGCAACCCTCCAAAACAATTTGGTCAGTCGAACAATGGTTGGCTCAACTGATTGACCACATAACACATATATGGTTGTGTCTTCACTATATACATTAGTGAATTCACCAACTACCTGTACATGGCAGCATCCACATCCTCACCTAAAGTGGCATCCTCTTTCCTCTAGTGGGTCACTACAGGAGTCTCCATGGGTTTGCATATATCCATGTGGAGCTTCTTAAGTGTATTGTTGGCATAATTTCTCTAAGTGAAAAATAATTCCCATTATCTCTGCCATACCTCCAAACCAAGAAAATAGTGCATCAACCCCATGTCCTTCATTTTTAACTCTATTGCAAGGTCCTCCTTGCAAGACCTGATAAGTTATTCATCACCAATCAAAATCAATTCATCAACATATAATCTATAATCAACAATTTTCCTTATACTAGAATGTGGTAAAGGTTTGCATCTGCTTCAATTTTTGTGATGCCCAACCTAATGACGTAGCTATTAAACCTAGTGCACTAAGCACAGGGTGCTTTATTCAGCCCATATAATGCGTGCGTTATTCCACACACATGACTCTCTATCGAAGGTCTGAAAACCATCAGGTTGTTCAATATACAACTCCTCCTAAATAAATCCATTGAGGGATTTTGTCTCCACATCCATTTGGTGGATTTTCCACCCCATATGTGAAGCCATAGCAAGAAATGATGTAATGGAAGAGTAATTTTCTATAGGATCAAAGTTCTATTCATAGTCAATCCCTTCTACTCACGATTACCCCTTGGCCACGAATTTGGCCTTATGCTTCTCGATGCTTCCATATAATGCACGATTTACCTTGTAAATCCATCTCCAACCCATCACTGACTTGTCTCCAGGTCTTGTAAAAACTTCCCAAATACAATTTATGACAATGGAGTCATATTCCTCTACTATAACATCAACCCATATTAGTTTCCCTAATGCTTCCTCGAATGAGGTTGGTTGTGTCTCTACTATCTCACTCATTAGAGCCATGGAGCTAGTGTATCAATATGGTGACCTCATTTTCATGCGTTGTTATGTGGGTGCTCCCATATTCTCTTTATCATCCTCCAATAATATGTTAGTTTCACTAATCTAATTCCTTCATTCCCTATATATCTCTTCTTTATTGGTTGTCTCCACTCTTTGCTCCTCTGCTTGTGGTTTCTCCACATGTTCTTGAGGTTCTTCTGTTGGATTCAAAAGCTCCTGATCTACATGAAACTGAAGCTTCATCTCAAGTGAACACTCCATTTCCCTCTCTTCATCGAACTTCACATATCTATGGACAATTTTCATCCTGAGAGATGGTAGGTACACCCAATAGCTTTGAGGTGTATCAGTGTACCCCACAAATATTCCCAACTCTATTATCACCTCTATATTTTTACTTTCATCCTTGGAAGCATGGCAATATATTGACAATGCAAAGATCTTGAAGTGTAACACATCTAGTTTCTTCCCTGAAAAATCTTCTTCTATTGTACTCATCTTGAGAATTTGATGAGGAATCTTGTTATACACAAATACCACTATGTTGCATGCTTCGACCCACAAGTGTAGAAGTAGGCCTTGATAATGCAACATTTCTCATGCAACTCCCACAATAATTTTTTTCTTCCTCTCAACCAACCCATTGTTTTGTAATTTATGTGGTGTTTTAAAATCCCATCGAATTTCTTCGTTTTCACATTAATTTTTAGAATCATTCGACACATATTCACCATTGTTATCACTCCTGAGAGCCTTCAATTTCATGTATTTTTCTTTCTCAATAAGTGCTTTAAATTCAAAAAATTTGGAGAATGTATGGCCTTTATTATACATGAAGAAAATTCAACACTTACGTGAGAAATAATCTACAATATAACATAATAACTATGCTTTTTCATGGAGGCTATTGATAAAGGTCTAAAAAAATTACATTGAATCCTTTCAAGGATTGCATGTTCCCTCCTATCATGATCATTGAAGGTGGCTATCTAGTGCATGATCTTCAAACCGCCATGGCGTAGATGGCCAAGTATTCTAAGCCATAATTCTTTGACATGCCGACTTTGCACCTTCTCCTCCTTTCTGCTCAAAGCAATATAGTCTATCACATCTAACCTGCAGAGGTTCTTCACTCGAACCCTAATCTGCTTCACTTTCCCCATGGAAATGTGTCTTAGGAGTTCCTTTCCTTTTTTGAATATCACATCGTAGCCATGATATTCCAACACTACGACAGAAGCCAAATTATTCCTTAGACCCAACACAAACATCACATCCTTAAGCATAATAGGGGACACAGACTCCCTCTGAAAACTAACTATACTGATACTTATTACACTATACCTCCTATCATATAGCATCTCAATGTGCATCTGGAAGTGTTTCTCCTCCAAGTCACTGAATAAATCTATGTTCCCCATCATATGGAATGAGGCACCGCTATCTAGATATAAAATACTTCGCATAATTTTTCTTTCTATGCATGCAATGAGGGTAAAATAAAGCTCAAATTATGAAATTACAGATTCACCTACTGCTCCTCCTAAGGTATTATTGCTTGTTTTATTGTGTGGTAATTTCGTGGCATAGTGCTTGAATTCATGACAGTGAAAGCACTTTATTTTGGACAAGTCTTTCTTCTTTCCCCCTTAACTAGAATCTCCTTTAGATTGGGATTTCTTCCCTTTCCCTTTATTTTCCTTTCTAGCCAAGGAAAAATTCTCTTCATCCTTAACCTTCGACGAAGTCGTGTCTCTGTTACTCCACCTTAATTCTTCCTGCACTAGATCAGACCATAAATACTCCTAAATTGGTAGTTTCTCTCTACCATTTACCAAATATTGATATTTTTTCCATCTCTTTGGAAGGCTTAAAAGAGATAGAGCTACCAAATATTATTCAAAGACGATAACACCAACCCCGCAAAGTTCATCATGGCACTGTGTAAATTTTCCCAGGTACTACGGAATTGTTTCATTCCTTTGAATCTTTATACTTAGAAGCTTGTCCTTGAGTGCCAACTTCCTGTGGTTACAATTGTTCTCAAACAAATCTATCAGTGTTTTACACATTGCGAACAAATTATATTTCCCATGGAGATTCGAGACAATATTATCTCAAACTCCCTCCGATATGATTCTCCTCACTTTAGCCACATCCTTATTCCACTCACAAATACGTGGGAATCAAGTACTAGGGGTTTTGCTACATATTTCTTGATGTATTCTAGTATCCCATTATAACCCAATACTTCCTCCATGTAGATATTCCATGCCACAAAATTTTCGGTTCCTTCCAAAGCATACTTGAGCCTAAGTCCATTCAGAACAATCTTCTCAGTCCTCGATATAAATCCAGTTAGCACTCCATGAGTTCTCCGAAGGCTGAAAAGGAGACCAGAAAAGGTAACCACATACCACTTTGACCTAGTAGCTAGCCCACTAGGATGAAAGGGCACTCTCAATGAGATCACAATCGATTTACTAGAGTGTAAAGGATATTAGACTAGATATGTGGATTAGGTTTTGGTCAATTTGATGGCTTTTTGTTGGATGTTGATTTAGGTCTAGGAGGACTAGATCAGGGCTCTGAAAATTAGATTTGCAGAGATGTACTGGAGCAAGGTAGGAACATAATTTAGAACTTAAGAGGTATCTTTTTGTATAGGTTAGATTGATAGGGTTTCAAAATGAGCATGAATCTCATGAATGTTTTTATATCAGAAGAAAATGAACAAAAATGTGAAAGATTCTCCAAAATAGAGCGTCAAAATCAATGAATTTTGTTTATCATATTAGAAAACAAAAAAATATATCATGGAAATGGAAATGGAAGATAAAATAAATTCAAAAATATGATCACAAAAGGAAAAACACTGCTAAAGTGCATACCACACGAATCCCACCACAATAGCTAAAAATTGTGTCCATTAGTTCCTGCCAAATTCATAAATACACTAGTGTCCAAGGCTCAATTCCATAGCATCCAACCTTTGAAACTGATTAAAAAGTACCTCATATATCCACTAAGGTCAAAATACTCCCTTGGAGGTCGAATTTCCAACAATAAAATCCAAATACATGCACCTATCTAATGCTTGCTACACACTAGGGAGGTTATTCAGCCAGTTCCTCCTTTTCCTAACCATCTTGAGACATTTCCTAAAAGAATTAAATGGATGATGAGACACCTAAGTAACCTTATTTTTACCCATTTAAATTCATGTACTATTACCTCTTAACTTTTAAAAAAGTGAAACAGAAAATTTGACAAAAATTACACAGTGAAAATTTTACAAAAATTATCAAAAATTGTAGAAGCGCAGTGAGCTATTTGAGTCCATTTGTACATTCCTTTATGAAGTCCAAATTGAAATATGAGACATGTTATGGAAATTTGGGAGATTTTATATGAGTTTTGAGTATTTATGCATGAAAAATGACCCATGTTTTACTGAGATATAGATATTTTCCCAAGGTGTCTCCTGTGAGAAGCAAAAGTTAAAAAGAGGGGCAAAATGTTGATTTTTGACCCCTTTTTTGCAGTTTTCTCAAAATCTGAGCCCTAAATCAAAATTTTGAGAAAATTGGTTTGCAGAGGAGGCCAAGATATTTCTAAAAATTTCAATCATTTTCTATTTGGAGGCCTATGGAGGAAGAGCTACGTGAGCTCACTGCGCTTCTCGAGATAGTCAAATTTTTGAATTTTTCAAAATTGCACCAAATTTCACCAAAATAAAAAAAAATGATCCAAATCTTCTCAAAATTGGTCCAGAAGTGCCAAATGAGGTGCATTATGCTATCATGGATGCATAAACAAGTAATTCAAACTTACCCTTCTCCTCATGGTTGATTAGGGTTTCCTTTAGTTTGGCTTGTAACTGTTTGACCTTGACATTACAAATTTGATTTAGGGCATAGTAATGATCAGCCATGTGCTTATGAATCTTGTTATCCTTGTTAGCCTTGTCAAGGAGATTCTCCAAGTGGATGTTGACTTTCTCAAGCCAAAACTCCTTGTTCTCATTTACTTCATTAGAAATCGTGTCCTCAAAACTGAGCTCTTCATGTGTAGGGCTTTGCTCTTTTTCCTTGTACAATGCTCTTTTGAGACCCATGGTTCTTGGTGAATATTTCTTCTTACGTATTGTTCATGTTCATCATTCTCATCACGCTCTTCTATGCCATCCACTTATTTTCATTTCACATCATGCTTGCTTGCCTCAAACTGAATTTTATCCAAGGACAACTATTCTGCCTTAAGTTGTTGATTTTGTTGCTCTAATAAGGAAATGATGCAGTTAGCTCTTGCCAAGATGTCTTGGAGCTCTTTGATTTGTGCATCCTTATCTTTCATGATTCTCTCTATATTTTCAAGCTCATCAATAGTTGCCAAGTCGACTAGGTCAAACTAATGATCTTCCTCATCACGCATGGATTTGTCATGTTGTACTAATGTTCCCTACTCCTATGATATGTATGAGTGAACTCAAGGGTTTGTATTCTTCAGCATCTACGTTAATGTCTTTGAACCAATACTCACCATGATTTGGTATCCCTATAGCATGAGATATGGAATCCACTGAAAATATGAAATCAATCCCTGTAATGGTGGCCCTTTCTTCTTTCAAAGTGGTGACAAGTATATCTATGAGATGCTCATGAAAACCCACCTCCTGCACTCTTTGACAAAACCCTAAGCAATTTACATCTTCAACAAACTTCTTAATGAATGGTGAGGAAGTGATTTCATTGTAGTTGGAGCGCTCAAACCTCAGTATATTTCCCCCTTTGTTGTATTTTATTTTCTCTGATGGTCATGAATCAACTTCCATGATGAAACCCTAGATGATAGGAGGGAAAAATAGGGAAAAAAGGAGTAAAGGTATAAAATGGGAGAGTTAGGGAAGGGGGATGGGTGTAGAAAAATTTATGGAGATTTGCATGGATCTTAGGGATATTTAGGGAGTGAAATGAGTGAGGGAAATGGGCTAGGAAATTTAAGCATGTTCCTAGCCAGGAAAGCTGCCCAAATTGGCAGAATTGGGCTAGGGTTTATAGGGGGTATTACACCAATTTTTGGTCATCTAAATTGTTACTATTAGATTGACCAAATTACACCATGTAAGACAAATTTTACCCTAAGTAAAATTTCTTTCACTATGAAAAATTACTTAGTAATCCATATTTATTAAGCTATTAATGGTCTAAACAGGAAACCCCATGAGGAAATATTGAATAAATCCATATTTGTTTGATTTTCCTCAAGGAATAATTAGTTAAACAAAAGTTTATTAATATTCCTGGTCATATTTAACCCAGAACAGGAAAATTAAATAGATAAATCATTATTTATCTTATTATTTTCTAGGAATAATTATTTAAACCTTATTTAAAGAATATTCCTTGTTAAATTTGACTAAATAATTTATAAATAATTGAATAAATCATTATTTATTTAATTATTAGTCAGCCACATCCTTAAAATAATAAATAAATCATTTATTTATTTATTGTTTACAAATAATGGGATTTGACCAAATTCAAATGCTTTTTCCCTCCAACAAATATAATAAAATATTCCATAAAAGTTGGATTTAGAATTGGTTAATAATATTTTAATTATGCACCAATATCTAGACTAACTCAATATTTTGTTATAAATTGAAGGGTTTTTTCATTCACTCACTACCCTTTGTTGCCTAAAGATCACTCTAGATCTATACTTTTGTTTTGACTTTGATCCTCCATCATTGTCATATTTTGCTACCATTTTTCTTGTGAGCTCCCTTTGAGTTCCATTTTTTGTCTAGGTTTTCTACACCATCAAGAGAGAGAGAGAGAGATCTTAGATCTAAAGTGCTGAGGACTTACAAGAACCCATCCCATCGAGGGGGATTGGTAACATCTTCCTATGTTCCCTTCCCAGGTGTCAAAAATACAAAAATTCTTTAAAAATATTCTTGTCTTGTCTATTGGATGCACGGAGCAACTTTTTCTTGTATTTACCACTTAATGTCTTTTACTGCATAGATCTGGATTTTGTAGCATTTATCTTGGTTAGTAACTGAAGATATAAATAAATTGGCAACCATCTTTGATGTTACGGTTGTTTGTTATGCACAACTAAAGTGAGCTTTTTTCGTACACTTGCGATTAAAATTCATCCTAACAACTGGCGACTCCACACGGGTTTACCATTATGACTTGCTGTTTTTTAGATCCTTGCATGACGAGTTGCTTCAAACCCTACGATTTTTCTTCAGCTTCTTGTTTTTCTTTTCTTGATGTTTTTTTTAACCTATAAAACCCAAAAATAGTAAAAATTCTAACTTTCATGTGTTTTCGTACCTATTGTGCAAGTGATAGGTATCAGTCGCAGCTGAAACAACAATTTTTTCTGAAACCTGCTCCCGAGAGTGCCGAAAGTGCAGGTCACACTTTTTGGGCCAAAACCGACGACCTGAACCTCAAGAATGCAAAAAAAAACCCCAAACCTGCAACATCTGCAGATATCAGGTTAGAAACTATGACCTGAATGTTTTGCAGGAATTTTTCTAAGATTTTTCTAGGTTTGTTTGGGCCTCTGTTCAGGGTTTTCTGACCTCTATCTCCACCAGTTTTGGACTTGTACTTGCACTTTTTTACTCATCGAAGTGGGAAACTAGCCCCGTAGGGCTTCAGTACCCTTCCACCTTTCTAAGAGGAGTTTAGCTTAAGCAAGTCGTTTGAAATTTCAATGTGTTTAGCCATTTTTTCAGATCTGATCATGTATGTTCAGATCTATTTCATATTGGTTATTCATCCATCCAAAACACCTCTTTTCAGTTTTGTTTCGTCCTCCTCTAGGGTCCCCTCCATTTCCCTTCAGGTTGTAGCCTTTCGCCACCTCATTTGCAACACTTTTCCCTCTGGTTTTTCGCTTTTTTCTGCACCTATTTCCAACATATCCATCCCTTAGATCATTTTCCCTCCTAAATTTAGATCCATTGGCTATTTTGTTATGTTTTGACTAGATTTTTTCCCACCCACAGACTAGTTGGTAAGAATCCCACCTCTTTGGGTTTATATTAATTCATATTTAGTTGTTTATTTTCTGTTATATTCAGTTTACTTTATTGTTATCTGTAGACTTATTCACTGTTATAAAACACACTTTTTTTTTTCTCTACAAACATCTGGGTTTAAAAATTAAAATTAACACACACACTCTAAGTGAAGAAGCGCCTGGTTAACACCGTGAGGAAAATAATATAACATTGTAATCATTTGATCATGCACCTCTCTGTCATTGTTTCAACATTGTAATCATTTAATCCTACACCTCCTTTCCCTTGTTGGTCTCTCTTCCTTTTGTGATCCATGTTTGTTCTTTCATATTTTCACCCCCAAGGCGTTTGTCTCAGAGACTTCTTGGCCTTCATCCTCAGATTCTATTAGGAAGAGTTACTCCTCCGCGTAGGATTCGAGTTAGTCCTCCACTGAGTCCTTATTCTGAATCCTCTTCTGGTTCATTTAGTTCCCCTTCTGGTTCTAGCCCCGGTTCTCTCCCTGTCACCTTCACCATGTCTGGTTCAGGACCTAACGCTATTGATAGCCCCGACCCTAATGTTTGGAATACTACTAGTGGGACCAAAATAGCAACTATCCCAGCTGCTCCCTTACTTCCTTATATGGCAGGCCTCATCCTTCCCGACTTTAACCATTTGATAAATGACCCCATACGCCATGACACTGGTTGGCCTTCTATTCCAACCAAGCTCCCTTCTAACATCCCCAAGTTTGAAGGTCTTGGTGGAGAAGATCCTACAAATCATGTTCGATATTTCCACATGTGGTGTTCATCTAATTCCATCACCAATGACTCTGTCCATATTCAGTTGTTCCAGCGTACGCTTACTGGAGAATATTCTAAGTGGTATGTTGACTAGGCCTCCTCCTCTCATACTACTTTTGTGACCCTTGACTGAGCTTTTATATCTTACTTCTAGATTCCCCTTCGTTATGACACTGGTATGGAATTTTTGACCTCTTTTCGTCAATTTTCTACGACCTGCATATCCGATCATGTCTAGGAATGGCGAAGAAGAAAGAGCCTATGTCAAGCCCCTACCTTCGAAGACCGTGTCTACATGGACTAGTTCCTTAGATCCCTTTTTCCTGTTATTGGAAAAGATGTTGCATCTCATTTCCCACACACCGAAGAAGCTGCTCTCTGAATTGCATTAAAATATGACCTAATCTACGCACAATCTGGTTATGCTTATGCCATCTTACCTGATCTCGCTAGACTTGGTGGTGCCAACGCACCAGGGGCATCCCATTCCATCGATGGTATCGTTGGAGCCCTTTCTCATCTATACACTCATCCTCGCATGGGTTATGGTTTCCCTCAGGGAGGGGCCAACTCCTCCAGGACTCCCCCCCCCCCCCCCAAGTAACATGTATCTAGGATACGGCATGCCTTCTCATTTTTTCCACCCTATTTACCAAAATTTTACCCAACCTCCTTACTATCTGTATCTGCAACCTGGTGCTCCATCTCCTCCAACATTAGCACCCTCACCTCCCTTGCCTTATCAACCCCCGCAACAGCAGCCACCACCCCCCCAGGGGCAGGTATATGCACAATACGGTGCGAATAATCCTCCTACTTCCAAAAAGGAGAGGAAAGGCACCGAAAATAAATCTTCCCCAGGTAATTTAGGACCTAATCCCCAAGGGAATGCACCTAACACTACCAACTAGCAACAGGGTACTCAGCCCAAGCAGGACAAGCATGTTCGCATAAATAAGCCTTGTTCTTATTGTGGTGTCTATGGTCATTACACCAACGATTTTCCTCTTTTAACTCATATGCATCAGATGTGGGAGACTAAAGCAACATCGCAAGGACAACAAGCCTCCCCTTTGGTTCCTCCCAATGCTGCACCTATCCAGCTGACTGTGTTTACCAATCCTTTCCCTCAGTAAGGATTCGTGGCTACCCAACCATATGAAGGTTAGGCAGCCACTCAACCTCCTCCATCTGGTACTTCCAATTACCAAATTCTCATGATGAACTCTGACCAACCCATTACCATTGACCTCAACCTTCAGACTCGGTCCCGTTAGTACAACAAGCCCCTGCTACATCTACCCTTGAACCCCCTTATTCAGGTTCCATAGAGCCTATTTAGACAAAAAATGCTCCTTTACAGATCCCTCAACCTAAGGTAGAGATTCATACCAAGATCCTGAAGGGACCATTACGCCGCAACGCTACTTCTGGAAAAGTTGGCCATTCATACAGTATAGTAGATGATTTGGCGCAATCTCCTAGTGCCATCTAACTGCCGGAACTCCTCCAGTCATGCCCTTCACAAAAAAAATCTATACTAACTTCCATGAGTGTTCTGGATCCTTCAAATTATCTTTCAATTGTCTTCGATGTTGACCGATTAGAACATCCCCCCCTACCTGCTTCCGTTGCCTTCAAAATCCCCGTCAAGATCCGGAATGCCAACGTCTCTCGTTGTATCATAGATGAGGGGGCATCCACCTGTGTGATGTCTGCTTTAGTTTGGAAGAAAATAAGATCTCCTAAACTAGCCCCTTCCAATATCACCCTAGGAGCGTGGGATGGCCACTCTTCCCAGCCCATTGGCCTATTCTGCAATTGTCCTATTAATCTTGCTGGCAAGACTATTTTCATTGACGTAGAGTTCATTGATGCCCCCTTATATTACAACATTCTATTAGGTCGTAGATACACTTAAGTGATGTCTATTGTCCCATCTGATGTTTCACCACAAGATGTCCTTTCCTCATAATGGAAAGATAGTCACCATTGACTAGGTTACATATTACGAGCCAAAGTCTCGGACCTCCCCTGATTCCATCATCTCTTCGGTGGCAAATAAGAAAACCGTCGAACCTTTGACTAGTGTCTCACCCAAAGTCTACAAAGACTCCCCTTTGCTTGGGTCCTTCCTTAGTCTTCCTCCTCCTATCTTTGATCCCATCTCATTGAATGTTTTCATGATGCAATTGTCTTGGGCTTCCCTCAAGTGGCCCGCTTCAACTAGTCAACAGCCCTACCCTCTGCAACCTACTCCTAGTCATTCGACCCAACCTTGAGGACCCACTCCTCAAGGCCCCTCATCTGCAGCTAGTATCCATGAGCCTCTCTACCCTCCCGGCATAGTTCCTCCTGGCCTTAACCATCTCAGAGTTGTCCTGCCTGGCCATTACCCCTCTAGTCAGATACCGTTCTTAGCTCCCCCTCCTAGAGTGTTTTCGGTACCTATTATGGCTACCTTATCCCTTCAGAACCTAACCCTAGGGATCCTAGTTTGGGACATTGATCCCCCAGCCACTACCCTACCTGGTCAGCGCAAACCTTATCTTGCTTTGACCCTAGTTCAACTCGTCCCCATGACCCCTCCCTCTGCTACCATGCCTCAGCTACCTCAATAGGAGCCTCCTCCTATTTTGATAGCTTAGGGTGAAGGGGGCAAAGCTCGCAAGAAGGCACATAAAGAAAACTTTTCCCTAACAAACCCTCCTCCTCCTCAGCCTCCAAAGTGTACCGCCCCCGTGTGCTTTGTGTGATGTTGTCAGTCATGCCACCCATCATTGTCCCAAATTGCCTCGTATCAAGCCCATGGTTAATGTTGTGTTCCCTGAGACTAAGGTCCCTAAAACCTTTGTTTCTTCCTCGAATGCAACAAATAACCCTAATAATATTCACACCAACCAACCTTGTGCTTTGTGTGATCTCCATGGCCATTATACCCATCGTTGTCCCAGACTCATACATTACTACGCCTCTTTGGAGGTAGTTCAGGAGTACGAGATTGAACAAAACCATTCCGCCTCTCCCATCCTTACATAGTATGCTTCAGGCCAGCTTGAGGGTTTACCCGCTCCCATTGACATTCCCCCTCCTGATGTTGAGATGACAGAGCCTGCGGCCACCATCCTCTACCTATCATCATTCATGATATCCACGGTGGAAGGTCCCTTTGAGACTTCCACTTCTGTTTCGCTCGACCTCCCTTCAACGATCACCCTAGGCTCAACATCAGTGGATCCTTATCTGCTTCTTCTTCCATACCCCCCATGATGATGTGCATGTGAACCTTTCTTCTCATGATGATGAGTCAGGTTGCTTCTTCGCTTCATGTGGTCTCCCTTCCTCTAGTCACCCCATCTTCTAGTGTGATGACGACATAATGGAATCCTTTTCCACCACTGACTTCATCTTTCTCGCCCATAAATGGAATGGAACCATCCGTTTCTATGGTGAATTTCGTGACCTAAGAATAAGCTGCCCCCATGGTAGCTCCCACACACCACCTACCCGTTAGTGTGCGAGAGGTAAACATCCTACCCAGAACACTCCCTCTAGCAGTGTTTGTTTGATTTATACCTTGCGCTCAGGTTGCCAGCATTTTTCATCATCCTCTCATGTGTTGTCTTGTGGCACCTTTCAGATGGACTCCCCGTCCACACCTTATATCGGTTATGCCGATGGTGCAAGTTGCTACTCCTGGAATCTAGCCTCGGTAGGTTGGGCCATTTTTACCCCCTTACATTCTCTTGTTCTCTCGAACGGTGTATGCATTGGTAATAAAACCAATAACCAAGTCAAATATGATGCAGTACGAGGTTTACTAGCCAATTCCCTTTCCCATTGCATCCTCCACCTTCATGTTCATTTATATTCCTTGCTTCTTGTCATGCAATTGAATGGTGTCTATCGTGTGCATAATCCTATCCTTTTTAGAAGATATTTACGAGTGAAGCTTTTGATGCGTAAATTTGAAGTCATTACATTCAGTCATGTACCTAGAGCATAAAATCACTATGTACATAGCATTGTAAACAATATTCTAGATTGGCACTTAGCACACACATGTAACACAAAACAATAACATAAAATCATCAAAACGAATCATGTCCATTATATGCATCGTATAAAATGTTTTAGTGCCCATTAACTCTGATACATATGACATGCCCATATCATGTTACAAAAAACCAAAACTGGGGGCATCACATGTCCCTACACCTAATCTCTATCTTGAAGATCTCACACCAATGGCTCTGCTCCTGCAGCTCGTAGATCGCACATCCCCTGTCCAACCATTGCCATGCGCTACATGACCCCTCGTCACTTCGAAGGTAGACCAATACATCACTCTATGTGCTGGTCATCCAAGTCTTTCCAACTGTGCTCTGAAACACTGGTCATAAGCCTCTCAAATCTACGACGGATTTCCTCTAGGAGGGCCACTACATCCTCATTTTTTGGTGCTCTCGATCCACTACGTCCTGCAATTCCTGATACTACAGGTGATCCCATGTACCTGACCGGTTTTACCAGTGTTGTATCTGCATACAAAAAGTGAAATAATTAGTACCATATACAATATTCTAAAAATTTAAAATGCACATAAGAGATTAGCAAATTTTCACTTACCATCAGGCCCCCATCCTCGACCAAGTGGCAGTGGCAAGTCTGGGTCCCCATGATAACTCATACCACTATAGGGATAGTCATCTATGTATAGTGGCATCGGATCCCAATGAGAAAAAAACTCGAGCCGGAACACCCATCTGACCGCCCCACCTCCCCCTCTACATAATACCTGCCCCCACCAGCACATCCTGGGCTCCCTCGGGCCACCATCCTGGATCTTTATGCAAGGTCGAAGTATCAGGATATTCTCAAAGAAGAGTAAGCACAACACTGTGCCATATGCATAGTAATGGTTCACTTGTCACTTGGATAGCGATAGTTTTCATTTCAACGACGACAGCATCATTTGGTCCCATGCATAGTAGGTCCCACTCAACACACTCTCAAAAATCATCGTTTGACCCCCATTGATGTGGTGGAGTGCCTCATTTCCTAGGATCCTTAACATCGCTGCGACCACAGCATGGGTATCTAACCTCTTCAGATCCTCAATAAGTATCTGTGTCCCCTTGACATGGAGACTTGGTCGATAGTGAAGTCCAAGCCAACTCTCCCAAGCTCTCATCAAAGGGTTCTCCACAAACTTCAGGACCACAAACCTGGCCAATGCACTGTGGACACCATGATCCTCTCGGATCTCTGACCGTAATGTGTCCAGGTTTCTCTCTCTCCAGTTGATCCACAATTCTACCATATCTGCACAAAACCATCATATTTGTCAGTGTACGGAAAAGAAATACTGCATTCAAACATAAAAACCCAACTCTCAGCCAAAAAACAGCACAGAAATACCCCTCTCTATCAGGTCGCACTTTTCAGGAAAAATCCTGAGACAGGTCATAGTTTTCTGCCCAGAACCTACTACCCTGGTCGCAGATATTGCCCCAAAAAATGCGGCCCGGCCGTGAATAGGAGCAAGGGTTTGTTCCTTAGCTCTAGGCACCTAAACTAAACTTTCAATCCATAGAAAGGAAAGAGTATGGTTATGTCTCTTACCTGCAACTGATGGATCTCGATTCTAATGATCGGTTTGTCTGCTACGATCACCGCAAGATTTAGGGCCTTCTCTCCTCTCTACATTCACCACAGCTACACTTTCAAATGAGTGAATTTGGAGGGAAAATGCCTTATTAAAAGAGAAACCCCAGATTTTTCTTTTACCCATTGCGACCAAACCATACAAAATTTTGACAAACAGTCGGTACTGTTGGAAAGCTCCCACCGAGCTCTAAAATGGGTATCTGTTCATTTTTGTGATTTGATACTTCACTACGACATATTTTTCCAAGAAGGGTCGCTTCACCACTCCTCCAAATTGAATTACTTCACTTTCAACACTTGTACTGGGGGCACCACTTTGCCTCCATACTTTTCCATGATCGTGTCAAATTTCGTCATGAGTAACCAGCTTGTACTCCTATTTTCATGGTCCCCACTGGACCTTTTTTGTGTGGCAGCACCATCGAGTCGCCCTTGTTTAGAGCATCCGATTTGAGTCATCATCACATCCATGGAGTCTATCTCGAGTCCCTTTGCATCCTACTATAGTCCTCCATCCTTCATTGCTTGGTTCCTCTCTCGTGTCGCATATTATGGTCTTTAGTCCTACTATCCCCTGTCCCCTTTGATATTGTGTCAGTTGCTGCGAGGTCATCCATGCCCTTCATGCTCTAAAAAGGGAAGTCCTCAGCCCGCTACTCAGTACCCCCCATTCCATCATCATCCCTAGTGTCAGGCTGTAAGTCACTCTATTATTATCTCTTGTGCCTTAGTTGAGGATCCCTTATTCCCTCACCTATGGTGGACCTCCTTCTGTCAACATCAGCTCATTCATTCCAGAAGACAGGTCTAGAGGGCAGCATACCTTGGTTCTAGCTTCCACTCTTTTCCATTGCCTCAGATCAAGCAAAGGGACTTCTTATTTTCATTTGACTTGATTGTTTCTCAGTTCCATCTCCTTACGGCATGATCCAGATCCATATACTTGATGGTTCAATGATGCATCAGATTATATCGATGATTCTCGGGTGTGTGTGATGTTTCAGACCTCATGAGGGGGTGGCCCTTCAAGTAGCCCCCCACATGCCCGGATGACCTCGTCATTATAGCCTTTGATGCAGCTCCATAGATTTGATGTTTCCGTCCTCAACCGCTTGCAGTGCCTTTTATTTTGCATGTATCATTCATATTTTCGGAGCCCTCTCCTATTTACAAGGCCTATTTGGTTGTACTTATATCTCATGTACTCAAATATTATTATATAAGTCCTGGCTGTTATCCCAAGCATAGTATGTATGTGGGATCCATTATCATGTTTTTATCTGGGTCATGTTTATTCCAACATGTACTATATAGTTTAGTCCCTTATTTACTGGATGCATTATTCTTTGTACTTTGTCTCAACAGACATAGGTATGCCTCCCTCACCTCTTGTAGCATATATACTCACTCATAAAAGAGACTTTTCACACCTGTAAGTCTCGCCTCCTCGGGGTCTTGTCCTTTAGCACTTTGGTCTATCTTATATTTCTCTATCTCTGACTTCCCCTTCGATGTCTAGTGATTGAGTTCTTACAATGTACTTCAGTCATACAATTAGCTCCTAACACTCGCACGCTAGGGGGTAATATGTTACAATAATTTTTGGTCATATAACCTGTTACTATTAGATGGACCAAAGTATACCATGTAAGGCCAATTTTACCCTAAGTAAAATTTCTTTCACTATGAAATATAACTTAGTAATCCATATTTATTAAGTTTTTTATGGTCTAAATAGGAAACCCCGTGAGGAAATATTGAATAAATCCATATTTTTTTTATTTTCCTCAATGAATAATTAGTTAAAAAACAATTTAATTAATATTCCTGGTCATATTTAACCCAAAACAGGAAAATTAATTAGATAAATCATTATTCATCTTATTATTTTATAGGAATATTGTTAAATTTGACTAAATCATTTATAAATAATTGAATAAATCACTATTCATTTAATTATTACTCAACCACATCCTTAAAATAATAAATAAATCATTTGTTTATTTATTATTTACAAATAAAGGGATTTGACCAAATTCAAATTATTTTTCCCTCCAACAAATATAATAAAATATTCCATAAAAGTTGGATCTAGAATTGGTTAATAATATTTTAATTATGCACCAATATCTAGACTAACTCAATATTTTGTTATAAATACAAGGGTTTTTCCATTCAATAACTACCTTTTGTTTCCTAAAGATCACTCTGGATCTATACTTTTGGTCCCACTTTGATCCTCCATCATTGTCATATTTTGCTACCATTTTTCTTGTGAGCTCCCTTTGAGTTCCAGTTTTTGTCTGGGTTTTCTACACCATCAAGAGAGAGAGATCTTAGATCTGAAGTGCTAAGGACTTACAAGAACCCATCCCATTTAGGGGGACTCATAACATCTTTCTATGTGCCCTTCCCAGGTGTCAAAAATAGAAAATTGCTTTAAAAATATTCTTGTCTTGTGTAATATTCCCAAATGGGGAATGCAGCAATACAATACAGATATGCAGGAAAATAACACAGTTCATCAAAGAGAAAGTAGGAGGCCAATATGGAGAGTTTTAAACTGTGTTTACAACAGCAAAAATTTTGTACAATATGGTCCATAAGATGCATAGCAGGAAATACAAGTCTCCGATAGATAAAATCCTCAAAAAGAAGTGTTGCAGCCACGTATTAAGACTGGAAAAATATTTACAGCATTATTTTATTATGTTGCAAAAATTTTTTATTACACTTTAGATCTAGAGAAAATAAGTGCATGAAAATTCAGATCTATAACAGATCCATACACTATATAGGCTCCTCTTTAAAATCCCCTTGGGGTTTTCAGCATTACACCATGTACAAGTTGTAGATCTGAGTTTTAAGACTCCAGATCTATAGAAATACTCAGATCTGGAACTGGATCTGATCTGATATGAACAAGAGAATGATCCCCTCCAATGGATCTCCAAAGTGAAGGGCAGATCCCCAACACTTGAAAACCAACTCTCCAGATGGTGTGCCAAAAGATCCTGCAACATCACCTACAGGAGTAACGCAGATCTGGAAGTAAAAATACACTATAGGGTTTATAATGTGGTTAGACACATGCCAATATCATAAAATTAAGCTCAATACATCCAATACCCTCCTCCCAATGAAGTAGAAGTCTCCTCCACTAAAAAGGAGCACTGAAATGGCCTAGATCGGAAAGGATCTAGCCTCCACTTGCTGCAACTTGCAAAGACAACCAAACCCTCAACAGGATCTGTGTTGTAGTTGAAAGAAGAAGCTTGGCCTTCAGCCAAATAGTGGAAAATACAATGCAAACTCTTCCAAGAGGCCTCTCAAGGAAAGAGGTGGGATTCCCCATTAGGAACACCCAATGTTAAACAACATTAATTCTTAGCTAAATAGCAAGAGAATGAGATATGTCTAAACAGATCATATACTCATAAAAATATCATATCATCAACAACCTTCTAATGCTGCCATCCTCTTCCTTTTATAAGTTAAGAGCTTGTGAACCCTAAACCACTTCCTATGAGATCACTCCTTTCACACAAAGCATATCCATCTAAAATTGCGTTGTGCCTCATTGATGGCCACTCCTCCATGACAGCACTGTAGATTTGGTCAAGGTTGACCCAGAAAAAAATGTTCCAACCCCTTTCACACCTGAGGGTGCTTGATTTAGTAGCCAATATTTAGCCTTTTTACATTTGGCATGGATTTATTATTTATTGAGTATTATGAACCTCCTTTTCTCTTTTATTATTTAAACAAAGACCAAAAACAAAAATTAATATTCCAATTAGCTTATGACTAATTGGGAATATCACAGTCCTCCCCTCCCAAATGTTGCTTGTCCTCAAGAAACTAATAAGGTGAGTGTTGCAACTCTTCTCCTCCTCCATTGGTGACACTAAAATGTGATAAGCTTCCTCCATAAGCTAAGTGGTCACCAATCCAGCCCTCCATGAATTGCCCCTCCAAAGTTCTCATGAGATGTAATCATGTTTTGCCCAATATTCTCCCTGAAACATGTAACATAATATACATGGAGAATATCCATCCCATAGGGAACATACATACCTCCCATCCTCCCTCCATACATTCCCATAAAAATTACAAGCACATCATCAATGTATGGGAAAAAAACTACATAAAAACAAATAGAAATTTGTGCATATGGAGGTGGGTGATAGTCCCACATGCGGAACCAGCGCAGTGCATCTCCTGACTACATTAGATCAATATTTGGTAAGTGGTTTCCCCACCACTTACTTTTTTCCCATGTCATCTCATTATGGATGAAAGTGTGAGATATATTTTGTGCCTTAGGAATGCAACCGTCATAAAAAATAAAAAAATAAAAATAAATAAAAATTAAAAATTAAAAAAAAAAAACTCCCTTTGTCCTCCAAGGGAGTGGCCATGTTCAGAAATTCTTGTGGCCCAAAGTTGTCCATGAAGTTTATAAGGTAAAATACTCCTCCTTGGAGTCATGACCTGCATATACATGGTAAAATAATACATACAATCAGAAAATAAAACATGATTTACATGAGTACGTCCTTCACCAACAATCCTCCTTGTACAAATGGTGTGGTGCATAGATATTTCTCCTCTCTCAAAAGAAGGAAGAGACGGCTAAAATAACTCTCTCATACAGTCATATTTTTGTCCCAACTCCACATGGTTCATTCATTCTTGAAAATGCTGATTTAGTTCTCCTTCAAAGCCTTCCCAATCAAATATCCTCATGATGATGTTATAGATCTTCATGGAATATATGTGGCTGAAACAGAACCCTTCATAAGCTCTTTGTAGCAACTTCTCCTTGATCTTGGAGACTCTAGACAAGACGATCCTACCATGATGATAGATTACTCCTTCTTGGACTAAATAGCCCTCTTCATGCAGCTCATCATCAAGTATCATGCAAGTGTGAAGATCCTTGGAATAATCCACCAACAGTTGGAATTTCCAATATGGATCTAAACTCCCCAACAATGACAGTGCTGATGATCTATCAACTGAAATTTTTTTCATGTGGCTTCTCTCCTCCTTTACATCTCCCATGCCAAAGGTATATGTTGGAAGGCCATTTCTTACATTATTCTCCTCCCACAGCGCAGAATCTAAAATGAGAGTTGGTGATGCTGATATTGGGAGGAGATATCCCTCCTCCTTGAGCCTACCCAAGACTCCCAGTGTTGTATCATTTTCTTCTAATGCTCCCATCCCTTCTGGATCTAAGCTTGGAGCATCATGTTGTGAGATATCTCCCACAAAATCTGAATCAGGTGGCCTCCCAGGTGGTTTTCCACTAGATAATAGTGTCCCATGCAGCAATCTCATGAGCATGATAGATGGGACTATAAGGTCCTTGCTTCCACTGCACAAATCCATCTCTATTCTTTGTGTGAAAGTTGTATGTGAGGGATATGTATTCATTCCTTTGATCATCTCAGTCTCACCACTCTTTTTTTAAAACCATTCCATTTTCAAAGCCTCCCAATTAGTGGTGACTTTCCCCAGTGTTATCAACCATTGAACACACAATATCACATTGGTGTTAGGTATGTCAACCAAAAAGAAGTGATCAATCAAATTATATGTTCCCATGGTGAGTGAAAGTGATGGAAAATAATGTATGCATTGCATTATTCTATCTTCTAGGACCAAAACAGAAAATCCCTCAAAAGAAACAATGTGTATTTCCCTCCTTTTCACTAGTTAGGCATCAATGAAATTGTGGTAGCACCACTATCAATCAACACATAAATCCTCTGATTCAAGATGGAACTTGTAATATCCCCAAATGGGAAAACTCAGCAACTCGTGCATGAAAAACGAATTTTCAGAAATATATGCTATAAAAAGAAAAATCAACCCTTGGATCCATTAGATCTAACAATATGACATCTAAATCCAAGAGGAGATCAGAAACAAATCATATTAGGTGAGGTAAACAAGCCTTCCACACCTAGTATAGCTCAAACAAGTTGAAACCCCAAAAATACTACAATATGAAATTACTGCATAAAGAGACAGCATAGTCTAATGAGTGTTTATACATAGAAATGGTAGAGACAAATAGATCTGATATTATATTAATCAATATGGCCCAAAATTTGAGATCTAGTCTCCTTAATACAAATTCGGGAGAACCTGGAAAGGGTTTCTAGGAATATACCCACATACAATTGGTGATATACAACCCTAAGAACAAATAATCACTACAAAATAAAGAACATGAGTATATAAGGCTGAAATATTATAGATCTTATGCAGATCTTCTCAAAGGTCTCCTCCAATGAAAGGATGAACCCTTCAATCACAGGAAAATTCTCCAAAAAGAACCACAAGATCCCCCACTGAAGCTGCCCTCCAAAATAACGAAATTCCAGAATGAAATTATGCTATAGGTGATGAGAATAGATTGACCTACTGTGAAATATCTGAAATTCACTCAAGAGCCCTCCAAACGGATCTCCCAAGATAAGGAAAGCTTCCCCCTGTGCAAAACCAACTCAGAAAGTGGGTTTCTCAACCCTCCACTGCAACACCTTACAACACAACACAATATTTTCTAGAAACTGCATTGTAGCTGAAGACTGACGCTTGGATAGAATTCTGGATGTGTGGAATGATAGATCAGGACTCTCCCAAGAGGCCTCTCAAGGGAAGAGATGGAATTCCTAAACAGGAATTCCTAGTGCTAAACAACACCAGCAATCTTAGCTAAACAGCTAAAGAGAGCAAAAGTCTAAATAGACATATCAAAATATAATTCATAAGCTAACCCCATATGGTTGCCATCCTCTTCCTTATAAATAATGTGAGCATTATCACCTTGGGTCCCACTCATTAGGGTTTCCACCATCACACAATCAATCTCCCTCCAAAACTGCGTTGTACCTTCATCAATTCCACTCCTCCATCACAATACTGTTTTATTTGGTCAAGGTTGACATCTTCAACCTTCTCTAACAATTTTCACACCTAAGGGTCTTCAATACAGATATTATATATTTGTCTAAACTAATCCACATTCATATTGAGCTACCTTTATTGATGATCCACTCCTCCCACATTAATGTTGTAGACTTGGTCAAACTTGACTTTGTCCACATCCATTAGTCCTTGTTCACACATGAGAGTACTAGATCAAGTTATTATCATGATCCATTTTCACATCAAGAGGGATTTTATTCTTATTAAATATAAGTATGGGTCTGCTTCCCCATTTATTCATCTAACTATGTGCTAAAAGCAAAATCAATATTCATATTAGCTACATGCTAATTTAGGAATATTACTGTCCTCCCCTCCCAAATGTTTCTTGTCCTCAAGAAAATGAAAGGATAGAACTGAAGAGACTCCTCTCCTCCTCGTGTATCATCCTAATATGATAAATTCCTCCAAGGAACAAGATTTTTTCTCATCAATACATCTCCGAATTGCCCCTCCCAAGAATGCAAGTTAGCTTTTGGTGACCATCCCAAATAGCTATCATCATGAAGAAGTAAAATACCCATGGATGCAATAATGTGCTATCTAGAGGCCTTCTTAAGGCATGAGATATTATATGTATTGGGATCTATCATCCCCATGTGAATCTCCCATCCACAAGCTATCATCCATACAAAATGAGCCATCCTCCAGAATGGTAACTCATGAAGAATCTCCTCCACCTTTGGCTACTGCAATCTAGGTGGGATGAATAACTGAACATGGTAGAAAAAATGACCTACCCCACGCTTCATTTCTCTCCATTCATGATAAGTTTAGAGTATTTTCTGATCTTGGGCTGCAATAAGGTTGCCCTGAAGTGGAAAGAATAATATTAGATCTTCAAAGATCCTCTCTCTAATGTCATGAATCATGCTGGACCAAACCATCCCATACAAAATGAATGGCATATCATCACCATATGGCATCCAAATTAGAAAAATTCTAAAGGTTATGTGCAAGTTTGGATGATACCAATGGTCTCTCAAGTGGATACATTGCAGTCTTTCCAACTGATGTTTCAGAACATCATGTGTCAAGTGGTCCTCCAACAAGATAATAGTTGTGCATGTTTTCTCATCTACTATGAGGTATTAAATAGCATTATATATTAGTAGAGCACAATAAGAATGACAGCAGACTTGTCCAAATTCATGTAGATAAGGGTTATCTCCATCATAAGTGTTGGTCCTAAAATGACCATGAAACCCAAAAATAGTCTTTCCCTCTTGTGGAGCAATGAAATGTACATAGATGGTGAGATAATGTAAATACTCAATGAAATCATCAATAAGTACATAAATATATTTCTTATCATGCATGCTGAGTGGGCTGAAAGTGAGGTCCATAGATGATTCCTCCCATGATAATCTCCTCATTAAAGTCTACAAAATGGATGGATTCATACTCCCCTTGGAACACTCCATCAATAGAAACATACTCCCAAGTGACGGCACCGTTGGGCTTAGTGATAAGGCTCTTATCACTTCATGACTCCTTTCTTTGACATGCCACATGCCAAATTCATCCACCATCATGCTACTATGTAGGTGGATCTCCTTCCTATGTGGAAGCACCTCCGTATCCTCCAATGCTGAAGGGTAGCCTCTTTGCACTTTGATTGTGCCATGCATTTCTCCTGAAATATCATGATAAGTATGGGGAAAAATATACCCATACTCTCCCAAGAGTAGTGAAAACAACAATAACTCTTGTTGCCCCCTCACACCTCCATCATAAAAATCATGAGGTGAACATATGTTAATTGACATAAAGTATATCATATCAACGCAATGCACCCAAACACTTTTCTTCCATATGATTGATGGGTATGTGTTATATTCTTTGCATGACTAATCACACGTGGGGGGGTTCACAGGTGGGGCGATAGCCCCCCCTGTACATCGCATTGGGTGCAACATTGGGGGGGGGGGGGGTCATAGGGGGGGCGGTAGCCCCCTCTGTCGGGGTTTAGGGTAGTGCCCCAGAAAATTTTTTTGGTCCTTATTTTTCGATGGGCAGATCTGCCCATGGTTTTGTGCATGGGTTTGTACATGTTTTTTGGGGTACGATGGTTTTCAACTCCTAGTATTTTGTAGATCCGGTCAAGGGAACTACGGTTATGTTATAATCCAGGGCTAATCGATTGGGGTTTATGTATGCTTCAACATGTATATATATGTGTTGTAACACTAAAAGGAATATAATGAAAAATTAAGCTGGTCGTCCCGATTTTGGATCTAGGGGAATATCTCTGTGATTTTCTGTTTTAAGTTTTGTGCTCTCGCTACTATTTATTTTCTGTCTTTAAGATTCATTTGCAGATAATTTCTATATAGGGTTAAAACCTACATTTGGTATCAGAGCAGTTTCGGTTTCAAGGGGACGCCTTTACTACTGAGGGGTTTTTTGTTCGGGCCTAAGGTATTCAGTGGGAGATCTATGGGATTGTTTCTTGCAGTGAAAGAATATGGCAAGTGGCAAGAAGATAGAGATCAAGAAATTTAATGGTCATAGTTTTGAGTTGTGGAAGCTCAAGTTGGAGGATCTACTGGTGGATAAAGATCAATGGATCACGGTAGAGCCAGGTACTAAACCAACGACAATGTTAGATTATGACTAGAAGAAGCTGGATTGGAAGGCAAAGAGCACAATACGATTATGTGTCTTAGATTTAGTATTGTTGAATGTATCTGGGGAAGCTACGACAAAGACCTTGTGGGAAAAGCTAGGAACTTTGTACCAATTTAAGTCTCTAGTGAATAAATTGTTCCTGCGGAAAAATCTATATAACTTGAGGATGAAGGATGGAGACTTGGTGATAGAGCATTTGAACGCCTTCAATACTGTGTTAAGTCAGCTTTCATCTACTGATATTAAAATCTTATATGAAGATAAGTGCATCAGTTTGTTGTGTTCTCTACCAGACTCATGTGACAGTTTGGTTATTGCAATAGGTAGCAATACAACTACCTTGAATTTTGATGACATTGTCTCAGCCTTGCTGTCGAAGGAAATGAGATGGAGAAATATGGAGGGTCAGAATGGAGATGCCTTATCTGTATGAGGAAGGTCCCAAAATAGAAACAAGAATAATGTTTCTAATCGGAGATCTAAATATAGAGGGAGATATAAATCTCCTGGAAAGTTTGTAAAGGTGTGTTGGAAATTCGGAAAGGAAAGGCACTACAAAAACGATTGCAGATCTAAAGCTCTTGAGAAAGGAAAGGGATCTGATGATGCTCCTTCCGTAGAGGCAAAAATCACCTCAGATGAAGGTGGGGATGTGTATTTGGCTTCTTCTTCAAATACACATGTATATCATGAGTCATGGTTGATTGATTCTGGTGCATCCTTTCACTTCACTTTCCATAGGGAGTGGTTCTGCGAGTATGATAAATATGATGGCGGTGATCTCTTCCTAGGTGATGATAGGAAGGTCAAAATTGTCTGACGTGGAAAATTCAAGTTGAAGCTGCAAGGTGGAAGGATTAGAACACTTCCTAGTGTTGTACACATTCCTGCATTGGCCAGAAATCTGATTTCAATAAGCAATATGGATGATGTAGGTGTAAAAACATTGTTCGAGAAAGATACATGTAAGATGGTTCAGGGAGCACTGGTATTAATGCGGGGAGTTCGGATTGGAAATCTGTAGAAGCTTCAGGGCAGCAATGTTATTGTTGGGTGCAACAATTCTATGGTTTCTGAAAGTGGAGCGGAAAGCCTAGCAGTCTCTGGAGAAAAGACCATGCTATGGCATAAAAGGATTGGACATATTGGAGAGAAGGGCCCTCGGATACTGCATGGAAATGGTATGCTAGAAGGTATTTCTAATAGATCTCTGGATTTGATTTGTGTGAACATTGTGTATATGGGAAGAAAAATCGAGTGAGTTTTCCTTCTGGTGCTAAGAGGGTGAAAAAGATATTAGAGCTTGTGCACAGTGATGTGTTTGGACCTGTGTCGGTTCCATCACTGGGTAAGTCTGTGTACTATGTTTCATTCATAGATGACTTCTCAAGGAATACATGGATATATTTCTGAAGGAATAAATCTTAATTCTTTTATAGATTTAAATAATTTAAGGCTCTAGTGGAAAACCAGACAGAGAAGAAGATAATGGTGGGGAGTTCTGCAAGAAGGAATTTGAAGATTTCTGTAAGGAGTGTGGTATAGCATGGCAGAAGACTACTTCATACACACCTCAGCAAAGCGTAGTTTCAGAAAGAATGAACAGAACAATGATGGAAAAGGCAAGAAGCATGCTCAGTGGTACTGAGTTAGGACAAGAATTATGGGCATAGGCAGTGGAGACTGCATATTACTTGGTTAACAGATCACCTTCATCAGTGTTGGAGGATAAGACACCACATAAGGTATGGACTGGTAAGAAACCCTCTCTTTCACATCTGAGGGTATTTGTATGTGATGCATATGTACATGTTCCAAACGAGAAAAGGACCAAGTTGGATAATAAATCTGAAAGGTGCATCTTTATTGGGTATAAGAATGGTTTAAAGGGTTACAAGCTTTGGAACCCAGAAACAAGGAAGGTTGTGTAAAACTGAGATGTGGTGTTTAGAGAGGTGAAAGATGTTGTTAAAAATGAATTCCTACCTAAGGAACCTCAAAAGATAGAGTTTGAGCTAAAGGAGGATGAATCAGACTCTACAGCAGAAAAAGACTTAGAAGAGGAAGAGCCACAAACTCCAGCTGTGAGAAGATCAGCTCGGGAAAGAAGACACTGAGAAAGGTATAGTCTATCTGCTTTCCGTTCAATTTTTTCTTTAACTATAATTGATGATGATCCCAGAACTGTCAGGGAGGCAGTAGATTCAGAGGATGGAAAACTCTAGAAGGAGGCCATGGTTGATGAAATGGAATCCTTGCATAAAAATGAGGCATGGGATCTGGTGGAGTTGCCGGCTGGAAGGAAGCCCATCGGGAGAAAATGGGTGTTTAAGAAGAAGATGAATGTAGAAGGAAAGGTGCAGAAATACAAACCTCAGTTGGTAACAAAAGGTTATTCCCAGGTGTCGGGAATTGATTTTGGTGATATTTTTTCCCCTGTTCCCAAAGTTACTTATATTAGATTACTTTTATCTGTTGTTGCTGCATTTGATTTTGAGGTAGAACAAATGGATGTGAAGATAGATTTTCTTCACGGGGATATGGAGGAGGAGATCTATATGAAACAACCTAAAGGCTTTATGGTGAAGGGGAAGAAAGAACTAGTATGCAGATTAAATAAGTCTCTGTATGGGTTAAAAAAGTCACCAAGGATGTGGTATAAAAAATTTGATACCTACATATGGGGACTTGGTTTCACCAGAAGCAAGGAGGATCACTGTGTTTATTTTAAATTAATTGGTGATCGTGTTATTTATTTGGTCTTATATGTGGATGATATGTTGTTGATTGGAAATGACAAATAAATTATCCCAGATTTGGAGACCCAATGGTTCTCCAAATTCGACATGAAGGATCTTGGTGTTGCAAACTATATTTTGAGCATGGAAATTAAGAGAGATCGGGCAAAGAGGAAGCTCTAGTTAAACCAAAGGAAGTATGTCGAGACTATATTGCAGAGGTTCAATATGCAGGATAGTAAACTGATGAATGCTTCGATTCAGGTAGGTACAAAGTTGTCTGTTGAATAGTGTCCCAAGACACAAGAAGAAGAGGAGGATATGTCCCATGTTCCATATGTAAGTGCAGTGGGTAGCCTGATGTATGAAATTTTTTGTACTAGACCAGACATTGCACATGCAGTGGGAGTATTGAGCAGGTTTATGTCAAACCCAAGGAAGGAGCATTGGACAACAGTGAAGCAGGTTTTCAGATATTTACGTGGCACTAGTGATTATGGCTTGTGCTACCAGGAAAGACTAGGATTGGAAAGAGTGTTGGACATTTGTGGTTTTGTTTATGTAGACTGGGCTAGAAATCTGGACCAAAGAAGATCTACAAGTGGGTATGTGTTTAGCCTATTTGGAGGTGCAGTTAGTTGGATGAGTAAAAGACAGTCTGTAGTGGCTCTTTCAACTACAGAGGCTGTGTACATAGCAGCCACTCATGCAAGAAAGGAAGAATTTTGGTTGCAGAGATTATGTTCAAGCATGGGGTTGGTGTAGCAAGCTATAAGGATATATTTTGATAGCCAAAGTGAAATTTTCTTGGCTAAGAACCCTACTTATCATTCAAAGACAAAGCACATTGATGTTCAATATCACTTTGTGAGAGATATGGTTGAGGCTAAAAGGGTGTTGCTGGTAAAGGTGGACACTTTGAAGAATGTCGTCGATGCATTGACGAAGTTTGTAAGCACTCATAATTTCTCTTGGTGTAGATAAATAATGGGTGTTGTAGAATTGGGCTAATGACTAAGCTCTCCTCTGGCCCCCTGCGGAAAGAAAACAACAAGTGGGATAATGTTGGGTATGTGTTATATTATTTCCAAGACTAATCATGCGCAGGAGGGGGGTTCACGAGGGGGGGGTGGGAATAGCCCCCCTTGTACGTTGCGTTGGGTGCAACATCGGGGTGGGGGTCATAGGGGGGGCAATAGCCCCCCCTGTCAGGGTCCAGGCAGTGCCCTGGAAAAAAATTTTGTTCCTTATTTTCTAGTGGGAGGATCCACCCATGGTTTTGTGCATGGTTTGCACATGGTTTTTGGGGTACGATGGTTTTCAACCCTTAGTATTTTGTAGATCCGGTCAAGAGAACTATGGTTATGTTCTAATCCAAGGTTAATGGATTGGTGTTTATGTATGCTTTGGATTGGTGTTTATGTATATATATATATGTGTTGTAACACTAAAATGAATATAATGAAAAATCAAGCTGGTCATCCTGATTTAGGATCCAGGGGAATATCTCTGTGTTTATATGTTTTATGTTTTATTCTCTCGCTACTGTTTATTTTTTTTCTTTAAGATTGTTTTGCAGATAATTTCTATACAAGGTTAAAACCTACAATGATGCAAGTCTCCCGCCAAGTTTCCTCCACCAACATGCCCTTTGGAGAAGGATATATCACATGATGGCCAAAGTCTTTCAAGAGTAGCCAACACAACCATGCCTCCTGCTTCCCAGTGTCATAAATATGCAAGTGGCTCACCAACCTCTTGCTTAGCATCCACACCCATTCATCCACATGTGAGTGTATCTCACCATGCTCCATCTTGGTAGTTCTCTAATGAAGACTACCATCCTCCCAAATCATATTTCTACCTTTGCATTTCATGGGATGTTGAAATGAAACCTCTCAAAGATATCCTAGAGAAGACCCCACACCAATGATCACATTGAATCCATAAGTATCCAAGTATGCTGAAGACAAAAACTCCTCATAGGCCTGCACAATGCTCATCCTAATAGATCCATCACAATGATGAAAGCCAAAATTTCTCTCATTGATCATCTGTACATCCAATGTTATACAAGTGTAATGGTCATTAGAATGATCTAATGATAGATGGGCCCCCAACCCCTCACTTCTGCTTAATGATAGTGTTGTTAACCTCCCCAATGGTGTATTTTCTATCTCATGATCAAGCTCAATGTTGAACATAGAGTTATACATTGGATTGTTTAGGACAAAGCTCATCCTCTCCTCCACAAGTCCACACCCCAACACGAAGTGTTGTGTGCAGCTCAACAATGACACATTAGGATGATTTTTTATCCTTTCCTTGAAAAACTCAAGGCTGCAAAGTGCAGTGCAAGTCTGCTGCTCCAAATCAACGATATGTTTTGATATTTGATCATGCAAAGGCAGATTTTCACAACCCTCCATAAGATTTTCTGAAATAACAAAAACTTGAAATTCATGCATACCTTGGTGAATCTTGGGAACATCTTGTATGGCTATAAGGGTTCCTCCTTGCAATGTGTTGGCTCCCCCAACTGTTGAGGATGATGGCTGCTCCTTCATAGTTGTGGCAGCGTTGGTACAAGTTTCCTCAAGTGTTGGTGAAGGCTCCTCCTCCTCTGATTTCTTCGTATCAAATATTTTGATCACCCTTTGAGTGAAAATTGCAAAAGTAGTCACTCTTGCATGAATCAAATGGCTAAACCACAAAATTCTTGCTCTACCTTTAAGGTGCAGGGGTGAAATCTCAACAGCCTCTCTTTCTACCACTGGATGTAGTAGGAAGAATTCATCTAGCTTCATCACCCAAGCCTTTGCTGTACATGTGTATGATCCATCAAAAGTAGACAATAGAAATATATTGCCCCTCATCCTCCTATTACTGCAAGGCCTCCTTTATTCTTCAAGCTAAACAAACTGAGGAAACGGTAGAGTCTCCTTGAAAGCCCTAGGTTGAGACTTGTACTCTGCAAGGTATCCACTTAGGATCTCATGTTACAAGTGCCCTCCATGTCCATGCCTCTTGTCTTATTCCTCAAAATTAAAGGGAAAGGTGTAATTCTTTGGAGCTTTCTACAACATTGGTTCTTTATTTTGAGAATAGGAAGTATATGGTCCTTCCTCTTCTTGAAACCCTCTAGATGTTTCATTGTATCTCTTCTCCTTTTTCTGCTTAACCTCCCTAGAGAGGTTCTTCATAGATCTGAAAATTGATGAGACCAAGACCATTCCTTCCACCATTTTAGATATCTTCTCCTTCTCTGATACTTCTTATAGCACAATGGCTGAAAACTCACAGGCTGAGCCAAGATTATGCTCTGATACCACTGTAATATCCCTAAATGGGAAAACTCAGCAACTCATGCATGAAAAATGCATTTATAGAAATATATGCAATAAAAATAGAAATAAACCCTTCGATCCATTATATCTGAAAATATGACATCTAAATCCAAGAGGATATCATAAAAAAATAATATTAGGTGAGGTAAACAAGCCTCCCACACCTAATATAGCTCAAAAATGTTGAAACCACAAAACTACTGCAATATGAAATTACTACGTAAAGAGACATTGCAGTCTAACGGGAGTTTATACATAGAAATGGTAGATACAAATAGATATAATATTATATTAATCAATATGGCCCAAAAACTGAGATCTAGTCTCCTTAATACAAATCCAAGAGAACCCAGAAAGGGTTTCTAGGAATATGCCCACATACAATAGGTGATCTATAGCCCTAAGACTGAATAATCAGTTCAAACTGAAGCAAAAGACTATAGAAAGCTGAAACATTATAGATATGATGCAGATCTGCTTAAATATCTCCTCCAATGAAAGGATGAACCCTTCAATCATAGGATATTTCTCCAAAAAGAACCACAAGATCCCCCACTAAATCTGCCCTTCAAAATAATGCAGTTCCAAAAAGAAATTACACTATATGTGATGGGAATAGATTGGCATGCTGCCAAAGATCTGAAATTCTCTCAAGAACCCTCCAAACTGATCTCCCAAGAGAAGGCATCCTTCCTCCTGTGCAAAACCAACTCAAAAAGTGGGTTTCTCAACCCTCCACTGCAACACCCTACAACATAACACAATATTTTGCAGAAACTGCGCTGTAGCTGAAGAATGAAGCTTGGCTAGAATGCCGAATGTGTGGAACGATAGATCAGGACTCTCCCACGAGGCCTCTCAAGGGAAGAGATGGAATTCCTAAATAGGGATACCTAGTGCTAAACAACACTAGCAATCTTAGCTAAACAACTGAAAAGAGAAAAATTCTAAACAAACATATCAAAATATAATTCATAAGCTAACCCCATATGGTTGCAATCCTCTTCCTTATAAACAATGTGAGCCTTCTCACCTTAGGTCCCACTCATTAGGGTTTCCACCATCACACAATCAATCTCCCTCCAAAATTGCGTTGTACCTTCATCAATGCCACTCCTCCATCACAGCGCTGTTTGATTTGTTCAAGGTTGACCTGTTCAACCTGCTCCAACCCTTTTAAAACCTAAGGGTCTTCGATATATCTCTTATATAGTTGTCTAAACTAATCCACGTTCATATTGAGCTGCCTTTATTGATGATCCACTCCTCCCACATTAATTTTGTAGACTTGGTCAAACTTGACTTTATCCACATCCATTAGTCCTTGTTCACACATGAGAGTGCTAGATCGAGTTATTATCATGATCCATTTTCACATAAAAAGGAATTTTATGCTTATTAAAGATAATTATGGGTCTCGTTCCCCATTTATTCATCTAACTAGGTGCTAAAAGAAAAATCAATATTCTTATTAGTTGCATGCTAATTTAGGAATATTATAGTCCTCCCCTCCCAAATGTTGCTTTTCCTCAAGAAACTACAAGGATATAACTGAAGAGCCTCCTCTCCTCCTCCTGTAGCATCCTCATATGAAATTCCTCCAATGAACAAGATGTTGTCTCATCAATACGTCTCCAAATTGCCCCTCCCAAGTATGCAAGTTAGCTTTTAGTGACCACCCCAAATAGTTATCATCATGAAGAAGTAAAATACCCATGGAAGCAACAATGTGTTGTCTAGAGGCCTTCTTGAGGCATGAGATCTCATATGTATTGGGATCTATCATCCCCATGTGAATCTCCCATCCCCAAGCTATCATCTATACAAAATGAGCCACCCTCCAGAATGGTAACTCATGAAGAATATCCTCCACCTTTGCTTCTACAATGTTGGTGGGATGAATAACTGAACATGGTAGAAAAAATGACCTACCCCACACTGCCTTTCTCTCCACTTGTGATAAGTGTAGAGTATCTATTGATCTTGGCTACAAAAGGTTTCCCTCAAGTGGCAAGAAGAAGATTGGATCTTCGAAGATCCTCTCTCTAATGTCATGAATCATGCTGGCCCAAACCATCCCATAAAAAATGAATGGCACATCATCACTATATGGCATCCAAATCATAAAAATTCTGAAGGTTATGTGCAAGTTTGGATGATACCAATGGTCTCTCAAGTGGATACAATGCAGTCTTTCCAACTGTTGTTTTAGAACATCATGTGGAAAGTGGTCCTCCAACAAGACAATAGTTGTGCATGTTTGTTCATATACTATGAGGTAGTAAATATCATTATATATCAGCAGAGCACAATAAGAATGACAACATACTTTTCCAAATTCATGTAGAGAAGGGTTATCTCCATCATAAGTGTTGGTAGTAGAATAACCATGAAACCCAAAAATAATCTTGCCCTCTTGTGGAGCAATGCATTGTACATAGATGGTGAGATAATATAAATACTCAATGAAATGATCAATAAGTACATAAATACATTAATTATCATACATGGTGAGTGGGCTGAAAGTGAGGTCCATGGACGAGTCCTCCCATGATAATATCCTCATTAAAGTCTGAAAAATGGAGGGATGCATACTCCCCTTGGAACACTCCATCAATAGAAACATACTCCCAAGTGACAGCGCTGTTGGCCTTAGTGATAAGGCTCTTTTCACTCCATGAATCCTTTCTTTGACATGCCACATGCCAAAGTCATCCACCATCATGCTGCTATGTAGGGGGATCTCCTTCCTATGTGTAATCACCTCCTTATCCTCCAATACTGAAGGGTAGGTCTCTTTGCACTTTGATTGTGCCATCCCTTTCTCCTGAAATATCATGATAAGTATGGGAAAAAATCTGCCCATATTCTCCCAAGAGTAGCCACAGAAACAATAACTCTTTCTTCCCCCTCACACCTCCATCATACAAATCATGAGGTGAAGATATGTTAGTTGACATGAAGAATATCATATCAACACAATGCACCCAAACTCTTTGCTTCCATATGGTGCAAGTGTCCTGCCAAGTTTCCTCCACCAACATACCCTTTGGAGAAGGATACATCACATGATGGCCAAAATCTTTCAAGAGTAGCCAACACAGCCATGCCTCCTACTACCCGGTGTCATAAATACGCAAGTGGCTCACCATCCACACCCATTCATCCACATGTGAGTGTCTCTCACCATGCTCCATCTTTGTACTTCTCGAATGAAGACTACCATCCTCCCAAATCATATTTTTACCTTTGCATTTCATGGGATGTTGAAATCCAACCTCTCGGAGATCTCCTAGAGAATACCCCACACAAATGATCATATTGAGTCCATAAGGATCCAAGTATGTTAAAGGAAAAACCTCCTCATAGGCCTGCATAATTCTCATCCTAATAGATCCATCACAATAATGAAAGCCAAAATGTCTCTCATTGATCATCTTCTCGTCCAATGTTATACAAGTGTAATGGTCATCAGGATTCTCTAATGATAGCTAGGACCCCAACTCCTCACTGTAGCTTAATGACAGTGTTGTTAATCTCCCCAATGGTGTATTTTCCATCTCATGGTCAAGCTCAATGTTGAACATAGAGTTCTGGATTGGATTGTTTAGGACAAAGCTCATCCTATCCTCCACAAGTCCACACCCCAACCCCATGTGTTCTATGTAGCTCAATAATGACACATTAGGATTATTTTGTATCCCTTCCTTGAACAACTCAAGGCTGGACAGCGCAGTGCAAGTATGCTGCTCCAAATCAGCAATATGTTTTGATCTTTGATCATGCAAAGGAAGAGTTCAAAAACCCTCCATAAGATTTACTGAAATAACAAAAAGTGGAAATTCATGCATACCTTGGTGAAGCTTGGGAACATCTTGCATGGCTACAAGGGTTCCTCCTTCCAATGTGTTGTCTCCCCCAACTACTGAAGATGATGGCTGCTCCTCCATAGTTGTGTTAGTGCTGGTACAAGTTTCCTCAAGTGGTGGTGAAGGATTCTCCCCCTCTTATTTCTTCGTATCAAATATTTTGATCACCCTTTGAGTGAAATCTGCAAAAGTAGTCTCTCTTGCATTAATCAAATGACTGAACCACCAAATGCTTGTTTTACCTTCAAGGTGCAGCGCTGCAATCTCAACAACCTCTCTTTCTACCACTAGATGTAGTAGGAAGAATGCATATAGCTTCATCACCCAAGCCTTTGTTGTACATGTGGATGATCCATCAAAAGTAGACAATAGAAATCTATTTCCCCTCATCCTCCTATTACTGTAAGGCCTCCTTTCTTCCTCAGGCTGAAAAAACTAAGGAAAAGGTAGAGTCTCCTTGAAAGCCCTAGGTTGAGACTTGTACTCTGCAAGGTATCCACTTAGGATCTCATGTTCCAAGTACCCTCCATCTCCATGCCTCTTGTCTTCTTCCTCAAAAGGAAAGGGAAAGGTGTAATGCTTTGGATATTTCTGCAACATTGGTTCTTTCTTTTTAGAATAGGAAGTACATGGTCCTTCCTCTTCTTGAAACCCTTTAGAAGTTTCACTCTATATATTCTCCTTTTTCTGCTTAACCTCCTTGGAGAGGTTCTTCAAAGATCTGAAAATTGATGAGACCAAGCTCATTCCTTCCACCATTTTAGATCTCTTCTCCTTCTCTTCTTTTTCTTATATCATAATGGCTAAAAACTCGCAGGTTGAGCCAAGAATATGCTCCAATACTATTGTAATATCCCCAAATGGGAAAACTCAACAACTCATGCATGAAAAATTAATTTTCATAAATATATGCTATACAAATCAAAATAAACCCTTGGATCCATTAGATCTGACAATACACATCTATATCCAAGAGGAGATCATAAAAAAATCATATTAGTTGAGGTAAACAAGCCTCCCACACCTAGTATATCTCAAAAACGTTGAAACCCCAAAATTACTGCAATATGAAATTACTGCATAAAGAGACAATGCGGTCTAATGAGGGTTTATACATGGAAATGGTAGATACAACTAGATATGCTATTATATTAATCAATATGGCCCAAAAATTGAGATCTAGTCTCCTTAATACAAATCCAAGAGAACCCAGAAAGGGTTTCTACGAATATACCCACATACAATTGGTGATATACAGCCCTAAGACTGAATAATCACTACATACTGAAGCACAATAGTATACAAGGCTGAAATATTATATATCTGATGCAAATCTACTCAAAGGTCTCCTCCAATGAAAGGATGAACCCTTCAATCGCACGAAAATTCTCCAAAAAGAACCACAACATCCCCCACTGGAGTTGCCCTCCAAAATAGCACAATTCAATAATGAAATTATAGTGTAGGTGATGGGAATATATTGGACTACTGCCAAATATCTAAAATGAGCTCAATAACCCTCCAAACTGATCTCCCAAGAGAAATAATCCTTCCTCTTGTGCAAAACCAACTTAGAAAGTGGGTTTCTCAACCCTCCACTGCAACACCTTGCAACACAACACAATATTCTGCAGAAACTACACTATAGTTGAAGACTGATGCCTGGAAAAAATGTCATATGTGTGGAATGATAGATCAGGACTCTCCCAAGAGGCCTCTCAAGGGAAGAGATGGAATTCCTAAACAGGAATACCTAGTGCTAAACAACACCAGCAATATTAGCTAAACAACTGAAGAGAGAAAAATTCTAAATAGACATATCAAATATAATTCATAAGCTAACCCTATATGGATTCCATCCTCTTCCTTATAAAAAATGTGTGACTTCTCACCTTGGGTCCCACTCATTAGGGTTTCCACCATCACACAATCAATCTCCCTCCAAAACTGCGTTGTACCTTCATCAATGCCACTACTCCATCACAGCGTTGTTTGATTTGGAAAAGGTTGACTTCTTCAACCTACTCCAACCCTTTTCACAACTAAGGGTCTTCAATCTAGCTCTTATGTAGTTTTTTAAACTAATCCACATTCATATTGAGTTGCCTTTATTGATGATCCACTCCTCCCACATTAATGTTGTAGACTTGGTCAAACTTGACTTTATCCACATCCATTAGTCCTTGTTCACACATGAGAATGCTAGATCCAATTATTATTATGATCCCTTTTCACATCAAAAGGGATTTTATGCTTATTCAAGATAAGTATGGGTCTCCTTCCCCATTTATTCATCAAACTAGGTGCTAAAAGAAAAATCAACATTTGTATTAGCTGCATGCTAATTTAGGAATATTACATAACCTTGAACTATTAAGGTCAAGTACTTAAGTATTCCTCTCAAAGATACAAGAGCCCCTCCAATAGGAGAAAATTCTCCATTCCCATCTCCTGATGGTGTTGGTTCTCCTCCTGCAGTGTCAGCACTGTGACCTCTTCTTGGTTCATCTTCTTCATCCTCCTCATCATTTGAGAAGACCTCTATGTAATGTGATTTTCCAGCAGCACATCTATGTCCAAGTGCCCATGATTCTTGCAAAGTGAAGCAAAGCTTCCTTATTCTTAGATCTCTCTGGACATTATCATCAAGAGGCTTCTTGTATGAACTCCCCTTTGAAGGAGCAACTTTTTCTTCCTTCCCCTTTGAAGGAAAAGTGGGCTTATGCTGAAAAGTTGCCTTTGCTTTTGGCAAGGCATCTTGAAGGTCTCTAGCCCTTTTAATAACATCATGTAGGGTATTGGGCTTGGTAAATTTAACCAACCCATGAAGAGGTTCATATAAACCATCAATGAACATGTACACCCTTCTTGATGCAGACAAATCAAGAACCATAACAGAAAGACTTAAAAATTCAGAGATGTAAGTTTCTGTATTACCTGATTGTTAAAATTTGCAAGGCTCATGAATGGTTGATCTGGATCTCTTCTATCACACCTTTCCACCAGAATTCTAGTGAACTCTAAATAAGCAGTCACATTGGCATGACCGAATGTAGATAAGCCATGGAAATACTAGTCATGTGCTTCACCTTCAAGGTGCAGCGCTGCAATATTGATAGCCTCCATCTGTGGGACCTTGTTCAGCTGAAACTAGATGTCAATTTTTTCTACCCAAGATTTAGCAAAACACTTGGATGACCCATCAAAGTTGGGTAAGAATAATATGCCCATAGTGTGGTGTCGATCATGATTCTGAATGAATCTACCACCTCTATGATGATGCGTTGGTCTTTTATTATTCTTTCTGTGACAAAAATCCTGAAAACTAAAGTTATCTTTGAATCTATGATTTTGAGACTCATATTCTTCAAAATAGTCTTCAAGGGATTCATGCTCTTGAAACCCTTCATTTCCCACAGCCAGAAATGTAGGCATGGTAGAGCGTTGGGAAACTTGTCGCTGATGCACTAGTTGATCATTCCAGCGGTGAGACATGCCAGAGCCTTATCCAAGATGGAATGCTTTATGGGATTCTTTGATTCTGTCCATTCTCATCTCTTTGATCTCTCTAGCAAGATCTTTCATGGCTCTAAGAAGGATCTTAGGAAAATCATTTTCTTCATCTTCACCTCTAGATAAAGGGGCTTTACCCTTGTCTTCATTGTCATTGGTGTAATCAAATTTTTTTTGTATTCTCTTTAGATACCTCTTCTCTCTATCAATAAGAGGCCCTTCCTATTTAGAAGACATATTGGCTTCTTAGAAAGCATAGGCTGTGCCAAGATGATGCTCTGATACCACTGTAATATTCCCAAATGGGGAATGCAGCAATACAATGTAGATATGCAAGAAAATAATGCAATTCATCAAAGACAAAGTAGGAGGGAAATATGGAGACCTTCAAAATGTGTTTATATTATCAAAATAGATATAAAATATGGCCCATAAGATGCATAACCAGAAATACAAGTCTCCGATAGATAAAATCCTCAAAAAAAGGTGTTGAAACCATGTATTAAGGCTGGAAAATGCTTTAAAGCATTATTTTATTAGGCTACAACATGTGTTGATTACAATTCATATCTATAGAAAATAAATGCATGAAAAATCAGATCTATAACAAATCCATACACTATATAGGCTCCTCTTCAAAATCCCCTTGGGGTTTTCAGCATTACACCATGTACAAGTTGTAGATCTGAGTTTTAAGACTGCAGATCTGCAGAAATATTCAGATCTAGAACTGGATTTGATCTGATATGAACAAGAGAATGATCCCCTCCAATAGATCTCCAAAGTGAAGGGCAGATCCCCAACACTTGAAAACCAACTCTCCAGATGGTGTGCCAAAAGAACCTGCAACAACATCTATAGGAATAATGTAGATCTAGAAGAAAAACTATGCTATAGGCTCTAGAATGTTTTTTGCCACATGCCAAGATCAGAAAATGAAGCTCAATACATCCATTACTCTCCTCCAAATGAAGTAGAAGTCTCCTCCACTGAAAAGGAGCACTGAAATGGCCTGGATCTGAAAATATCTAGCCTCCACTTGCTGTAGCTTGCAAAGACAACCAAACCCTCAACAGGATCTGCATTGTAGTTGAAAGAATAAGCTTTTCCTTTAGCCAGATAGTGGAAAATACAATGCAAACTCTTCGAAGAGGCCTCTCAAGGAAAGAGGTGGGATTCCTGATCAGGAACACCAAATGTTAAAGAACATTAATTCTCAGCTAAACAAAAATAGAATGAGATATGTCTAAACAGACCATATACTCATAAAAATATCATATCGTCAACAACCTTCTAATGCTGCCATCCTCTTCCTTTTATAAGTTAAGAGCTTGCAAACCCTAAACCACTTCCAATGAGATCACTCCTTTCACACAAATCATATCCATCTAAAACTGCATTGTGCCTCATTGATCGCCACTCCTCCATGACAGCATTGAATATTTGGTCAAGGATGACCTAGTCAAAATGTTCCATCCCCTTTCACACCTAAGGGTGATTTATTTAGCATCGAATATTTAGCCTTTTTACATTTGGCATGGATTTATTATTTATTAAGGAGTATTATGAACCTCCTTTGCTCTTTTATTCTTTAAACAAAGACAAAAAAAAATGAATATTCCAATTAGCTTATAACTAATTGGGAATATCACATCTTATCTATTGGATGCATGGAGAAAATCTTGCTTTTATTTACTACTTAATGTCTTTTACTGCATAGATTTGGATTTTGTAGCATTTATCTTGGTCAACTAATTGCAGATCAAAATAAATTGGCAACCATCTTTGATGTTAGGCTATTTTTTATTCACAACTAAAGTGAGGTTTTTTCGTACACTTGCGATTACAATTCATCCTAGCAGGGAGAATGATGGAAATGAAGGGAAATGGCTATGTAGTGGATGGAAGTGATATGTCAACTGCAAATAAAGATGTAGATGCAACAAAAGTAGGGTTTCATGTAGAAATTTTTCATTTGGGAAGAAAAACCATGAATTCCAAGTAAACCATAGGAGTAGAATATTTTCATCAAATTATCTTGATATAACAATTCTAGGGGGAGCATGAAAGGCTTTAACTTACCTTTGAAGAGGTTTGAAGACTGAAATGGCTGAAGAGAAGCCTTCAAAAGCTAAGTTTGACTACTAAACTCCACTTCTGCAAGACTCTGCTCCATGCACAGCAAAGGCCTCCTATGCACAACACCCGTGCATAACGCAAAATTTCTATATGCAACAAGCTCCTCCAGAAGCGCAGTGCAGTATTTATATGCACAACGAGGTCAATGTATTCGAGTGTTAGGTAAAAAACATGATTTTCTTGCAACCGTGAGGTGAGATATCGATGGTAGGAGAACATAAGAATGCAAATGAGTCTTCATTATGTTTTTTTGGCCTTTTTATGAACATGAAGTGACTACTTTTGAGTGAGGATGAACCCCACATGTCTTTTTTCAAGAATGACTTACATTTGTGAACTTTGTAAGCTTGGACTTTTGCAACTTCTTTGAAACCTTGAATCTTTTCCAAATCTTCAATTGCAGCTTTAAGAACATGAAGTACTTATTACATATAAAAACATAAATTACATTTTAAATTAACACTTTATTGAACTAACTTTCTTATTACCACTCCTCCAATTGTCGGATTTTATGCATGAAATGACAGTTTTTGTTACCTTGAAACCCTAATGACCTAATAGAGACACTAAACTGAATTAAATCATGATGGTGATAACTAAAATGACGATGATAATCTTTGAATGATGATAAACTTAGCTGAGTGATGACACGGACCAGCATGTGAAAATTTTGGAAGGAGTGGAAAATAGTCCTAGACGTAATACCCAGTGACAAAAAATTTTCTTGAAGACTTAATGAAATGAGAAAAATTTGACTATGGGACCCTAACAGGACATGATAAGAGCCCATTTGATCACTGGTGACAGGATGCAAAGACTGACATTAACAAAACCTACAACATTGATCTTGAAATTCAAACCTCGTGCAATGACAACTTTGAATTATATTCTCTATTGTGAATATAGCTCTCATACCATGTATAATTTTAATGCAGATTAAAAAATTCTCATGAAATTTACTAAATCACATGACTACAATATAATATACCAATATGCGAAAGTAAATTCACAATCGAGAACACAAATAATTAACATGCATTAATATTCTTTTTTGCATATATATATATATATATATATATATATATATATATATATATATATATATATATATATATATATATATATATATATATATATATATATATATATATATATATATATATATATATATATATATATATATATATATATATATATATATATATATATATATATATATATATATAGATATATATATATATATATAGATATATATATATATATATATATGTGATAAATTTCTCAAAACCCCTTACTATTTGTATTGCATGACTCAAAGAATCTCGAAGAATACAATATGCTTTTCTCAACATTGAGCTCAACTTGCACCTATAAGTTCTATTCTCTTCTTGAATGACTAACTTTGGCCAACACTTTGCCAATTTTCAAGCCTTCCAAATTCATATTTCCTTGCATTGTTTGATTAGGAATTATCCCCTATTAATTAGGGGAATTACTTATTGAAAATTGTGAAATTCCATTATGTCCTTCTGTGACTGCATGCATGACCTATACAACTTGGAAAATTCTACAATTGATAGTACACTTCCCTTGAACTCCAATCTCAACTTGGTAACTCAAATTTCATGCATGCATGAGTTAATTTAGGCTGATTGATAAGTTAAATGGCTAAAAACTAAATATTCACCCCACTATTAGAACTCCCACTAGTTCCTCCAATAGTTGGAACTAGTTTAACTGAGCTTAACTCCATTTAACTGAATTAAATTGTTGCATCTAAAGTTAAGTCAACCTCTGCTCCTAAAATTTAGGAATAATTGTAAACAACTCAAGTTCATGACCCCAACTCAAATTAACAAATATAACTGAGTGATAACAACTATTTTAACTCATTTAATTCTTCCAAGTTGTCTATTCACGTGGAATATTGACTTTCTCCTAATTTAATCAAAGGAAAAAATAAATTAGGAATTTCTTACTTCATTCTCAACGGACGTAAAGGATGAGGATTTTAAGAACGGTGAAGTTCTAAATAATGTCCTAAAGAGCTAGAAGGCCCTTCTAAACCACTAGAACCAGTTGTTCCTAAATTGGAAAGAGATTAGCGTGGCTTAGATCTACCTTCGAAGAAGAGAATGGCATGAAACTTCGTATGGAACATTTAGAGAGAGTAAGACACCTAGAATGACTTTCATTTATTAAATATATTTTGAGTAACCTTATTGATGCAGAACCTTTCACTAATGAAGAAGAAACTAGCCAAGAAATGTAAAAGAAAGCAATGGATGAAGAAAACCAATCCATTATGAAGAACTATGTCTAGGATAATGTATTGAGACTTGAAGGGAAGCTTTTCGTGACTTCCAAGTGGATATAAAATATCAAGAATGTTTCATATGGAAGTATTGGAAAATACAAGGCATGATGTTCAGCCAAAGGGTTCTCCTAGAAAGAAGGAGAAGACCATGATGAGGTCATTGCTCCACTTTCAAAGTAAAAATGAATTAGATATGTTATTCTCTTCCTACTTCGTTGGGATGGAATTCACATAAGATGGAAGTAAAGACTACTTTCCTCAATAGTTTAATTGAGGAAGAGGTGTACATAAAGTAGCGTCAATTTTTTTAGGAGCATGGAAAAGAGTCTCACAATTTCATATTTGAGAGGCCTTATATGGACTCAAGAAGTATTCAAGAGATTAGTATGCTCAAATTGATAGTTACCTGACGATACTTGAATTTACCTAGAATGTTGTTGATCCAAACTTATACTACAATGTTGTGAATAACGCACCTATGATTTTATTGCTATATGTTTATGATTTTTTGCTGACAGGTGGTGAGTCTCTCATCATTGAATTTAAGAAGTAGTTGGGTTTTGATTTTGACATGAAGGATGTTGGTTTGATGCATTATCATTTTAGACTGGAGGTATCGCAGAGGATAGTCATTTTTCTCTTGTCACAGTTGTTGACAAAATTAGGAAGAATGGTCCTTTAGGCCCAAGGTCACTGAGTTGAGTGTGTTCCTTTTAGCATCATGCTCAGATTACTCTCTAAATAGGATTAATGAGCCCATTTAGCATCATGGCCCATATGGATTAGATAGTGTGTGGCCTTTGGATATGGGAACATATAACTCAAATTGATTGACTGTGTCCCTATGGTTTTAGTATGAATCATATGTGTTGACCAAATCATGGTGAACCAGGACTAGTGAGTATATTGTGGGTTAGAGGAAGTGAAAAAAATCATGACGACTATTTGATGTTAAAGATTTACTGCGTGTCATAGTTAGTGACCAGATTATGGTAACTTGTTCATGTTGATCTTGATGATGATTTTATAACATTTTCATAGTGAAATTTGTCAACTTGAGAACACCTACGACAATTATTATGAATACCTCCCTAGTTAACAGGTTTGTTGAATTTTTTAACTATGGTTTGTTTTCATAATGTATATACGTCCCTTGATGTATTTATATTAATTATTGTAAAGCCTATTTTAAATGCTAGAGTAAAAAGAGAAATATATTTTGAGTCAAGTCCCATTTGGACTTCTAAAATAAGAAAATTTAAATTTTTTAATTTGAAAGTTTTGGTTCCAAGTTTTTTATGTCAGCATCTGTCCAAGTTAGGTTGGCCGAGACTGAGTCCCAACCATCCAAACCAGGCAGTCACTATATTAAGCTAGTTCAATCTCTTCCGCAAAGAGAAATTTGCTTCTCTCTCAAGAAATTTCTTTTAGGAAAGTAAGAAAAGGAATAGAAGAACAAGGAGGATGAGAATAAGGATGAAATAAATCTCTTTCTTTCTCTCTCAATATCAAAGTTGTGGAAGGCCTCTCTCTCACCTAGTTCACATATTTTGTGGGAATTTTCTATTGAAGGGGCTAAAATTTTTGGGTTTCAAGGTAGAACAAGGAGTTTGAAATTTGGCCTAAGGAAAATCGAAAGGAAGTGTTTCCAGATAAAATTGGAAGGCTTGACTTAGAGGGTTTCACCAGGTTTGACCCATGGAAAATTTTAGGGGATAATATTCATAGGTAGGCTAATTTTGCATGATATTTTCACAAAAAAAAAATTCTGTAATTTCCATTTTCTATATAAATGATTAACCCAAATTTTACAACATAAAATTATGTTACCTTAAAAATCACCACAAATATATAGATACTATATATAAAAGAATTATAAACTTGAATAATGTTACAAATATATCAATAAAATTTTTATAGTTTGCATATTAGGGACTAGTGAGATCCGCCGATGATTTTAAACTTTAAGATAATTATCCATCCTTAAAACTTTCCTTGGAACTTCGACCATAGATTTGTTAAAGGTCAGTTTGACCTAGTTCACGACTAGAAGGTCTAAGTGTGTCTCATGTTGAAGAGAAATAAATTTTCTATTGAAAATGTTACAAGGTTTTTTCCCATATGAGTTGTCCTAGGGTAAATCTTGTGCTCTTTTTGTGCACTATAATCTCTATTATTCTACTATTCTTGTATGGTTCAATTTATGAATTTTAATTTCTTAATGATATACTAGAAAAATTAAAAGAATATCAACATCATTAAAGTAATTATCATTTTTTTAGAAATATTGTAATTGTATATATTGCACTTGAAAAGTCAACAACCATGTAGTTTATCAACATATGTCACTTATTCCTATGGTTCCCTCCTTCCTACATATTGTGCACCATACTCCCTCCCAATTTTATTTGGATTTGGTCAAGTCCTATAACTATATTTTCATTGTTTCTAGACGTGAATTAACGTGAGCCATGTCACAACTATCTCCACTTACTGCTAGATATTCCACCGATTTCAATGTAATCTCCAAGGCTTATAATTTTTATGTAATTTTTTTTTGGTCAATGATACTTGAATACAGGGGTATATTCTAGTAATGAACCACTCCTTATGTTGCACATATGAAATATAAAATGTTAGCCTATCCATTAAGACCTTAATCCTTTGATTAAAATCCTAGAAAGACTTATTTTGACCTTACCTTCGTGCCGCCTACGGCATGGCAGGGACTATAGTAATCATTTTTTAGTCCCTGCATTAGTTCGTGCACAAAACCGAAGTCGATCAATTCAATTTATTATAAAGTTTTATTTATATTTAAAAAGCACTTTTCCATCTCCCACTGAGATTCATTTCAGGTTCATGTAACAAATAAGAAACTTGGAAGTCTTATTTGGCCTCATATCAAGGCCAGGCCTATGAAAACTTATGGTAAATGTAAATTGATACAAGGTTTTCAGTTTCTATTAACTAATTCTAACATTAGTTAGCAAACATTTTATGTTGTTTATTAATATTATGTGTTGCAGAGGGTTTACATAGGGCTCCGCAATGTTTAAATAACATATCTGCATGTTACACTTGTCTTACCTTCGAACCATCAGCTGTATGGTGGCTTCGCTAGTAGCACGCCTTAATGGACTAGCAGTGCCATTATCTGGAGGGATCTCACTCACTCCTCTCCCCATACAGCTAGGAGGGTACATCGCTCTACAGCGAGAAAGGTACATCGATCTGTAGCGAGGAGGAAGGTTATTTCACCTTGGCTCTGGAACTGGAACAAAGAGGAAAAGCTATGATCTAAATAATGCTTTATTGCAATGGATGGCAAAGGGTCCATAGTACCCTACCCCGAAGTCTGGGCCTGTCACAACCCTTAGTGTCATAGCCCTTCGTAAACCGCAGCTCACGACTCTGTCACAGCTTTCGCAGCGCTGTCACAACTTTCTTATACCTCTATGACAACCCTTCTTTTATACTAAGTTCTTTACAAGTTTCATGAATTCTGAGTGGGTCGAGCAATCCTTCTTAGGTAAGGGTGTGGGTGCCGACATAGCTTCAAAGTCTACGTGCTTAAGTAAGGGCACCCACATAACTTCAAAGCCAATGTAACTTGTCCAGTTGACTCTCTATGTATAGAGTTTGTTCCTATTCAATAGGAATTAGCTAAAACTAGTTTCCTTGTTTGGTGTGAGGTTGAGGTATTCCCTCAACCAACTTATTGTACGTCCAAGATAGGTTTCCTATCTTGAGACTAATTCATGTATAAATGTGTGTAATCTATTTAATTAATGATATATTTTGCATATTAAAATTTTATTTATATTAACAAATTTAACCTGCTATTTAGAATTTATATTTTTTTATCTTAAATGTTAAGTTGCAATCTGAACAAAAAATTCATCACAAAATTTTATTAGAAAATTTCTAATAAAAGGACTCATTTTAGTTAACAGGAAAACAACACCATATTTTATTTGAGAAAGAAACTATAGCGAAATACCTTCAGAATGTAGTCCATGAGGAGGTTGGCTTTCTTACCCTCTAATGCAGTGGCCTGCACAAGAAATAGTCAGCAATTCTTAGTAAATTCATTGAAATACATTTAAAATTTAATTCAATCTTAATGGATCTCAGAGCAGTTGCCTGTGTTGTACCTTCATAAAGACATCTATATCGCGATCTGGTTTGACTCCCTGATCCTTTTCCCTCCTCAAGAGTTCAGTTAATACGTCTACAAAAGAGGAATATCGCAGATTATTCAAATTGTGGACTTGAAAATCTATAACATCAGATTTAACAAGATCCGAAAATAGAAAAGGCATGCATACCATATCTCGACCCTACTCCTTCGCACCGTGCAAAGAAGTCTAAGGTTTCTCTCAAAATCATTTCCCCAATTTGAAAATCATTTTGACTCATATAAGTTGATGCACCAATAGCCAAGATTATACCCACAAACTCCTTCATATCAAACAGAAAATGGCGAGAGAAGATTGAAGAAAGAAAAAGTTGAAACAGAGCTTCCAAATGTGGAAATCCTAGGAAAGCTTATTTATTCTCCTATGGAATTTGTAATTTAGGAATGAAAACCTTGCAGAAATTTTGTTAACAGTAGTAAAAGTAATTCCTTACCTGAGAGAATGTTGGGCCTGCTATGCGATCTGTATACCAGTAAAATTTTCCTACATAAATATTTAGGCTTACATCTAATGATATGTACATGTAAAGAGATGGTCTCCATATTTGAAGACACTTCAAGGCTGTCCACATGCTTCTAGTTGCTTCCCATGAACTCTGGAGACATGTATCAATCATGAATCATGATAGAAAAGTAAAAGCATGTCCAGAGCTGAAACAAAGAAAGAATGATATAAAATAAAGCTCTCAAAGAAAGCTGAAATGACATGCCTGCTTATGTTGATGGTTGGTAACACTAGGCTCATATAGTATAAATCCAAGGAAAAGAACCAATATATCTTGGATACAAAGTAGTCCTAACGCACCCTGTCAGAAAATATGTACAACCCATATTATGTATTCACTGATATTCACCCGATAAAGCATCCAAAAACTTGGATAATTTGGATCATTACAATCAATCTAACTCTGAAGATAAAGTTATCAAATATCTCCTCAGTCATTCACCAGGACATGGGGTTCTAAATTGAAGGGAAAGCAATCATAGTTTTTTTTTCATCTGCATATCCAGAAATTAGTTCAAGAAGGAAAATTCAGCAATTAAAAATGATCTGATAATCTATCCATTAAGGGAACAGGAATATAAAAATGAGAACCTGAGCACCAAGGAGATGTACTGCCACACCACTTGTGGAGAACCCCAACAACGCTTCAATTACAACATTACATTCAATTCTAATACACAGAAGTACGCAAAAACCTGGTATGCATGGCTGCCAATACAAATGTTCAAGCTCCAGCACTCTCTTAAATAGAAATGTTTCCCATGTATACAAATGATAGGTTGCTACAGCGAGAAATTTTAGGCACACTTCAGCTCACAAATTCAGCGTTCAATAGCAGGTAAGATTTTCTCCTTTTCAGCTTACAAACTCTGATTTATACCAGCAAATGCTCAGCTCAAAGGACGCTAGAATATACAAACATTACCCAGAAATTAAACTCAGTCATATAGGTCACAAATCAGCCTTCAAAATACAATAAATGACCCTCTTATTTCTATGCAAAGATACGGAATACCTCTAGTGAATCTTAATCATAAATAGAGGAGAATTCGGTCTCTTCCTTTGGCATGAATACCCTCTGAAATTTGTACCATGAACCCAGAGCAATTATGTCCCAAAGAAATCTAGTTGACCTCTGTTTATTGAAAAAATAACTCAATCTTAAACAATCTGCTCTGCTCTATATATTTCTTTTCCACCATTTTCCAAGCATTCGCAGGAATCACACTTGCTCACAGATGCTACTAGGTAACCATGTCATATATAGATGTATGGTTTAGTTTCTTTAAACATTTTAGCTGCCTTAGAGGAAGAAAGTGGTAAATTGGAATCCTCTCAACGCCCTGATAATGCATCCATCTGATGCATCCAATACAACAGGCATTGAACCTGCTTCAATAACCTCGTAAACTTGCAGGTTACAACTGTCGGATTCAGGTTCGGACCATAGAAGCATTTATGGCTAGATTCTGGTTATGCTGGGTCAATAGGTCACAAGTGTGATAACTAATAGAGACTCAACAGACACATTAAATGCATGCAAGCAAGTGACAAGTTTTTTGGTTTATTTTGATTTTACTTTATGTAACGTAAGGAACCTGGTCCAAAAAGAAAGTCTACGTGCAAGTCCGCCAAGCACACCAAGTATAACAGTCCACGTAAGGTAAGGCACCCAGAAAGTCCACGTATACCAAGTACACCCAGTATGTTTAAAAAACCTGCCAAGTCCCCCACGTGAGTTAAGCCGCTTTCTGTTTGAAAACTGATAGCCCATCATTCCCCACCCTGGTCATTGTAAGTCTGCTACTAGTCGATCCAGTTTTTGATGAACTTGATGCTGGTACTCAATGCTTGTACTCAATCCCTAGGAGTTGATCACAAGATCCGATCCCAAGAGTCAATGCTGCTTGTCGATGCACCCAATCCAGGTGTGTAGATGCTGGCTGGTACTCACTCGATTCAGGTTTCAATGCCAGTACTCGCTACTGATAGTCTTTTGGTTGTTGATGCCAGCACCCGCTTGAATAATCATAATTGGGGGCACCAGTTCAATTGTTTCTGGGGCACCGGTTCAACTGTTTCTGACGGATCGAGCTGGCTCAAGGCAGGGACTAGTTGCCTTGCAGCCATCCTTATTTTTCTTCAATTATATATACATTGTGACACATATTTGGGTTTTTGAAAATATTTAGTAGTTCCTGCTTTATATATAATAAATTTCTCTACTATGTAGCTTGGGTGGTACTCTTATACTTCATATACCATGTTAGGACACAATCTATAAAGGTAGTTTCTAGGTACACAATATTAGTTAGTTCGTCTTGGACTTTCTTCATAGTTCACACTACCTCACATACAAAAAAGTGTTTATGAGGATCCTCTGTGCTAGAAAAATGAAGCACATGCATCCTCAATATGGTTTCCATGCCTACCATTGTATTCTACGCACTAGCCTCCAATAGAGGTTTTCAAGTTATACTTGTTGTTTGTTGTGGAACACTCCATGCAATGTTATTCAATGGATAATTTTTTACTATAGTTCCATTAATTTATTGGCTTCACTACTACCACTATTGTAATTGCTCCCACTATTTTTTTATTGAACAAATTATGAAAAAAAATGTTAGGTGAACTTACCTCCTTACTAGCTAATGTGCACAAGGTCATGGGTTTGATTCAGGGCATGGTTTGAGTAAGGTGAATGAGATGCATAAGTTCTAATATTCTGAATATGCAATGAGGTTCCCCCACCCTCTACTTCTTCATGTGGTTTGATAATCTACACTCCTTCCATGATATATTCTCACCTCTTTCAATGGAATTTTATTAGCTGCAAGTACCAACACAAATCTCTCTCTTTCCTCATCACTAGGCTAAAACGTTATTCATATACATTGTTGTGGATCATTATCTACATATCCGAGAATTGTTTCTCAAGGTACAACATACATAATAATCCATTCTCAAAATATGTCACCCTTTTCTATCATGAACGTCCTTCCCTAGTATACTTGTCCCACATTCTCAATTCTACAACATCAACATACCTCTCAACAATTAATTTGTAGTTCTCATGAGTTCATTGAAGCTCTTCCTTATTCATTCGCTACAATCCATGCCCTATCCCCATAGGCCATTCCTTGGTCATCCCCCAATTTTGTCATTACACACAAGAGGTTTAGTTGCTCAAACTATGTGATTCCATCTTTGGGACTCCCTTATCACACAATAGCATTTTAATGGAAGTTAGTAGCGATCTAATATACCTTCCATGTGGCCCTTTTAGGAACTTCCTTTGTGTTGCCCTATATGATACCATAGAATCAATGGAAAATCCATAATTTACCCCTCTAATACACTTTCAAACCAATATTCTATTATGTGAGATATGTTATTTATTTACAAACATCAATTTTTGAATCAATTCATGGGTCCATATTTTTTTCTCAATAGGTCAATAGTTCTTATTCTTATCATTCAACCTGTATATCCACTCTATTAAGAGATTTGGGAATTCAACAAATAAAAACTAACGAAAATTAGTGAATACATACCCTTGTAACCACTCTTATTCACTGATTCACTAACCTTTGCCCTCACTTGCAGCAAATTCTTTATATTTTTCTTCTATCTAGTAATTGATCTCCTCCTTTGCTGGATTCCACATTTACTTCAATAGCATATCACATTCCCTACAACCATACCATTTTTTAACACTAGGGTAGTCCTGACCCGAGTTACGACGCAAATTTTTTCCAACAAAACCCCAACAGACACTAGCCATTTTGGCATCATATATAGGACAAGTGAAGCCTCACATAACGCTCTTATGCAAACTACAGGAAAAATAATTTTGCAGTGGTGAAGGGAACTTAAAACTGTGCACAAACTATCCTCTTGAACATTCTCTAAAATTTAGTTCATGGTCGTAAGAAGGAAAACATCCATGATGTATATCAAAAAATTAACAAAAGTGAAATGGGTTCTTGATTTTAATACATGGTGTGATAAAAGACATTCAAACATTCAATGCACTCTAAAATATTTAAATGTTACTATATTACACTGAAAAACAACATAACTTAATATATATGCAACCATAATATAAAAAAATGTGTTGGGACAAATTATCCTTCAATCATATTCTACTAATATTTATAGGGAACTAAGCACATCATTGTAAAATTTCAACTTTTTTCCAAATTCAGCTCACCAACATATTCAGAACAACATTACAATATTACAATAGCAATGGCACATAAACATTTCCTAAACAATTCCCTTTAATATAGCAAACAAAAATCCCATTATATTCCACCTATTCATAGATGATTATGTGGAGAAAAACTAACCTCATTACCCTGCACAATATTTACCAAGGGCTAGTAAACTACAAGAGCTATTATTTATTCGATCGAAATTGTTGCAAAAAATCTAGTCAAAATTAACCACTTTAACTCAACTACCTTGTGCATTAACCCTTTCCATGTCAACCATTTCCTTTTGTAATTATGCGTGATAGCAATATATCGGATTTCCCACTCTTCACTTCTATGTGTTGTTTCATGAAAATTATCGAAATTCCTTTCAAATTTCTCCATGTATTTTACCCAAAATTGACTGATGTACATTTGTTGAACAACCATTTTTTAAAACTTGGTGTTGTTAAAAGCCTCCGACCAACTATAACATGCAAGAGATGTTGCAAAAATGTGTAGGTTTTTTAATCCCCACCCAGGTGAAGCCTTTAGAGGCACAATTTTCTCCCATTTAACCAAAGGTATAACAAATTGATCATAGGAGTTCGCCCCAAAAATCCTTAGCAAAGCCTTATGAAGTTTCTCCAAATTCCCTTTTGGAATCTAGGAAAGATCCATCCAATAAATTGGTATGGCTTCCAAAACATATTTTATCATTACCAATCTTCCCATTCGAGATTGATCAAACACTCCATATTTTTCATTTTTTTTCTATATTAGAAATAGGCCAATACAATCTCCTATATGATGTTGGCTTTAGGTGGAACATAACTTATTTTAGATCTTCATCAAAATAAATGGAGGCCAAACTAAATATTCTTTCACATGAATGGTCTCAATATTTTCGAACAAATAAATGGACAAAGTAGATTCTGATGAATTTATTTTCATACCATAGGTCATCTAGAAAAATTTCAAAGAGTTTTCTGATATTCTAATTTTGTGTCAGGATCCATCAGAAAAGAGCATAATTCCATCTACTAACTACAAGTGGGTAGTAATAAAAAATTTATCACCCAATTACCATTCAAGAATCCCCTTCATTTTAAGTTAGTCAACATCCTACTTAATCCTTCAACCACTAGCAAGACCAAGAGTGGATAAATTGGGCACCCCGATCTATCTTAAGACATATTTAGCATGGAAAAAATAGATGTCATTATTAATAAAGACTTCTAAAGAAACCATTGTGATGAAGCTCATAATCCAAGCTATGAAAGGCACTTCAAAACATAAATGGGTTAGAAGAAGGAAGATATGAAGCCATATAACCCAATCATGAGATTTGGAGGAGTTTATATTTACAATAAATCCTTTAATTTTCTGTGATTTAAGGTTGTCAAACCCTTCCTGTGTGACAGCAATGGCTTTATAGGTTTGTTTCCCTTCTAATCACCTGAATTTATCCTTGGAAAGAGCTTTGGATAGGGTACACTTCATCTTTCTAGAAATTACTTTTGATATAAAATTATAGATGCAGTTGTAGAGTGAAATTAGTCAAAAATCATTGAAAAACATTGGCAAATCTCATTAGTCCCTAATATACAAACTATAAAATATTTATTGATGTACTTGTAAAATTATTTAAATATATAATGATTTTATATATACACTCTATATAATGTTGGGGATATTTAAAGTAAAATAATTTTATATTGTAAAATTTAGGTGAATCATTTTTATAAAAAAATGGAAATTGAAGAATATTAGCCCCCAAAATTTTATGTGTCCTTCATTGTGTTTCAAGAAGTATAAAAATTTACACAACATCACTCTTTTGATTATGTTTCAATGAGTTGGTCTTAATTATGTCTATTCTTCTCTCTTTCTTAATTAGTTCTATTCATCATATTTTATTGAAGTTATTTTTGTTACCATTTTCATCTAAATAAATATGACTTAATATACATAAAGTGTGTTGTTTTAATTCATGAACTCTGCCTTCATACATTTAGGTTGTTACATTAATGTATATGAAAGATAACATGATTAATTGGACTATTTTGTTTTATGGAATTCTTTACTATCTTTCATTTATTATAAAATGATGTATATATTTTTTCGTTAAATGAATGATTAGTCTAAAATATCACTGAACAAAATCACTCCTATAAATAAACTTATTTTATTTTTCCATTGCATATTTATAAATAATAATTTTCATTATATTTTTTATTTTTGATGAAAAGTATTTTAAAGTAATTTGAGAGTTATTTTCTTTTTCTTTAAATAATAACAAGTATATTTGGGCTCTTGCTGGTTATCTTTTCATTTATGTTTCATTAATGTAAAATGTATTATATAATTATTCTTTCTGTGTAAAATATAAGTCATTATTTTAATGTTTTAGAATTTACCTCATGCCAATTAAAATCATCGTTATGGTGATTTCCATTTAGTGTATATTTTATATAGTTGATTAAATCCCTCCAACCAATTTTTAATATATATACGATAGAATACATAGATTGAATAATAAAAATTTCTTTCTCATAAGAGGACGAAATATCAGGCTTACAGAGCCACAAAAACCATCACGATAAACTATCTCAAATGGATTCAGTTATTCAAGAACATGGGTCTTGGTTGTTTCCTCTTATTGATGAGTGGTCATTCTACCCATCAACAAATGGTGCTAGAAGGAGTTTCTCTTTGACTTTAAATAGCTAGAGGAAGCCACAAGAAACCTGTTACCATTTTTTCTCCGATATTTACTTCTAGTCACTCTGAGTGTAAAACCACTATCACTTCTCTTTGATCAAGCTTCCATATATCCTTCTTAGTCTAAACTCGCTCGTGAACCTGTTACTCCTGCACCTTCATGAGATAATTCTCAAATTGATGTTCTAATAAAAATTTCTGGTGAAGTATTGTTAAGGGATAAGGAAATATTATCAAGGAATAGATATGCTTAGTAGTAAAACTCTCAATGTCATGTGACACCAATTGAATTTCATCTAGAATGTCCCATTGTGCTCGATCCTCAGCTAGGAAATTTTCAAATAGTTAATGATAGGTTACATGAAATTTTAACTCATTGATTTGACCCTAATGAAATAGATCTTGAAATTCCTACTAGTAAATATTCACAATCATGACTTAATATCCTAATAGGATATAGTCCACCACCTTCACCTCCAAGTTCCTCTTCGTGTTCTTCTATTGAGGATTCCTCTACTGAAGAAATTTTGTGATCAACATAATAAAATAATTCACAAGTTCACCCTATATGACACACAATCATGGAAATAATCAAGGAAATAACTAGGGAAACAAACATTCTACCCCATGACTTCACCAAGATGTAGTTGTTATGCATGGTGTACAACATCCTTAACTTATAGATCCTCAAGCATTTCTCCCAAAATTTGACCCTTACTCCAAACTTCCTAGAGATGATCACATAAGAATATTCATGTTATCTATTAGAAAAAAAATGTATGTCATGAATATTTCATCTGTAGATTTTTCCCATATAAATTTGAGTTGAATGCCTCAATATGGTACTTTTCACATAAACCCAAAAGCATTACTTCTTGGAGTAAATTTGGAACCACATTTTTAGATAAAATTGGGAACACCTCAATATGGTACTTTTCCCATCAACCCAAAAGAATTATTTCCTGGAGTGAATTTGAACCAGCATTTTAGATAAAATTGGGGATGTTAAAACACACGAAGATCTAGTCATGGAATTGTCTAACATGAAAACTGAATTCAAGGAAATAAATCAAATTTTTAATGTGATATTTATTTCTTTGAAAATAAAATTAGTGATGAATCCACTCCTACTAAAAACCATGTGGTTTCCTATTATCTTAGGGCCTTACCTTCTAAAATTTCCATGTGAATGAAAAGGGCTTATAAGTAAACTCTTCAAGAAACCTTTGAGGAGGCCATACCTGTTGAAAGGGATATTTTTAACATCAACTCTAATCCTAACACCTAGGGTGATCAAGCTTCATCTTGTTAAAATAAATTTGAGCCATTCTATAAACCACCCTCAACTAGAAAGGAATAGGGAGATCTAGACATTGAGAGTATTCAAAAGGTCCTAAATAAGTTATCAAATGAAATTATTGACCCAAAGAAAAACTAAGGGGTGTAGTAATTTACAAGGTACGTTCCTTAGATCAAAAGCCAAAGGTCACCACTCACAAACAGATCACAAATCAGTACACCAGTTTTTGATGTGATTAAAACCCTTGAAGAGGGAAACACTCCATGGCCTGAGCCACCACGACCACTTCAGGAAATTTATTAATATAAAGCAATAAATTTACATAATCTTCTCTCATAAATGGTTACCGGAAAAATGACTCTCAATGCTATTTAAATAGATATCATGGACCACTTGGGTGTTAATCCACACATCAAGTGTTGGTAATACTAAGGAGAGAGTGAACCATCTGATCAGTACATGTCATGACAATGGATTATAAGTTAAAATTTTAGATAGTAAAGAAACACACTTTACCTAACTCTACACTAGAAAAAGTTATAATTAACTATTTCCTATGTGTCACAATATCCTAACATCCCCCTTATGAACATCTTGGGATAGGATTGAAGGATTTACAAAGGTGACAGAAAAGGAGACTATTTCCTATGTGTCGAAACATCCTAAAATCCCCCCTTAAGAAAAACTTGGGATAGGATTGAAGGATTTAAAAACGTGACACAATAGGAGAAGGAAGGAGGCATTAGAGCCTATCCCTCCTTAATGATAACTTTCTTGAACTCTAATCATAGATCGAATTTTGGTAAAATTCACTTCTCTTACAACCTTTGTAAATATATCGACAACTTGATAATCGGTTGAACAATACTGCACTTCAAGAACACGATCATGAATGAGATTTTTGATGAAGTGTATGTGAAGCTCAATGATTGCCATGCGCTCATGCTAAACTGGATCTTTTCATAGCTGAATGGCACTCTGATTATAACACTAAAGTGTAGTTGGATGCTGCTGATGAAGAAAAAATCTGATCAGGATTGTTATAGGTCAATTTGGGCACCATTCCCAATGACCTCGTTAAAGTGGACATCATCCCCAAAACCGATGAATCGGGTCTATCATCCCCTATTATTTAAATTGTTATATGCCCTAAAACAAAGAACAATAACGAATCATCCATGACTTCCATTCAAAGCTTTCCAAGATTTGAATTACATGTTATATCACCTATGAGCTCACCAATGCAGTCTCTCAACGGACTAACTCCTTTGCATATGCAACTACCTCCATTCTAGGCTGCTTTTCAAAGCACTTCCTAACACTCAAGGGTGCATTGGTCAATTGGGAGCGAAATTCTCATTGTTCCGAAATCTCCACATGGCCAGTCCCTTCTAGAGGAGTGCATATGTGTCAAACTTATAATCCATGTGTCCATTCAACACCTCTGATCTTGGGAACATGTATTTAAAATTATTAGAAAGTCATTGATTGTGAAACTACCTTCAGCTCCTCTATAAATTGAGCACAGTTCCTAGTGCTTGAGAAGGGAGAAATTTAGTAGAGAAATGTTGTTGGAATCTCAATTAAGGGTTTGATTTGATTGATATGCTGCTAGATAGATGTTTATTTTGATGAGGCTAGGATGATGCTAGAGTTGGTGACATCAAATCAATTGCTAGTTGTAACCTCCCCTTCTATCCATTGATAAATATTGTTGCTTACTTTCCCACATGTGTATATGCATAAGCTTTTGTCTTTCATATTATGAATTCTTATCTGATGTATATGTTTCATGTTTCATTAATTTAACTGATTAACTTGAATAGCCATCTGTATATTGCAATCTCTTTATTGTTTAGTGTTCATACTTGCAGGAAATATTTTGGCGATCAAGCTTGGATTAGAAGCTACAACAAGAGTGACAGAAGGAGAATAGGAAGCACTTGGACTCCAAGTAAGTTTCTTAATCTATTGTGTGTGTCTATTTATTGTTAGGAAAAATATCTGCAAAGTCTTTGATTTGTTGCTCTAAATTCATTACACCACATTTAGGGAATGCGTTTTATCCGTAATTCATAATTTCGCATAAAAAATTAGTGACTCCACTTGGGATTTTATCTTCATTCTTGGTGTATTTTTCCTCTGCTTATCCACCTAGTAGCATCTACTCTCAATTATTTGGCTTTTGAAACAAATAATTGCATTAGAAGTGTGTCAAAAGTTTGAGTTTTTCATTCTCTATTGTGCCCAGCGCACTGTTGGTCAAGGCACAGTGCTTTTCATAGCACTGCCTCCCACTCAGGGGTGCTTTGCAATGCACTGTCTCCCCTTAGATACTGCATTGCCCCCTAATCCAACCAAATTCCCTTTGAATTTTTCATTGCTATAACTTTTAGCCTTTTTCTTGCTATGTTTTCAATTGTCTGATGCCTCATAGAGACCAGCAAATTTACTTGAATCTTCCTCCTTTGAAAATTAAGTTTGATCAATGTCTCTTTAAGTGTTTTTCTTTATCATTGAAAAATCAAATTCAAAGTATTTTTATTGCTCCATTAGATCCATTTGTTCTTGTAAAGGAAATTATCATTACATTCTTCGTTTCCTGTAGGAAAAATTGTAGTTCCATTCTTCATTTTTCCTAAAAGAGAAATTGTTGTTAAATTCATCATTTCTCAAAGAAGAAAGAATTTGTTTTTTGTTGATTTAATGCACATAGTTTCCTTTTTGCATTCACATTAAGGGGACTAAAAAAAACCCTACATTTTCATATAGCGGATTGTGTGTTTTGCATAGGAAAAAATAGTAAAGCTGCATATTAGTTTTTGCTCTTTGATTTTTTTCTCTCAAAAATGGTTTCTCTTTCCCTTTAGTAGCTAAAAATTTCATTGAAAAAGTTGAAAGTGAAATTTTTTCTTATCATTTTAGTTTTCATTTTAGGAATTTCCATCACATCATTGTAGCGAACCTTGAAAGGAAAATGGATAAACAAGATCAAATTAAAATTTACATCAATTTACCTAACAAAGAATTAGAACCATAACCATAACATTTCAAAGGTCTAGGATAGAGATGTGTTCCGACATCGTAAAACATAATAGTTGTCGTTAATTGTCTACAATACATTCTGAGTGTGATACCTCACTCCACGTACGTAAGTGTATCATAGATCATCCATGCATCGTTGGGTATATTTGGCGGTGTTATAGTATGAAAAGTATAAAGGGGCGCTCTCACTGTGCGGTTTCGCATTAGACAACGCTAATACGGACTTGGGCCTCCACGTACCTTAGGGTATATTTGGGAGGAAAATTTTAGGTTGCTATCCATCCATAGTGAACCGATTCGACCGCCTTTTAAATTGTGATACACCGAACACAGCATTCAGGGAGATTGTCTTCCCGTACTTTTTGGTTCGCCAGGAGGTATTCTACAGTTCACAATTTCTTGGTAAACCTTTTTCCTAGAATTACCCTTTTATTTTATTTATTTAATTTTTGTCATAAAATAAATCAGTCATCATGGAAGAAGAAAAACCATTTCCCCATCATTCACGTAGACTTGCATTGAAACCACCTTTACCACCAGAAGTCACTTCTGGTCGACAAAGGCGACATCGCTCTACCGAAACTAGTACCAGCAGTACCTCTGGTGAAGCATCACCCTCCCATATACCAGAGTGAGCACAAGTTATTTCTACAATTTCTAGTTTCTCCACTGTTGTCGAGACAAAGTCCTCATAGCTACCCGTGGTCACGATCCATCCAATCTATGAGACCATACCTCCCAAAACCGACCTTGTTCAACTAGAAGTTGATCTGAATCCCATTGTGCTTTAGAGGGCAGTTGTTATTGGTCAAAATCGACATAATCCCTAGGAAAAATGAAATAGGGTCTATCATCCCCTTATATTTCAGTTGCTACATGCCCTAAGTGGAGAAAATCTTGGTCCCGAAGTCGAACAACTGCAAGTTTTACCTGTATCGGTTGTCCACAATCTATTGTAGCCATTGAATCTCCCATATCGCACCGTCAACCACCTAAAATATACTTCAGCCCTCATGGTGAAGTTCTTCCACCTGGTTTGATTTCAATTGAAGAAATATCACAAGATGAGACACCTTTAACTCCAACTCTTTTTGAGGAGGAGCTTTACCTGTACATGTCTTTTCTTCAATCACCTTCCTCTTCTTTTGTTGATCTGGTTTTACTTCGAGTTCTCATAGATTCTATAGGGTATACATTGGGTCATTTGACCATGGCTGAGATAACATCCCAGATGAACCATCTATTTCAGCTACGAAAACATTTACTATTGCTTCATATTCGATGTTTTCTCCATTGACTTCACCCGTGTCATCATCTGGAATTCTGTCTGGTTACTCCCTTATAATTATTGAACGGCTTGATCCTTTATTCACATATTGAGTACAATATCAAGCTAGTCCCATCAATTATTGTCCTTGGTGGCCGATTATTTAACATAAATTACCCTCTGAAATTACAACATTCAATGAAAACCCTAGAGAAGACCGGTCAATGCATGTTATAACTTGTCATTTGTGGTGCTCATCAAAGTCCTTACATGATGATGACTCTATTACACTACGTATTTTTCAGTGCACACTCACTAGTCCAACTGCACAATGAGGATGTTTCTTTCCATGTGTCAACCTCGAAAAAAATGAAAGAGGTTATGAGGATGGTTCTTTTTCTGTGTCAAACTCGTTAAAAAATGAAACAGAGTCATGAGGATAGTTATTTTACTGTGTCAAAATTGTTAAAAAATGAAACAGGTCACGATCGTAGTTCTTTTCCTGTGTCAAGCTCATTAAAAAATGAAACAAATCCTCCCCTATAATGAACCTTCCTTCCATCGAACTATCAGTAACCAATAATCTACTTAGTTGAATGAAATGAAGCTTGGGGGGAATCTTCTCTTGCAGGGGGCATTCAAAACATTATTACGAATTGCACCCAATCAACTGCTAAAGTTTAGGGGAAAAAATAGGTTAAGAGATCAAAAATGCAAATGGTAACTTTGATTATTTGCAAATTATATTTATTGCTATGACTATGGTTTTATTCTATTTTTATCATGAAACGAGTATTTTTAATCCATTTGATGTTGTTCTGAACAGGTTTTACAACTGACGAGCGGATTAGTAGTGCAAATTTATTTCAAAGAATGATTTGACCACAAAGCATACTTTTATCCTTATTTTTCGAGCTTTGTTAAAAATGAAAAAGGACTTGAAGCACACTTTTATCTATTTTTAGAGCTTCGATAACAGTGAAAAAGGAACCCCTCGAGTCTTATTTTAGCTCTTTTCAGACTCTGATAATGTGAAAATATTGTCGAGCACTTGTCTTTTCAAGCTCGTAAAAGTAAATTAATTGATATCTATTCAGTATAAGTTTAACCCTTTTCCTAACTGAGATAGATTATTGATGAAAAAGGAATGCCTTAGTCGAACATGGCTAGGAGGTTCTCTTAGATATTATTTTACACTTTTTCGGATCTGAGTGACAACTTTACGAAAAATTACTTATGGAGTTTTCTTTCGTCCTCTTTTTCAAAATCTCTAAATATGAAAAAGGACCAGGTTGTCACTGTTTTTAGGCTTGTAAAAACATAAAATAACGATGGGCTTTTCGATCATGGCAAGAATCAAGTTTCATTCATCACCAAACTCGTTAAATTATGAAATAGCGATACATTATTCACCTGATGGGTTGAATTATGGATCAAGCATATCTTATCATCCTCAAGCTTGTTAAGAAATAAAGAAGTACTGGTCGATAAATGACCAAGGAAAATTTGGGAAAGTGAACAGAACTTTTTACAGTAGAAGGTCGCTCTTGAACATGACAGTTCACTCCATCATCATGACTATTTGGGTTGGGTAATCTTCTTGATGGTTCATTCATACCTATGGTTCATCATACCTCCTCTTCGGTTTTGGGTCAATGCTTCCAACTCATCTCAGTGTCACCGATATGTTCAAGAGCATTCATCCAGTGAATACTCATCCTTCTGTAATACCCATAAACATTCATTCTCATGATAGTCATCCCTGAACATTGCTATATCAAGTCATACTTTGTCTCCGAATTCAATAACTCTTGTTTCGCAATAAAGTAGCTTCCTATCGACGAAAAATCACCATCTAGGAAGTTTACTTAGAAAAATCATCTTCCAGTGCCATGAGGCTTGTTATAGCATGGAAAAGATCCTCGCTTCCTGACTTTTGACTGAAAGATTTTGTTTTCCATTCTACACCAAATCATCTATTCACGCCTTAGGAAATGTACTGCAGTACCTTGAGGGACATTGACAGCAATGATGGTTCTCTCACATTTGTTAACAACTCACATCATTGGATGGTAATCAAATGATGTCTTACCATATTCGATTACAAATCATATATTCGCATGGCTAGACTTGTACCCGAACGATCGAGTGAACGAGATAAGAAGACCCCGTATCTAGTTTCAGCCATCTGAGCTGCGATTTCAGGATTGTTGTACACATCAACTGTATGGTGACTTTAAATACAGATCGTCATCCGAATATGGGCCTATATCGGTAGGAATGTCTGTATAGGGAAACATTCCAATGTAGAAGACTTTCTGAACTACGTACATTTTATTAGATAGTTTATGTGCTGAGCATGGGAATGCCTTCCAATAGAAATTCATGATCAAACGGATATATCATGATGTAATGTATTGTAATATTCATGCAGGTTGCCACTCCACTTTATCTCCATCCCATCATTGTGTAAAGCATATCATTCAAAAAATATTGTTATTATTATTCTGACTTCATGCTTTAGGGGAGAATCTGTTATAGGTCAATTTGGGTACCATTCCCAATGACCTGGTTAAACTGGACATCATCCATAGAAGAAATGAATAGGGTCTATCATCCCCTATCATTTCAATCGCTACATGTCCTAAAACAAATAATAAGAACAAATCATTCATGACTTCCATTGCAAGCTTTCCAAGAATTGAAGTAAATTTTATATCACCTATGAGCTCACAAATGCAGTCTCTCAAGGGACTAACTGCTCTGCATATAAAATTACCTCTATTACAGGGTGCTCTGCAAAGCACTTCCCAACACTCAAGGGTGTGTTGGTCAATTGGGAGTGAAATTATCATTGTTCCAAAATCTCCACATGGCTAGTGCTTTCTAGAAGAGTACATATGTGTCAAAATTTGAATCCATGTGTCCATTCAACACCTCTGAGCCTGGGAACATGTCTTTCCTATTATTAGAAAGTCATTGATTGTGAAACTAACTTCAACTCATCTATAAATTGAGCACAGATACTAGTGCTTGAGAAGGGAAAACTTTAGTAGAGAAACGTTGTTGGAATCTCAATTCAGGGTTTGATTTGAGAGATATGTTTCTAGAGAGATGTTAATTATGATGAGGGTGGGTTGATGTTGGAGTTGGTGACATCAAAAAAATCACTGGTTGTAACCTCCCCTTCTACCCGTTAATAAATATTGTTGCTTAATTTCCCACATATGTATCTGTATAAGCTTATGTCTTTCATATTGTGAATTCTTATGTGATGTATATGTTTCATGTTTCATTGATTTAACTGATTAACTTGAATATCCATCTGTATATTGCAATCTCTTTGATTTTTAGTGTTCATACTTGTAGGAAATATTTTGATGATCAAGCTTGGATTGGAAGCTACAACAAGAGCGACAGAAGGAGAATAGGAAGCGCTTGGATTCCAAGTAAGTTTCTTAATCTATTCTATGTGTCAATTTATTGTTAGGAAAAGTATCTACAAAGTCTTTGACTTTTTGTTCTAAATGCATTACACCACATTTAGGGAATGTGTTTTATCTGTAATTCATAATTCTACATAACAAGGATCTGATGAAGCCATAGAGCTTCCTTTCTAGCTTCAACTTCACCACAATACTCTACTTCTGCCAAGGAAAGAGATATGGCACTTTGTTTCTTGCAATACCAAGAAATAGGTCCTAAACTAAGAGTGAATACATAACCTGCAATACACTTTCGATCATCATGGTCACGAGCCCAATCAGAATCAGTGAAACCAATCAACAATGGATATTCTTCTGCATTGTAATGAATCCCGAAATGAACTGTACCTCAAATATATCGAAGCATTTTTTTAGCTGCTTTCCAGTGAATTTCATGAGGCTACTGCATAAACCAAGAAACAAGACCAACGACAAAGGAAAGGTGAGGACATGTATGGATTAGATACATAATTTTACCAACAAGTTGACGGTATAAGGTAGCATCAACGTCAAGGGTAGTACAAGTGACTGAAATATTGACTCCAGACTGAAAGGGAGAAGGGCTTGGATTACATTCTTCCATGTGAAAGTGGTGTAGAAGATCACATGCATACTTGGACTGAGAAAGGGTAATACCTTCTTTGTATTGCAAGACTTGAACACCAAGGAAATAATGCAAGTGTCCTAAGTCTGTCATTTCAAACTTATTTTTAAGGCTAGTATTCACATGGTTTATATGGTTGGATAACTACCAGTGAGGATAAGATCATAAACATAAATAAAAATGATGATGAAGGACTTACCCACATTCTTTGGTTGGAGAGTGTTGTCAGAATGACACCTAGAAAAGCCATTATCTAGGAGAAAGCTATCCATTTTGGCATACCAAGCCCGAGGAGCTTGTTTGAGACCATAAAGAGATTTCTTAAGGTGAAAAACAAGGCTAGAGTCGTTTTGGATAAATCCAGGGGGTTGTTCCATGTATATTTCTTCATGCAAATCTCCATGCGAGAAGGCATATTTAACATCCATCTGATGGGCTTCCCATTTAAAGGAGGGAGAAAGGGAAAAAACAAGGTGGATAGAATTCATTTTGGCAATAGGGGAGAAGGTTTCACTATAGTCAATGCCTTCAACTTGTGAAAATCCTTTAGAAACAAGACGAGCTTTATGTTTATCCACTTTTCCATCTGGTTGAAACATTGTTTTGTAAATGCATTTTCATCTGACAAGTTTTCTTCCCCTTGGAAGAGGAACAAGATCTCAATTATTGTTTGCCAATAAGGAACGATATTCTTAATTCATAGCTTCATCCCAATATGGCTCACCTGAAGGTTATTCAAAGGTGTCTAGATCAAGATTTTCTAGAACTTGAGCCAATAAGGAAGAGGTTATTTTGAACTGAGAATATGTATGATGTTGATCTGCGAGTTCACCTGCAAGAGAACCTGTTGCATAACGAGTAGAGAAAACCCATCTTGGAAGTTGTGGAGATAAAGGAATGTCTTGAGGAGATGGAGGAGGATTTTCATCCTCGCTATCATGATCCGAACTAGAAGGAATGCTGTCAAAAATAGAAGAGATAGAGAGAGGTGGCACATATGTTGAATCAAGCTCGTAGGCCAAAGGTAGAACACCCGCCGAACTAGGCTCGCAAACTAATATATTTTCATCAAATTTTACATTTCTTCTAATGATTACATTTTTGGATTTTTGTTAAAGAAGTATATATCCTTTGACATCTTCAGAATATCCAACAAAAATTAAATTTTCACTCTTAGGTTCTAAGGCTTTATGTTTCACATCTAGAATATGGGCCCAAGCGTCAGTTCCAAAAACATGAAAGTGACTTATAACTGGTTTGATTGAGATCTAGGCTTCTTCTAGAGTTATATTCCTTAAAACCTTAGTAGGAGTGTGATTTACTATTTAATTTGCACATTTAATTACTTCTGACCAAAAATTAGGACTAATTCCTTTAGATTGAAGCATACAATTAGCCATTTCTTTTAAAGTGAGATTCTTCCTTTCAGGTACACCATTTTTTTGTGTAGTATATGGAACAATATGTTTCAATTGAGTTCCATGCTCAATGGAAAAGTGGATAAATTTGTTGTTAACATATTCTCCCCCATTTTCAGTTCTTAACTTAAGCATGTGATGTCCATATTGTTTCTCAAAAAAGGCCTTACACACCAAGAAAATGTTAAGAACTTCACTCTTGAGTTTTAAGAAGTATAACCAAGTGCGTCTAGAAAAAACATCAATGAAAGTTAAGAGGTACTTGCAGCCAGAGAAAGAAACAATAGGAAGTGGACCACATAAATCATTGTGCACAAGCTACAAAGGGGTTGAAGCGTGCGAAGAGGCACGTTTGTCAAAACTATCCCGATGATGTTTTCCAAGTAAACATCTAGAACAAACACCATCTTGGAAAGATACCATAGGAAGACCTATCACCATATTTTCTTTACATATATTTTGAAGAGAGTGATATTTTAAGTGACCAAATTTCTCATGCGAAATTTTTCTCACTTCATCATTATGAAAAAATAAAATGGAGGGAAGACATGATGACCCAAAGTTGTCAAAATTACACAGCCTTGTGGAATCATCAGAAATGCGAGTAGCTAAAATATGTCTAGTATCTTTGAGGCCCTTAATTATAACATCATGAGGTGAGAATTCCACTATTCTCCCTTCACTTGAATGAGTTATCTGAAAAATAGATAGAAGGTTGCAGGACAAGGTAGGAAAACATAATACATCATTAAACTTCCCATTAACTAGATGAATGGTTCCAAAACCTACGACACTAAGAGATCTATCATCACCAACATAAATATTTTTGGTGTTACAATCATTTAAAGAAGAAAACATGGCTTTATTTTTGGCAATGTGGTAAGAGGCTCCAGAATCAATGAGCCACTCATGAGAATGAGAAGAAGATGAGACATTCAAAGCATAACTAGATCTTGATGCTTGACCACCACAAGCAAAAAGTGTCATTCCCGAAGATGAAGTTGAAGAGTGCTCCAAATTGATGTTGTACTGCTTCATTGTTGCTTCCAAGGCTCTAATCTTCTTAAAACATTTTGACTCTATGTGGCCATCACAATTACAAAATTTTCAATGTCTATCTTTCTTATTCCCTTTGTTTTTATTGGCCTTATTAGTTTGTTCAGTTTATTTTTCAGTTTGCGGTTGAAATTGCTTAAAATCCTTGTTTGGTTTAGGACCATTCTTTTTAGGATGTTGTTTCTTAGGATTCTTTTGGTATGGTTGTTTTTGGGATGCTAAGGTTTTCTTAGAAGAGTTTTCAGTATTAATAAGACCAAGGTGTAAGAGTTTTTCTTGTTCTCTTGTCAAATAATCAGAAAAGGCATCAAAAGAGGGGGGCTTGTAGGATGTTCCTTGAGAAATGGCAGCTTCTATAGTGGAATGTAAGGTGGAAAAAAATACATATCATGCAGGACCAAGCTTAGCAAGAATGGAATAGATAAGGCTACGATATTCCTTTTTGACATTACAACCTTCTAAAATAATTCTAAGGGTTTTGAATTTGGACAGAAAATCTTCAATAGAGGACAAATTATTGGGGTCCAAAGTAAACAACTCATTTTCAATCTAGTGGGCTCTAATTTCATTTTTAATGCCAAAAACAGTATTTAGCTTTTTAATATCTTCATCAAGGGAGTGAATGTCTTGGATATGAAATCTAAGATCTTGATCAATGGACATTCCTATCAACCCTCGTGCTTTATCTTGTTTATTTTCCCATTTAGCACCTTTAGCTCCATCGGTAGGTTTAGTTTCTTGTCATATGGCTATTCTATAAATCCCTTTACTGCTAAGTAATTATACCATGTAGGATATCCATTGGAAATAATTAGTGTTGTTAAGAATAATCGGGCATGCACTTTCCAATTTTTTTTTTTAAACTGAAGCTGAAAGGGATGAAACCAACTGCTCCAATGGAAATATCTTGAAAAATAAGGCCGGTTAAAAAAAATGGCTTTCGGATGAAGAATTATGCCTTTTTGAAAAAAAATTGTAGTAGATGTTGAATAGTTACATGAGAGGTTAAAAGATGATGATGAAGATGTACTTTAAATTCCACCCTCCCCTTTTCCAAACATAATACAATAATCTCACTTTAAAAATAAAACTACTTTATGTGACCCACTTTTATAAATAAGTGAGAGTCGCTTTTACAATGCTACTTTTACATGTGTTTTTTAAATAAAAAACCCGTTTTCTTAAAACTGGCAACTTGCCAAAATGCGTTTTAAGAAAAAGTAACTTAACACTAAGATTTTTAGAAAAAGAAGCTTGAGAAAGAGACTTTAACCCAAGACGTTTATTCTCATAAAGTAACTTTACACCAACTGAGCTAGTAAAAGGATTATGTAATTGTTTGGAAGGAGGAAGGAGTTTTTTTTTCGCTTTTTTTCTCTCCGATGCGCGTGTTTTTTCATGAAAAAACACAAAATCCGTGCAAAAAAAATATTACAAGCCTTACGGCAGAACGTTATATTTCTGGTTAGTCTTACTAGAAACTATCAGTCTTCGAGTTTATAAACAGAAATAAACAAAGGGAACCAAAATAAACAGAAGGATTAATAGATATAACTACAAAAAAATTAGCTTATACCTCTATATCTAAAATGACATAACTTGGCAACCAGAAAAATTTCCGCATGAAACGAAAGGGGTTCCTCACTGTAACGGACGCTCTAGACACAACAGAGTAGCTCTCCAGGCGTCAAAGTGTTAAAAAATATTAGATCTGGAAAACGACAGTCGCATGAAATCAAACCAGCTTTGGATTTGGATTAACAACAGATGCGACTTTCAAAATGGCTCAGATGCCATGTAGGAATTTACAAGGTAAGTTCCTTAGTTCATAAGTGATATGTCATTTTGTTCTTTTTGTTATTAAAGTTTTCATTTATTTTATAGGCTTGCATCTTATATCTTTCAGCAAGGTAATAATTGAATTGATCAACACTTTTATGTTACATCTAATAAGATATTTTATCATCTTATAATATTTATATTATTAGTGCATGATTATAATCATGATACGTGACATTTAGAAAGTGATTAAAAGAGTATAATACTTGTTATTATACATTTTACATTTTCTATTTAGGTAACTTATAAACATAAATATATAAGCATAATTAATTTAGTTATTAATTATCTTCATTTTATTTTTAACTATACTATTTCTTTCATTTTAGGTTATATGGAATATCAAGTTTCTCCTACATAATTAAGGTTTGGATTTGATATAATTGCCTACATGACATGACTTCACGCTAGTCTCTTTCACCTAGAGCCTCACATTTTATATATTTTTTCTTATATATAAATAATGTGGTCATATATATTTTCTTATCATATTTTTTTTTAATAATTTGATACAGGAAATAACCCCTAAAGAAAAGTGAGACCAACCATTTATCATGAAGTGGGAAGGTTTTAAACCTTTAGTGAATGTGTTTTCATATTGCTCTTAGTTACCAAAATAATTTTGGAACTGGCCCTACTTCCAAGGATCGAAGTAACTGAAGTAATGGTAAAGTTTGAGCCATGATGTTGAACTAGGTCATAGAAACATGTGTCTTAAAGGGTGTCAAATAAATTTTTATTTCTTTTGTTGTTCACTTGACAACTCCTTGGTTGCTTAAATGGATTTTTCTTACCATTCTATATCTAAGTGATTTTCTCCACTTAATTTTTGTAATATACCTCATTTTCCAAATGAAATTCTAGAGATAGATGTGTGGGATGCATACCTACCCCACTTTTGTGAGGATGAAGATGATGACTTGGTTCAACATCTAATTGAGTTTCATGGTTACATTCCAAAGATTGGGTTTCATCATGAGCATGTATTAATGATTTTTTTCATGATGTCTTTGGAGGGTTATCCATGAAAATGGTATAGGAATCTTCCTCCTAGTGCTATCTCATATTTAACATATTTCATGGGACTTTTTATGAGAATTATAGAATTATGTATCCCTTTGAATTGCTTCTTGAAAATTTTGTCCACTTAAATAAATATTGTAATAAATCTAATTTAGGATTTCAAGAAAGTGAGTCTTGTGTTAATGAAGAAGTTTTATGTGGGAAAGATGAATCTCATCATTCTAATGAAATTTGTTTACCCACACTTACTTATCAGAGTGAGCATTTAACTAGAAAAATCATTGCTTCTAGTTTTGACTTCCAAGATAACCCTGAAGAACCTAATGATATAATGACTAATGTTGAATCTATTTTTTCAATATTTTATTTCCGTGATCATTATACTGATAAAGTTTTTGAAGCTTGCAATCTTGGGGAAGGAATTATTTCTATAGCCATATAATCAATATAATTTCATGATTGTTCAAATAAACCATCAACTGTCGTATACCTTTTTCAAACAAACAAACACATATGTGACAGTGTTTTCAGTAGTTTTGATATCAATCCATATGACATATATGTTGATTATTCTAAACCTAAAATATTCAATAAGTATGATAATGAGTCATTAACGTTCTATAATAATCTCAAAATGAGAGTTGATTTAGATATAAGTTTTGGATTACATTCATGGCATAATTATGAATCTTTCTACACTGATAAAATTGAGGATATAACTAGTTCAATATCCTTCCATAATAATCAATTTGTTTATAATAATTTTATTATATGATATATATATTATGCATTAAAATTTAGGGATATTAATATGTTCAAATTTTTGGTCGTTAAATTATTTTAAAATTATGTTGTGACTAACCCCATGACCATAAAAGGTAGTCGTGAGGAAGAAATATACAACAATTTACATGAATATGTTTCTAAAATTTTAGGGTCTTATTTGTCAAAAGATGAAATAGTACTATGTGATTTCATTAGAAAATGGATTAGTGCATATTTTGCAAAAAAATCTTCAAGTTATGAATTAAGCATATTCAAGGTTCGGTAAACAAAATCTTCCCCTATTTATCTCAGTAGTTAAGCATATTACTATTTTTTGTAAATATGAAGTTGAGGGAAAGGATTCATGCAGATGGTAATATTTTAAGTTGACTACATTGCATTTATGATTTATTTGAAAAAAATTACTATTGAAACACACATGCATATAAATTATTGTACATAAATAAACCTTTACAACTTTCATTACTATTGTTAAGTTTAGAATCAATAAACATGAAATATTTTCATCTAAAATAATCCTTATATGATCATGAATAAAATGGAATATGAACCCATGAGTCCTTAGTATACACCATATTAATGATTTTGGACGATATCTTTAAAAAACATTGTGCATAAATGAAGATTGAGGGGTAATTATTTTTCTAAAGGGATCAAATATTGCTTCTCTAATAGTCTTGTTTCACATTGAACATTTTTTACGACATATTTATTTTCATATTATTTACAAAAATATACCATGAGGTATTTCATTAACTCATAGGTACTAGAAATATAAACACAAGGTTTAGATTTCATAAAATTTAAGTTAAACTCTTGTGGAACTACTTAGTTACAATGATATTACATATATGAGACTCTCCCAAATCATCATATCACCCTAGGAATAGGAATATGTGTTTTCTTGGGTGGGGATGATGATATCTTAGTTGGGACTATAGAAATTAGCTGAAAGAAAAGCAATATTAATGGTGCTAGATTAGAACCTGTGTGCATAATCTTTTGTTGAGGTAACCTATGATATGGTATGTTGATATCTTAGCCACATTTATAGTGCCCAGTCGAAGTAGAGCAAGGTTAGTGGTATTAGACTAAGTCCAGTGGGTAATCCTCCCATCCTATAAAAATATACACATATATTCAATTAAAAGAACATAAATTCCTAAAATAAATTCAATGAAGGCTTCTAACACAGAGAAAATAAGAATTTAGAGAATACCTTATCTTAGCATAGTGGATGACTCTTTCATGGCTATGGACACTAGCTTGTAGTGGGGGGATGTCCAATTTTTGAAATTCATGTTTTGGAAACAAAAGGAAAATATAAAATTATTGATAAAAATTTCAATAGTTTTAATAAAACTTTATTCTCATATGAAGGCCACACTTGTGATCTTAAATTAACACCAATAATTTTGGAATCTCTAATAATTATAATCATGTATTACTTATATTCGTTATTGAAATTCTCTTCTAAACAATGAGATAGATATCAATCTATGATCAATGTTCTCTAAATAATTTGTTTCCATTATGGTTGTTACACAACATTTTATCACTTTCCCTGCAATCCCCATCCCACACATTGGAGGATCATTTCTGTGACTTATGAGAAGTTTCATGCCTTATAAAGACCTTCATTTCATCCCTCTACATGAAGGTAACATTCCTCTTGTTGAGAATTTCCTAAACAAAGAATCAAAAACCCTTGTTTTTGCCTTGGTGCGAGTAGCCATTTCTACCCAAGCGCCGATGTGGAAGATTAACACTAGGGCCTATGCCACCTGCCACTCTGTCCCAGTGAAATGCCCGTGCCAAGCTATTTTGGGAATGTTTTTTTAAAAATAGAGGCGGAGGTTCCATTCCAACAACCTCGAGGATGAGTCATTGGGAGTGGTTGAACTAAACATCCATGTGTTTCCTCCTTTGGTTAGTGGTTTTCACCTCCCTTGGAACACTCTTAAAGGACATGCCTCCCTTCCACCTCTGTAGGGATCCCAAACTCCTTCTTTTCCTCTATAAAAAAACCCTTCTCGCTTTATGAAAGCTATCTGAACAAAGAAAATTATATAGGTGAAGTGTTGAACTTGGAGAACTGAACTATAGCTGAATAACTGAGTTATTGAGAAGGTATATCAAGAAGGAATTCCATCGAGAGGTCCCTTATCCCATCTGAATTCCCTGACGAGCTTTGAGATGTGCTTCGCATGAACCCCGCTGGAGGAGACCACAATGTCAAAGCATGGTTGTATCTCTTCTTTCTACCTAATAATATAAGTGACTATTGTCTGGTTCCCATCTTGTATTTTGTCTTTATTGAATGCAACATGCTTAGTCTTCTTTAACTGGCTAGTAGATTTTGGATGGAATTATTATGTTGTATGCGGCTATCATTTTCTGATTTGTGTGCAGGTGTCCAAACACGAGAAGCGAAGGGATTGTGACTTTCCAAATCGGGAGTGAGAAGTCTTCATCGGCACCACGATTGCCGACGATAGCATTGGACCACAGGTAGGCCATCTTATTGTGTCCTCTTTCATTCAAATATCTAGGAACCTACACTCTAGCATGATTCCTTGTTACTAGACCCACCCTAGGGCTAAAGGTATCGTCTCTATCCATAGAGAGGATTTACCTACATAACAAGTTAGCGACTCCGCTAGGGATCAGTGCGAGTTTGTATTTGATCTTGTTGGGTCATTTTTTGGGTTTTTTGTCTTGTTGTTTACCTTCCTATTTGTTTAACTATGTTTCAAACCCTTGTTCAGCCTGAGAGTGTCAAGATTGACCTCTGCTCTGTAGATTTTTTTCCCTTTTCCTTGGATAACTGGCTTGGTACAGTTTTTCTCTGAACAGTCGTGCCGATTGGCATAGGTTGTGCTAGCCCCCTATAAATTTCTTGACAAGCAAGCAGGGGGATAAATTTTTTTTTGAAGCCTTCAAGGAAGGCATTTTTCCTGAAAACACATCATCCTTGAAGCCTCTATGTGTCCATTTCCTTTTAGAAGAATCCTCACTAGTGTTTCTAAGCCAAAAGGCCTCACTGACTGTAAAAAACTGTGCTAAAAAAGGCCTGCATTTGCCCTTGTATCCCTGTAGTGCATCTCCTTTTACCTTCTTCACCTGTGTCAAAGTCTACCTTTTCCCCCCCTAAACCTTCTAAGTCTCCTACATTCCCCTCTTAAAACCTTCAAATACCCCTTGTTTGATTTAAAACCCCCTAGTATTCCCTTTACCGCAACCTTTCCCTAGCCTTAAATTGCATTAAAAAGGGCGGAAAATCCATAGGTTAACATATTTCAGGCCTAGCCCCCTTCGGTCAGCCCCCTTAACTTTTCACCCACATGACTTGGGTGCTAGAACCACATGCTAGCTCGGAAAGTGCTTATCGCAATCCAATTAATATGGTTCATAAGAGTTCTTCCCACCGTCGATTTCCTATAATCCAACAGTTGTCGCTAAGTCTCATCGTGCCCATGGACCCCGCAATCACGTCACTGTTTCAAACCGCTGGTTTCTATCGCATCGCCTTTGGAAGGAGGGAGGTATTTTTTATTTCATGGCGATCCCATTCATCAATTGACACATGGCTCCGAGCACTATTTAAAAACCGCCCTCATCACGCGTTAAAGTTCGGTGGTGGACCCGACGCGATATGCACATGCACCGTATGATTTGGGGTTGTTCATCCAATGGTGATCGCACCGCAAAGTTGCACGGGAGTTAATCCAAGGCAAAGTGACCCCCCCGGCCCACCATCTCACTCAATCGCGTTTTCCACCGTAGATCTCCTCCCGAGATTCGACGGCCAAGATTAAATCCATGTCCCGCTATCATCGACCGATTCCCGCCATGTCATTATTCCACCTGTTTTCGTTGTTCATATTTCATTCAAAGGGCCAAATATCACTGTTTGCATTAAAACCCGCTGCATTCTGCCAACTTTCACCTTGACCGTTTTCCGTCGTTTTGTTGCATTTTCCACCATTATCTTCCACTGTTCTACCACGCTGCGCTGCCATTCTCGTTATCCCCACTGCATCCACCTTCCCATGCATTGTTTTCTTAACGTGTTTATGTGTTTTTCAAGGTTACAGAAAGGCAGAAAACTGCCATGATTCACATTCACCGTTACAGTGGCAAAGAACGTAGAGAATTTCATATGCAGAGATCGAACATATGTAAAAGGCCTAGGAAAGTGTTATGACATGACTCTCATTAAAGGATCAAGGTTAAACTCTGTAAAATCTTTCCAAAGCCATTGAAGCGCTGATTTCGTAGACGGAGACATTAATGGAGTGACAGAGGAGTATCAGTAAAGATCAGGGAATTCAATGTTCAGTATTGACGATTTTAAGCCTTAATCCAGGGTTTAGAAGGCAAAGGTACCAGATTGAAGACATCATGGATCACACAGAAGGTACAACACACAGAGAATAATATATTTCAGTGTCACCATCAGCTGAATGTTCCTTCCCGCGAAAGGACAGAGTGCCCATACAGTTTTCATTCTATGCCGTGTTCTAGAGAGATTTTCTGACCTGACAACAGTCCTATGCTATCAGAGCATTTGTTTCACAGTATGGCAGACCCTAGCATCATTATTCTACTTTTTTTTTTAATTCACCAGAGTATTGCAGAGGTATTACAACAAGTACATCAAAGACATACTTGGATTAAATTACTCCCTGACGAAGATCACTCTTTCATTCAAAGAGTATTGAAGATAAATGCCCATAAATTTAAAACAGAATGGGTTTCGACCCACTTCATCTACTCTGCTTTTAATGTTTCATTTAGTTTTCCATCTACCTCTTCTGCCTCTTTTCAGCTATAAAGCTCATGAAGAAACTCATTGTAAAGGTTCTTGATCGGCTATCTGTGAATTGCAAGTTGTTTCTCTTTAGACATGTTCTATGTGTAAAGTTGTAAGATAGGCTGAGGAAGATGTTTTCAGACTGAATATTCAAGCTATTGGTAATGTTTTACTTGACTGGTGTTGCTCTTTAATATGACAAGAACATTTCTTTAGATCCTGATTTAAAGCAGTGGTGATGTTTTCTGTCTTTGTCTATGTTTTTTCCTTTTTAGTTCATTACATTTCATTTCTTCTGGCACACATCAAAAATATGGCATAGGATTTACCCTTGTTAGGTGCCCTATGTTTCTACTCTCCTTGCCTTCAATGTTTTCTGTTGTATGTGTTATCTGAGGATTGATTTCAAGCTAATTTAACCAGTGTAGTGGTTCCATCTGCTACTAGCTGATGTATGAATTGATAAATCTATTCTTAGATGTTCTTGGTAGGTTTTAATCGAATGAATTGGGATACTGGGAGTTTAGAACTCTGTCTCTGTCTCACTAGGATCCTTTTCAATTAATTGAACCTTCCTAAGATCCCTTAAGCTGGAGGCAAAAGCATTGAGAGTTCAAAGTCTCTCTCTGATCTCAGGTTTTCGCCTTTGTGTCCAAATCCTTGATGTTTCCTCGTCTGAGGAGTTAGCCTTTAGGTTTTAGATCACAGGTTGTCCAATGGCATGTCCTGTCCCTGGATATGATTGCTGAAGGCCACCTTGGAGGTTTCCTTGCTTCCACCTTTTCTTTTACCATTTCATTCCACATTATCATCTTTAAGATCCAATGCTTTAGATGACTAGCCCAACTGAAAGCCTGTACATTGAATAGCAAGTAAACCCTTTCTTGACTCCATTGCCCAATGGTATTGAATGTTCTCTGAATCATCCCTCCTTTGCCTAAAATCCTCTTTTCCCATCCTTGTCTTATATTGAACCTTTATTTCCAGATTCCCAACAACCAAACATACATCAAACAAACCCCGAGCCTTATAACTAGCCTAACATCTTAACTTTTAAGCTTCAAAGACATAAAACCTTTGCTTATATAGAGAGATCCCTCTCTGGACCCAGGAGGGCTAGATCCTGAGGTCTGAAAGTGGTTCTGGCGTTGTTTCATCTTTTGGTCTTGCCAATCTAGCCAAAACATGAGAACCCCAACAAGTTGTATTTGTAGCGCTCGCGCCATCCCCTATTTGGCGTTGAATACTGCCTCATAGTCGCGCCAACCCCTGTAGGTTTTTGGGTATGAGCTTTTCCATGAGATTTGGTCAGTTGTACTTGTTTCTAGGTTATTTTTAAGAGTAATTGAAGTGTTTTAGATTGTCTTTGATTCCTGGAGGCTTGTCTTCCTTAGTTGTTCGTCCATTTCTTATCAGTGTGACTTCAGGTGTTAGGGTTTCTGAGTGCCTTGGTGCATTGAGCCTTCTGTTTGGAGATCAAGTTTCTTGATAGCTCTTGGATTTGATCCATGTTTAATTTCTCTTGGTCTCTTTGATCTTGTTGAGTACATTCATTGGTTGAATGATCATTGCCTTTCTCGTTTGATTTTTCTTCCTCTTACTCCAAGCACCGATTACATTGCTTGTATGGGTCATTTTGGAGATTTCTCTTTTATTTGAAAAAATTGTAGCATTATTTTGGGTATTATTGTGTTTGTTTCATGATTTCTGGAGTCATTCCGCTTCGAATTTTACATTCGCTCTCTCAAGCTAGTGTTTAGTTTTGTTTTTCATGTTATTTAGTGCATTATTTGCTCTATTGCATTGAAAAAACCAAAATATTGCATTCTTTTTGCTTTGAAAATGAAACCTTCTCTCGCATAACTAGCATTGTATAGTCTAGGAAAGAGTTTTATTTTCTATAGATTGCATTAGATGCATTAGTGGATGTTTTCGCATGATTTCATTATTCACCATCGCTTGAAAGTTTTCTTTCCTTCTCGTAGATAGCTTTCATTGAATGAAAATGGTATCCTTTTGCATGTAGTTTTGCATTTAGGAAAATCCCAGATCCGGCATACGATAAGGCCTGGAAATTGAAACTTAATCCAAGATCAAAGTTAAAATCTATTTCAATTAACCTAAGGCAACATTGAAACCTAACGAAATATTCTATTGGTCTAAGTTAGAGATGTGTTCCAGTGTCTTAAAACCTAGTAGCTATCATTCGCCATCTCGCTCCACACAGCACTAGTACGGACTTGTGCTCCCCGTACCATCGAGTATATAAAGGGAGATGCTTCTAGGTTGCAATCCTTTTATCCATAGGAATCTGAGTCTGCCGCTTTGTAACCATGATACACCGAACATAGAATTCAGAGAGACTAATTTCACGTATGTTAAGTCCTTGGTCATTTATTTTTCATTTGATCACCAAGGTGTATATGGCAGTTCACAGAAACCTAGCATACCCTCTTGCTTAGAATACCTGAGCAATCATTTTTGATCTTTACTGACTCCTTAAATTTGAAAAGATCATCGAGCAATTGTCCTTTCATACTTGTTTCAACCTGAAAGTGATAGAGTCACATTTTTCCTGCTTCTCGACTCTTAAAATATGAAACGACAGAGTTTTGTTTCAATGACTTAAAAATCAACTCTCCATGAAATATTCCTGGTTAAAGTTATCGTCCTTAATGTGTTTTTTTAAGGTTTTTTCTGATGGCAACGTTTCCGAAGTTTACCAACCAAGGAATCCCCTCCGAAGGGAATCTTGGTCCTTTTCCTTCTTTTAGGAATGTTGGTGCTCCTTATATGGCAACATTTTCCCTTCCTGGGTCAACCGTTGGGTTGCTTGTTTGGTTATTCTCAACCTCTGTGGTCTCGAGTATCCCACCCTCTGTACAACCATCTCCTCCACCCGAACAACATCGTGTTGATTCTAAAGTGGACATTTCCCCTTCTTCACCTGTTTCTTCATCCTCCTCTTCTACTCCGCTTGGTGAAAGTAATTAGGTGGCTAAGAATAAGAAGAAGAAGACGAAGAAGAAGAAGTCATATAAGCGAGAGGCTAATGCTGCAGCTTTTGTGCCTAAAGAACCTTCCATTGATAAAGCATCCAACCTCCTTCGAAAAGTCAAATTCCCTTGCATGTTGTGCTAAGGTTACCATCTTCTTTGAGATTGCCCTTGCATTCCCAAGGTGCTTGAAGCATGGTCTGATGGGCGTCTGCCATTGCCTTTGGCTTCTAGAACTCATATTGGTGGCACATCTTCGACTAGTAATGATAAGACTCAAAAGAAATAGGGTAAGATTACCAATCCCTGTAGGTTGTGTGAAGGGCATCATCCCATTCACATTTTTCCATACATGGATGAAGCTGCGAGAGTATTGGACAACCATACTTCTTCTGCACCTTGCCTTCCGGCTGGTTACTAGAATATTTCTTCGAATCCTTTGCTAGTTGATTCAACGATCGGTCAAGAGTCATATTTGATTGACCCCACCCCCCTAGAAATTCAAAATCACGAATCCATTCCTGACTAACCATTGGTCATGGAATCGGTTGATTTGACCCCCCCAGTGGTTCATCAAGTATTTTCCATCAAGAGTGGATCTCATTCCTCTCACATTCTTCTTGTTTCTTCAGATTCCTCGGACTTGGAGAAATATCCTCCCATCCCTGTGAATCAAGAATTTTCTCTTCCTGCTCCCATGTTTTAGGTCTAGGAGGATGCTCCTCTTGCTCTGGTAACACCAAGGGATGACCATCTCAGTTCAATGGTACCCCCTCCAAGTAGTTTGGTCGCTTCCTTTGATTGGAGTCGTTTCATAGGATACCGCCTTCCTTCTTATGTGCCTTTTGAGATCATAGTACAGACCTTCAATGTGGTCATACCCAGTACCATTATAGATGAAGGCGCATTTTTTAGTGTTCTGTCTTCAACTACTTGGAAAGCTCTTGGTTCTCTACCGCTTGTGCCTGTTACTCAGAATCTGTTGGCATTTAACAGAAGAACTAGTCAACCATTAGGTATCCTTCCGAAGTTGCCTGTTACTTTGGGAGGGAAAACCGTCTATATAGATGTGATGGTTGTTCCAGGCCCCTTGGATTTTAATTTACTCCTAGGGCACGATTATACTTATGTCATGGGAGCGCTTGTTTCTTCCCTCTTTCTTGTGATTTTTTTCCCACATGAAGGTCGGATCGTGACCATTGATCAACTTTCATTCTTTGGTCCTGATGTAACATGTGGTCCACCATCATCCCTTTCGGGTCTTTATCTGCCAGTTTTATCTTCCCCGCTGCAGGTTAATTATGTGCTTACCTATCCCATGCCTGCATTAAGTGATAGTGCCGTTGTGCATCGCCTGCTGGGGCCATTGGGTCCTGATTTCCAAGGTGTTGTGAACCTCTTAGAATCCCTAACTTCTTATTCAACATGATGAGTTGTCTTCGGAGCAGAGTTCGTTTTCTTGTGTCAAGATCCTTAAAAAATGAAACAAGATCGTCGGAGGAGAGTTCATTTTCTTTTTTCAAGCTCCTTAAAAAATGAAACAAGATCGTCGAAGTAGATTTCATTTTCTTGTGTCAAGCTCCTTAAAAAATGAAAAAGGGTCCTCGGAGAAAAGTTTGTTTTTCTTGTGTCAAGCTCCTTAAAAAATGAAACAAGGCGTCATGAGGATGGTTCGTCTTCTATGTCAACCTCGTTAAAAAATGAATTAGCTTATGATGATAGTTCTTTTAATGTGTCAACCTCGTTAAAACAATGAAACACGTTCTCGTTCAATTTGAGTCTTTGATAAGATCTCATAAAATATCAATCGAGTCTTTCTCTTGATCTCATAATTTGAACCTTCACTCCATCTGCCTTTCATATGGACTAAAGCTTGGGGGGCATGTACCTCGAATTGAGTCACCATGTTGGGGGCATGCAAATATTTTTTCAAGCATAGTTTATCTTTGTTTCAAGCTTGTGTAAAAATGAAACCAACTTCAAGCATAATTTATATTTGTTTCAAGCTTGTGTAAAAATGAAACTATTACCTCTCATGATTTCCATTTATCAGCCCGTTTGGAAGTCCTCTATATTCCCCCCCACTGCACCATTTTGTTTGAGATTTATCAATTGGATAAAGAAGGTGTTGCTCTTTGTATCCTCATAATTTTCTATCGTTTCCTCCATAAAAATTGACCAAGCGACAATAATTTTATGGGAGAAAAGCAATCGATACCATACAAATGCATTTTGTTCTAAATGTAAAGTTGAAATGTGTACCTTTTGTGTCTTTGCACATTATTGAGATCAAAATATTGCTCCATTTGTAGTACCCATGTTACAGGATCCTTTCCATCAAACTTCCTCTTATCCATCTTTGATTACGGTGGTTCTTCCATCCAACATTAGATTTTATCAAATCACGATTAAAATTTATTTTGTTCTCGTCATGAGTTTCCTCTACTATATTTTTTCCATTAGGAAACATTTCTTGTATCAACTTTGTCAAACCTTCCATGTCTGCTTTTAGATCATTCTTCATGTTTTCCATGTTGTCTTCATTTTTTCTTCCATTTCATCCATCTTAGCTTCCATGCCTTTCTTCAAACCATCCATATTATCTTCCATGCCCTTCTTCAAACCATCCATCTTAGCTTCCACACCTTTCTTCAAAATATCCATTTCATTTTTTGTTGTCCTTTATGAGAGTCAAATTTGGTGCACTTTCTCTTGTATTTTTGATATATCATATTGCACTTATTAATATTCGTGAGTCATAGTACATTATTCTGAGACCTTAATGGGTGTCAAATTCTTTTTAGTGGGCATTTTAGAACCCAATAGTGATATCTATGCTTCAATATTCTCTTGGAATCACTTCAAATTGATTATTCAAGCAAGACTTATGCAATTTGAAAATAAATACACACCTTTTTTATTTCTTTTGAGGAGCTCGATATGGAAACTGAATTATCTCTGTGATTTTGGATCTTCAATATCTGAAATTCGGTCTAGCCCTCTTAATCTTCTTTCCAATGCCACAAGCTTGACCTGATTTGGATTCTTCAAGGCAAAGTTATGCCCAATCTCCCACAATGACCTAATTTTGGACTCGTTCAATAGAGAGAACTTGTACGGCATGCCATGTGTCAATGTTTCCTCCTTTGGATCTGAAATTGATACACAGGAAACTAAAGTTTATCTACTTGTCGACACTTTTTACAAAATTGAAATACGGTGCTCATAGAGATATATATGACGTTTTTCCCACGGTCACCTATTTAAGATGAAATTTGGGAGCCTCAAAACACCATAACTTACACATATCATATCTCCACAAATATTGCGAACCAAGATCTAAAATTTTTAGATGAATTTCCTCAGGATTTCAGCTTCGCTATGTACAAATTTCAGCTTCTGAAACTTCATAGAAAAAATTTTATAGTGAAAATTCCACAATGACGTGTTTAGGTGAATTTCGGGAGCCTGAAAAAAACCATAACTTTCACAAATCACATCTCTGAAAATATTTCGAACCAAGATCTAAAATATTTACACAACGTCTCTGAGAATTTTTATTTTCCCTGTAAAAATTTCAGCTTCTGAAACTTCCTAGAAAAAAAGTTATAGCGACAATGCCACAATGACCTGTTTAGAGCATTGAAACCCTAAAATCCAAAGCTCTCATACCAAATGTTATGAAACCAGCTCCAAAAATAGAATAAAAAAGAGATCAACGCCTTAGAAATAAGCCACTTCGAGGGGAAAACCTCCTTTACATTACATAAATGAACAATTCTTGGATGATGCAAATGAAAAAACCTCCTTCTATATATAGGAGTCCATGGGGTTACAATATAATCCTTTCGAGCCTAAAAATAATAATGTAAGGGCACAATAATAACAATATTGGGGTTATAGGGGTACAAAAATAACAATAAGGGGGTTACACTAAAAACAATAAGGGACTTTACTAGTAATATAGGGACCTAACATATTGGTCCATAGGAGAATATTATAGCAGCTATGTATTTCTTTGATGTATTCATGTAAATTCTCATTGATCCATGTACTTGTATTGTAAGTGTCCTTGGGTCATCTAGTAATGAGTCAAGAGGTCATGTTATTCTCATATGAGATTATGTATGAGGTCTTATGTCACTACTACAATCATGTATTTTCATTGCTATATTTCATTCATTCATGGTCATGTGGATTCTTGTTCCACCACGTGCTTCTTTCCTTTGGAAAGGAAGAAAATGTTGTAGCAGAAGTGGTCACTACAGGTTGAATATGGAATTTATTTAGGGGGAGTATTATTTTCCCTTGTTACTTTAGTGTTACAATATTGGAATTATGATCTGCCTTGAGGTTTCATGATGTGCTCCATCCTATTATTTGAATGTTGTTATTCTTGGACTCATATAATGAGCAAGGAGGTTGATTATGGACATTGATGTTGGTGCTATGTGGTTTCTATGGAGATGTTGGTCGATGCCTTGATGTACATATTGTTTCACATTTTGTAATGTTGCTCATTAATGCTTGTATGGTAGCCTCATGTTAGAATAATTTTGTTGTTGTTAAAGGTGTTTGGTTGCACATGTTTCTCTGTATGATGATTGATTTATTGTGGTATTTACTGAAACTGATATGAGAGGAATGGATGCATGTTGATGTGCATTATTTTTTAGACATGTAGATATCAAACTATCTAGAACTTGTTCTTCAATTAGTGATTCCTTATCAAATGGAGTTGACCCTTTTCCATTGATTTGAAAATCCGAGTGATAGAGGATGATAGTCTAGAGTTTTTGTGTGCTTTCCATCAATGTCAAAGGGGGAGATTGCTCGCATTATGGTGTGCATGGTACAATATAATTGATGTTGGCATTGGTTAATGATGGTAGCTAGCTCATGTGGCATCGATTTTAAGCCTGTGTAGCCTAGTTGATGTGTTTATGCCATTATTGTAGCATGGTTGCAATTGGTTGAGTTGTCGTTGATTTGGTTATGTTGGCATTGATGTTAACCCTTGATATCATTATTTGATTATGATGATGTTGCACGGATATTACCATGGTACATGTATTCTTGGTATTTACATTACCATGGTAATGGCATGTGTGTGTGGAGTAGGTGTTCACATGATAATACATCGGTGAATATAGTTTTGGTATTGACATAACAGTGGTTTTTACATGTGGCATTTTTTGGAGATCACCATCGTAGATGAGTCCTTGGTATTGAAATAACCATGTTAATTGTTTGTATATTACCATGGTGTCCTTCATATTGACATAGCCATGGTATTTTCCCCTGGTATTTTTTTGGACATTACCATGGTACAAGAGTCCTTGATATTGACATAACCATGGTATTTTCCTAGGGTATTGGTTTGAAGACTACCATGGTACATGTGTCCTTCATATTGACATAACCAAGATATTTTACCATGGTATTGGTTCAGATATTACCAAGGTACAAGTGTTCTTGATATTGGCATAACCATGGTATTTTTCTATGATATTCACTTTGAGAATTGTTGAGGATATTTTAGCTTTTACTTATGTGAAAAAAAAATAGTTTTGGTGGTTGGTTTGATGGTGTGTGTATATGAGTGAAATAAGGTTTCATTATGTGAGTATGCTTTAGACCATTTTTTGAGAAGGATCACTTCAATATATGTGTGTTAATGACAATAGAATGAAAAGATCTATTTTTTGAAGTAATATTTTGATTTAAAACTTTAGTTTGGAGAAGTAGAGAACTATAGCAGAGTTGTTGTAGAGATGGAGATCGTGGTATAGATCCATATTTGAGACTCTTATTTGTGTTTTTGAAGGTGTTGTTGATGCATTTGGAACATAGCCATTATGTTTTATGTACATGATTTATTACGCAATGATTATATTTTCGAGTGAGGGTTTGATGTGTTGGCCGAGTGGGAGGTTTATTTTTTTTGTTGGTGATATTTTTTTCAATTTTTATTGGATGTATTTTGGCCACTATTTTTCTTGTGTGGAGGGCATATGATTCTGTTTATTTTATTTGATTTTTGATGGTATCTCGTTGTTGGAGATAGTAGTGTAGATTTAAATCAAATTTAGAAGAAACTATTTGGATGGAGTATGAAAATAGATGAAACTAGATCCACATAGAGTAAAGGAGCAATTAATTCATTGTTGTGGACCAATTATTGTGAACAATTTCCCCATCCAATGAGAGTGTAATAGTGTAATCAGAGTTAGGAGAGGATCCTTGATCATGGTGGCTTTAGCAGATGGTAGTTGGTAGATAAGTGTGAGAACATAGTCTTTCAAGATGATGAGTAGAATAGATTAACCTCGATGATTAGTGTTAGCCTATTGTATATGAGGTCGAGTATGGTAGCTAATGGGAGTCAACAAATCTATGTAAAAGGCATATTTTTCTTCATAGAAAATTCAGAACATCACACTAGTAAGGGCATGTTTTTTCCCTGTGAAGGGTTTTCCAGCAAATATCTTGTGTATTTGTGTGGGTGTGTGTTTGATTCGTGTTCAAAAGTTTCCAACATCATCATCATAATTACCCATTGAACTCAACAGTCTTCAGGTACTAGGATATCATATAATTAATATTCCTTCATTCTTGTTGTTCATCAGTTAAAATTTTAAGATGTAAATATGTCCATTTTCTTTCCTAAGATAAATTAGAGTTTGTAATTTTTTACATTAAAAACTCCCTTTCCTTTTGCTATTAAACTCCCTTTCCTTTTTCTATTAAAGAATTAAGATCTTTAACTATCTTATAAGTATGAGAATGATATATCTTCCTACACAAATAAGTATTGACTATATCAAAAAAATTATCTCATGTAAATTTTGAATTCTATTTAAATTTGATTATGTAGACATGAATCTTGCAAATTCATTGCTAAACTCTCTAAAATTCTGTGTAGATTGGTGAGTAATGTGGAACTGTCCACCTATATCTTAAAGGATGGAAAATAAAATGATCAACGATTCATACATTATATCGAGAATTAATATTTTTTTCAGCAATAAAAATACATTCTGGTTTATATTTTGTACTAGGAAAAAAACATGTGATCCATACATATTACAAAACTCAGCATCTTATAAAATAGTAGGACTAGTACTACATTAAATCTGTAATCATTAAGGACAATCCTCCCATCATTGGGATCATTAACACAGTCATCCCAATATAAAAAGGATGTAACTAAATTGCAATTGAGTATCATCAGATCCATTTAGACAAACACAAAAACATCAACAAAAAGTGTCCTTCAAAAACCTGTTAAGGTAACTTCATCTTCATCTTTATGAAAAAATGATCTTTCCTTCAGCTCCCTGTCCGTTAGAATTAAAAAGCTAATAGTGCATTTCACCGAATACACCTTCCAGAACTTTCTTAGATAAACTATAAACAACATTGTTCTTCTCCTCTTCAATATGTTAATTCTTTCCAACCATTGTGCTAACATTCCCGGATTTATTGTTGCTTTTTGATTCATGTGGTCAATCAGAACTTTGGAGTCCCCTATAACCCAAATATTTTCCACATATAATTGACACGCAAACCATAAAAGCCCCTAGAGAGCTAGATATTCCACCTTCATATTCGTTCCGCTTCCCCCCTTCGAATAGATTTTGTAGTGACACATAGGTGAAATCAGTAACCAAGCTCTGCACCCACATATCGAATGTTGAGAAACCCCATCAAAAAAACCCACCAGATAATGAAATTCATAGGGGCTTAATATTTTGGATAAATCACTTGGAGGCTTCTGACTGATATTTTGATTTTCCCATGAGCTGAAAATCTGAAAAGCAACTTTTATGGGAGAGCATGGCACATTCTCAAAAAGTTTCCTATTTCTGCTGCACCAAATGTACCAATGAAACAACATTGGAAAAGCCCAATAGGCCCTTCCTCTACAAAGCCACCATCCCAAACATTCCTCTGTTGAAATATAAGGTGGCACTTGAATAAGAAATTTATCACAAAGGATAGCTAGAGTTTCCTTGGCAAAAGAACATAGATAAAAAATATGATAGTTGTCCTTCTCTTCAGATCCACATAGAACACACAGACCCAACCCCTGCCACCCCATTTTTTGTAAATTTTTCCAAGTTAAGTTTTTGTTTCTCCAGACTAACCACATGAAAATGATCATTTTGAGTTGAACTTTGACACTCCATATTTTCTTAAACCAGTTTTTTGAATTCTGCCATGTCTTTTTCTTTATGAGAGTGGTGTATATACCTTTTTCACTCAGCCCTTATATCGCTTTATTGCCATCCCATGTGAGACTATCACCCTCCACCAATGTCAAAATCCCCAAAGAATTTAATACATTAATATATCTCCTCCAGTCGGTTTCCCATCTCTTATCCAACCCCAAATCTGTTGTAGATTTCCACGAGGGTACCCCATAGTCCCATCCCTATATGGTCTACTGTAGGAAGAAATTTCCTTTCTGGTTCAACACCTGAATAATTCCCTCTTTTAAGAACTGTGAGTTTTTTGTCCCCATCATCCTGTAGCATCCAATGAGGATATTTTATCCACTCCCGAAATTCCATCTCAAGTTCTATTTTACAGTTGGCCATAACTTACCAAAACCTTTCCAGATATAGGATCTATTTATGCCTTCTTTCCATCCCATTATGGCTAAATCCTCCATTGTCTTCGTACCCAGATACTTATTCTTAGTTATTTCATGCCAAATAACTTTATTGTGGAAGCATTACCACAAAGATTTGATGATAAGATCATTCCCAAAGACCTCCATTTCTAAAATGCCCCATCCCCCCATATCTTTAGGCATTGCAATACTTTCCCAGCTCGAAAGGTGGATAGATTTATTGTCTCTCCCTCCACCCCCACATATAAATTTTGCCATAATTTTCTTAATTTCATTCAGAGTCTTCTTTCGTATGACATAAAGATGGGCCTAGTAAACTATTATTTGTTGAAGAACAGCCTGCGTCAGGATTAATCTGCCTCCTCTAGATAAAAAATTAGTTGACCATATGTTTAGCCTTTTCTTATATTTGTTTATCATCCAATCCCAATCCTTCACATAATAATTTAAAGCTTTCATTCTAAAACCCAAATAAGTCAATCCGTCTTCCAATGGTACCTTCTTGAACATAAACAACTCAGCTAATTCTCTATATTCATTTTCATTTCTTGCTGCGCAATATAAACACAATTTTTCTTCGCTGGTTATCATACCTGTGGCTGCACAAAAGATTTTTAAAATTTCATGTAGGAGCACCCAAGAGGTCTTCACCATCATACAAAATATTAGGATGTCATCAACAAAAAGGCTATGAGATGCCTTCATTTGTGGACTAATATCAATGCCTCTGAACATTCCTATGTCAACTGCCCTTTTGATTTTTAAGCTCAGAGCATCCATTACTAGGATGAATAAAAGCGGAGAAAGGACACATCCTTGCCGCAGCCCCCTGCCAGGATGAAAAAAATTTGAAGCTGATCCATTAATAAGAATTGCCATTGATGTGTTACTAATACAACCCATAATCCAGGCAACCGCCTCCCTGCCAAGACCAGTTTTATAGAGAATCATCCTCATAAACACCCAGTCAGCTCTATCATATGCCTTATTTAAGTCTATCTTCATCACTACGGCTCCCATATTTTTTGATTGGATAGTGTGTATGATTTCCTTAGTAGCTGCTATAACATCATGTATACTCCTATGTTTTAGAAATCCATATTGTTCCGGTGATATGAATTTTGACAAAATACCTTTCAATCTTTCTGCAATTACTTTGAAATGATTTTGTAAAGGGTGTTACATAAAGAAATTGGTCTATAATCACTGAAAGAAAGCCTCCATCATCTCTTTGGGATTAAATATATGAAGGTCGAGTTTATAGCTCCATGTATCCTTCCATTAACTCTAGCTTCCCCCACGATGTCCGTCAGATCCTTTATGAACACATCATAAAAATGAAGGAAAAATTTCGGGGTCCATCCATCTGGCCCCGGACTTTTGTCAACAGCAAAGGACTTTAGAACCTTCTTAATCTCTTCTGGGGTAACCTTCTCATTGAAAATTTGGTTATCTTGGTCATCGAACATTAAAGGGAAATCCCTTATCAAATCCAACTGTTCCTCAATAACCTGTTCCTCTCTGCTCTTGTACAAACCTTCAAAGAAATCCACCGTTGCCGCTTTTATGTCCTCCGTTGAACATACAATTTTGCCCTCATTCTCTATTTCTCATATCATATTTTCTCTCCATCTTCCTGAGGCAAAATTATGGAAATATTTTGTGTTCTTATCCCCTTCTTCCAACCAAGTAGCCCAGATTTTCAGTCACCAAGTTATCTCTTCTCTGATAAAAAAGGATCGATACTTTGTTTCCAACCTTTTCAATTTCTCCCAAAAATCCTCACTAGGTTTCCCTTCAGCCAGATCACTATAAATCCGCGCTCTTTCCAAATGGATGCTTTGAATCCTCTCCTTAACCTTCCTCCTTTTATTTCTATCCCACCTTCGCACTTCCTTCCTCAATCCCCACAACAGAGAGGAAAGGTAAACCATGGAAGGAGTGTCCTCTTCTATCTTATGCAAATTGCAGAAATCCAATATCAGTTTCTTAAAATCCTCCTCACCCAACCAAACATGATTAAATTTAAATGGACAACCATCCTGCATCTTCTCAAAATCCCACACCAGGGAAATCGGTCTATGATCTGATAAGGACATATCCTCCGCAGAAGACAGAACCCCTTTCACCAGAGATCGAAGTCCATAGCTGATCACAACGCAATCAATACGCTTTCCAATATAATCATAACCCTTTCTTCTGTTAACCCATGTTGGAAAATTGACCTTCATCGGTGTATCAATCAAATCAACACCTAGCTGGACGTCCATTATAACATTTGTCAAAGGATCAACCCTTCCATTTACACCCCATATTTCATTTGAGTGAAGAGAACAATTAAAATCTTCAGCCATGATAAAATTGTTCAGCATAAAGTATCCATAGTGGAAAAATAGGTTCCAGAAAGGAAGCCTATAAGCATATAGGGCATAAGCATTCATAACGTGAATTCTATGTCTGAAGCCTCAACAGCTACTCGAGTGCAAAATCCCTCCAAAGAAAACGTAGGCTTTCATATTGAACCACTTTGGGTCCCAGATAGCAGCACATCCACCCGAGAGTCCATTTACATCATACGCTGCAATATGCCACTCTGGTAGCATGGACCGGAAATAAAAAGTGGATCGGTCAGCTCCCACCATGGTTTCTTGAATAAGAATGAGAGAAAGCTTAACAGAAAGAAGAAACCTTTTTAAAGATAAGAACTTTGCATGTCCCCCCAACCCCCGAATATTAAGAGATACAATCTTCATGATGGATACTCAGAGCTAGGGGTCACAGCCCTAAGGACCCGACCGATTGCGAGCGACACGAGGACATCTCGGAAATTCCCAACAGATAGATCGTCATGAAGACCCGACATAGACACCAGCGTCTTTTTCTATTTCAGGTTTCCCCTTCCCCGATAAACAGTAACATTAGAACCAAATGAGGGACTAATAACGATAGAAGGGGATGAGAGACCAGCATCCGCAACCAGAGAAGCTAAACCGGCATCCGGGCTAGATAATAAAAGCTCATTGTCATTCCCAACTGCATTTCGGTGAGATAGAGCATCGTCTTGCTGGTGTGAATTTGATGGAGAAAGGTGATGACCCATCTCACTAAGAAAACCGGATAGATCCAATCTGCCACAACCCGTAGAAGAGGGAGACTGAGAACAAACCTTTTGACTGATACTAGGCAGAACCAGAGTCTCACGACCTTTCTCAGTAGGGGCCCTTTGGTTGGAGAGCCCCACATCCCTAGAAAAAGGCTAGGAAACCGCCAAGGAAGAAACCCTAGGGGTATCAGAAGAAGCAAAAGACGTCAATAGAATCCCTAGATTATCAGAAGTTGAGGGGTCGATAGTGATGGTAGATGGCTTCGCCCTATCGATGACATTACATAATGCATCAGACAACTCATGCCGAGAGTTAGCACATGGAACCCCTTCGAAAAACATGGATTGAGTAACCCCGATAGGAATAGACCCATGATTTAAATCATTACCATGGACAAACGGAACAAATGGAACATCATTCCTGCAAAAAGCAGACAGAGATTGGGAATATGAGACTAAATTACCCTGGAAATTCAAATCAGAGGTCTCCTTCTGCTCGGTTGCCCAATTCGACGCATCAGTAGAGGTCATCTTTCCATGAAATCTACCCTTTGTCTGACTTCGAGAATCATCTGCACGCCATTTTGTACATTTTCTCATGAGATGCCCTGTCTCATGGCATGAATTATATCGAAACGGAATGTGCCAGTAATCGATTTGTTGCCTATAGACCATGCCCTCCCACATTAGGTCAATGTTGGCCGGCAGGCCTTCTAGGAACGACATCTCCACCAGCACCCATGCCTCATGTTTGTCAAAAGACTCGTGACATTTTGGGTCTACAAAACGACACCTTCCCAGACTGTCACCAATGGCCTTCAACACACGGAATTACCAGACCTGTAACGGTACACCGTACAACTTTGCCCAAACCATATGGTTTACTGGAGCATTGTTCCAAGGATGGAAATTTGCATCTCACCGATGCAAAGCAAGAAAACAACGTCCATAGACCCATGTTTTGCTTAAGATCACTCCTACATCCTCATCTTTTTGAAGGTGAAAATAGTACCAACCTTCTTCTAATTTTCTCACCATCGTGGAATAGCCAAGCAGATCAGCCTACACCTTTAGAAGCTAGTCCATCAAATGTACGGTACTATATTTATCAAATTTCCATCTACCAACAATAGCTCTCCTGGACATACCCGCCACCCTCTCCCACAAAATATCGGATCCTAAGCTTAGTAGTCTACAGTCCTCGGCAGGCTTGAAGGGTTTTGCACCAGCAGCGATTAACCTAAGCAGAGATGGAAAGTCTTTCTTCCCACTACCACCCGAAAGCACCTTCGCACAGTCACGATTTCCTGATAGGAGTGCAGACGTGTTGCGAGCAGAAGGCTTACTCCCCACGGACACACAAGTGTCTTCCGCCACCTTTAGGGCATGCACAAAGGTTTCATCCAATAGGTCTGAGTCACATTCATCGATAAAATTATTAATATTTGCCATGCCATCGGTAAGGCTTCAATATCGATCAGATAGCTAACCCCTGTAGCCACCGCAAAAACAATAGGCAATAGCTATCAATGCCAACACAGCAATACAAATGACGAAGTGAAGGAGATACGAATCATTTCAATTATTTAAAGAAGCCAGTAAATGATCACCAACCCCGTCAGTCTATGACATGACACGCAGACAGAAGTCTATGGAGACATGGTCCAGCTCATCGAGCCAACCTCCCAACAAATGGTGAACTGAGGTGGATCGAACCAAAAGATTAAACAAACATCACGTGACACTAGTCCTATAAGCCCAATAGGACAAGAGCATGAGCCAAATACGCCCACGATTTGACCCTTCCATAAAGACATCCTAATGCCCACCAACCCACCACCCCGAAAAGGACAGAAAGAAGTGATGAATATATTAGAACTACATCTCCAAAACGAGGCTTAGTGGAAGAAAATACAAAGGAGTAGAGGGTAGTAAAACAGGAGTAAAGACCACCAGAGCATAACCGATCTAGCGTACTATAAGGATAATTAAAGGATGTCCCACTCCACCGTCCCTGTCAGAAAAGCCCGGCCGGAAAATTCAAATCAAAACCGGTAGAAAACCGGCGATAACAACCCGACCGAAAAGCCGAAGCTTAATCGCAGAATGGACATCAGAAAACCGCAAGATCCTGAAGCATCTTGAAAAAACTAAGAACAGTCCTCAACAGGAACCAGCCCGCTGTAAAGAGAAAGGTCTACCGATATTTATCTAACACAACAAGAAGTAAAGCGTCTCCCAAGGTTCCACCACCTTTTGCAAAAGTGAAATTTCATACTCTCACATGGACTGTGTATAAAGTAGAATTGACACCATCCCTTATTCTCAGAAAATTCCTTCTGTTCCACCTTCTCCAAGTTCTCTGAAATCCAAAATCTGGAAATAATTCCTCTTAACGCTTCTTTCCACATTCCCAAATCGTATGATGTCTTCCTGGTCTATTCCTCCCACCCTCCAGGTCTTAAACAGAAACTGAAAGCCCCAAAAGCTACTTACCACTTCCTGTTCCTACCTTCGACCCTTTCCACAGCTTCTTCCCACATTCCTGATACTTATCCTGTCTATGTCTGCCTCGACTATGCCTCCCCCTATCGAGGTCTCAGGCAGGGCTTTTGGCCTCCACGGCTGATACCCACCTCCGGTTTCACCCTTCGCCCCTGCAACCTTCTGTGGGCATTTCAGTTTTCTACCTGAAATCTCATTTCTCTAGTTCTGCTTCACATTTGATAATCAATCATGCAGATCGATCCTTCCAAGGTAGGAGGCTCAGGGTTTGCTGGCTCGACGTACTTGTGTGCGAGAACGCCCCAATATCAATATCAATATCAATCAATGCTGTGCCAGCTTTTCGTATAAGGCATGTATCTAGATGTAGAGGATCTATCTAATGATCGATTTGTAACGTTTAAAACAATTGAACAGGCAGGAGGCACACAGTGGGACGTTCTCAAAGGGCGAAAGGACGGAGTCGTGTCCAGGGAAAACGATACAAGAAATTTACCAGCTCCAACCTTCAACATTTCTCAGCTTATTCAAAGCATTGACCTCCGTGGACTATCTCTGCATATCGAGAATTAATATACACGCTACTTGGAGGAAAATGTGTTTGTAATATCATCCTAGGGGTTATATAGGTAGCGGGATGTTGTCCCAATGAGCCACTACCTCGTCAAGCTGGTCCCATACCCATTGTCTTACACTTTCAAGCTTGGGAACGATTAATGGATTGGCCGTGGGATGGGAGCGTGTACTTGCAAAAAACCCAGAAACGGATATAGAGTCAGCGGAGGTAACATGGATATATGCATCTAGAAGCTCTGCATCGCGATCTGGAATTGCTGGTACTGGCGACCTGGGAGGGATGTGACTACTTCAAGTTGGTCAATCGGCTCTGCGTTCACCTACCCGGCATATCATCACAAGACAAGAAATAAAATGTTCAATAGTTCATACATTATATCGGGAATTAATATATGTGCTAATTAATTTCCACAAAGCATTAGATGAAGAGGAAAATTAATTTCCACAAAGCATCAGATGAAGAGGAAAATGTGATCGCACTTTTCACACTTTTGAGACATGGATAAAAGATAAACTAAGTGAATTAACGGGTTGGTTTCTTACCTGATCAGCAAGCTCGAATATCAAAAATAAAAAATACATACCCTGCATAAAACTAAAAAAATGACAGGCCTAATTGTTAATAGGGAATTTAATTTCAACCCATTGACATTTGATATTTTATAGTTATATATGTTTTTAATGTATTTTTATAATGGGTTTGGTTCTTAAAATAAATTGATTCCATGCCCAAATTAGAGGGTACGAGGTACATTGTTCTTAATGCTTTGTAAAGAGGAATCATTATTAGTAGGAGTAGACTGTTGGTGCTAAGTTTTACTATCTTGAAAATTGGGATAGCTTTATGAGTTTTTTCATGAACAAATTTTTTTTATGTGATTTGTAGCTTTATCTAAAATCATATTTGATTTCTTACGACTTAATTTTAGTCCTATTAAAAAGAGAATTAGTAAAATAGATTAGAACAAATTTAAATGGAGTTAATAACATAAATAACATTGTCTAAATAATATGACATATCCTTAAAAGTGTTTTTATAGTATTTTTTCAATTTTATTAATCATATACAAATAAAAAACCAAACAATTAAAAGTTTAATGTCACTAACTAGAACATGTAACTAAACATAATTAAGAAATTATTACCATAACTAAGAACTCCACAAAATGTGAGAAAATTGTTCACAAAAATGAGAGTAGTGTTAAAAAAGGGAAATATATAAAAATCCATTATAATAAACTAATTTAAAGTTAATCATGATAAATGTTCTTAAACAAATAAGTTATGACAACATAATTTATTTTAAGTAAATAGCCTTAAAAAATCAAGTCATAGGGCATTAGCTTGAAATAAAAAATTAAGATGATAGTAAAACCACATTTAGAGAGTTATTTCAAATGATTACACATTTGAAATCAATTCATATTTATATTATTACAATCAAGCTTAAAGATATTTTACAAGGAAAAACCTATTTAAATCCAAACCTATAAGAAACATTCAATATTCCATTGATGATATGCATGTTTTATAGTGTGTAATCTGGTAACTAGGAATTCAATGGTTTATATATTATTTGAAATCAAATGAAATTTCATTATTTCTACATTATTTATTACTTAAGTTTGCATGGTTAAATTTTCAATAATTTGAGTTAAAAAGTTTTCATGTTTAAATTGTCAAAAATTTGAGTTACAAAGCTAGCTATCTATAGTTCCAACTAAAACAATTATTTAGTTTGAAAAAAATATAAAAAAAATAAAATATTAAAAATATTCATATCTACTATAGATTAAAAAAGTAACAAGATTATTATCTCTTTGAACATTCAATTCTCCATCAAGCTTGTTTGTGATTCAACACATATTTTTGACTCAAGCTAGCTATCTATAGCTACAATCATATAAAAATTTGTGTTAGGTTGATAAAAATATTAAAAATATTAAATTCAAACAAGTAAAAATATTGTAAGCTCTTTGAACATTCAATCCTCTATCAAGTATGTTTGTGATTCAACATTTATTTTTCTCTCAAAGAGTCTGAAGTAGAAATTTAGAAAAGGAAAAAAAAATCACTTTGAAGGTTTGTTTCCCTTTCAATTTATGCCTTCATAAATAAATAAATATATAAATTAAAATTGAGATCAAAATAAAAGTAAAATGTGAAAATTAATTCCTCTAATATAACTAAGAACTAAAATACTCATTTCATATTAATGAAATAATATTAATGATAATTTGATAAAATTTTAAAAGCTTCCAAAACTCTACCTCATATTTATGCTAAGAATAAAGCAAAAAAAAAATAAAAAATTAATGATAATTTCATAAGAAATTAAAGACTTCCATAACTCTACCTCATATTTATGCCAAAGATAAAGCAAAAAAATATAATTTCTAAAACCATTTATAATCTGGTATAATTACTCATTGTCCATTAATATTAATTCTCATACATTGAATTTTGGACTATAAAGCCTTTTTATCCTTATCTGAATATAAACTATGAACCCTTTATTAATAAATTTATTTGAATGGTGGGTAATGCACGTTTAATTATTAAAACACTTAAATGCTCACTTGAGGACTTTACAAGACATAAGAAAACATAATGTATTGAAAAAAAAAAGTTGTGAAATTAAACCATGTTGTACTAAAAGGAGGCTAATTTTTAAGTATTTTATTAAATAAATTATGACATCAAAATTATGCTAGAGGGCCCAACTAATTGACATCACAGGTATGCCATGTAATTGGTTTAAGGAGGAGGTTTATACAACCTCCCACTCTCCACCTAATATCAAATGAGATTTGTTCAGCCAAAACATGATCGGTGGTCACGATGCATCGGGTCAAAAAAGGCTCATTGAACTACATCCAATTCTCCACCTAATATTCTCCTGATCACACACTATTTTAACTTCATGCACAATATAGAATCTCTTCTACTATTGATCATTAATTGCGGAAATAAAAACAATCACATGCACACATTAAAACCATAAACAATCACACATATGAACACAATATTTCATGGGAAAGCTTAAAGATGAAAACCCCAACTATCTGTATATTATATGTCATGGAGATCATGTAACAATCATTGTACAAAGCTCCTCACAAGCTCTCAACACAACCTCCAATTGCTACACACTAATTAAGTTAGATCTAGCAAAACACATGCTCCAATCTCTGCCACCTAATAACCAGCCTCTATTGTGTAATCAATGCTATGGGATGGCTCAATAAATAACTTGAACCACTTGGCTTGCACTGCGCAATCCTCATGGGCTTCTCTAATCACTGGTTGTTGCAAATATGCAACAGTATAGTCACAACTGATAGTTAACCTGCTCTTTCACCTATCTCTACACTGGTCTCCACTGAAACTGTCCATGCACTGAAGTTAACTGATGTATTATTTAGTTGATTAATGAGTTTATAATTAGTGAATTAATTAATAATTAATTCATACCACTCTCACTAATTGTATCAATCAGTTAAACTAGATACAAATAGCTCAACTATGTTTAGATTAGTTAAACTGAACACAACTCCATTAACTTCCTCAATCAACTCCACCAAACTCTGTCACATGAGTTCTAACTGAAGTATCCATGCAATAGCTCCACATAACCCTCAAGAATAGTGTAATTCCTTCTGTCAGCTCCTGTGCCACATCTGTGCACTTAACTGAAGTGCTCCAAGAGAATAAGATAATGTTTATAGTCCAAATATTATTAAGAGCTAATAATATTCGACATATCTATTTTTAGTCTGGCAATCTAAAAATAGATTCCGCCCAATATGTCTAAAAATAGAAGTCCATCTATTTTTCCAACTTGACCAACCATCCACAAATAGCATCCTGCAACTCATAGAACATGATCCATATGTCTAAAAATAGACTTTGCACCAAAAATAGCCTACGGGCCCACTTAGTGAAGGCGAATCTTTTCACTAAGCTCATCATCTTGTTGCAATCTCAACACTCCCTCTCAACAAGATAAGGATTATCTACCACCCCTATCCTGCCTCTGTGGTATTCGAATTTGCTCCTGGTGAGCGCCTTCGTCAAGATATCAGCATCCTGATCCTCCGTGGGAATGTATGAAAGTAACATGATCTTCCGCTGCACACAATCTCTGATATGATGATACCGGATATCAATGGGTTCAGATCTATCATGAAATACTAGATTAACCGAGAGTTTAATACAACTCTGATTATCACAATAAATCACAGTAGGCTCTAAGTGTGAACGGAACAACTCGATCGGGATCTTCCTCATCCATATAGCCTCGCATGCAACCAAACTCATTGCCATATACTCGGCCTCTACTAAACTGAGTGCCATGGATCTCTACTTCCTCCTGTACTAAGAAACTGTTGTTGACCCGATACTGAAAATCCCTCTAGATGTGCTCTTTCTGTCCATTGGGCTCCCTGCCCAATCTGGATCTGTGAAGCCACATAGCCTCACCTCATCCGACTGTCTGTACCATAATCCATATCCTGATGTGCCTCTGAGATATCTCAATACATACTTGCATGCCTTCCAGTAGAGCTTGGTAGGCTTAACCATAGCTTGTGAAAGCTGGTTAACATCATAGCATATGTCGGGTCGTGTATTGACTAGATACATAAGCAACCCCATCAACTGTCGATAAACAGTGGCATCCACTACCTCCGCTGAAGTAGCATCCTCCTTCCTCCATCCACCAGGAAGAGGAGTATCAACAGGCTTGCAGCCATGCATGTTGAACTTCTCCAGTATCTCCTGGGCATACTTGCCTTGAGAAACAAATAGTCCATCACTACACTGCCAAATTTCCAATCCCAGGAAATAATGAAGGAGGCCCAAGTCCTTCATCTCAAACTCCTTTGCAAGATCAGCCTTGCATGAGTGTATCAACAGTTCATCACCTGTCAAAATCAAATCATCTACATAAAGTACAATGATCAGCAACTTACCCTCCACCACAATATGGTATAGGTTAGGATCCGCCTCACTCTTGGAGAATCCAAGTCTGGTGAAATAACTGTCTATCCGTGTGTACCAAGCACGAGGTGCTTGTTTCAACCCATACAATGCTCTCTTGAGCCTGCACACATGCGACTCACTGCTGAAGATCTAGAAACCTTCGGGCTGCTCTATGTACACCTCCTCCTCAATCATCCCATTGAGGAACGCAGTCTTCACATCCATCTGATGAATTTTCTACCCCATCTGCACTGAGAGAGCAAGAATCGTCTGTATGGAAGAGTACCTTGCGACAGGTGCAAAGGTCTCCTCATAATCGATCCCCTTAATCTGTGAGAAGCCTCGAGCAACAAATCTTTCTTTGTACTTCTCCACACTCCCGTCAACTGCTTGTTTCACTTTGTAGATCCATCTCGAACCCACCACTGATTTCCCCTCCGGCCTTGGGAAAATCTCCCATGCACTGTTTCTGACAATCGAATCATACTCTTCCACCATGGCATCTACCCATGCGAGATCCTCCATAGCTTCCTCGAAAGAGGATGGCTCTATCACGATACACTTGCTCATAAGAGGCATGTATCCAATATACCGATCAGGTGATTGTCTATGTCTGCGCTGTGATGTAGGTGTTCCTACAACCTTCTCTACATCTTGAGCCAGTCACTCAGCTTCTGTAGTGCGCTTCTGCCCTCTGATGGTTGGCGCTGCTTGAGTGGTCTCTTCCACTCCATGAACCTCATCTTATGGATGATCCACATCCTAAGACTCATCCTTAGGAAATAATAGCTCCTCATCTGCATGCAAGTGTGGCTCCCTCTCAAGCGAACACTTCATGGCTTTCTCCTCATGAAATTTGATATCCCATCGCACTACAGTCTTGCGATTGCCTGGAAAATACACACGATAGTTGTGGGGTGTATCAGCGTACCCGAAAAATATCCCAACCTCTACGGTCGGCTCCAGATTCTTCCTGGCATCCTTCGTCACATGAATGTAAACATGTGAACCAAAAATCCTCAAATGGGAACATCGTGCTTGTTACTTAAAATGCTTCCTGCAGTAATTGCTATATCCGTGAGGAAAACGGTTCGCACATATACTTCAAGATTGCATGCCTCAGCCCACAAGTGTATGGGAAGGCCCTGATCATGCAACATCGCTCGTGCAACACCCACGATCGTTCTGTTCTTTAACTGAGCAACCCCATTCTGCTGTGGGTTATGAGGTGCTATGAGCTCTCTTCAAATTCCTTCTGCACTGCAAAAGTTCTTGAATTTTCCAGAGATGAATTCACCACCATTTTCGCTCCTAAGAGCCTTCACCTGCTTCCCTGATTCTTTCTCAACCAGTGCCTTGAACTCACAGAACTTTGATTATGTCTCGCTCTTGTTCTGCATGAAGAAGATCAAGCACTTACGAGAAAAATCATCAACAAATATCACATAGTACCTGTGCTTTTCTGTCGAAGCTACTAAGAAAGGTCCACACACGTCTATGTGAATTCTCTCAAGGATCGTCATGGCGCAACTATCCTTCTCGTGAAAGTTGGCTTTCACAAATTTCTCCAAAGTACATCCCTTGCACTGATCTGATTGCGCAAAAGTACCCTTAGGAAGCCCAGTAGAAATCTGCTGCAGTATCTTCAAAGCTCCGTGGTGAAGGTGGCCCAATCTCCGGTGCCACAACTCGCCATCATCCCGGCTCACCACTCCTTCCGCCTTGCCTGCCATTGCTGCACAGCCATATACCTACAATTGATAAAGGTTCTTAACTCAAACCCCTATCCTCCGGGTCTCACTAGCTGCCTTACTATGCAGGAAAGCCTTTCCCTCGCTAAAGACAACATCATATCCCTTGTCTTCTAACATCGCCACGGAGATAAGATTCTTCTTCAATCCTGGAACATGCATCACTTCCTTCAATATGAAGGGTTTACCAGACTCCCTCTCAAAGGAAATGGTACCGATATCGGTCGCACTGTATCTACCATCATCGCCCATCTCGATGTGCACTCCAAGATCTTTCTCATCCAGATCAGTAAACAAATCTCGATCTCCTGTCATGTGAAAAGACGCACCACTGTCAAGAAACCACACCGAACCCATCATACTTGAGACCAAGCATGCGATCAGTGAAAAATCTAGCTCAAACTGTGAGGCTAAGGCCTCTCCAGCTGCAGTCCCAGCAGCCTGCTTATTTTTCTTCTTCAGGACACCACACGATGAATGTCCATGTTGGTGAGGCGGAAAGCACTCACCTCGGGACATGTCCCGTTTCTCGTATTTCGCACCTAGATTTATAGCATTCTTATTGCTCTTCCTTCCTCGATTTGGCAGCCAAAGTGCATTTTTCTTCATCGTAATTTCGACGAAGATCCGTCCTCGGTACCTCGCCTTATCTCCTCTGCACAAGATCCGACCAAAGTCGCTCCCATCCCAAAAATTTCTCCCGACTATCAAGCGCAGTCTTGATAGGAATGCCAACTCTTCGGAAGCCCAAGGAGAGCCAAGCTCACCAAGTCCTCGTCATCAACAGTAACCCCCACACTTCCCAGCTCATCCCTGCATTGGATGAACTTCATGAGGTACTTGGGCATACTGTCACCTTTCTCCATTTTTATGTTTCTGAGTTTATCCTTGAGCGCCAACTTCCTCTGGTCGCTCTTGCTTTGAAATAAATCTGTTAAAACTTTCCACATCAAGAATGGAGAAGCCTTACCATGAAGGCTGGACACTATGTGATCCTTCACACCTTCCAACAGAATCCTTCGACACTTTGTTGTCTTCTTTTTCCATGCATCAAGTACAACAACATTGCTAGAAGTAGGTTTTGGAACTTCTGCATCTATGAACTCCTTCAACCCATTGTCATCCAACACCGCCTCCATCTTTTCCTTCCATGCAATATAATTCAATTTTCCCTCAAGGGCATACTCCAATCGCAATCCGTTGAAATAAATCTCAACTTAGACACCAAGAAAACACTACTGCAAATTCGAATTCCAACAGCTCAAAACTCAACCACTTCAACGTTGTGAAATTGCTCCAATGATCAATATCGCTCTGATACCATGTATGAAATTTGAATAACTGATATATTATTCACCGAGATTCTCTTGATCACACACTATTTTAACTTCATGCACAATACAAAATCTCTTCTACCATTGATCATTAATTGCAGAAATAAAAACAATCACATGCGCACATTAAAACCATAAACAATCACACATATGAACACAGTATTTCATGGGAAAGATTAAAGCTAAAAACCCCAACTATTTGTATATTATATGTCATGGAGATCATGTAACAATCATTGTACAAAGCTCCTCACAAGCTCTCAGCACAACCTCCAATTGCTACACACTAATCAAGCTAGATCTAGCAAATAACATGCTCCAATCTCTGCCACCTAATAGCCAGCCTCTATTGCATAATCAATGCTATGGGATTGCTCAATAAATAACTTGAACCACCTGGCTTACACTGCACAATCCTCATGGGCTTCTCCAATCACTGGTTGTTGCAAATATGCAACAGTATAGTCACAACTGATAGTTAACCTGCTCTTTCACCTATCTCTACACTGGTCTCCACTGAAACCGTCCATGTATTGAAGTTAACTGATGTATTATTTAGTTGATTAATGAGTTTATAATTAGTGAATTAATTAATAATTAATTCACACCACTCTACACTAGTTTATTAATCAGTTAGACTAAATACAACTAGCTCAACTATGTTTAGATTAGTTAAACTGAACACAACTCCATTAACTCCTCAATCAACTCAACCAAACATTGTCACATGAGTTCTAACTGAAGTATCCATGCAATAGCTCCACTTAACCCTCAGGAATAGCGTAATTCCTTCTGTCAGCTCCTATGCCACATCAGTGCACTTAACTAAAGTGCTCCAAGAGAATAAGATAATGTTTATAGTCCAAATATTATTAAGAGCTAATAATGTTCGACATATCTATTTTTAGACTGGCAATCTAAAAATAGATTCCGCCCAATATGTCTAAAAACAGAAGTCCATATTTTTTTTCCAACTTGACCAACCATCCACAAATAGCATCCTGCAACTCATAGAACATGATCCATATGTCTAAAAATAGACTTTGCGCCAAAAATAGCCTACAGGCCCACTTAGTGAAGGCGACTTCTTTCCACTAAGCTCATCTTCTTGTTGCAATCTCAACATTTAAAGGATGGTAAACTACAAGAATAATTAGTTAGTGTATGAAATATCAAACCATTAATTTTGGAACCCAATCCTGAGGTGAGAATATAAATTTAGGGATAGAATATACCATGAAAGAATATATCAATATCATGCAACATGTCATCCCAATGAAGAAACAAACTAAGCCATTTCAACATAAATTAATGGCAATGCACCCTAGATTAGAAGCTAATATTAAGGTTGAACTCAACAAACTTCTTGTAGCCTTAATAATCTTCCCTATTCATCATACATAATGGGTTTCCAATATGGTAAATGTTAGGAAGAAGAATGGAGATATTCAGTTATGTGTAGATTCCTGAAATTTGAATAAATACCCTCATAAATATAACTATCTTGTTCCACCCATGGGGAATATATTATAGCATGTTTCTGGATTTGAAATTTTGTCCTCATTATATATATTTTTACGATATGACCAAGACATGGTTGTACATGTTGATCAACTTTAACAACATCATTAAATCGATGGGGAACCTTTCCATACTAGAAGATTCCTTTCCTACTTGTTAATGTTGGGGAAAATTTTCAAAGAGAAATGGATATTGTTTTTCATGGCTTAATTAATGAATCAGTTGTCATTTATTTGGATGATGTCAATGCTTTTTCAAAAAATAGATTTGACAATTTATCGCACCAGAGAGATGTATTTGAGAGATGCAAAAAATTGACATTTTCCTTAAAACCAAAATTCCATTTTTTGTTGTCACTGAGGAGAAATTACTTAGTTTTGTTGTATCTGAGAATTGTGTGATGATAGACCTTGAAAGAAACAAAAAAATTGACAATTTATCACATTCTACTTCTAAAAAGGGAATGAACTAGTTTCTTGGAAAAAATAATGTGTTAGGAGGGTCATTCCAAGTTTTTTAGAGACAGTGTGACCTTTTCAAATTATGCTGAAGAAGACTTTGTATTTATGTGGCATCACCAAGAAATGTAAGTCTTCCAAACCATCAAGAAATTCATTTCTAAAGGTCCTTCTTTGATGAGTCCCTATTTTACTAAGGACTTCACATTGTATACCTTCTTTTGTGACATTGCATATGTTCTTTTTCTCACTCAGAAGAATAATCAAAATGATGAAATTCATATTTCCTTCATAAACGCTACTTTCTACTTTTAAAGGGGAAGAAATAAATTATTTGACAGTTGAAATTAGAGGAAATTTTAGCTTATAGATAAAATAATAAAATAAGAGTTATGAATTTTGGAGGGAAAAGAATAAAACTAGTTTTTTAAAATTTATTTTTTATATATATCCTTATAAGTTTACACTCGTTGGATTCAAAATTAAATTCCACATCCAACAAGTACCTATTATGCTTACTTTTTAGAAGACCCAAATTGATAAAAAAATGAAGATACATTAAAAATGCATGTTCAACACACATTTTTAGTCTATACTCAAATTCTATCATTGTGGTTCTTCTCATAACAGTACTTGTTGGATGTGGAATTTAATTCCACATCCAATGAGTGTCTACACATGAAATTTAAGTAAAAAGTAGTTTTTCTTCTTTTCCCTCCAAAATATTTACATCTACCTCCTAGACTAAAATTTCCTCTAATGAAAAACAATATTTCATTTTCTTTAAGGAAATGAAGCATTTCAGACCTTATTTATTGAAATCTAAAACTAAAATCAGTGTGTGAGAAATATATTGGTTCAAAAGGAGCTTAGTGAGAGAAGAGCACATTGGATGAAAACTCTTCAAGACTATAACATTGAAATTAAACCTACACAAATTTTTAGAGGTGAAGAACTTTGTAAGCTTGTTTCAATAATGAATTTTCTATTGAGGATGAAATTTTATGCATTTTCTCTAATTATTATTCTTTGTAATCTGACATAAAATTATTTCTAATAGATGGTACAACTCTGTCACACCTTTATGAAAATAAAATAAGAGAACTTACATTGAAATCATCTAGTTTCCATATGATAAATAATATTCCTTTTAGAAAACATTATGATGGAGTATTGCTTTGTTGTTTAGAAAAGGAAGGTTCTTTGATACTTTTAAAGGAATTGGATTATGGACACATGTTGGTTGTAATTAAGGTGGATACACTACCACACAAGGTATTAAGAGTTGGCTATTGTTGGCCCACACTATTAATAAATGCTGAGGCCCTTAATTGAAAGTGTCAAATATGCCAAACATTCATTGGTATGGTTAATAAACATGTTTTCCCCTACATCTTATGATAGCTGATGTTGGACTTTTAAAAAAATGGGGATTAGATATCATTGGCTCATTCCTCTAATATAAGTTTATTACAAAAATAAATGAATATTTTACCAGATACATGGATGAAGCAGCTCTTCGAGTGCTAAACAAAAAATAGGTAAGATCATTCCTTGAGACTAATATGATCACTCTATTTGGTGTTCTAGAGTCACTTGTTTTTTATAATGCATCATATGTATCTTCTTTTTATATAAATATATTCACTCTCGAAAAATGGATCAAAATTAAATATTCAACAACCTATTACCCTAAGGGTAATGGATTTGTTGAATCAAGAAATAATAATTTGATCAAAATTTTCAAGAGAATTGTTTCTGATCATCTAAAGAAATAGCACATGGACTTTTTTAATGCATTATGGGCTGACAACATTACCTCAAAATTTTCTACTCGAAACTCACCATTTTTTATACTTCCTCCTAACATATTTTTTTGTTCATCATTGTTATCCCAAAAAGCGTAGGAAATTTAATGTCCTACAATGTAGACCAGAATTAATGCCCTATTCATATCAAAAGAAGAAAGAGAGAAAGCCGAGAAACATATTGATGAACATCAACAAACCATTAAGCGTTTGTTCAATGATAAATCCTCTTCTCAAAAAAATTTTAAGTAGGTGATGGGATCAAATGCATGATGAAAAGGGTTAGCATTTGGAATTTCAAAAGTTGTGGTTGGATCCTTTCATTATTACAGAAAAAATTGGACCTCGTAGTTTTTAATTGCAAACTTTGGAAGGGAAATTTGAATTTCTTCCACTCAATACAGAACATCTAAAAATTATTTTTCTTGATTCCCTATGGGGAATTCCATGTTGTAAATATTTAATTTCAAACTTGTAATCCATTTTGTTTCAATTGTATTTTATTTTGTTGTTTGATTTTTCTTTAATTTTTGTGCGAGTTTGATCTCTTTTTTTGGAATATGTCTACTATAACCACTTGTGAAACTAACATTTCTCTATGAAATTTTGTAATTCAAGAAATTTTTTTAAAAGGATGTCTATAAACTTTTGTTTGACGTTTCTCCAAGTGTGGTAATCTTCCACTTAAAATTATAAAAATTACTTGTACATCACTACCATTTGTCCTAAAACTTATTTTTCAAATGATTTTCATTCTTATGAGGACATTTATATTACAATAGTTTTGTATGGGGTAATATCGTTAACCAATCAAAAGGAGTGTTCATGATCATCTTCTTATGTCATCCTTCCTCTTAAGGAGTCTTTTATATTTTCTTCCTTGTATGTTATGATACTTTCTTTTGAAAACTTAAATGAATAGGAAAAATCATCCTCAGATAAGGAATTGGGTAAAGCATAGAAGGTATCATCATGATTTGACCTACCATGATCATGAATTTTTATGGAATGAAATTGTAACAAACCTAGTCAAAAATTCATGTAAATAAAGTTAATAAAGGAAAATTAATAACCAAGGTCATGGAATGCTTATTTCAACCTCAATGTTGGGAAAAACATCCTAGTGTGGGTGTTAATTTGGTTTATTATGGCTACGTAAATTTCAAAAGGAAATGGAAAAGGATTTTGAAAGGAGAAATAACATTATTTACATATTATTTATGAAAATAATGGAAATTAGGAGAAAAGGAAGGTGTAAGGTCACAGGTTGCATGTGAGAAGGAAAATGAAGGAAAATAATGGAAAATTGAAGAAATTAGAGGCCTCATTTATAAAAAGGCGTCTGAGGATCAGTTGGTACCTTTTGTTAGTTCATTTTTGGATATCTCTCTCTATTCTTTCTCACATACTTTTGGAAATTTAGATTTTTCTTGGAGCCCTCTAGAATTGGATCAAGAAAATTAAAAAAAATGACAAAGACGAAAGAGGGAAGCAAAGATAAAGCAATGAAGAGAAGGATCAGGGAGTTACAACAGGTTTATTTCCAGGTATCAAATTACATGTTTGATTTCCTTGCTAGATTTGGCATGCACGGTACATTCATTTGTGGTTTTGGTTCTCCTTTTGTCATTGACATGCGTTTTTCCAAATGTGATAGTGTTCTTCAGCCTTTCCTTGAAATTTCCGGATAGCCATGGTGTGGTGGGTTCTTTTGTCTTTGGTTCAAATAGATTTATAGATGGAATCAAAGCTGAGTGGGGTGGTCTAAGGATTATTCATAAGGAATAAGAATATTGGAATGGGATATGTGGTAAAGCCTGGATGTGAACACCTTGATTGAGCCTAGGAATCCTCGATTGGTGAATGGTGAGATACATGATAAATATCAATCATGAATACCCTTTATTGGGCCTAGGAATCCCCTGACCAGTAATGGTAGGAGACATGGTAAATCCTAGCGGGTGAAGACCTCATCGACCTAGGAATCGCTTGAACAATAATGGCAGGATACACGCTAAAGCCGAGAGGTTGAGGCAAAAAAATTCCTCACAATTTAGGTGGAGATATGTGGAGGAATCCATGCTTGATTAGGGTCGAGTGATCTGGTGGGGATTGCGGTAAAACCTAGTTCTATTGATGAGGATTGAGCTACTTTTTCCTTGGGAATTCTTGGTTGTTTTTGTTGTGAGTCCCACATTCATGCTTGGACTACAACACAGGGGTTATTGTCTGAAATAAAGATTTGGTTCAACCAATATATGGTCGAGAGGTTCATGGAAGTCCCATACTTGGTTGACTTTTGCATTATTTAATAAGAGCTTCTTCTCCTTGGTATTTTATGTGTAAATTTGTTGGGTTATATGTGGATTTTATGGTTTTTATATCCTTATTATTATTTTTGGTTATATTTTGGTTAAGAGTATGTTTTATGATAGTCTTGATGAATGTCTCTCATCATGTTTTAATTATAAAATGAATGTACAATGAATTTATTACCTAATAGATGATAATGCAGCTATTGGGAAAAGGAAGCTGAATTCTTCTTTACAATTCTCAGATAAGTATGAGACCCCTATGATCATATTTTTTTTATGACCTATAGATTACATATATGTGACATACTTGATGAAATTACTCTCATGGTTAGTAAGGTTCAATAAAGTACTCGTACGAGTGATTGAATTATTATATTTTTTATTTTGTTATTTATCATTTATGAAGGTTTAATGAAGTTCTAGGCAGTGTCCTCAGACCTAGCCTTGAGAAAGTGGCTCATAAACGGGGGTTGCTAGCACAGAACTACCTAAAAAAGCCCATGATTGCTAGCATGCCTTGTTGTGGAAGAGACAAGAAGGCCTTAATCGCATGCATAGCTTGTCATGGGAGTGGTTGATGGTCCAAGGCAATAAAAAGTCAAGTTTCCTTAGGGGTTGGTCACTTGGAAGGGATGGTTTGCTCCTCAAGGTTCTATAGCATGTGTGGAATTTCAGTTTGGTTTCATTATAGTGTCACATCCTTAACTATACATGGGGAGTTGAATCACATCATATTGTCCTCTCGTCACATGTTTACCCCAACAAACTAGTTAACTTGGGCAATTGTGGGAGCAGGGTGTTGCAGAGTGGTATCAGAACATAGTTCACCCTTTGGATTGGATGGGCGATGTGTTGGTCATGCATACATTTCGTTTGCATATGTGTTATTCATGTTTGTGTTCTATGTGTTTTTTGCTTATGCATGGTGGTGGTCATGGTTGAATTTGTGTCTCCATGTGAAAGTTGATGGTATTGATGTTGGATGTAAGTATCATGAGTATTTGTCAGTTATGCATTCGTTATGCATGTTAATGTTTATAATTTGTTATGCATACATTGACATGATGATAGTTGTTGTGCATGAGGTCATGGTATGTGGTCGGCATGGTCATGCATTGATAATTGGATAATGGTTGAAATGATGTTTATATACTATTATGATTATGATTATATGCTGACATGATATCTTTATACATGTATTGTATTAATCTGGTCGATCTTGAAGACAATATATACATCCCTAAACTCTACTGAGGTATGTTTATTATGTTTTGGTTTTAGCTAACATGGTATAATTTCTGGAATAGTATCAAATATTACTACCAATATGGTGAAATACAGTTCATGAGATTCTCCCTATGGATCATATGAGAAACATGGTGTTGGGCATTATTCTAACTTAGTATACACCTTGATAATTTTGAAAGAAAAAATAATAATTTGCAAGGAAGATAATGACAGGATCATTCAGTCATAGGAGAAACAAGAAGAATTCAATGTAGTAATCCTTCATAGTTTTCCATAATTCAAAATACAGGGACCGTGTTAGATCAGCCATGGACAAGAATATAGGACTAATGGGCCATATGGAAATATATCTCATGGTGGACATAGGTCAAATAAGGATGACACGATCAGAGATGGCAGTATCTTAGATACTACAGATAGGAGAGGTGATGGACGCAAGTTCTATTATAGTTTTGGTTTTGACAAGCACTATGATCATCACCGTTATCATCCTTGTAGGAGGAGTGACAAGGGATATTTACGAGTTGAGTTCAAGAAAGAAAAGACCCTACATTTGATGGATATTTGAAGAAGTAGGAAGATGCAGAAGCGTGGTTACTTAGGATGAATAAATTCTTTGTGTTGCTGAGTACACAGATAACATGAAGTCCATAATAGCTATCTTTAAACTCAAAGGGAAAGCATACATCTGGTGGGAAGATTTGAAAAAAGTTAGAGACATCAGAATAGAAGAGGCGAGTTGGCATAAATTCAAGAGACTGTTTAGGAAAAAAATTCAGAGAGGTACTATGACAATAAAGGCAAGGAATTATATGAGCTTAATATGGGATTAATGCCAAATGAGGAGTATATGACCAAGTTCTTGGAGTTATTGAGGTATGTAACCTATTTTAAAAATGAAAAGGGTAAATTTCAAAGATTTTTCAGTGGAATTTCATTATCATATACAGATCAGATTTAGTATGATTAACCTCAGTCACTTGACGAGTTCATTGAGATAATGAAGAACTATTATGAGGATTCAAAGCATAAGACAAAATATCACCAAGGCTGGAAAGGGAAAGAAAAATCTAAAGGTAAACAACAACAGAAAAGGAAAATTCCTCAGGATGCAGGTGACAACAAAAATGTTGCACCTTATAAGAATTTCAATATAGTTAGACTAGGGACATGGCACACATCCTAGAAGGAAGTAGAATAGAGTTGATGGTATGGTACCTTTGCAGTGTTCGATATGTAGTAAGTAGCATCTGAAGAGGGATTTCCCATAGTATCAGGGTGGTAGGTCTAATATCTCCAATGCATCGGAGGGGCAGACAAGTGGGGATGTTGGGCAGAGCATTCCATGGATCTATGCAACATTGGATAGTAGGCAAACATATCACCAGGCATCTATCATTGAGATGGGCGGTAAGCTTCATGATCAAGTTTTTTCTATTTTTATTGACCTTAGATCTAATTATAGTTATGTTAACCTTGACTTGGTGTATAAGTGTGATTTTAATAAAGAAGTGCATGCAGAGTCTTGGTTAGTATAATTGGGTATAGGTACAAATAAAAGAGTTCATCATTGGGTAATATCTTGTGCGTTTGAGTTGAATTCATTAGGGGAATTTTGAGGTCTAAAATGGGCCTCATAAGGATATTATAAAATAATAGTGGAAATAATAAAATAATATTTTATTAAATCATCAAAATTTAGAGGGAAAAAAGAAAAAATTACTTTTTCAACTCGTATTTTCAATTTATCTCCCAATTTTTTTACTCAAATTTCGAGCGGGAGTACTCGTTAGATAACCAAATAATTCCTCATCTAAGGAGTACCCATGTTGTATACGTTCGATGGACTCTACTACACCGAAAATGATAAATACATGAAAAACGTGACTGCAATCAAGTTTTTCATGTATTTCTCATTTTTCATGTAGTAGGGTCCATCAAAATTATGCAACATGGGTACTCCTTGGATGAGGAATTAAATTTTCATCCAAAGAGCACTCCCGCTCGAAATTTGAGTAAAAAATTTGGGAGATAAGTTGAAAATACGAGTTGAAAAAATAGTTTTATTATTTTAATAATTTTTAATCTTTTTGTCCTTTTACTTAAAAAATGGTGAATCATCCCCCATGGTTGATATCATCATCTTAAATCCTATTAGTTCTTATAAATTTTATTTCGGTTGTACATTTTTCTTAGTAGGCCCATTTTAGACCTCAAAATTCCCCTAATGGGTATTTCTACATCATAAAATTTGAATGTATTCCCATTGAAATCATATAGTGTTCTTTTGGGTATGGATTGGTTATATATTCAAAGGACTAAGGTGGATTTCTATGAAAATTCTATTGAGTGTTCGGATGAAAATGGAGCACAAAGAATCTTACAGGGTAATAAGAAAGCAACATTAGTTAGGATGGCGAAAACTATGCATCCAAAGTGCAGTTGCAGAAAAGGGTGTGTATTACTTGCAGTACATATTTCTAGTGATAAAGGTAAGTAGGATGAGGATGTAGAATTTATGAGGAGTTACTCGATCTTGCAACAATTTTAGGATGCTTTTCTAGTATATATTTCATATTTTTCGCCTCACAAGGAAGTCCAATTCTCTATTGAATTGGTACCAAGGGAAACACCAACATGGAAGGCACCTTACAGGATGAACACACCATAGTTTGTATAGTTTAAGTTGTAGTTGAATTAAATTCTTGACAAGGGATACATCATGCCAAGTGTATCGCCTTAGGGTGCACAGGTGTTATTTGTAAAGAATAAGGGTGGTACTCTCAGGTTATGCATTGATTATAGGTAGTTCAATAAGGTAACAATCAAGAACATGTATCCATTTTCGAGGATTGATTACTTATTTGATCAGTTGAAGGGAGAAACAATGTTCTCGAATATTGATCGGATATCGAGATATCATGACGTATGCATCAAGGAAGAGGATGTTTCCAAGAAATATTTCCGTACCAGTTATGATTATTATGAGTTTGTTTTAGTTCCATTTTATTTCACTAATTCTCTAGCTACTTTTATGTGCTTGATGAATAGTATGTTGCATCCTTATCTGGAAATTTTTTTTATTGTATTCATCGATGACATCTTGATATATTGTAATAATGAGGAAGAACATGTCGAACACTTGGTAGCAGTATTGATATTGTTGAGAGAGCATCAATTGTATGCTAAGCCGAGTAAATGCATTTTCTTCCACATAAAGGTACATTACTTGGGAGTTTGTTTTTCCAAAGAAGGCATAGTACTGGATCCAAAAATGATAAGGGATATCATGGAGTGGGCAGCTCCTAGAAATGTGGATGAAGTGAAATAATTTATGGGGCTATAAAGTTACTATATTAGGTTCATAAGGAATTTCTTGCAGATTTCACATCCTATCACATATTTACAGAGGAAAGGTAAGAAATTTGAATAGACAGGGGAATGTGCAATAAGTTTTGATCAATTGAAGTAGTTGTTGAAGAATGCTCTACTGTTAAATATTTTAGATCCGGAAAAAGATTTTGTGGTTTGTAAAGATGCTTGCAAGAGAGGACTTGGTGTAGTTCTTATGCAATAGGACAAGTAGTGTGATATGAGTCATGGAAACGAAATGAGCATGAGTAGAATTACCTTACACATGATCTTGAGTTGTCACATATCATCAATGCATTGAATATGTGAAGGCATTATCTTTTTAGCAAGAGGTATGTATTGATGAGTGATCATAGTGGACTGAGGTATCTATTTAACTAGATAAATCTTAATGCCAAGAAAGCTAGATGGTTGGCCACGATCAACGATTTTGACTTTGAGATCAGGTACATTAAGGGAAAGGAGAATAGGATTATGGATGATCTTATCATGAGAGTACATGTAAATAATATAGCGGCTAGGATTTCTTATGGGGCACACTTATAGGATCGTATCTTACAGGAAAGATAGAAGGATGATAGGTAGATGGAGCTTAGGAACATATTACAGTAGGGTATAGGTGAGAAGGATGTGTATTACTATCTTACAGTAGAAGGTTTCATCAAATTTAGCGACAAGATATATTTTCCAGACAACAACGCACTCAAGAAGAATATCTTGAATTAGTTTAATACTAAGCCATATTCAAGTCATATAGGATACTAGAAAACATTGATAGAGGTGAATAAGTCTTATCATTAACCAAATTTGAAAAATGAAGTGATGGATTATATGGCTAGATGTTTGGATTATTAGTAGGTGACGGCAAAGTGTAATAATCCAGGTGGATTACCAAAGCCTGTTATGATTCCAGAGTGGAAGTGGGAGGTCACTTCCATGGACTTCATTACAGGTTTTTTGAAGACATCTAGACAACATGATTCCATCATGGTTGTTGTATACTGGTTGACAAATATAGTGCATTTCATTCCAGTGAAGTCTAGATATTCAGCTAGTGATGTGGCATGGGTTTTCATCATAGGTGTAATGAGGCTACATAGTGCTCCATTGAAAATTGTCTCATATAGGGATGTTAAGTTCACTACCAAGTTTTGGAAAGACCTGTCTGAAAGTTTGGGGATAGATTTGACCTTTAGCACTGTTTATCATCCATAGAAAAATGGATAGACAAAGAGGTTCAATTTAATATCAGAGGAAGTTTTGACGATGTATGTGATGCATGACCAGAGGATATGGGAGGAGTACCTTATTTTGTTTGAGTTTTCTTACAAAAATGGTTACCATGAGTCACTGAAGGCAAGTCCATTGGAGGAAATTTATGGTAAAAGTTGTAATACTCCCATAAGTTTGAGTGATATAATGAACAGGGTTTTGATAGGACTAGATTTGTTGGAAGAAATAGAGCAGGAGTTTAAATTAATCAAGAAGAATCTAAAGGAAGCACATGACAGGAAGAAAATTTATGAAAATCAAAATAGGATGTCTAAAGAGTTTGAGGTTGGGGAACAAGTGTACTTGCATATCATGTTGCAAATAATAAGAGGGGGGGTGAATCAATATTAATTTCAATTAGTATTATTATTAATATTTTAGATCATTAGTTATTCTTCAATTACTATCAGTGGTTGTACAATGATAGCAGTAAAAAAAAGGAACACAAATGCACACAGTTTTTAAGGTGTAAACCCCCTCCAGGACAAAAACCACCTGAATGATTTTATAATAGTTCTTTAATATTAAACTCCAATTGAAAATAAAGCTCCAACTTCCTAGAATCTAGAAAATAATTCTTCTCCAACTCCCACTGGATGGACGCTCCAGCGCCCGAGATTCTTCATTATTCAACTGAATGGATGCCCCAACACCTAGTGAGCTACAAATCACCCTAGCAGCACCCTTACACCCTGCATTTTTCACAGGCTTGAACCTATTGGTGACTTCATGCACCAACCTAGCACCACCCTACCACCATATAGAATAATAAAAGAATAATGGAATTTCGTATCAGGGAAAATGGTCCACTTTAAAATGATATAGAATGATGTAGAAGAAGAACACACACTAGACCATAACCCCAACTATGACACAAATTCCTAATGATGAACCTAGACCACCCAACACTGCCTCTCAATTCTTGGTAGATAGACACTTGTAAGAATTTTACAATGATGCTTTTACAATGACTGAGTACAATGATACCTTTACAATGATTGTATGTAATGCTGCCCTCATCAAGACTTCATGTGGTGAACTTCTTGTTGTTTTTTTGCACCTTGATTGCTGGTCTTGTCATGCTACCCTTTCTCACTCTTCAGAACATTAGATCATGCATTGATTCTTATCTTGATGAATATATAATACCTGAAAAAAATCTTCAAGGAAATACCCATAACATGATAATGTAAAACTTACCTCATCCTATAGAGCATATGTCAGTGCTAAACAAAAAAAAACAAATTAGAATACAAAGAACCTAATGCAATTAAGAGATGAACATGCATATACAGAATACAATTACCTAGATCTTACCTCTACTTCACCTTTCTTTTCTTTGTTGCACTAGAAAGTGTGGTCCTTTGCAGCCCTTGACAGCACATGATCTAGATTTTTCTTGCCTTCTAGGAGCTTGATATTGAATCTGGTGTATCTCTGTCATTTTAGATCCCTAATATGTGATTTTTGGTCCTATAGTATTCCTATGAGTATTCTATCCAATTCCACAGGTTTTGACCCAATTTGGATTCTTCAAGGAAAATTTATGCCCAATCTCTCACAATGACCTAATTATGGATTGGTTCAGTAGAGCGAACTTGTATGGTGTGCCAGGTGTCATTGTTTCTTCATTCAGCTTTGGAATTTCTATGAAAAACATTATATTCCATGCACTATTTTCCACTTTTTTACATAATTCCAATCTAATACTCAGAAAGAGAGTTATGATGATTTTCCCAAGGTCACCTCTTTGAGATGAAGTTCAACAACCTGCAAAAACCCTAACTTCCACATATCATATCTCCAAAAATGTTGTGCACTAGGATCTGAAATTTGTACAGGATATTCCTCACGATTGCAGCTTTGCCTCATAAAAATTTCAGGTTATGAACCTTCGTAGAAAAAATGTTATAGAGAAAATTAAATGATGACTTGTTTCGAGTAGCGAAATCCCTACATGAGGAGCATATGGGGATCACAATTTATATAAATGCTTAGGTTGAGAGGGACTTCAATAACTGAACGTGGGAGGGATTTTAGGAGCTTAAAATTATTAATTATTTACTTTTCAGTGACCACAACCAATTATTAGTGTCATGCCACAACCCCATGGGGTTTTAGCCCACTAATTAGGGTTACTAAATTCAAACATGACTATCTCTCAAACAGTGAAAAATTATGTGGTGTGCCATATATAAAAAGAAACATCTCGACAAGTAGAAATGACAAAAAATAACCTTGAATTGGAATATAGTAATTTGGTAGGTCAAAATTCCTATGAAATATTAGGGTAGCCCCTGGTGCTGCTTGGGTTGACATCAGCTACAACCACTGATCAACAATCTCCCCCTTTGGTATTTCCATCTTTGACATCAATGGCAAAGGGTAACTCCCCCTGACACACAACCATCCTGTGGAACTATACACACTTCCACTACCCCTTTATATTCTGAATAAGGAAAATATAATGAGAAATTGGGAGAATCCCAAGCTTCTGGTGAAGATATTCAAATGATTCACGAGGTAAAGGTTTAGTGAAGATATCAAAGATTTGTTATTTTGTACCAACATATTCAAGTTTGATATTCTTTTCAGTGAATTTTTCTCTAACAAAATAATATTTGATCGGAATTTTTTTTGTTTTTTAATGCATGACAGGATTCTTGGAGATGCTGGTGGCACTAGTGTTGTCACAGAAGGTGGGAATATACTTGCTGAATTGTACTTGAATATCTTGCAAAGTTTGTTTCATCCAAAGGAATTGAGTATAACAAGTTGCCGTTGCAATGTATTTTGCTTCCATTGTAGATAATGAGATTGAGGTTTTCTTTTTGCTTAACCATGATACGAGACAACCACCTAGATAGAATGTTGCTCCACTAGTACTCTTACGATCATCAACACTTCCTCCCCAATTTGCATCTGTAAAGGCTTGAATAATGATATTGTTTCCCTTGGGATACCACAAGCCATATTTTGTTGTGCCCTTTAGATATCGAAGAATTATTTTGACAGCAATAATATGTGATTATTTTGGTGTTGCTTGGAATCCTTCTACTTGTCCAACTGCTTGCATAACATCTGGCTGGGAGGTTGTTACATATAGAAGACTACCAATCATAGATCTGTACAACCTTTGATCCACATCCTTAGATGAGTTGTCTATTCTCAATTTGCAACCTATTACCATCAGAGTAAGGATGGGTTTGCAATCTTCCATTTTGAATTTCTTGAGCATTTCATTGATGTAATTGGTTTGACATATAAATATTCCCTTCTCTTGCTGAGATATTTGAAGCCCTAAGAAGTATTTTAGCTCACCAAATAAAGACATCTCGAACTCACTTTGCATAATTGTAGAAGAGTTCTTACTTAGTCGATCATCATTTCTCCCAAATATTATATCATCCACATATACCTCAATGATTGTTAAATTATCTTTATCTATTTGTACATAAAGATTTCTATCAGCAGTACCTTTCATGAACCCTTGTTGATGTATATATCCATCAAGATGAGCACACCATGCTCTAGGATCCTTCTTGAGACCATATAGATCCTTCTTTAACTTGCAAACATCATCTTATTTTTATGATAGTAGAAAACCTTCAAGTTGTTCAATGTAAACTTCTTCTTCTAATTCACCATTCAGAAATGCTGACTTAACATCCATTTCATAGACTTTGATTTTTCTTGAACATGAATAGGCGAGAAAAATTTGGATGGCTTCCATTCTAGAAATTGGTGCAAATTTTTCGTCGAAATCAATTCCTTCCACTTGTCCATAGCCCTTGCAAACCAATCTTGCTTTTTTTCTGGTAACATGTACATCTTCATTCAATTTTTTCTTGGACACCCATTTGTTCCCAATGAAATTTTTATCTTTTGGTCATGGAATTAATTCCCAGGTGTTATTCTTCTCGATTTGATCCAATTCTTATTCATAGCTGCTACCCAATGTTCATTCTAGATGGCTTCCTCAAAACTACTAGGCTCAAAGGTTGCTAGAAAATCAATATGAGCTTGCTGTGATGAACAAAGTTGTTGACCTTCATTTATGTCACCAATGATTTGATTTGATGGATGGTTCTTTTGAATCCATTATTTTGTTCTCTTTGGAGTAGCTTCTTGTTGTTTTTCTGGTATATCTGGATCATCATTATTTACTTCTTCTTGGTTGATAGTTGCTTCTTGTTCTAGAATTTTCTCTGTGTCTTTTTCAGCCTCTGTCTCAAGTTTCAAAGATTCTAGATCCTCATCATTATTCATTAGAACACCATCTTCGTCAAATGTAACATTTATGCTCTCCACTATCTATTTTCGTCTTAGATTATAGAATTTATAGGCCTTTCTTTTGCATGAGTAACCAACAAATATACCTTCCTCAACATGTGATTCAAACTTACCCAAATTTTAATCTTCTCTTTTGATATAACATTTGCTTCCAAATATTCTAAACTATTTTACATTAGCCAGTTTTCCTTTCTATAATTCATATAGGGTCTTGTTGCAATTATTTTTTATAGGAATTCGGTTGATAATGAAGACTATCGTATCGATTGCTTGAACCCAAAATTTTTCATCCAATTTTGAGTCCTTCAACATTGTTCTACCCATTTCTTGTATGGTTTTGTTCTTTCGTTCAGTAACTCCATTTTGTTGAGGTGTTTGTGCTATTTAAAATTGTATTTTTATTCCATTTTCGTCACAATATTGCTGAAATAATTTGGAAGTAAATTCTCTGCCATTATCTGATCTTAAACACTTTATTTTGAAATGAGTTTCATTTTCGACCAAGTCCATGTAGATCTTAAAGCACTGAAATGCTTCAGAATTTTTCTTTAGGAAACTGGCGGCTTTCATCCTGGTATAATCATCTATCATTAACATGAAATATAATTCTCCATCTATGCCTTTTGTTCTCACAGGACCACATAGATCAGTATGTGTCAATTCCAATGGATGTGATGCAAAGTGGATTTTTTTTTTTTTTTAAATTCAAATTTTATCTGCTCTTCATGCCAACAGGCCTCACATAGTGTGTTGGAAGGTTTTGAGATTTTCGACATTTCTCGTACTTCTTCCTTTTTTCTTATCCCGACAAGACTGTTAAAGTTTATGTGACCCATTCGTTTTTGCCATAGCCAAATTTCACCTTCTTCAGCTAGTAGACATGCTTTAGTCGCTTCATCCAGAACATATACGTCATTTAGAGCTCGAATTGCTGTAGCCACAATTTTACCATACCTGCCTTTCTTGATTTCACATTTTGTGGATTTGAATAACATTGTGCACCTTGATCACGCATTTCTCCAACACTGAGCAGATTTTGATTCATGTTTTCAACCAATAGAACATTCTTGGCTAGAACATATTTTCTTCTGAGAGTGACGGTACCTGATCCTATAACATTTGAAGATCCATAATTTCCAAAGGATACGATTCCATCCTTCTTCCCTTTCAGAGATACACATTTCTTTCTATCTCTAGTCATATGTGTTGAGCAACCGCTATCAAAATACCACACATATTTGTTGTTTTGAGCCTTGAGAATGAGAGCGCAATTATCAATATTCTTCTTCTTCTTCCATGTTCATTCATTTTGTGGATTTGAAGATTCTTCTCAAGGATTTTCAATTTTGTAGTCTCTGGCTATGTGTCCAAAGTTTCAACATTTTTAACATTCCATATTATTTCTTAAATGTTCAAATCTATTGATCTTTCGTTAAGCTCGGGAGGTTCATATTTGAAAGATCTCTTGGAGATGTATTGGTTCCTAGGGTACGTGCGACATTCTACAGCTTTATGACCAAATTTTCCACATGAATAAAAATAGCCATGAAAAATATTCTGGTACCTGGATGTAAATCTTCGTTGAGGAATCTTGATGAGTTATTCCAATGCCCTTGAGTTGTTGGCATAGTTTTGGACATTTCTTCCCTTCTTCACTTCCTTACGCAACGAGACTACTTCTACTTATAATGCTTCCCTTTCTTGGTTGCTTTCTTCCAACTTATTTTGAAGTGATTCTTCAATACATTTCTGTTCTTCAAATTCAATTTTGAGACCTTGAACTTGTTCTTCAAGAGTATTGGAACAAATCTTCTCAGCCTTAAGCTCTTTCATAAGCTTGATTTCCTCCTTAGAAAATTCTTCTGTGGTCAACCCTTCTTCTTCGTTGTTTGATACCTCTTGTTTATTGTGTTTGGATGATGAGCTATCTTCTTTAGAATCCTTTATTTTGGCCTTGATTGTTGAATTTCTTAAATCCTTTATTTCCTTTTGAGTTTCCATCACTTCTATTTGGACATTTTGTTGCGAAATGCACAACCTCACCACAGCCAAAACATATCAATGGAAGTTTACCTTTGAATTTCCCTTACCAATTTTTAGTTTTCTCATAAAGTAAGCATATTCTCCATCTAAAATACCTTCTTCATCATCTTCCTTTTCTTCACACTTGTAGGTGCAATTCTGTTACTTTGAAGGTTGTTTGTCCTTATTGGTTTTATATATGCAACAAACACAATTTTTATATGCGAAGTACCCTCTTCTTCAACAAGTCTCATTTCATATGCTATGAGAACTCCATGTAATTCCTCTTTGCTGAGTTTGTCTAGATTTGTACTGTATTCTAAGACCATGTTGTGCTATACAATAACCCCCATTTATTTTAATAAATGGGGACCCTTTAAAAATAATTAGGAAATTCATTTCATTTATACATTAAGTAAAAAAAAACTTTAGGAAATAAAGTTTATTTTGTTTTTTCGCTTTCATTCCTTAGTGCACATCTCAATTTTCATAGCTTACAAACTTAAACGAATTAAAATCCACTAATTCATGCAGGCTGCAATATGCGCTAATCTCTTTCCAAAATCATATCAAAATCTTATTGCAAACACTTCAATCACCGTTATAAACCAAAATTGCATCGCGTCTCATTTAAACGATCAAAGTTATAAGAAATTTGGTGAAAGTTGTGATTATGCAGATGTGATGAGCGAATAAAAAAATAAACATAAAGTTCCAAATTCCGATAAAGTGTAGTCGTTTGACTTCTTAAATGCGCACTTCACATTTCACAAGACTTAAATCAAGGCAAACTCATTTACCGCATAAAAGTTGCGATGTGAGATTTGTGCAGATCGTGTTTTGTAGGATTTATGGGTAACATCATAAATGAAAAAAGTTATAAGTTGTGATATGCGATATATTGCAATTAATTACTCAAGCATGCAAAATGACTCATTTTAAATCAAACTGAATATGCAATCCAACATCTTAAATTGATAGATAGATACTTCACGTCAAGCTGTAAGAGATTTGATTTTAAATTATTATTGATGATTAATGGAATTTAATAGAAATAAGGTTTTGATATATTCATATATACTTAGAGCATATTTTGAAATGATTGAATGCTAGATTTGTTTCAAATTATTTTTCCTATATGTTCTCTATATTTTTAATATTTTCTCTGTTCCCTTGAAATCAGGAAACCACTAAATGAAGCGAGGGAAATAGAAATGAGAAAGAAAGGCAAAGAAATTTCCTAAGCACTATCTACCGAAAACTTAGATATCTCTCCCCTATCCTTAGACACCACCTGCAACAAGGATTGTGGAAGTTATTCATGGGAGGTAATGTATAAGCTTTTCGAGGATGAAAAGCCAAGGGTAATAATCAAAGTTGCTTTAGCATGCATGTTTTTTCCTTCAGACCATACCTACTTTGACATTGCATTCTCATTCATCCATAAGGTAGCAACAAGGCCAAAGACTCTCCCCTATACAGATATGGTTAAGTGGGTAATTGACCACTTAAACGTAGAAGATAGAACATTCAAGGATTCAAAAGGTGATAATATTGATTCGTTTATGGCAAAAGATTTGAGGATAATGTACCACCTACCCGCCCCATAGCAGAATTATGACAAAGCTTTTCTTCAAAGATTTAGAGCAAAACATCCAGAACTGATGAAATTCATAAAGGAATGGAAGGAAGAACAGGACAAGCTTAAACAAGATAAACTTGATACATACCCAATAGCAGAAATTCCTTCCCCTTATTATTATGCTGCTGGTATATTTCTATATTATTTGTAGAACCTAATATTAATATGTTTTATTTAGATTAGGTCCCATTGATTAACGCAATCATCAATTCCTTAATTTTGAATTGGGAAAATATCCTATCTGATAATTTATCCAGAAACATCATGGAGTATAGGAATAAAAGAAGTGTTTCATCTAGAGAAATACCCACCTTATATCAGTGCCTATGTAATGGATGAAATTTGCTTTTCTTCTAATTTTCCTACCATGGGATGGAAATGGACAGCCCAAGATCCTACCCCAATCCATTTACCATAGAGCCCTTTGGGATTCAGACTTACATTTGCATTTTAGAAAATTTTCCATAGAGTCATGTTGCCTATGCACCAGATGATATTCAATGATAAATCCCCTAGGGTTTCCAAAGAGGCTAGTACAAACATTTTGTCTATTGCTAGATGGTTCACACAGGAAATTTTCACTTATGTCAGAGTATTCGGGAGTTATGCTTCTCCTCACTTATTTCCATATTATGTTCCTGAAAAATTACTTGCACGAGAGATAACCTACCATCTTGTTGTAAATGGTATTTCAAAACATTTTAAAGATGCTAATAAGGTTGTTTGGCCTAATTTCCCTTTACAGTGTGGTAATTTTTCACTTTTTGATATTGGTCATGCCTACAAGGAAGTGTCGATAGTCAATCTATTGAATTTCGTTGTAATGCCAAGATGGCCATATGATCCGAATGATGTAATTAAAAAATACATCACAGAGCTCAAAGTAAAACCTTTTGTGAAAGAGATAGATAGATTTGATGATTTCTTTAAAGGCATTGAAATTTTTTCAAATGTACTTAAGTTTGCATCCAGTCAACTCAATCAAGATGACTTGGAAGCATTCCAAGCATATAGAAGTAAAATATTGAAAAATATTCCTCTATATTTATTGACTATTGAAGATGTCAACATACATATTCCAAGTATTAGATTGAATAATGAAGTGAAATACATGTCTAAAGATGAGTCAAGACAATCATAGCATCAATCTCACTATTCAGATCATTCTGGAATAGAATTCGAAAATAGAAAGGAAAACCCAGAAAAGATAATTGATCAAGTAATCTAAGAGATTGAGATGCAAGAGAAAAGAGGAAGCAATGGAATAGAGTCAACTTCTGAAGAAGTTTAGCACATTCAGAATACACTTGATCAGTCAGAAAAGTCCCAACCAAAGAATTTGAATAGTGAATGGGATGAGTTTTCTAAGTCAATAAATACTCCTTAAAAAAATCCCAATACTCATCAAGCTGCCATTTTTCAGACACCTGAACATTCCCAAAAGCTAGTGGAAATTGTTACTCCACTACAACAAGTTCCTAAAACTCATGATTGAGAAATTATCCTAGCTTATCCCACAGAAAATATAGTGTTACAAGTTGAGGAAATTCCTTCGCTCGATGTCTTCTACAGTCTTAGTCATAAAGTTGTAGTCAAGAGAAGAAAAAGGAGAAGAATTGATGAGACAGTCTCAGATATTACAAATGAATATGTTGATGTTTTGTGGAAAGATCCTTTAGGTGATCCTACTAAACATTTAACCAAACTCTCACAGTTTGCAGGGGCATATGCTACTTCCACTGTTAATAAATATACTGAGGTTAAAATGTTACTAAAGCAGAGGGAAGACAGAATACAAGAATTATAGAAACTATTAAATCAATAAAATTCTAACTCCAACGAGCAAATGAAATTTAAAATGTCCCAATTTTAGAAGGATTTCGAAAGTCTTAATTTATAGCATCAAGTACAACTCATTGAGAAGAAAACAAAATTGGAAGAAGCAATCAAGAAATTATAGAGCCAGCCACAGTTAGAGAAATTCATAAAGGAAGAATTGGATGTGAATGCTAAGTTAAATCAACAAAAATAAGTATTTTTCCAACAAGCTTCCATTACTGGCTCTTATTGTGACTTGAGTGAAATATTGATCCAGCAAGTAGCTATCCAGAAACTTAAATGTGAAAAGATCAAGAAGAAAATCAATGAACAGATTCAATGGAAAGCGTCAGAATTAGCCAAGGAAGTTGGTCTACCCCAGATAGACAAATCCCACAATTAGATCATATTTAAGGATTGGGAAGCACAGATAAAGCAAGCAGAGAAAGTAGCAGTGAAAGCATCAAATATGACAAAAGAAATTGCCGAATATCTATTTGAACAACTGTTGAAAGCAGAATTATCAAAGAGTGCACGTCTGAAGTTCTCTTAGAATTCAAACAGCTGGAAACAAAGTGGAAACAAAAGGTAGAAATGAAGGATGAATCAATTAAAAAAGTAAATAAGTTTGATCAAGAAAATTATTGGAATTTTATGATTAAACCTTATCATGAGTACCAGACCCTACAGTCTTTAACGAATTCAACAAGAAGATCACAACCAACACTCTCAAATGAAATATTCAAGGGATAGGTCATATCAAATATTTCACAACCATCTTAGCTCAAGCCCATGCTAGATATTTTTCAACATTAAGGTCAAACCAAAAAGAAAGATCAGAATTCATAAACCATATTGTTACTTTATTTTCCTAGATTGTAGTTAAAGTTAGTATTACAAGGATGGTTGTTTGAAAACTCCTCTATTTTTATGTAATAATCTATTTTTAAAACATAGTTAGTTTATTATTTAAATGCCTCTCATGAATTTAGAGAAGGGTCCAAAAAATTGTCAAAAAAAATTGCAAAGAATGCACTATTGTAAGTTTTTGAATGCTTTGATGAATTAATGGAACACGGTCTGTTATCGTTTGACATTTGAATTTGTTTAACCGATGTTGCACTACTGTACTCTTTAAATTGTTTTGAAGTGCAAAGGAGCACATATCTACTGTGAGTTTACATGAGTAGAACTTCAGACTTATGGTACTTCTATTCACTTGTATTAAGTCTTTCTTTCTAGATTGACATTCATCTTTTTATTGCATTATATATTTGAGACGTCATTATATATGAATGTTACATGCACTTGTGTACTAATATTTGTCTATGTTTTCTTATCTAATATATAATCACACATATGAATGCGATATACTTATCACAATTCTTCTAATCAAACTATTTTGTTAGAAGGATCATCTTACATAATTTTCATCTCTTTCGACTATTAAATAATCTACATTACTAATAGTTGAAAGATATCTTTTTAGATCACATAAAAGAATAAACACCCTGTGTATATAGTAGAATATATAGTTTAGATATATGTATGTGATAGATTAAAATCATTTTACATTATATGTTGTATAATCAAAACACACCCCAAAATAATCCTTATTGGTGAACTGGTCACACTACGCCCAGTCAGAGCCACTACACCCAATGAAAAAGTAGCTGCTTTAAGGTCCAGACCGGGTGGTTTTCCCCCATGTTGTGGCAAAAAATTTGGATGCCTCAACATTTTTGGCACTAGAAGGAGGGCCTTGTGAATGGCAAGAAAGTCTGATTAATCTAAAGGTCAATCTAAAAGTCTCTCTCCCTCCAGATCCCCATCAACTTCCAGAAAATTATCTAGATCTTCATCTTTAAAATATGAAGTTGATCATCCTTCTCCTAAGTCTCATAGTGACACTCAACCCATACTATCTCCCGATTTTCATCAAAATTCCCCTGAAGTTCAGTATTTGATAGAAAATTTAGAGAGAGTATCCATTTCTACTGAAAAGCCTGAATCTTCTCAAAAATTGGATATCATTATTTCGTCTTCTTTACAGCCTTGCATAATATTAACTCGATCAGAAAGTCAAAAGGAAGGAATTATTCCTTTTGAATTTCCCATCGATATAACTTGAAAGAGACTAAAGAGAACTCATTGAGATTCAATCTCCAACGATATTTTATCTCATTCACCGCCATTACCTCCACTCATCTCCACCACTTCCATTCCAACAATCAGTGTTACTTTAACCACTTACAGTACTCAAACTACTATCCCTTCAACTAGTTCTAGCACTAAGCCTGCCACTTCTTCAACTCAAACTCAATCCATCACATCCAATCAAGGTCCAATGGCAGGCCGACTACCTCCACCAAATGTACAACCATGGAACAATCTAGTGGTCATAAATATGCCCGCTCCTCTTCATGCTCTACCAAAAGCACCTGAAAGATGGTTACCTAAGTTTAATTCCAATGATGGTCTTCCGATAGAAGAACACATTCATAATTATATGTTAGCCATCCATCTAAAAGAAGTAGTTGAAGAGGATTGTGTTGCAAGATTATTTCCATAGACACTCACAGGATCTATAGGATCCTCGTATTTTTCACTGCCTACGCGCTCTATAACTAGTTGGAAAATGTTTGAAGAACAATTTCTAGATTATTTTTGGGGCGACAGGACCACTACTACGCTTATCAATGATTTATTAAATCTAAAAGCTAAATCGGGTGAGAAAATAAAATATTTTAATTCAACATTTAATAAATTGCTCAATAAAATTCCTGCTACATCAGTTCTTGGCACAAAAGTTCAAACTGAGTGGTATATTTCACCTCTCCAATCCAATATAGCTATTTGTGTTGATAGAGAAAAAATTTCGACACTTGCAAAAAACATGAAGGAATCTCTATCTGTAGAGAAATACATAACCACTCTTTTAGAAGAAGAATTCTCAAGAACATAGAAAATCAAATAAGGTATCCTTCAAAGATGATTCGAAAAATAATCCATCTAAAGACTTGTTTGATGTAGATGGTCTTCAAAATTTTTTGAATACTATGAAAAATGAGATTGAAGATATCAAGAAACAAGTCGTTGAAAGTTCTAGTACAAAAACGACTTTCAGACCCTTCAATAAAGGTCAATTCTCTAATACTCAACCACCGAAAATCATATCTAATGCTGATTTTGATCAAGATATGGAGGAAGAGAAAAAAAAGGAAGAATAAAATGAAGAAGAAGTAGTTGAACTAAATGGAATGTGGGATTTCATTCTACCAAGTGAAGAACAACAAGAAGCTTTACCTGTGAGTACAAGAAGCAAAAATACTACTGAAGCAACACAGCCAAGTCAACAACAGAAGAATTCAATTGTTGCTAAGGATAAAATGGTAAGTAAAAATTCTACTTCAAAGGCTACGCAAAAAAATCATGTTACTTTAGATACTCCACATACATCAAAGACAATGGTAGTCTCAGAAACTATTGAGTATAATGTAATTGAAGATATGAAGAAAACTAGGGCCAACATTTCAATTCATGAGCTTACTAAATTAAAGAAGCAACAAAATATCTTACTTAGAGACTTGAATATAGTTCATGCTTTGGCTTTACCAGCTCCAGTAGTAGAGAAAGCTACTAACGAATTGGGTAATCAACCTTCTTCAACTAAAATTGATGCTACAGACTTTATTATGATAGGTGATCGATCCATCCCTCATACTCCTCCATTTCTCTTGACCTATGAGATATTTAACAAAAACATTCATAATTGTTTAATAGACTTAGGGGCCTCCTCTAATATAATGAAAAAATCATTTTGTGCTAAGTTGAATATAACTCCTCGTAGTTCTCCTATTCATATAGTACAACTTGATAGAACCAGAGTAGAGGTGGTAGGAGAAATAAATTTTGTTTCTCTTAGATTGTCATCAAATCCCAAGGTTGCTCAAATAATCAATATATTGGTGGCTAATATTCCTAAGTTTTACGGTTCAGTACTAAGCAGAGATTGGTCTGAAAAAATTCATGGATATTTTGCAACAGACTGGTCGCATATGTGGCTACAATACAATGGAAAGCCAAATCAAATCGGGATAGACCGTGAAAATTTCATGAAACATAGAGTCACCGATCTTGAAGGAATAAATGAGCCAGTACAATTCAATAACAACATCATTGGAAACTACTCAATAGAATCATTTTTGGTAGATTTCAATGCTCAACCATCAACCTTTTTTGATAATGTAGTTATTTCTCAGATCGAGAAGTTTTCCCAGTCAGACATTTCAAAATGTATAAATTTTGTAGATAAACCAGTAGTTAATTATTTATTTTGGAATCTTTATTTTGACTGTTCTAAATCTGAAGATGGTGCAGGCATTGGCTGCATTTTAGTAAGCTCAAAAGGAGAAAAATCCATGTTATCATGCAGATTTGAATTCAACTGCGCGAACAATATAGTTGAATACGAAGCATTAGTCCAAGGTTTGTACAAAGCCATTGATATTAACGTCAAATATCTAAAATTATTAGAAGATTCAGAAATCATTTTTAGACAGGTAAGAAATACCATTTATTGTAATTCTGGACATTTAAATAATTACGAACCATTAGTCCAAGAATTAACCATTAATTTCTTAGCCTTTATTATTTCTTTCGTGCCTAGAATGCAGAATGCTAGTGCAGATCTATTGGCTAATGTAGCATCAAAGTTAATTCCATCCCAAGGGTTTAGTCCTAATAGATTTTCCATTGAATTAATTTTTAGACCATCTATTCCTGAAAATATTACCAATTGGAGAGTATTCAATCATGATTCAGATATCATAGTTTTTTTAACATTTGAAGGATCTTATTATAGTCAAATTTTGGATGAAAATGAACATGACATTCAGGTTAAGGAAGAACAGGATGAAAATCCAATTCCAAATTCAGTTTCCAAGTTAGAAGACCTCTATGATCTGAAAGGTAGGTTTAAAAGAGTTACTAACTCAAGAACTAAAAGCTCTACCTTAAGATTTGAGTTAGTAAATATAGGAACTGACGATAAACCGCAGAATGTCAATTTAGGTCTTGGTCTATCTTCTGAAGAAAGATTATCATTTATCAGGTTGTTTAGAATGTACAAAAGTGTTTTTTCTTGGGATTATATTGATCTCAAAACATATGATACTTATGTGATTCAACACACAATTACTGTGATTTCATATGAGAAACATATACAACAAAAATTGAGGAAGATTCACCCGAATATCGAAAAAAAAAAAAAAAAAAAAAACTAAACAAACTCCTCAAAGAAAAGATCATCATTCCAGTTAGTAATTCTAAATGGGTTTCAAATTTGGTACCTGTTAGGAAGAAAAATGGAGATATTAGAATTTTACTGATTTTAGGAATTTAAACAAAGAATCTCAAAAGGACAACTTTCCATTGCCAACCATGGAATGAGTACTGCAAATAGTAGTTGGTTCTAAATTTATGTCTTTTCTAGATGGATTCTCAGGTTATAACCAAATTCTCGTACATTCAGATGACAGAATAAATACTACATTCAGGACTAAGTATGGAACTTACACCTATCAAAATATGCAGTTTGGATTAATTAATGTAGTTGCCACTTTTTGGAGAGCTATGGATACAACTTTTAGGGGGCTTATCAATAAATCAGTGGTTATTAATTTAGATGGCATTACAGTATTTTCTAAAGAAGTAACCAATTATGTGAGAGACCTAAAGCAATTCTTTGAGCGATGTAAAAGGTATGGAATCTCATTAAACCCAAAGAAATCATTTTTTTTCTTTAGAGGAAGGAAAAATTTTAGGATTCATTGTACCAAAGAAAGGTATCTATATCGATCCTGAAAGAATTGAAGAGATTAAAAGAATTCTTTTCCCTCATAACAAGAAAGCTATGTAGTCATTTATTAGGAAAATTAATTTTGTTAAAAGGTTTTTCCCTGAATTTTCACAAATAGTTTACCATTAAAAAACATGATTAAGAAAAATTCAGTCTTTAAATGGGGACATAATGAAAGAGAAGCATTTCATTTGACCAAACAATCTATTGTCAATGCTCCATTTCTGACTACCCCCAATTTTCTTAATCCTTTTACTTTATATACTTTTTCATCAGATACATCATACATTGTTGTTTTAGTACAGCTAAATGACTAACAAATTGAAGCGCCAATATCATTTTTTAGTTCCAATTTTTAGGGTGCAGAACTAAATTATTCATCTCTTGAAAAGCAAGCATTTTCTGTCTTTAAGACTATAAAGCATTTCATGCCATTTCTCCTAGAAACTCACACCAAAATCATAGTTCCAATCTCTGCAGTGAGACAACTATTAATGCAAAAAGAATTAGGGGAGAAAAGGGCTAACCAGGTTGATGCTTTACAAGAATATGATGTAGAAATTAGACCCTCTAAAATTGTTAGAGGTCAAAGTTTTTACATAATGCTAATAGGATCATCCCATCTATCATTAGAAGAAGATTTAGGTAACAATGTACAAATATCAGAGGTAAGCCTCAACGATGTACAATCTCAATATGTTGATCTCATATTCTATTTGAAAAATGGATATGCCCCAACCCAACTCAGTTACAAAACGAAACATGCTTTGAGATTAAAATCCAAGCAATATGAATTAATCAATGATGTACTATTTGGGATAAATTTTGATTATGTACTGTTAATATGCTTAGAAAAATCTGAAGTAGAGAAAGTCTTACAAGAACTCCATGATGGACCAGTTAGAGGACATTTTAAAGGAAATATGACAACACACAAAATCTGACATGTAGGTTACTATTGGCATACACTTTTCAAAGATGCTCATGAATATGCAATAAAATGCAAAGTGTGTCAAAGTGCATCTGGAAGACAAAGGAATCCAGCCTTCCCATTACAGCCAGTTAATATCAAACAACCATTTTAACAATGGGGATTAGATATAATCGGTGAGATTGTTCCTAACTCTTCCAAACAACATATATATATTCTCACAACTACAGATTACTTTACTAAATTGGTGGAAGAAATTCCATTCAAGGTAGCCAACTATGAGAATATCATTGATTTCATTGACCAATATATCATAACTAGATTTGGTTTACCTAATTCTTTAATTTTTGATAATGCATCTTACTTCTCAAGAACTGCCATGATGGAATTTGCAATCAGAAGAGGTTTTAAACTTAAGTATTTTTGAAATTATTACTCGCAAGGAAATGGTTTAGTAGAATCCATGAAAAAAAACTTGATTAGAATAATAAAAATACCTATTGATTAAAACCAAAAAAATTGGCAGAAGTTATTAATCTTTGCTCTTTGGGCAGATCGAATAACTCAGAAAGATTCTATTGGCACCTCTCCATTCAATCTTGTTTATGGAAAAGAATTTGTTCTTCCTATGAATGTAGTTGTTCCTTCCCTTGCCTTAGTTTAATCCATTGATGAATCTCCTTCTTTATCATTACAACAAAGACAATTTCAAATTCTTAAGATAGAAGAAGAAAGAGAAAGATCTAAACATGCTCATGCACATCATCAATAGATAGTAAAAGCTTCATTGTTTGAACTTTCGTTACTCTAAAAAAATTTCAAATTGGTGATCTGGTTTGAAATGGGACAAAGCACATGAGGAAAAAGGTAAAAATACGAATTTTCAAAATCTCTGGCTAGGTATTTTTCAAATAATTGAAGAAATAGGCCCATCAACATTCTTATTGCAGGGTCTATCAGGAAAACAATATTCTTTACTTGTTAATGGGAAGATTTTGAAAAAATACCTTTCATAGGAGCTAACCCCTTCTATTCCATGTATACTAATTCATGTGGCCTATGATATGCTCTAAGCTCTTTCCAAAGTCATATTAAAATCTTATTGCAAACACTTCAATCACCATTATAAACCAAAATTTCATCGCGCCTCATTTAAATGATCAAACTTATACACAATCTGGTGAAAGTTGTGATTACGCGGACCCAATGAGCCAATAAAGAAATAAACATAAAGTTCCAAATTTCGATAAAGAGCAGCCACTTGACTTCTTAAATTTTCACTTCGCATTTCGCAAGTCTTAACAAAAATAAAACTCATTTACCGCATAAAAGTTGCGATGTGTGATTTGCGTAGATCATGTTTCATAGGATTTATGGGTAACATCATAAATGAAAAAAGTTATAAGTTGTGATATGCGATGAATGGTAGTTAATTACTCAAGCATGTGAAATGAATCATGTAAAATCAAACTAAATATTCAATCAAACGTCTCAAATTGATCGATAGATACTTCATGTGAAGGTGTAAGAGATTTCATTTTAAATGATTATTGATGATTAATGGCATTTAATAGAAATAAGGTTTTGATAGAATCATATCTACTTTGAGCATGTTTTGAAATGATTGAACAACAAATTTGATTCAATTTTGTATTCCTCTTCATTCTCTATATTTTTAATGTTTTCTCTATTCGCTTGAAATCAGGAAACCACTTAATGGAGTGAGGGAAATATAAATGAGAAAGAAAGGAAAAGAAATTTCCCAAGCACCATCTACCGAAAACTCAGATATGTCTCCATATTCTTAGACACCACCTGCAACAAGGATTGTGGAAGTTATTTATAGGAGGCAATGTATAAGCTTTTCGAGGATGAAAATCCAAGGGTAATAGTCAATGTTTCTTCAGCAGGCGCGTTTGTTTCTTCAAACCCGAACTACTTTGACGTTGCATGCTCATTCATCCATAAGGTAGCAACAATGCCAAAGATTATCCCCTATAAAGATATGGTTAAGTGGGTAATTGACCACTTAAATGTAGAAGATAGAACATTAAGGGATTCAAAGGGCGATAATATCAGTTCATTCAGGGTAGAAGATTTGAGGACAATGTACCACCTACCGGTCCCGTAGCAGAATTATGACAAAGCTTTTCTTCAAAGCTTTAGAGAAAAATATCTAGGATGAATGTCATAAAGGAATGGAAGAAAGACCAAGGAAATCTTAAACAAGATAAACTCGGTACATACCCAATAGCACAAATTCCTTCCCCTTATTGTTATGCTACCAGTATGTTATCTAGATTATTCGCAAAACCTAATATTACTAGGTTTTCTGTAGATTGGGTCCCATTGATTGATGAAATCATCAATTCCTTAATTTTGAATGGGAAAATATCCCATCTGATAATTTAGCCAGAAACATCATGGAGTTTAGGAAGAAAAGAAGTGTTTCATCTAGCAAAATACCCCCCTTTTATATGAGTGCCTATGTCATGGACACAATTTTATTTTCTTTTAGTGTTTTTACCATGGGATGGAAATCGACAACTGAAGACCCTACCCCAATCCACAATTACCATAGATCCCTTTGGGAATTTTTACAAAATTTTCTATAGAGTTATGTTTCCTATGCACCAGATGATATTCAATGAGAAAGCACCTATGGTTTCCAAAGAGGCTAGTACAAACATTCTATTTTTTGCTAGATGGTTCGCAGTGGAAAGTCTCACTTATGTCAAAGTATTTGGGAGTTATGCTTATCCTCAAGTCCTGCCATATTATGTTCCTAAAAAATTACTTTCACGAGAGATAGACTACCATCTTGTTGTAAATGGTATTTCAAAACAGCTTGAAGATGCTAAGAAGGCGTTTTGGCCTAATTATGCGTTACAGTGCAGTACTTTTGCACTTTTTGATATTGGTCATGCCTGCAAGGAAGTGTCAAAATTTAATCTATTAAATTTGGCCGTAATTCCAATACGGCCATATGATCTGAATGATGTAATTAAAAACTGCATCACAGAGCTCAAAGTAAAACCTTTTGTGAAAGAGATAGATAAATTTGATGATTTCTTTCAAGGCATTGAAGTTTTTTTAGATGTACTTAAGTTTGCATCTAGTCAACTCAATCAAGATGACTTGGAAGTCTTCCAAGCATATAGAAGTAAAATATTATAAAATATTCCTCTCTATTTATTGACTATTGAAGATGTCAACAAACCTACTCCAAGTATTAGCTTGAATAATGAAGTGAAAGACATGTTTGAAGATGAGCCAGGACAATCAGAGCATCAATCTCACGATTTGGATCATTCTGAAAATGAATTCAAAAACGGAAAGGAAAACCTGGAAAAGATAATTTATCAAGTAATCCAAGAGATTGAGATGCAGTAGAAAAGATGAAGCAGTGGAATAGAGTCAACTTTGCAAGAAGTTCAACACAGTTAAAATACACTTGATTAGTCAGAAAAGTCCCAACCAAAGAAATTGAATATTGAATGGGGTGAGTTTTCTAAAGCAATAAATACTCCTAAAAAAAATCCCAATACTGATCAAGCTACCAGTTTTGAGACACCTGAACATTCCCAGAAGCTAATGGAAAATTTTACTCCACTACAACAAGTTCCTGAAACTCATGATCAAGAAATTATCCCGGCTTATCTCAGAGAAAAAATAGTGTTACGAGTTGAGGAAACTCCTTCGTTGGATGTCTTCTACAGTCGTAGCCATAAAGTTGTAGTCAAGAGAAGGAAAAGGAGAAGAGATGATGAGACAGTCTCAGATCTTACAAATGAATCTGTTGATGTTTTGTGGAAATATCCTCTAGCTGAGCCTACTGAACATTTAACCAAACTATCACAGTTTGTAGGGGCATATGCTACTGCCACTGTTGATAAAGCTACTGAGGTTAAAATTTTACTAAAGCAGAGAGAAGACAGAATACAAGAAGTAGAGAAACTTTTAAATCAGGAAAATTCTAACTCCATCAAGCAAATGAAATTGAAAATTTCCCAATTTTAGAAGGATTTCAAAAGTCTTAATTTACAGCATCAAGTACAACTCATTGAGAAGAAAACACAACTAGAAGAAGCAATGAAAATATTACAAAATGAGCCATAGTTAGAGCAATTGATAAAGGAAGCATTGGATGTGAATCCTAAGTTAAATCAACAACAAGAAATAATTTTCTAACAAGCTTCTATTACTGACTCTTATTGTGACCGAAGTGAAATATTGATCCAACAAGTAGCTATCTAGAAACTTGAATGTGAAAAGATCGAGAAGAAAATAAATAAACACATTCAATGGCAAGCATCTGACTTAGGAAAGGAAGCCGGTCTACCCCAGATAGACAAATCCCAAAAGCAGAACTTATTTAAAGATTGGGAAGCACAAATAAAGCAAGCAATGAAAGCATCAAAGATGAGAAAATAAATTACCGAATCTGTATGTGAACTGCTGTTGAAAGTAGAACTTATCAAATAGTGTACGTCTGAAGTGATCTCAGAAGTCAAAAAATTGGAAACAAAGTGGAAAAAAATGCAGAAATGAAGGACGAAATAATTAAAATAGTAAATAAGTTTGATCAAGAAAATTATTGGAATTTTCTGATCAAACCTTATCATCAGTACCAGACCCTGCAGTCTTTAACAGATTCAAAAAGAAGATCGTAGCCAGCACTCTCAAATGTGATATTCAAGGGACAAATCAAATCAAATATTTTGCAACCAGCTCAGTTCAAGCCCATGTTAGATATTTTTCAACTTCGGGATCAAACCCAATTGAAATCTCGGAATTCATAAAAATATTGTTACTTTATTTTCCTAGATTGTAGTTAAAGCTAGTCTTACAAGGATAGTTGTTTGAAACCTCATTTATTTTTATGTAATAATATACTTTTAAAACATAGTTAGTTTAGTATTTAAACCCCTCTCATGCATTTAGATAAGGGTCAATAAATTTGTCAAAAACATTTGCAAAGAATGCACTATTGTAAGTTTGTGAATGCTTTGATGAATTAATGGAACACAGTTTGTTATTTTTTGACATTTGAAGTTGTTTAACTGAGGTTGCACTACTGTACTCTTTAAATTGCTTTAAAGTGAAGAGAAGCAGATATATATTGTCATTTTACATAAGTATAACTCCCTACATATGGTACTTCTATTCACTTGTATTATGTCTTGATTTCTAGATTGACGGACATATTTTTATTGCATTATATATTTGAGACATCATTATATATGAATGTTACATGCACTTCTGTGCTAATATTTGTCTGTGATTTCTTATCTAATATATAATCACACATATGAATGCCATATACTTTTCACAATTCTTCTAATCAAACTATTTTGTTAGAAGGATCATCTTACATAATTTTCATCTCTTTTAACTATTAAATAATCTACATTACTAATAGTTGAAAGATATCTTTTTAGATCGCATAAAGGAAGAAACACCCCGGGTATATAGTAGAATATATAGTTTAGATAGATGTATGTGATAGATTAGAATAATTTTCCATTGCATGTTGTCTAATCAAAACACACCCCAAAATAATCCTTATTGGGAATCTGGTCCCACTACTGCCAGTCGGAGCCACTACACCAAATGGAAAAGGAGCCGCTTTAAGATCAATACCAGGTAGATTTCCCCGATGTTGTGGTAGTGAATTCTGAGGCATCAAAAAACCGATACCTTTGGGTTGAATCTCCCTGGTAACGTTCTAAGAATATTTCGTATAATAGTCTTCTCGTCAACAGGCTCTCCCAATCCTTCTAGAGTGTTGGTTATTTCATCAGCATGTTGGAAGTATGCAACAATTTTTTCGTCTTCTTTCATTCTAAGTTGCTCAAATTTTTCTCTGTATATTTGAAGCTTTTCTTCTTTAACATTTGAGTCACCTACATATATATTCTCAAGCTTGTCCCATACATTTTTGGTGGTTTTACAATCCAACACCTTATGATAACCATATTTAATAAGTCCATTGATAATAATATTATTTTCTTTTTCATCATTTACTAGATTCTTCTTACCTTGTTCATCCACGGTTGGTGTAAATCCACTTTGAACAGTGTCCCATACTTCGTAACCTTGTGCCAAGAGATAGACCTCCATTCTTCCTTTCCAGTGTGCATAATTATTTTCATTGAATAGAGGTACACCATTCTTCGTATGCTCCATGACCTCCTTCCAGCTGTCAAACTACTATTGAAGGAACCAAGCTCTGATGCCAATTGTTGGAAATACTAAGGGGGGGGTGAATCATGTTGGGGCCCTTGTTTTGAAATAAAATGGTTTTTGAGCTGCAGATAATAGGTGGAAAAACACAACCACGATAGACAAAGAGCTATCATGGTTGCAAAGAGCTAAAGAGTAGGTGGCATGACTGTTGCGAAAATAAGCACAGATGGTAGAAGGAAGCGATAAAGAACAAGCAGTGGAAATCCTAGTGATCAGGGAGATGCACCAAACAGTGGAGTGGAAAGAAAGGGAGAAATGACAATCACATTGGCCAAGGAACAAATAGGAAGGTGGCCAGCATAGGCAGAAGGTTGGCATAGTTGGGATCATAGGATAAGAGCCATAGGAGAGCTCTTTTGTTTCTGTTCATTATGTTCTCTCTCTCTCTGTTCATTATGTTATATCATATGTTATAATATTGTAATCAGTTCTACCAGGATCGCTCTGAACTATCTCTTGTTATTAATGCAATACATTATGATCTGGGGTTGATGTTCTGAGTTCTGTACTATGTTCTTAGTTTAGTTGAATGTGAGGGCTACTTTAAATTTTTTCTTGTCGGTCTGAATACGTTCATGAGTATTGTCATTTGTAGAGTATTTACACTTATTCGGAGCACCTAGTTATGTTTGTTTTATGTTATACATTATGCTTGATCGATACCTGATCTAATCCTAACCCTAGTAAGGTCACGACACGCCTTGGGTGAGACTCTCTTCTCTTCAGAGTAGGGTGAAATGTCAGCGTTGTGCTAGACTACTGCGGAAAACCTTGTTTGCCTCCATCCTGAACCTGGGTCTTGCCCAAGAGACCTTCTTCCTCACCAACAAATGGTTTTGTTTCCGGGACCTAAAATTCCATTTTTGAATTAGATCATGGTATCATGGATCTTCGAGAAATAAATATGAAACTAGTGGGATAACGACCTAGACCAGTTCATAGCTCAGTAGGCGGAGGTGAGACAGCAAAGGGAGAAAGTTGTTAAGAATTGGGTTCAATTATCTAAATCCACTAGTGATATCTACAAGATATTTTGGAGAAAGTTTCCAGAGGAGCTCTACAACTGGTTGTGGAGAATATAGGCCAAGACAGTCCAAGGAAGCTTGTGGAAGGTCTATTGCAAGTGGTTGCACGTAGATCTGGTACCACTCCATTGGTTAGATACCGATCTGACCCGAGCTGTAGATTTCTGGGTACAATCTACCTTGGAAGGATACATAGTGGAGTTTGCAGCTGAATGTTACCAGTCTTTATCGAAAGCGAAGGACATATTCAGTTCAAGGCTGCCAAGAGAGTTGTTGAAGGATATCGCTCTGTGGATCAAAGCTTTGATGGTGGAAGAAGGATTAATGGAGTTCCGAAAATTTGAGATGGAGACCTAAACCTCTAGTACTAGGGGAAGGAGTTGAGGGAGAGATGCTACAAGTATGTTGGAAAGGGGAATAGGGATATGGATTCTGAGACCTCCAGTAGGTTGAGGGAACGACGAGCACATAAGAGTGCGTAAATCGCTGAGAGGTGGCGAGAAAGGGTGATGAAGGAGTTGGAAAGACAGGAAAGGAATAGAAAAGACAAGGAGAAGGCACCTCAGATGATGAAGGAGATGGAAGGTCAGATGTGTTCCCAAGATATAGGGGGGGCAATCAAGGAAGTGCGGCAGGTGTATAGGAGCCCAACCCAAACAAAGAAGGGAAAGGAGTACGACAGAGATGACGCACACTCCAAGGAGACGTCCAATGTGGAGTTGCATGTTGCGATGGAGAAACTATTTCGAGAGGGGCCGACACCCATAATCCCAGGTAACTCTATTCCCCAAATTTCAAGTAGCTCTAGTATCGACCTTCCCTGGTACTCTATCAACCACTAGGTGAAATTTTTGTTAAGTCACGGGAATTGAGTAAGTTGAAGAGTGTTTAGTCTACAGTAGTAATAAACACTAGAAATAGTGCTATTAACACCATTTCACAGCCGAGAGTTAGGGGTTTTGTTCAAGTAACACCCACACAAGAAAGCATGACAGGATCATTTACCCAATACCCAGAGTTCTCTGGAAGGGGTAATGATTATGTGGAACAAAATTGGTACCTTTGTGAGGCCATATGGAGGGCTCGATAGACACCAGAGGTAGGTAAGTTGATATAATTTCAAACTATTCTCAGGGAGAGAGCTCTATGCTGGTTTATAAAGTGGTCTGAGGCTCATCAAAAGCCATCGATAAACAATGTAAAGAGATATTTTGTTAAGGAATTCAAATTACCCCAAACAGATTAGCAGGGTCTGTCAGAGATGTGGGAGATCAATCAGTGAGAGGGGGAAACTGCATGGGATCTAATGAGGAGATTGAAGGATGCGATTGGAAAAATCAGTTATCCAATCGATCCAAACCATTAGAGAGATTAGTTCATTAAGACCCTTCTTCCATTAACAAGATCTCCATTAACACAACAGAAGATCGAGATGTTACAAGACGCATTGGAGGAGGATATGAAAATAGAGGCCATGGTAGGATTTCCGCAAAAAATTAAAGGAGGAGCATCGGCTCAGGACCCTTCCATACTACGGTTACAACATCAGATAGCTAGCCTAGTAGAGAAACTGAAATAAATTCAACCAATGTGGATGGCAAGACCAAATGTATGGTGTACACATTGTCTAATGGAAGGACACATGGTAACCGAATGTCCCAGGTTGTGGGGTTGGAATGTGGGGACATCAGCAACAGGGGTACAAGGAGTTGTGCCAGTAGGATTAGTTACGCAGATAAACACCCAAGAAATATACCCGCCACAACACCAGTACACAGGGTTCCCGATGCAACAGAATATAGCCACAACTGAATATTGTGAGATATGCAAAATCATAGGTCATCCACCTCCGCCTATGCCCAATGTTGCAAAAATACTCCAATGTTCCGAACAACATATACTGTGAGTTCTATACTTCTACTACAGACAACATAGAGCAGTGTAGGGCTCTAGATGCATTAGCAGAATGATTGGATAGGCCTTCATATAGGGTGAATGAGGCTCCCAGGGGATGAGGGGGAGGCATGAGCAGAGGTGCACTGGAGGAAGAGGGCCAGTACGATGTTACAACTATGACCAAGAAGTTCACGTAGCCAGGGAATGTCCACTTCCTTGAAGACGTTGGTGCTCTTAGTGCAGATTTAACATGCACACAAGAAAAGACTACCCAGATCTCATTAAAACATGGGAAGAAAGAGCCAGACAAAGAGGAACAAATCTTGTAAATGCAGAGCCAAGAATAATAGAGGTTCAAGCTATGTAGAACATAGCCATAGTGATGTGAGGAGGAAAAAGAACCGGGGGAGATGCACAGACGACGGATCTCATAAAATTGATAAGGCCAGCATCTCCAAAGCCACTGTTCAGACCAGAAAGACAAAAAAAATACTTTAAAGAAGCAGCAGAAACCTTTTCCCAACTCGGGGGAAGCAAAGGCATTGAGTACAAGTACTACTATTGAAGAATGGTTCCACCTTTTTCTAAAAATTGTGAACAACGCGCCAATGTCACGAGAATCAAGCTAGTACAAGTACTACGATTGAAGAATGGTTCTGCCTATTTCTAAAAGTTGTTAACAACGCGCAAATGTTGGAACAGTTAAAGAAGAACTTGTAAAGGGTGGTGCAGGACACCACGGGACCAAGGGATTCAGCCGACACAACACAGAAATACATACGAAGAGTGAAAATAAATAAGAGAAGGATAGGGAAAGAGTTTCGGGTGAATACTCAAGTTGTGGGCTTCCAAATCAAGGACACAATGCTTGACCTAGGGTCAGATGTCAATATTTTTCCAGGAAAGACATGGGAAGCATTGGGAAGAATGAGGCTAACATATTCACCAATTCAATTCCGTATGGCAAACCAGTACTGCATTGTGCCCATATGCAGACTAGAGGAGGTCAAAGTCGAGCTTGCGGGAGTAAAGACATAAACGGACTTTGAGGTCATCAACATTATGGGGGATAAAGATCCCTATCCAGCATTGTTGGGGGTCAACTGGGCTTTTGAGAACTACACAGTAATAGATTTAAAGAAGGAACTGATGATATTTGAGGATGGAGAGGTCAGAGTCACTCAACCACTTGACCCATATCAAGGTCCCTGATACACAGTCTGTTGACAATGGAGAAGATGCTCAGCTTCTTTATCATCTTTATCAAATGACTGCAGGGAAAAGGGAAGGCTATATCAACCTGACAGCGAGGAGATCTGTGAGTTGGAGAAGTATTCAAAGCTCAGACTTAGGCTCAGAGATAGTCTGTGATGACTGGAAACAAGGGGGATATGAGACCAATACAAGAAGATGTGCCAACATCAGAAGAATCAATTGGATCGGGACTAAGGTAAGAGATTATCCAACTCTGTCCAATATGAACGATGTAAATACTTTTATTACGAGAATAGAAGATAAGGTACCAGAGGACCATAGGGTCCCACTGATGGACATGGCTTTACAATCCACATCGGCAAGGTGGTGTAGTAACCACCGCAACTCACTATCCTGATGGGACAAAGTTGCAACAACATTGAAATCCAGGTTCAAGGAAGAAGAAGGACTATGGTTCACAGAAAAATACTAAGGGGACTCAGACCCAAGGAAACATCTAAAAGAGTGTGAAGATCAAAGGAAAACTGCAGGATACCTAGAAGAGTTCTGGGTACACAAGTTTATACATTCATTGGATTTGATTCTACAAGCTTGGTACCTAACTGAAGAGAGGAAAAGAGGAACCAGCACTTGGCAAGCCGTTGTGGAGAAATTTACACAATGCTTCTTGTTTGAAGGAAAAATCGAACCAATCACCCAAGAATTGCAGGCCATTAAAAAGGTATTGTTCTTCCCAGATATTCAGTAGGAGGACGAGCAACCAAAGCATTAGACAATCGGTAGCATGTAAAAAGATAAAAAGCGAGATGGATCATGATGATCTAGAAGGTCTTAGACATCTGTACTTCGAAGAAAATGAGGGCGATTATGATATCAAAGAAGACCCAACAACAGAATTAATTCATTTGCTACCACTAAAGACCAAGAAAATGAACATTGGGACAGAAGAAAAGCCCAAACATGCATCAATCGGTGATTATTGGGATGTAGAGACGACTAAGGAGATATTCAAACAGCTACAAGAATATGAAGAATTTTTCCTATCATCGGTAGCAGAGTTGAAAGGAATAAAAGGAGACATGGGGGAGATGCATATAATTTTTAAGGCCGATGAAAGACCAATCAAGCACAGACCCTATCGGTTAAATCCAAGAGTGAAAGAAAAATTTAAGGCAAATATTGACAAGATGTTGAAGGCAGGGTTGATATTTCTAGTGGAAGAAGCAGAATGGGTAAGTCACATAGTCGTATAGAGAAAAAAGAATAAGTCTGAAATCTGAGTCTGTGTTGACTATAGGAGCTTGAATAACGCATGTATACATGACCCATTCCCTACTCCGTTCAGTGATGGGGTCCTCGACAACGTTGTTGGGAATGAGGCATATTCCTTTACGGATGGATTTTCAGGATACCATCAGGTAAGGATAGCCGCAGAATATAAGAAAAAGACAACTTTGACCACCGAATGGGGCTCCTTTGCATATCATGTAATCCCATTCAGATTGAAAAACATGCCATCAGTATTTTCACGCATTGTGATTGCAACATTCCACAAATACATCCACAAGTTACTGGAAATCTATATGGATGATTGGATTGTCTACATCCTATTAAAAGACCATGCAACGTTATTGAGGATAATTTTTGACAGGTGTAGGCAACTCCAAATTTCATTAAACCTCAAGAAGTGCATTTTTGCAGTGCCTTTTGGAACACTGCTAGGACATGTTGTATTCAACCAAGGAGTTTTCATTGATCCAGAAAAGGTCGCAACAATAATTAACATGGATGCACTAGAAGCTATAAAGAAGCTAAGATCGCTACTAGGCCACATAGGCTACTACAAGCGATTCATCCACAACTACGAGAAGATAACAACCCCATTGGAGAAGTTGTTACGTAAATTAGAGCAGTTCAGGTGGACAAAGGGTTGCACGATAGCCCTAAATACTTTGTAGGAAAAGTTGGCAAGTGCACCAATATTGGTTCACCCTGATTGGGATAAGAAGTTTCATGTCCACATTGATGCTTCTAGCATCACACTTGGAGAAATTCGAGCTCAACCAGGGGACACTTCAGTGGATCACCAAGTTTATTTTGCAAGTTGTAAGTTATCAACAGCGGAAAAAAACTACACTAAAACAGAGCGGGAAGCATTAGCAATGGTGTATTCCCTTCAAAAGTTCTGCCACTACCTACTAGGAGGATGTTTAAGTTTTTCAAAAACCATTCAGCTTTAAATTACTTAGTAAACAAATCGGTTTGAGAAGGAAGAATCTGAAGATGGCTCCTACTCTTTCAGGAGTTCACCTTTGAGGTGATAATGAAACCTGAGAGACTGAGTGTGGGGCCTGACCACCTGTCAAGGCTGGAAAATGGAGAAAATGGAGGGTCTTTGGAAAATCAGTTGCTGGATGCTAATCTTTTTAGAGTAGAAGCCATCCCAGAATACTTAGACTAGATAGAAACCTACCTGACAACAGGATAGTGCCCAAAAGAATATACAACTATCCAGAAAAGAAATCTAGTGGTCCGAGCAGGAGAGTATCAGATCATAGCAGGACACCTGTATAAGATAGGGATAGATAAAATCTTACAAAGATGTGTCCTAGATCATGAGAGGGAAGGCGCACTATGGGAATGCCACTATGGAGTCGCGGGAGGGCATGTCGGAGCAAAATCGACAGCGAGAAAAATACTGCAAGCAAGTTTACGGTGGTCGACAGTGCACATGGAAAGTAAGGAATTTGTAAAAAAATGCAATATATGTCAGAGGACGAGACGTCCATCACACAGATATGAGCTCCCACTTCACCCGTTAAAAGAACTGCAACCATTTGAGAAATGGGTAGTTGATTTTATAGGCCTGATTGCACCAGTCACAAGGCACTCACAAGCCCGATATATCATAACGGCAATAGAGTATTTGAAAAGGTGGGCAGAGGAAATTCTAGTGAAGGATTTCACAGCCAAAACAACAGCTCGATTCATATTTTAAAATATCATTAGCAGGTTTGGTTGCTCAAAAATTTTGACAAGCAATCATGGTACACATTTCATCAATGCTACCATTAGATCCTTGCTGGAAAAATTCATGGTACAACATCATAAAAGAAGTCCTTACTGTCTAGTCAATTTAGCATCCTAAATTGCTAACATAAATTATCAACTAGGGCTAGTAAACTGATGAAGTGTGGTGCACTATATGTGCTTAAGTGACCTCTTCCTTACTTCGTTGTATGTGTTTTTCTTATTTTTTTGGGGGGTTTTGTATTTTTAGTAATTAGTATGCTACTCTATGTTGAACAGATGAAATCAAATCTATGTCAAAAAAAAAAGAAAAAGAAACCTTAGACTCAAAACAGAGTGTAAATTCTATCCCTAATTAGGAAAATGATGAAAAATAGAGCATTCTAATCCATGGATATCCTAGCTTGCAAATGAACATTCATGAAATGAAAAGTAACTCAAAACACTACAACTTAATCTAATTCATTTAGTTAAATATTTGTTGGAAGATCTTGTGAAAAAGATTAATTTTAATGCAATGAGGATATTCTAAAACATAAAAGGAAATGCTGAAACAAACAGTAACTTAAAACATTATAGTGAAATATCATTCATTTGATAAAATTTTATTGGAAGAGCTTGAGAAAAATATTACTATAATGTAGTAAGGATCTCGTCTGAAATGCTAAAACAACTTATAACATTACAACTAAATCTCATTCATGAGTTAAAGGTTTATTGGAAGAGCTTGTGAAAGAGATTAATCATAATGTGATAAGGATCTTCAATGAAGCAAAACACTCAATAACTCACAATACTACAACTTAGTCCCATTCGTGAATTAGAGGTTTATTGGAAAAGATTTTGAAAGAGACTAACTACAGTATAATGAGGAATCTGATCTAAAATTGTGTGAACAAAATATTTCTTATACAGAGATTGACAGTAGGGGCTTTTACTGGTTATTTCACCTTTACTAGAAAGGATGAAACCAGAAGCTTCTGGCCCTCTTACTGACTCTGCCTAAAGAAATATAATGTAAACACTAAATAGATATGACAAATGAGGATCTTCCTTTTAACTAAATAACAGAAAATGAAATGCTAATAACTCAAAATATCACAATTGAATCCCATTCATTTAATAAAGATGTATTGGAAGAACTTGAGAAAAAAACTAACTGCAATATCATGAGGATCCTTTATCTAAGAAAATGACATGAAAAATAATGCTAAAAGCTATGATTTCAGAAAGCAATCTAAGTAAGGAAATATGACAAAACAAAATTGAAAAAAACTTATCTAGAAAACATGTAAAACCTCCTTGAATAGCAGGGGCCCTCTGCTACCAATTTGGTGTAATCCTTCTTCAGCTCCTTAAAATTGTAATCAAAACACCATCAAGGAACTTCTTTATAGAAAAAATCACAAATATACATCCCATTCCATCTTAAGCTTTGTTACAAAACACTCTCTATTCCTTTCTCTCCTTCTCCTATTTTTCACTATTTTTTCACTACCCATGATAGGAGAAAGCTTCTCCTATTTATACAAAATATGAGGAGTTATCTCATTAATGGGAGTCCATGAATCTCTCCCTCCATCTCTAGAGTTACAATCAAAATGGGAAATGATAAGACAGATGTCTTTCTAGAGTTTCAACACAACTAAGAAATGAGACACATATCCTCTTAGAGTTTCAATACAACAAGGAAGTGAGACACATATCCTCTTAGAGTTTCAATACAACAAGGAAGTGAGACACATATCCTCTTGATCCCATGATCTTCTCTAACCAAATTAGAATTTGTCCTTAGAGTACCACATAAGGGTCTTCTAGAAGTCTCCTTTTGATCTACACATGTCAACAATCTCAACCCACTTGTTAGGTATAAGCATATGCACATTATTTTCTAATTTTTAACCACAAATTCACTTAAAAAGGCTAAGAATTAATAAATTTTGGAAAAACATAAATGTGGCCCAATGATAATGAAGTGGGATGAATGTAGTGACATAGTAGTGAAATGGAGGTGATATAATGGACATAATAGTGAAAGTGCAATGGAAATGAATGACATTTTCAAGGCCCAACACTTACCATCCACAAGCCAATGGTACAGTAGAAGCATTCAATAAGATCCTGGAAAAGGGCTTAACGAATATTTGCAATGCTCAACGAGATGACTGGGACGAATGAATACCAGCAACACTATGGGTGTACAGAACAACTGTCAAGAGACTAAACAACCAGACACCATTCCAGCTGGTGCACGAGAGGGAAGAAGTAGTACCAGTTGATTTTGTCATCCCAAGCCTCCTAATCGCAACATCACTCCAATTATTAGAGGAAGAATCACTGAAAGAGCGATTACATGAACTACAAGAGCTCGAAGAAGACAGGTTTCTAGCAGAATTCCACCAAAATATCTAGAAAGAGAGACAAAAAGCTTGGCACGACTGCCATATCAAGCGCAAAAAGTTCATGGTCGGTGGAAAAGTTTTACTTTAAAATAGTATGTTCCATAAGCTCCCAAGTAAACTGAGAATTCATTGGCTAGGACCGTACCACGTAATAGAGATCAAAGATTCAAGAGCATTTCGATTAGCACAACTGGACAGCCAGATACTATCAGGATCGGTGAATGGTGCACACCTGAACCCTATCACAAGTAAGTTCCACATTTCATTTTCAATAGCTCTCGCAACCAAGAGGATTCACTGGGGTATATTATATTATATAGAGTCAATAACTCTCTCGCACCTGAGAAGAGCCTAGATAGGAATCCTAATAAATAAATTTTAAAGCACAGGAAAAATTTAGAGTTGCAATGCGGAGACCGCAATGGAATCAATTGTGGTTGGTGGGAGGGTAGTGTCTAGCGTGTCATCCATTTCAGAGAACAAGCATGTCGAATATCCGTAGGATTACCGAGATTTTAGTAGTAATTTCCATAATTAGCATCATCCATACCGCAATAAATTTTCCATAATAGGCCATAATCATTACCTGTCGTGTCTGCTCAACTCCCGAAGACAAAATCAGATTTGTCAGAACCCACCTCATCCCGGCAACTAATCACATGATTATAGCCATGGGGGAAGGCAGGGAAATTTAATTAGTTATGGGGTATTATCAACCTCATGCGTGTCGGTTACTTACATAACTTGCATGAAAGAAAGTGCGAGAATGCCAGAGAACTCCAAGTTAGAACCAAAAACAACAAAAGTAGCAAGAGAAACATCATCAGAAGAATTTCAGTGGGGATATCCAGAGGCAGGAATTTATAAGGAAAGAGAAGGAGTAGCTCTGCAAGTGTACCAGAGGAGAGCAAGAATGACCAAGGTAGTGCCAACAGTAATTGAGCTGGAGCTTGACGAGAGAATCTAGAGGATGGAGCCACTGGTGGGTAAATATGATAACACGTCATTAATTGATACCAACCTGACAGATTCGTTCCAATTCCCAACAATGAAGAAACAAGTTTACACGGAAAATTATGCCATAGAAGTGGGATAGGAAGCAGCAAGAGTACTCTCAGAGTTCATAGGTGTTCAACAATCCACCATACTGAACCTCCAGAATCTTCGAGTGTTCGGCACCATCGGGGCTATGATGCAGTGCAAAAAGTTCCTGCTGAGTAGAATCCACAACGGGTCACTATGGCTAGGAAGAGAAATACCAATTCATGTGGAACACATTCACAGATTGATAGGGCTATCACAGGAAGGCAAGGACATCTCCACGGTCTTCCAAAATGTGTCGAAGAGAGCAAAGAAGGAAGGAGATGGTGACTACTACAGGAAGTATGGCACCAATAGAAGAGGAAAAGGAGAATACAAGACTGACCATGGAGGCAAGTGAACTAATGGAGACTGAGGCAACAAGAAACAATTGAATCGGGATGAGTCAATACGATGTGGTCAGGGCCTGTTGGGGCCCTTTTTTTGAAATAAAACAGTTTTTGAGTTGTGGATAATAGGTGGTAGAATGCAACCATGGTAGACAGAGAGTTGTCATAGTTGAAAATAACTAAAGAGTAGGTGGCATGGATGTTGTGGAAACAAGCAAAAATGGCAGAAGGAAGCAACAGAGAACAAGCAGTGGAACTCCCAGTGATCAGGGAGATGTAGCAAATAGCGGAGTGGAAAGAAAGGGAGAACTGACAGTCATGTTGGCCAAGGAACAAGTAGGAAGGCAGCTAGTGTAGACAAGAGGTTGGCACAGTTGGGATCAGAGGACAGGAGCCGTAGGAGAGATTTTTTCATTCTGTTCATTTTGTTCTCTCTCTCTCTGTTCATTCTGTTCTATCATATGTGATACTATTGTAATTAGTTCTTCCAAGATAGCTTTGAGGAGCATTGTAACTATCTCTTGTTTTTAATGCAATACATTATGATCTGGGGTTGATGTTATGAGTTCTGTAATGTGTTCTTTGTTTAGTTGAATGTGCGGGTTACTTTAAATTTTTGCTTGTTGGTCTGAATACGTTCATGAGTATTGTCATTTGTAGAGTATTTACACATATTCGAAGCACTTAGTTCTATCTGCTTTATGTTATACATTGTGATTTATCGATACTTGAACTGATCCTAACCTTAGTAAGGTCACGGCATGCCTCGGATGAGACTCTCTACTCTTCGGAGTAGGGTGAAAATTTCGGCGTTGTGCTAGACTACTACGAAAAACCTTGTTGGCCTCCATCCTGAACCTGGGTCTTTCCCAAGAGACCTTCTTCCTTTCCAATGAATCATTATTCCTTTCAATTATTATTATTATTAATATTTCAAAGAATTATTTAATCTTGAATTTTTATTAGTGTTTGTACAATGATAGTAGTAAACAAAAGGAACACAAATGCACATAGCTTTTAAGTTGGAAACCCCCTCCAGGACAAAAGCCACCTGGATTTTTTTCTAATAATTCTTTAATATTAAACTCCAATTGAAAATAAAGCTGTAACTTCCTAGAATATATAAAATAATTCTTGTCCAACTCCCATTGGATGGATGCCGCAATCCCCGATATTCTTCAGTAGTCAACTGAACGGATGCCCCAACACCCAATGAGATACAACTCACCCTAGAAACACCCTACCACCCTGAAGTTTTCATAGGCTTGAACATGCTAGTGAATTCATGCAACAACATAACACCACCCTACCACCCTATAGAAGAATAAAAGAAGAATGGACTCCCGTACCAGGGAAAATGGTCCACTTTAAAATGATATAGAATGATGTAGAACAAGAAGACACACTAGACCATAACCCCAACTATGGCACAAATACCTAATGATGATCCTAGACCTCCTGACACTTCCTCTTCAATTCTTGGCAGATAGACACTTGTACAAATTTTACAATGAATCAGTACAATGATACCTTTACAATGACTGTATGCAGTGTTTCCCTCGTGAAGAATTTATTTGGTGAACTTCTTGTTGTTGTTGTGGACCTTGATTGCTGCTTTTATCATGCTACCCTTTCTTACTCTTCAGAAAATTAGACCATGCATTGATTCTTATCTTGATGAATATATAATACCTAAAAAAGGTCTTCAAGGAAATACCCATGACATGATAATAGAAAAACTTACCTCATCCTTTAGAGCATATGTCAGTGCTAAAAAAAAAACAAATTAGAATACAAAGAACCTAATGCAACTAAGAGATGAACAAGCATATACAAAATATACTTACCTGGAGCTTACCTTTGTTTCACCTTGCTTTTCTTTGCTACCCTAGAAATTCTGGTCCTTTGCAGCCCTTGACAGCACATGATCTAGCTTTTTCTTGCGTTCTAGAAGATCGATATTGAATATGGTGTATCTTTGTTATTTCAGATCCCTAATATGTGATTTTTGGTCCTGTAATAATCCTTTGAGTCTTCTTTCCAATGTCACAATTCTGACCCAATTTGGATTATTCAAGCCAAAGTTATTCCCAATCTCTCACAATGACCTAATTATGAACTCGTTCAATAGAGCAAACTTGTACGACGTGCAATGGGTCATTGTTTCTTCATTTGGATCTGAAATTCCTACATAGAAAACTATAGTCCATGCAATATCCATCACTTTTTACATAATTCCAATATGATACTGACAAAGAGAGTTATGACCATTTTCCCAAGGTCACCTCTTTGAGATGAATTTCAAGAGCCTGCAAAAACCCCAACTTCCAGAGATCATATCTCCGAAAATATTGTGCACCATGATCTGAAATTTTTACAGGAGCTTCCTCAAGATTTCGGCTTCACCCCATATGAAATTTAAGCTCTTGAACCTTCGTATAAAAAAATTTATAGTGAAAATTCCACGATGACTTGTTTCAAGTAGAAAAATACCTACATGAGGAGGATATGAGTATCACAATTTATATAAATTCTTAGGTTGAGAGGGACTTAAATAAGTGAACATGGGAGGGATTTTAGGAGCTTAAAAAATATTAATTATTGATTTTTCAATCACCACAACCAATTATTAGTGTCATGCCACAACCCCATGGGGTTTTAGCCAACTAACTAGGGCTACTAACTTCAAACATGAATATCTCTCAAATCGTGAAGAATTACGTGGTGTGCCATATATCAATGGAAACATCTTGACAAGTAGAAACCTTAAAATTATCCTTGACTCAGAATATAGTAATATGGTAGGTCAAAATTCCCATGCAAGATCAGGGTAGCCTCTGTGCTTTTTGGGTTGACATCAATGACAACCACTGATCAACATATCAATCCCAAGAAGAGATCCTTTAGGATTGGATCATGTTCTAAGTTGGAAACTCGATTTTGTGTACCTTTTAGGATTTTTGAAAGGATCACACCAGTAGTATATCGACTTGCATTGCCTCTGAGTGTCAAATTCCATGATATTTTCCATGTCTCATTGCTTAATAAGTATGTTAAATATGTTTATCACGTTATTGACTAGTTTGTATTTCAGGTGGATCCAAAAGGATAATTCCAGCTGAAACAACAATGTATTTTATAAAGAAACATTATCATGCTTCGGAAATGAGCAATCAAGCAAGCTAAAGTGCAGTGGAAGCACTTTGGACCTGATGAAGCTATATAGGAGATTGCATATCAAATGCGGTCCATGTATCCTTCTCTATTCGTTGGTTGAGAAAATGTTTTTGGTATATGTTTTGATGTGATGTGTTGGTATACATAGAAATGTATATGGATTTAAATGTCGTCATGTATTGTTTTGTAAAGCTCCAATAAGAAATATGGGTGTCATGTCATTATGGTTGTCATATTTTTATGTTTTCATGTTGGTTTCCTTCTTATTAGGTTGATCATCTTAAATATTGCATTGAGCTAAGTTATAAGACTCCATGGGCAGTATGTTTCTATTTACAATAGTATTGTTGGTTGTATGTGCCATTGAACACCAAGGACAATGTTACTCGAAGGGGGAGGGTCTTGTAACAACCCTGGTTAAAAATTTATATAAATAAAGTTAATAAAGGAAAAATAATATCGAAGGTCATGGGACACTTATTCCAAGTTGAATGTTTGGAAAAAAATCCTAGTGTGGGTGTTCATTTGCTTTATTTTGGCTAAGGAAATTGGAAAAGGATTTGGAAAGGAAAAATTTCATTATTGGCATTTTATTTATGAAGATAATGGAAATTAGGAGAAAAGGAAGGTGAAAGGTCACATGTTGCATGTGAGAATTAAAATTAAGGAAAATAATGGAAAATTTAATAAATCAGAGGCCTTATTAATAAAAAGGCTTCTGCGGATCAGTTGGTGCCTTTTTTTAGTTAAATTTTTTATCTCTCTCTCTATCCTATCTCTCTCACACACTCTTGTACACAGATTTTTCTTGGAGAACTCTAGCATTGGATCAAGATTCAACCAATCCATGGTCGGGTGGTTTGCGAAAGTCCCATACATGGTTGGCTATTGCATTCATTAGTAATAGCTTCTTCTCCTTGGTATTTCATTCATAAACGTGATGAATTAAATGTGTATTTTATGGTTTTTATATCATTGTTATCTATCTTAGTTGTATATTGGTTATCAGTATGTTTTATGATAGTGTTGATGAATGAATTTCATCAATTTTTAATTAGAAAATGAATGAAAAATTAATTTATGACCTAATATATGATAATGCAGCTATTGAGATAAGCCAACAATCCTTATTTACTATTCTTAGATAAGTATGAGACCCCTATTCTCAAATCTTTTGTTATGACTTGTAGATTACATATTTGTGACATGTTTAACGAAATGCATGCCATGGCTAGTAGGGGTCAAATCAATTACTCATACCAATGATTGCATTAGTATATTTTTTCTTTTTTTATTTATAATTTAACAAGATTTCACGAAGATCTAGGCAGTGAACTGAGACCTAGCCCTGAAAAAGTGACTTAGAATTTGGGGTCATTGGCACAAGACTACCTAGAAAAGTCCATAATCGCTAGCATTCCTTATTATGGGAGAAACTGGAAGGCCTTAGTTTCATGCATGGCGTATCATAGGAGCATGTGAGGGTACTTATCATGGGATAATATGAGGGTCCAGGGCATTGAAAATTCAAGTTTCCTTAGGGGTTGGTCACCTAGAGGGGTTGGTTGGTTCCAGAAGGTTCTATAACATGTGTGGAAGTACAGTTTGGTTTCACTACATCGGTTCCACTTCCTTAACTATACATGGGGAGTTTAATCACATAATATTATCCTCTCATCACATGTTTACCCCATCGTATTGGTTAACTTGTGTAAATGTCGAAGGAGGGTGTTACAAACATTTCTAAATCTGCTCAACAAGCTAGGTTAATGGCTTTCAGTTGTAAAACTGAAGGATGATAGGTCTCGTCACGAGATGGCCTGCTCATTTTTTCGTAAGCTTTGTGAATGGAATTTTAAAAATATCATCATCAATCCTGAAAATTGGCCTTTTACAGATTTCCTTGAATTAAAAATAAGCCAAAAAAAATTGGCATATGGGATATAAGCATCTAGAAATCAACTAAAGGGTATCCCATTTGAGGTTATATATGGTTGTTGGAAACACTGGTTATGCATGTTGTATTAAAGTTACCAAGTTAAGACCATTAATGATTTGGTTAATTCATATTCCCTAATATTATCACTATAGATTGTTATTTTCTGTAAATTAAACTAGAAATGTTGTTCTATGCCAATTTCTTGATTATGACAATGGTTTTACAAAACTTTTATTACCAGTTTGATTGAATCATTATTACTCGAATTGGAGATAAATATCTTTTAGCTTATTTAATTTTAGCATCTTATATTTATATTCTTGGTTTCAATAGAGATAATTGATTCTCCTTATCCATCGCCATTGGCTACCAACAACTCCAATTTCATTTCTTCTTTTGAAATAAATTCCCCTCCTATTTCTTATATTAAAATTTTAAGTATTTGATCATTTTAATTTTCGATTTCGATTTTTCTAAAAAAATTCCTTCCATAATGTTAACTTATAAAGAGCCCTCATTTCTTGGTGTCTTTTGACTTGAGCCTTTGATCAACTTTGCAATAGGTTTCCTTTTATTGGTTCCATGGTTATATTCTTATTGATTATTTTCAATACATTTTTCGTTCAATTTGATTTCTAACATTTTTTTCTCCATAGATTATTGATTGAAGATTTTTCATAAAAGGATAAAAGAGCTTTTGTTTTTATCACTTTTATTTTATAACAACATCATTATTTTATTCTCGTAAAAATTATATGGATTGATCATTTGGTGAATGTATTAAAACTATTATATAATATATAATGTTTCATGGGTAAAATATATAGGTGCATGTTCCTAACCCCATTTTCATTATGAAAAGAGGTTATACTATGGAAGCCTATTCATATTTGTGTCTCATTGATAATATCTATTGGATTTTAATGTTTATTATTGTGCCCATTCCAATGTTGATGATTCAAGTTATGATTGGTTATTTTGTTATATATCACTAGTACAAAATGGCTAATTAGTTACTAAAAAAAGACTAAAATTTTCATATAATCGGCCATTTTTCAGTATGTGACCAATAGTAGCTAATTTATAGTATCTTATAACGTGGCCAAATTTTAGTCGTTTTTAGATTAGTTATTAATTTCTTGTCTCAAATTTACCATCTAGTAGTATATTTAGTCACAAATTTGGTCATTAATTTAGCCATTGATTTAGTCATTAATTGTCGCAATTAATGACCAAATATATTACTATATGATTACCCGAGAAAACCAATTAATGACCAAAGTAAAATGACCAAAATGTTGTTTGTGTTATAAGATAATATAATTAACTACTAATAGTCATATGTATGAAAATTTTAGTCGTGTTATAAGATACTGTAAATGAGCTACTAATAGTCATATATATGCAAAATTTAGTCATCATTTGTAATCAAAAATTTATTATTTGCAGTAGTCATTTATCATTTTTTGGTATTTTCATATTCATTATATTAATGAATGATTTAGTAGTTTCTATTAATTTCATTCATAATCATTATAAATGACTAATTTAGTCATATATTCATTTTATTTGTGTTCACCATTAATCAATATAAACTACTAATTTAGTAGTTTTAAATTGATTTTATGTGTTCATTATTAATCAACATAAATTAATTAGTATGATTTCACGACTAAATTTTTAAAAAATGTCATAGAATGCGCATGTTCATCTAATATGATAACGCAAAGTTACATATGTACTTAATTACAAGACTAAATAATATCAACTGCAAATAAAAATAATTTCAACCACACATATTTTATTATATAAAATTTCAAGTATTACAATATGAGTTTCTAACTTATTATTGGTTGGACTACAATTTACACATGAAATATTGTTTCATCATTTCAAAACATTATTGTTGTGTTGGGAAGGCATTACAAGTGAATTCACCAACTCTAAAGACTTGACCATCAGTCTCTATGTGTGTTTCTTGTGCAAGATATTGGCTCTAAGGGTATCACTCGACCAGTTATATTCTCTCTCTCATTTTTCATTCGTCGCCCCATTGCTATTTGTCTCCTCTTTCTTCAATTATTGCTTCTTAACATCAATATTGAGTTCCTCTCCTAAAAATTTAAGAAGATGCAATTCAATGCATAAGACATGAAAGACGATGAATACTTTAATATAAACAAAATTATAAAATACTTATACAACATATACCTCAACATCAACAATGTCAATGTCATTTCCCCCCATAAAAGTAAGAAACTCAAACAAGTTTTCTTCAGTTGGGGATAGTGATCATTATGTCTCCATATGAGCTGTATAAAAAAATAAAAATAAATAAAACATCATTATAGAAAATAACACCTTATTTACTTATTGATATTCAACCCTCAGAGAAGGCTTAGGCACAATCATGCCAACTAAGTTACATGTTAAAAATCTCATGTTGTAAATAACTTGTTAAAACAAACAATCTGAGGTGTGATGTTTAACCCTTGTGCTTTTATTCACAACAACATTTCATTCTCTAACGTGTGAACTTGGTCAAGTAATAGACAACATATGTTGAACTAACAACATGAAAATATTTTGACACAGAACAACTAAAAGGATTTCAATTAATATCATGTAATACCAAACTCATCCTCAAGGTTTGGATGTTTTCTAAATGGACACGATACCAAGTATTTAAAATATCATAGTTAAAATAAAAAACAAAAGAAAAAGAAACATTCAAAATACAATCAAACAATAGAGAGAGTATATCATGGAATGAATATTTCAATTATAAGAAAATTATTTACATGTCCACCAATGTCCTTTCTAGCATTCCTAAAACATTTTCTTTCTAAAAATAACCATGAGGTGAAAGAATCACAACATTAAAAACCATAGGAATCCCTACTAGAAACATTTCCAAATTTGATGCCTCACATGCCTGAAGAATCTCCAACAACAAATGAATCATATCTGAGATAGGCTCTACATTGTATCCTCATCCTTTTTCCAATCCCATTTCCTGTAACCTGTCGAAACCAGAGTCAAGTAGAAATTAAATGAATGCATTGATATTTTTTTTATTTTTTATATCTATAAACTTCGAATCTGATTTTTTTCAAGAACATAATAATTTATATTTAAATTATTCCTATCATGAGAAGGTATCAATCAAGTAGGACATCAGAAAAATCAACTGTAATGAGGTCCGTAAATAATTCCTACAATATTAATATTTTTCTTGCTGTTACATGTTGGGTAGAAAAGACAACATAACTGAAAAAGAAAAATCCATATATTACTTGTGTTCAAACTCTATATATGGTGTATTTGTAGAATTTTTCATACTATGTTCTTCTATATTTACCAAAGTAGACAATAGCTTGGTTAAAATCTATATCCTTTTCTTCTTTTCCATTTCTCAACATGCTAAAAATGACAAACTGAAAGTCACATAAGACCAAGAGCAAACCCTTTTTCTAACCAAAACAGAAAAACAAATAGTGCCTCTAATAAAACTCCACACCTCATTAATTACTTTGCCATGTGCATGCGATAAAGATGAGATTCTTTGAACCATATTTAGGTCATACTTAATGGTATATTTTTATTTTTACCATGATGTCAATTTGGTGCTAATTTTTTTTTATAAATCTAGGTTATGATCAGTGAAATTAAAGTATAATTAAAAAAAATTAATGTCATTGCAAGGTAGTGAAGGGAGAAACATCTTCATAATTGTGCCTCTCCATTTTTGTTTGATTTGATTTGAGTTTGTATTTGAACATATAATTTTCTTTAAATAAGTGAAATAGAAGGATGAGAATCGAAATAGCCTAGACAATTCGGAAACCTTCCTTTCCTGGTTATCCATAGCTATCTCCTATCCTTGTTAAAATAACGTTCTTTCAATTATTCAAAGAGTAGAATGAATTTTCTACTAAAAAAATTGTGGTCATCATGATATTAGTTATAAGCTCCATAAATAAATTTATCGACTGGATTTATCTATATTGGTTGTGAAGAATGATTGTTATCCTCCCCACCCAGCTTCAATTTCCATAAGTGACGTGTTGAGCTCATAACAAGAATATTGGTGTAATGACATTGAACCTTATCGTTGATTGGAATTCAATAAGGAAAATATTTTGGTCACCATTATTTCTAATTCACTCCAAAAAAAATTGGACAATTGTTACATAATTATTACATGCAATATCTAGGTCATTTAGGCCTTATCCACATAATAGGCAATTTTCCTATCTAGAAGTTCCTTTCCACATGAAGAGGAATCAATCAGCATTTACAAAGGTGTTTCAATTGTAAAAAAGAAGAGCATGTGGGCATCTTGAGGGCTTCTCTGTTTTCAAGTTAGGATAATCCACAAACTGACATCAGCAAAAAGTTTCTTCTACATTTCCATTCAATGTCGGAAGATATTTCATACCGTAATTTGATTTTCCTAGGTGAAAGTGTTTCCTCCCTACTATTTGTTGAAACTTTGAGTTGCAGAGAACCAGGCTCTCTTATACATGCTTTCTTGATATTGTGTACACCTCTTGGTTGTACTCACTATATATGTCATTTGTGTCACATGGTTCACCAAAATTCAGCCTTGAGGTTTAAATTCATTGAACCTAAAAAACTTTGAACTAACAAAGATAGTTTTGAGTGCTTCTATGAAATATTCCCTTTCAATTCCATGTGCATCTTGAAGACTAATATGGGTTTCCTTCTTCCATCCCAAATCCTAAATGTCTCTATTGTTGGATGGGGAGTCGTAATCATTACTTAGAAGTTAGAAGATGTATTTTGAGCATAGGATGTCTAAAATAAAATTTCATAGATTTGAAGCATGTCCCCCTATCCAGGAGTTCATACCAACTCTAACCTTCTACCCATTCCTAATTAGCAAATCTAAGTGTTGTTTTATGAGAGGGAAGTCCTCAACTAAAGGTTTCCACCATTAAGCCTCCTCTTACTGTCTTCCCTGGGTTTTTGATCCAATATTTTGTACTTTGTGTGAATAAGTATTTGTTCCTCATTAATTTTATCACATACCTTTCGTGGAATATATTATACACACCCTTAATTACCGAATCCTTGGATAATAGGGCCCTATTCCTACATAAGGATTACATGCAAGATCTAGGTCATTTAGGCTCGATCTAGATAACAAGCATGTTTCCAATCTCGAAGCTCCTTTCCACATGCAGAGGAATCAATCAACATTTACAAAGGTGTTTCAACTATGAAAAAAAAGAGCACATGGGCATCTTGAGGGTTGCATTGTTTTCAAGTTAGGAGAATCCACAAACTGATATCAGCAAAAAATGTTCTTCTACATTTGCATTTAATGTCAGAAGAGATTTCATATCAGAAGTTGAGCTTGCTTGGCGGAAGTGTTTCCTCCCTACTATATGTTAAAAATTTGAGTTTCATATAACCAAGTTCTCTTCTACATGCCTGCTTGATATGGTGTCCACCTCTTGGTTGTACTCACTATATATATGATATATGTCACAAGGTTTGCCAAACTTCAACCTTGAGGTTTAAATTCATTGAACCTAAAGAAAATGAGTTTCTTTGAATATCACGGCCATTGTTTGCGTCCACAGCTCAAGCTAGTAACCTCATGTCACAACTCAAGCACTTAGTATATCCTTAGATTTCTTGTGTCTATCATAGAAATTTTTTTGTTTATTTATCTTGATGTATTACTATTTTATGCTATATTTCATTTTAAAGTAATTTATTTTAATTCAATTCTCATCTAACTTTTGGATCCATGCATTAACTATATGACCAATTTGGAATATATAAAATTATAAACCCTTATTCTCTTTCCAAATTCATCGAAATAGTGACAAATTTTACTTCTATGAATTCATTGGCTGCTGCCTAGATTTGGTGTCTACCTCTTGGTCGTACTCTTAGTAGATGTGATGGAATGAGAGAGAGGTTTGTTTATTGGATACTGCTTTGTAATTGAATTCTTATTTGATTTTTGGGTCTCTGCATCCACTCAATGGCCAACCTGGAATCCCCATAAATATATAAAATTCTCAACCCTTATCCTATCAAAATCATTAAAAATAGTGGTAGCCTTTATTTCAGCGCTTCTCCTAATAAACATTCAAAATAAATATGGTTAGAATTTCTGATGATCAGGATTTCCCTGGTCAGTTTGAGTGGTATCTCTTTTAATGCACTTTTAAGGAAACCATGTGGTGAGCTTGGAGATTTCTGGTTTTGTTGGACTTTGTCTTTTTTCTCAGGGATTTTTGACTAGATGAGGTAGGTTCCATCTATTTAAGAAATATTCCAAGAGATGAGACTTGTGTATCTTGAATCAAGGCGCAAATCATTGTGATCCAAATATCCGAGAGAATAAATGTTTGCAAGGAGTATTGTTCCAAATATACCTTATTACTTTCCTGCCAATATTACAGGGCTTCTTTGATGATTTCTCCTTCCCAACCTTCTTTTCCCACAATTAGATATTTTGAGGCAATTCATACTTCTTGGTGAAATGACAGTTAAGAAAATATGCTAGACACTCTTTCATAGTTTTCCTTGCACATGCTACAAATGCTTGGGCCTTTCCAAGACCTCTTTTATATGTTTTCCCATGTAATACTTTTTTGTTATTAGAACTATAAATAGGAATATTATGGAAATAAGAGGATATTAGAGATTCCAAATGATATACAAGTTTCAAGGTTCTAGGAACTCAAGGAATGAAAATTTTATTTGTAGGCCAAGTTTATCTTGTAGTTTTTAGTCTCATTATTTGTTGCCCATATTAGATGATCAAGGTTCCCACTTGACCTAATAGAGGTAGTTTTGAGTGCTCCTATGAAATATTGCCTTTCAGTTACATGTGCATCTTGAAGACTGACATATACTACCTTCTTCCATTTTGATTCCTAGATGCCCTGATTGTTGGATGGGGAGTCGTAAACATTACTTAGAAGTTAGAATATGTGTTCTAAGCATAGCATGTCTAAAATAAATCTTGATAGATTTGGATCATGTCCCCCTATCCATGAGTCAGTACCAAATCTAACCTTCTACCCATTCCTAATCATCAAAGTCAAGTGTTTTTTTATGATAGAGAAGTCCTCAAAAAAAGGTTTCCATCATTGATCCTCCTCTTAATTTCTTCCTTGGTTTTTTGATTTAATATTTTGTACTCTATGGGAAGAAGTATTTTCTCCTCATTAATTTTTTTGCATACCTTTTGTGAATAATATTATACACACCATTCATTACCATAGCCTTGGAGAATAGGGTTGTATTGCTACATAAGGATTACATGCAAGATCTAGGCCATTTAGTCTCTATTCAAATAATAGGCAAGTTTCCTATCTGCAATCTCCTTTCGACATGTAGAGGAATCAATCAACATTTACAATGGTGTTTCAACTGTAAAAAATAAGAGCACGCGGGCATCTTGAGGGTTCCTCCCTAATATCTGTACAAACTTTGAGTTGCAGAGAACTAGGTTCTCTTCTACATGCCTGCTTGATATGGTGTCCACCTCTTGGTTGTACTCACTAAAGATGTGATATGTGTCACAAGGTTCAACAAACTTCAACCTTGAGGTTTAAATGCATTGAACCTAAAAAATATTGAGGTTCTTTGAATCTCATGGGCATTGATTGAGTCCACAGCTCAAGCATGTAACCTCATGTCACATCTCAATCATGTAATCTATCCTTAGATTTGTTGTGCCTGTCATAATTTTTTTTTGTGTTTATTGATGTTGATGTCTTACTATTTTATGTTATACTTCATTTTAAATTACTTTCTTGTAATTAAGTGCTCCTCTGATTTTTGGATCCCTACATCAACTGGATGATGAATTTGGAATATATAAACACCTAAACCCTTCTTCTCTTGCCAAATTCATCAAAATAGAGGAAGCCTTTACTTTTCTAAATTTTATGGTTGTTGCTTGGATTTGGTGTTTTCCTCTTGAGGTCTAGTTACTCAATACTTATTTGTAATTCAATACTTATTTTTTTTTTGTATCCCTGCATCAACTTAATGAGCTATTTGGAATCCCAATAAATATATAAATTTATCAACCCTTCTCCTACCAAAATAATCAAAAATAGTGGCAGCCTTTATTTCTAAACTAAACCTAAGCCACATTCAAAAGAAAAATGGTTAGAATTTATGATGATCAATATTGCCCCGGTAAGTTTGAGTGGCATTTCTTTTAATGATATGTCAAGAAAACCATGTGGTGAGCTTGTGGATATTTCTAGTTTTGTTGGAGATTTCTAGGTTTACAATGAGGACAAAAGTAAATCCACACTAGTAGACTCGAATATAAGATAGCCCTCTATATAGAATACACATTTTATTGAAAATTAATATTTAATACATTTTTTCCTCTTCCAGTTGAGGGATCCATAGTAGCTCAGGCTATTTGAGCTACTGGTAACAGAAGTCAAAACTTGGATTGAGGCAACATCACTTGTACTCATGGGCCCTGAAGATGCACCAACAACATCAATGAGACCTCAGTAGGGACTTTATTAGTTTATGTGTTGATTCTTGAGTTCCCAATATAAGTGATGGCACCAGTCTTTTCATATTAAGTGGAAGTTCCAAGGTTACTGATCACAACACTCTCAGGTATTGTGTTCTTACCATAATCATAATACATTAAACCTTCCAGAGGTTTATTCAAGCCCAAACATTCCATGTATGTGCTTATGGTATGTTCACAATATGACAATTTTGATCCATCTGTAATACCATCAAGATAGGTATAATAATCAGGGTTGGTAGCTTTGATGTTTGAAGATGAGTTAGAATGTTGTGTTAGATCTCTGTTTATAGCCTAAAGTAGATTTTATTTCCAAATTCAACTCATATTTTCCATTTCCTTTATCATTAATTTATCCATAGATATTGCATGAACATGTAGTTTTCATGTAGGTTCAAGTAAAGGAGGACTTCACCAACACCTTTAGCTTCATCTCTCACCCTTCATTAGCCTTGTGTTCATCAAAATTACAATTAGCCCTGTTCTCAGATTTTTCATCTTCACACCGTGAGAAAACCCGAGAGTTGCAACAAATGAATCTTAAGAGGTTATGAGCTTGGCCAAGGGGTGGGCCAACTTGCACACATCCAAACCCACCTTCAATCCACCTTACCTACACTTTTCTCATTGATTTTTTGCCTTGGATTTCCCTCAAACTGCTTCATGTAGCAACTCGGGAATTTCTTGTAGTAGTACACGAAACCTGTAGCAACACTTGCGGTAGCACCATTGGGCCCCTCCTTAATCCTAGAAACCACCATCCACCTCATCCAGACTTACCAAAACCACCCATACACCTTCATCCTTGCACCCATTAGTTGAATCCTTCCATAAGCTAGCTTAGCACTTTCTCTTCCTAGTTGCAAAGAAATGCATTTACAAGCATATTAAGGTCATGATTAGTTGCATGATTAAAAGCATGATAGATAGGAAATAGAGTAGAAAGAGTGTGTTTATCCATTTTTCCCAGAAAATTATTATTAGTTTATTTTCGTTTATGAAATTTCAATTCAACAATTTACTTCATGCAATATGCCTAGTTTCCTTCCATTTCTTATCATAGATTAATTTGTAGATTTATTTCATTGCAGAGTAGTTAAATGCAATTTCTTGCTATAGAATAGTTCTTTACTTGCTGATAGAGTACTAGATTTGAATCATTTGTAGTCATAGGCCTAAATTCATAAGTGTGACAGACTTCATCCAGAAACCCTAAAAGTAGCACCCTTTCGTAGAGCTCAGAAGAGGATGACATGAGTAGAATGCATTTCTTGTGTATATAGCATAGTCACCTCCAAGTTTGTACAAAACCCATGTTGATAAAGTAAAGTAGGGCAACCTATGGGAGTTGCAGCATTCTGTGTACAATACCAGTGCTCACCATGTTTTGGCATCATTGTCAAGGAGGTGTCTAATAGATTCTTTGATGTTGTTTTGGCATTATTTTCTACTTTAATTTTTACATTTTGTTTCAAAAATATTGAAAAATACAAAAAATTATGTTTTTCATACCTCATAAGAGTAGGGATACTCAAGGAAATTTTTTAGCTAAAACCCCCACATCACCACATAGTCCCTTCACTCTTCTTCAGTGGTTGTGAGGTTGAACACACCATAGCTGAGCCTTTTGAAAAATTTCCAGAACCTATTAGAGAATAAGAAGATCTTGTTTCACTAGAGGAAACTGCTTCACCTATTCAAACCATGGCTGAAACTGAAGCCCAAGGAGCCATTCCCATTAGAGAGGCAGGCGGGGAAACTAAAATGAATAACATTAGTGCCTCAACCCTTCCAAACTTACATGGACTTACCTATGAAGTTCCTGACACAATCGTGTTCCAATTTGTTGTTTTTTGTAGGACCTATGACTATGCCTTAGATAATAAAAAGCTGAAGCTATTCCCATATACCCTTAAATATGCATCCTTGCGCAGGTTCATGGGTCTACCTGGGAACAACATCACTACCTAGGCACAGATGCAAGATGCCTTCCACAACAAGTACAGGGACTAATGTAGGTCCAAGGAAACTAAATATGAGATATTCAAGACCACTCTAGGGCATGATGAATCCCTATAGGACTATGAAGAGAGGTCTTAGTTAAACTATAAGAGAGCCAACTATACCCTTGATCTCGGATCAATTAAACTAGTACTTCTCTGAGGGATTAGGGAGGAGGTGATAGAAACCCTCAATATGTTATCAGGAGGAGATATCTACTAGCTTCCTTATGAGATAATCAAAACTGTCTTCAAGAACCATTCTAGGGCTGCTAGGAAGGAAGACAGAGCTAGCCAAAGTACAACTAATACCCCTTCTTCTTCCACCTCCATCAAGCATGAGATTGAAAATATGTTGGAGGACTCCAAGAGTGACATGTTGCACACCTTTTCTTTGCAAATGGACACAATTCAGGTCAAAAGGAAGCAAGAGTAAGTAGAAATATCCTTGGTCATATTTTCCCCTAGATGTACTAGAAAACACCCTAGAAATGAATGTCCATTAAATTTCATGGAGGTTTTCTTATTTTGTGAGGAGAATCATGCCACAGACAAGTGTCCCTCCTTACCTAGACTCAAATTTGTATATCAAGGTCGGGAAGTAGGACCAGAGAAACTCTGTTTCATCAACCAGAGAAGGCCTCAAGGCCCTAGATCATATCAACAGGGTATGCAAGGTGCACCTTATTAGTATTATCACAATAATCAGAGTGAAACCATGAAATCTTTGTACACCCCCACTCCTCCATCCCGACCTACAGCTCCTACTTGGCCTTACAACCCTCTGTATCATCCTCAGCCTATGAACCAACCATTTCAAAAGTATTTTCCTCAACAAAATCAGTGGAACAACCCATCCTATGGGTGGAGGCATCAACATAATCAACCACATGCTCTAGTGCCTCCACCCCAACCACTCATGCTGCTCCACCCAAGCTACCTCAAATGCCTACACAACCCAATCTTAATGCGAACAATAGAGAGGCACATCAGTTTATAGTGGAGATACATCCTATCCAGCTTATGTTGTGGATATGCAAGATATTAATCTCAGGTCATGAAGATTACTCCAAGAAAACCACCCTCCATCTACACCTGTAGAGGCTGAGGAGGAAAATGAAGAAAGTAACACTCATATCCAACAACTTCCTTTTCCTGAATGCTTGATCGATTCCTATCATCGCACCCAAGACGAGACCAAACTTCTAGGAGAAATGAAAAGATTGTGTGTAACGATACCCCTTCTCCAGGCCACTAAGGGTGTCCTTATTTACAATAGACTCATAAAGGAAAATTTCTTCAAGAAACTCGGGAGAAAGAATAAATATATCCCCACCATCAATGTGGTACCACAGATGTCTGACTTAATGTTGGGAACAGTGATCTTTCCAAAGTACCTGTACCCCGACAATCCAGTTGTAGATGTGCACACATATGGTGTCATATTCCTCGATAATCTGATTGATCTCAAGGTTTCCATCAATGTTATGACCAATGAAACTATGTTGAAACTCAACCTCCAAGGGACTTTGAGGAAAACCACAATAGTTATGCAACTTTTAGATCAGTCCACAGTAACTCCGAATGAAATTTTTGAGGATGTTATGGTTTCAATTAACTATTTCATGGCTCTGCAGCTAAAAACCAAGTTCAATGGATATCCTTTCATCTTAGGGAGACTTTGGTTAGCCATTGCTAATGTGTATATCAGTTGTTGGGATGGAAACATAATTATTAAGAATGGGCCCTTGTCTAAATAGTTGGTATTATATTCTCTAGCCCAACCTTCCATTGATCATGATCTACCTATATGGTTGGCGGATAAATAAAATGAGGTATACATCACTACCCCCATTTGTACCATAGATGTTGTTCTTAGAGGGGGGCAACTTGACGAAGATGTGTTGAACCCTTAATTAAACTGAGAGGGGGGGGGGGGGGGGTGAATCAATTTAATGCATTCAAGGTCTTGTAAGTATTTCTTTTACACTTATTTAAATAGTCATTTCATGATTAAATTAATGTACAAAAAATAAAAAATATTAATAGTGAGCAACAAGAATTACGCAGATTAAATACAGAGTATCAACACATAATCATCATGCACATAGACACCGGGTATAAGTGGAAACCCATAAGGGAGAAAACCACATCTCATTATTGTTGTGATGCAAAGGCAAGCTCCAACTCCCTCTCACCACTGATTTTTTGTAGGCTCTAACCTACAGGAGGCTACTACCTCAATTCTGCAAGCAACAACTTGCAAGGAAGCTCCAACTCCCATCTATTTTCTGCAGGCTACAACCTACAGGAGGCTCCTACCTCAGCTAGCTACAACTGATATCTATCAAGCTACAACTTGATATGGAAGCACCAAATTCTTCACATTACAATAAAATCATCTGCTGATTTACCTGGATATCAGCTCTGTTTTCCTCCTTCTTCACTACTATCCTTTAGCTTTCATATCTGCCTTATATCATCTCTGGATCTTCACAGCTTCTCTATCTGCTCCTTGTTCTCCTTACACTTCTCAGACCCCTTTATCCATTCTCTAAACCCTCTATGCATATGTTGGTAACATTATTTATGGATATTACCTCATAAATCTTTGCATTCCACAGGGAATTCGAAATGAACAGGTATGACTATTTTCCTTCCCCCCATTCGTTTCCTCATTCTTCAGTTCAATTTATTCATGAGAGATAATCATTACAACACTCATGGAGTTTTTCCTATGCCTACGGAGACTTGCCTTTGCATCATATACAATAAATATAATTAAATCATTTACATTTTAAGTTACAATAAGTATTTCAATTCACTTAGCCCTTTCAACTCTTGGCTCGCTGTGCGTTTGTCTTTTATGTTGCTATCACTGTCTTTTTAGTTTCCGCTATTGTATTCTAGCTCTGTTGTAAAGCTGCCTTGTTTCTTCTGTTTTCTTAATCTTTTGAGTTGTGCTCATTCATACTTCTCCTTCTGTCACAATCTTTTCTATTATTTCTGTTGATATATTTCAGCTGCTCTGCATGAACGACTTTTTCCCGACTCGACCCATGGCACCTATCTCCTTATTACCACAACGTTCAGCTTTCTTTGCCTTCTGCCCAGTGTCGAGTCACATACCCGAGTATTTTTTACATATCCACATGCACATCCACCTTTCATCAATATAATGTTCATCAAACTCTGCCTCATTTAACTTTCCCAATCCTACGGTTGACATTTCATCGCACTATCGCTATCACAATTGCAACTTTCAGTTGTCCGATGTGCCTTTGGCCATTTGATCTCTGCCAATGCGGTGAGCAAAGGGTCCCACCAGCTATCAACCAACTCAGCGCTCAATCCAATGGTTACAAAGAACCATGATCTAACGATTGTGATTGGATCGCACCATCGCAATCGCAAGGTTCAGTGGTTCGTTCCCTTACTTTTCTGTTGCGCCGATGCGATGAGCAAAGGGTCCCACTAGGCCATACCTCAGTGTTTAGGTGATTTTTCTTTTCCTTCATTCCTCTATCACTATTCTATTCTCCTGACGCAATTTATCATAGGGGGACATTATACTTTCGGATTTGAAGTCCTTTAGACTTCAACTTTACTCTACATTGCATCTAGACTTATTATCGCATTTTGGCGATTTCACTTTGTTCTTATGATCTTCGCCCTTCTGATCTCCCGATGCGATATCTGAAGGGTCCCACCATTCTTCCCACGTGCACCTTGGATCACATTATTGCTATCGGAATATCCCAACATTTTGGCTCTCACATCTCTTGTTCTCCACCGATGCGATAACCTCTTTGCGGACCCCACTCTCACAAAACTCATGATCCAATGGTTGTCATTAATTGGGATTGGACGGTTGCGATTAAATCACACCATCGCAATCGCAACCTTCAACGGTTCATTTTCTCAACACTTCAGAATATAACAATAAAACTTATAAAATAGTGGTTTAAACCTTCCGGCCCCACATACATCCGGATCTCAACCCTTAATGAAACTTCATTTCATAGAATTTTAGGTCCATACCTTTATTAACCCTCCACATATCATGCTTTGCGACCACCGTTGGATCTCCGCAGGTCTTAATCAGACGATAATCATATTCAATTGACCACTAAAATTTATCAGACAAAAGTTACGCGAAATGGACGGTTTTATGGTAGTGACGTGTCACGATATGATACGATCGTGTTTAATTTCGTAAAAATGCTTGCCCACCCAAAAGCAGTGCGACAACAGTGACTGGTTTCTTTTGAAACCACTTGTCTACTATTTGCATTTTTTCCGCCTTTAACCACAGATTTTCGTTGCGGGTTGTTTTGATTATGCTCCTCCAGACCTCCCTTCTCACTTTATAACTCTATAGAAGTAGATCAATGATCAATTATCCGATGCCTCTGCTTCATCCACTCTGTCTGATTTATCCGCTGCCTCTGTTCCTTGTCTGCCTTGTTGCCTTTGTTGCCTTTGTTTCTTGTCTAATGCTACTCCTTGTCTCTCTTTTGCTATCTCTATTGCCTCTGCTTCTTTCTCTGCTTCATTTTTTTTCTCTGATGTCTCTACTGCCTCTCTACCTTGGTTGCTACTGTTCCTTTGTGCTCCTTTGTCTTGATGATAATTCAGGTGCTACTCCTATCTTCTCCTTTGCCTTATTGTTGGTTCTTCTTTGCTCTTTTGCCTTAGTGATAGTTCAGGTGCTACTCCTGTCTTCTCCTTTTCCATCAATGACAATATTTCCAACAGTCTCCCCCTTTGGCATTGATGGCAACACTCCACCAATACTCCAATACTTCCTTTAGGACTTCCTCCCCCTTTCATTCTGAAAGGTGTGTTTTGTCTTCCTTTTCCTATCTTCTTTTTCTTGCTTTTCCTCCCCCTTTGACATCAATGGAAAAGGGTTGCCCACTTCCCATTCCATATATATATATATATATATATATATATATATATATATATATATATATATATATATATATATATATATATTGATCATGTCAGAGAGTAATAACAGCAGACACTACCCCTAGCTTGTCTCTTACGGTTCCTTAGCAAGTGGTTTTGTGAATATGTCTGTTGTTTGTTCCTTTGTTGGTACATATTCCAACTTCACTATTTTCTGTGCTACTTTTTCTCTGAGGAAGGGGTAATTTATTGGGATGTGCTCTATTTTTGAGTGAAATACAGGATTTTTTGATAAACTTATAGCACTTGTATTGTCACATTTGATTGAAATGGGATATTCAATGCTTACCTTCATGTCTTGGAGAGTTTTTTTCATGCACATTACTTGTGTGCAACATGTTGTTGCTGCTATGTATTCCGCTTATGTTGTATATAGAGAGATAGAAGTTTGCTTCTTGCTTAACCATGCCACTAGACTTTTTCCCAAATAAAATGCACCTCCACTTGTGCTTTTCCTGTCATCCATGCAGTTGGCCCAATTTGCATCTATATATGCTATCAAAGTGAAGCTTTTTCTTTTTGGATACCATAGTCAATAATGTGTAGTTCCTTGTAGATATCTGAATATTCCCTTGATTGCTAGTAAGTGATTTTGTTTTGGTGCTACTTGATAACTTGCCACAATTCCTACTGCCAACACAATGTCTGGTCTAGAGGTAGTTAGGTATAGCAGACTTCCTACCATGGATCTATAAATTCTTTGATCTATATCTGCAGATCCATAATTTTCAGATAGCTTTCATCTAGTGATCATGGGAGTTGACGCAGGTTTGCAGTCTTCTATTTGGAACCTTTTCAACATCTCTCTTAAGTATTTTTCTTGTGAGATGAATGTTCATATGTCCTTTTGTTGGATTTGAAGTCGTAAATAGAAGGTGAGCTCTCTGATCATAGACATCTCAAATTCTGATTTCATTTCTTCAGCAAATCCTTTTGTTAACTTATCTTTGTTGCTACCAAACATGATGTCATCTACATAGACTACTACAACTAGGAGATCATTTTCATTAGCTTTTATGTACAAATTTCTAGCTACTCCTCCTTTCTTAAAACCTTTTTTTTGTAAGTATTTGTCCAACCTTGAATACCATGCACGAGAAACTTGTTTCAGCGCATATAAGGCTTTCTTTAGTCTGCCCACATAGCCATGTTTATCTGTTAAGGAGAATCCTTTTGGTTGTTCCATGTAGACTTCTTCCTTTAAATCTCCATTCAGGAAGGCAGACTTCACATCCATTTGGTATACCTTGAAATCATGATAGCGTGAAAAGGCCAAAAAAATTCTGATTGCTTCCATTCTGGCTACAGGGGAAAAGGTTTCATCATAATCAAGACCTTCGATTTGAGAGTATCCCTTGCATATAAGTCTGGCTTTATTTCTGATTACCTATCCTTGTTCATTCATCTTATTCTTGAATATGCATTTTGTGCCAATGACATTTTTCCCCACCGGTCTTGGTATTAACTCCCATGTATTATTCTTCTTAATCTGGTCTAGTTCTTCATTCATAGAATTTACCAAATATTTGTCTTTTCTGGCTTCTTCAAACTTCTTTGGATCTATTTGTGATAACATGGCTAGGTATACTTCTTCTGTCTGTTCAGCTAACTGTCTTCTAGTCTGGACTCCAACACTCTTGTCCCCAATGATTTGGTCTTCTGGATGATTCTTTTGAGTGTGTCTTGAGGGATCTCTTGATTTTAGTTCAGTATCTTCTGTTGTCTTGCTCAGTTCATCATTATCTTGGTTCTCATCTTCAAGATCATCTGGAAGATTTTCGCATCTTGTGCTTCTTGTTTTATTTGGTAGTTCTTTGTCGAATCTTACATCAATGCTTTCCATAATCTTATGTAGTCTTTTGTTGTAGCACCTGTAACCCTTACTCTTGGATGCATATCCTAAAAATATTCCTTCATCTGCTCTTGCATCAAACTTTCCCAGATTTTCATCATTATTTTTTATGAAACAGTTGCTCCCAAAGACTCTAAAGTGCTTGATTGATGCTGGTTTACCATGCCATAATTCGTAAGGAGTCTTATCACCATTTGGTCTTAAATGAGCTTTGTTAGGAATGTGGATAGCTCTGTGTACTAATTCTACCCAGAAGGTTTGGGGAATGTTACTTTCTTGCATCATTGCTATGGCAATCTGTTGAATTGATCTGTTTTGCCTCTCTGCCACTCCATTCTGTTGAGGTGTTCTGGCAATTGTAAATTGTTGTTTTATCCCATGTTCATTGCATAGGTCTACAAAGTCATAGTCTGTGAATTCATCTCCTCTGTCTAATCTGATGCACTTTAGTTTGCATCCTGTTTGATTTTCTGTCAGTGCCTTGAATATTTTGAATTTCTCAAGTACTTCAAATTTATATTTGAGAAAAGCTACCCATGTCAATCTGGTAAAATCGTCTATTATCAACATGAAATAATATTCTCCACTTAGTGTTTTAGTTCTTGAAGGTCCACACGGGTCCATGTGTACAAGCTGAAGAGGCTTACTCGTACCTAATTTCTCTTTGGTCTTGAAATATGTGCGGGTCTGCTTACCTAGTTGGTAGGATTTACATATGGTATTTGAAGGCTTCTTTATTGCTGGCATATCTCTGATTGCGTTCTTCTTGCTTAGACTGATGATGTAGTGAAAGTTAAGGTGTCCCAATATTTTATTCCATAACCATGATTCATCAAGTTTGCTTAGGTGGAATGCTTCATTCTCTTCTTTCACTATATAGACATTAATTTCTGTTCGAATACCTTTGATCAAGGTCTTCCTGTGGTGCTTGATCTTACTTCACAGTCTTGGGCTCTAAAGAGAACCTCACATCCTTTGTCACACATTTGACTGACACTTAGCAGATTGGCTTTCAACCCATCCAAAAATAGTACATCTTGAGCCTTTCCTCTTCCATTATCCAAACTGACTGAGCCTTTCTCTTTGATTTTCCTTGCTTTATCATTGCCGAATGTTACATTCCTAGATTTATTTTCATCAAAGGTTACAAAATTGCTTCGATCTCCAGTCATATGTTTTGAGCATCCACTGTCCAAATACCATTGGCTTTTCTGGTCTTGAGCTATTAGAGCCAGGTCACACTTATTCAACTTCTTTTTCCACTACATGCATCCTTTTGTTTGGTACCTTTCCTGAGATGATGGACCACATTCTCTGAGAGGAAATTTGTGACACTTGTGCCCAACTTGATGGTAGTCAAAATACTTGATTATGTTTCTGAATGGATTATGTATAAGAGTGCATTTCCCATTGTTCTTTACTCTCCTTGTGTTTTCATACTTTACTCTTTGTCCAGTCGCGTTGCACTCCATGGATTTATGGCTGTACCCCTTACAATAAAAACAATACCCATGGAAACGATTAGTGTACCTGGTGAAGGGTAGTCCTCTCCATTTGTTTGCTTGAGGTAGTCTTTTCACCTTCTACATCCTCTGCTGGTTGGAATCAATTCTCTTTGTCTGACAATATGCAGCAATATGTGCCAGTTTGTGGCAAGAAAAACATGTGACATTTCTCATAGGTGGAAAGAATCTTCTTTGATAGTTTCTGAATTTTATATATTCAGGAGTATATGAGCCCTTCTCAGCTGACTGTTTATTTAGTTCGTTATTTGTCATTTGAGGTTCCTTCTTGTGTCTGTTAACCTCACTGCAGGCTTCTACTTCTGTAGGAACCTTCTGGGCTGCTTCATTGTCCTTATCCACTTTTACAAAAATGATATTTCTGTAATCTTCTTCCTTGGACTTACTTGTTTCTCCTTCATAGCCTATCCTAGTCTTTATCAAGGGAGATCTTTGAGCATTTAGAATTTTATTCAACTATTCAGAGCTTGTCATTTGAGAAGAGTTCATTGAAAATTTCCTTTGGGAGTTTTCTAATTTCCTTCTTAAGCATACTACCTCTTCTTCCAGTTTCTCTTGATTCTGAATTTTATCCTCAATTTTCTTTAGTAGAGTGTCTTCCACCTTCTTAGCTTCTTCAAGTTTTATTTTCAACTGATTGAGGTCTTCTGAATTTGGTTCTTCTTTTACATATTTGAGGAGAATGTATTTCGGTTCTCTGCACTTCAATTTAGGTCTGTCTATTTTCTCGAGGGCACTTCTTAGCTCCCCCTCAAGATATACCTCACATTCTTCAAAAGACTCCAGGAGATCGTCTTCAAATTCTTCCTTGGCCATTAACACAAATTCAGAGGTTCCCTCTTCATTGGAGGATTCATCTGAGCTTTCAGATGCATTGTTGTCTTGCTGAGCATAAAATGATTTTCTATTGAATCTCTTCCCTTTCTACTAGTTATTTGTTTTGGTTTGCTCTGTTTCTTGAGTCCGATTCTTTGTTTTCCTATGAGGACACTTAGAAGAATAGTGCCCAACTCTTCCACAGTTAAAGAATTTAAATGGAAGTTTACCTTTATATTTGCTAGAGCCTCTATCTAATCTTTTGACAAATTTGGCTTCTTCTTCATTAGAGAAAGAGAATATATCTTCTTTTTCTTCTTTGTTCTTCTCTGTATTAAAGGATGCCTCCCTCACATTTGACTTCCTCTGGGGCAGTCTCATCTCATAGGCTATTACGTTTCCAAGTAATTGGTTCACGGTCAGAGATTCCCAATCAGTTGTTTCTTCTATGGCAAAAACCTTGGGGTTAAAGCTGGATGGTAAAGATCTTAGAATCGTTTGAACAATTACACATTCTTTTATGGTTTCTCCTAGAGCTTTCATGTTATTCACAATTTTTGTAACCCTTAAGAAGAAGTTGGAAATGTCTTCATCATCATTCATTTTTATATTTTCAAACTGAGCTCTATAGACTTGCAGTTTGGCTATATTTACCTTTTTGTCTCCCTCATGGACGCTTTCTAATGTATCCCATATTTCTTTGGCAGTCTTGTTGTGCATTACTTTGATAAATTCTGCCTCACATAGTCCACTTAAGAGTGCATTCATGGCTTTATCATTAGCCATAAAATCTTGTTTAGCTTCTTTCTCTATGTCAGAATCCTTTGGGGCATATCCCAACTCCACAGTAGCCCAAAATTCTATTCCTAGAGACATTATGTACGTCCTCATTCTTATTTTATAGAAGGCATAATTTGTGCCATTGAACATAGGGGTTTTATTTGTTGAGCATGCTTCTAGGCTAGCCATCTTGGGGGCCTCAGATCTTCTTCCAGTTGTTAAACTGATATAGAAGGAACCCCCTCTGATACCAATTATTGAACTCTTACTTAAACTGAGAGGGGGGGGGGGGTGAATCAGTTTAATGCATTCAAGGTATTTTAAGTCTTTCTTTTACACTTATTTAAATCTTCATTTCATGATTAAATTAATGTATATAAAATCAACAATATTAATAGTGAGCAACAGGATCTAAGCAGATTAAATACAGAGTATCAACACATAATCATCAAGCACATAGAAACCGGATATAAGTGGAAACCCATAAGGGAGAAAACCACATATTATTATTGTTGTGATGCAAAGGAAAGCTCCAACTCCCTCTCACCACTGATTTTCTGTAGACTCCAACCTACAGGAGGCTACTACCTCAATTTTGCAAGTAGCAACTTGCAAGGAAGCTCCAAATCCCATCTATTTTTTGTAGGCTACAACCTACAGGAGGCTCCTACCTCAGCCAGCTACAACTGACATCTATCAAGCTACAACTTGATATGGAAGCACCAACTTCCTCACATTACAATAAAATCATATGCCGATTTACATGGATTTCAGCTCTGTTTTCCTCCTTCTTCACTACTGTCCTTCAGCTTTCATATCTACCTTATATCTTCTATCGATCTTCACAACTTCTCTATCTGCTCCTTCTTCTCCTTACACTTCTCAGACCTCTTTATCCATTCTCTAAACCCTCTATGCATATTTTGGTAACATTATTTATGGAGATCACCTCATAACTGTTTGCATTCCACAGGGAATTTGAAATGAACAGGTATGACTCTTTTCCTTCCCCCCATTCATTTCCTCATTCTTCAGTTCAATTTATTCATGAGAGATAATCATTACAACACTCATGGAGTTTTTCATATGCCTACGGAGACTTGCATTTGTATCACATACAATAAATATAATTAAATCATTTACATTTTCAGTTACAATAAGTATTTCAATTCACTTAGCCCTTTCAGCTCTTGGCTCGTTGTGCGTTTATCTTTTCTGCCGCTGTCACTGTCTTTTTAGTTTCTACCGTTGTATTCTAGCTCCGCTGTATAGCTGCCATGTTTCTTCCATTTTCTTAATATTTTGAGCTGCGCTCACTCACACTTCTCCTACTGTCACGATATTTTCTATTGTTTTTGTTGATATATTTTAGCTGCTTTGCATGAACGCCTTTTGTCCAACTCGACCCATGGTGCCTATTTCCTTATTACCACGATGTTCATCTTTCTCTGCCTTCTGCCCTATGTCGGGTCACATACCTGAGTCTTTTCTGCATGTCCACAGGCACATCCACCTTTCATCGATCTAATGGTCATCACACTCCACCTCATTTAGCTTTCCCAATCCTACGGTTAACATTTCATCGCATTATCACTATCACAATTGCAACTTTCAATTTTCTGATGTGCCTTTGGCCATCTGATCTCTGCCGATGTGGCGAGCAAAGGGTCCCACCAGCTATTAACCAACCCAGTGCTCGATCCAATTGTTACAAATAACCGTGATCCAATAGTTGCGATTTGATCGCATCATCGCAATTGCAAGGTTCAGTGGTTCGTTCCCCTACTCTTCCACTTCACCGATGCGATGAACCTTTGATGCGATGAGCGAAGGGTCCCACCAGGCTGTACCTCGGTGTTTCAGTGATTTCTCTTTTTCCTTCGTTGCTCTATCACTATTCTATTCTCCCGACGTGATTTCTCTTAGAGGGACATTATACTTTCGGATTTGAAGTCCTTTAGACTTCATCTTTAGTCTGCATCGCATCCAGACTTATTATCACATTTTGGTGATTTCACTTTGTTCTTATGATCTTCGCCCTTCCGATCTCTTGATGCGATATCCCAAGGGTCCCACCATTCTTTCCATGTGCACCTTGGATCACTTTATTACTATCGCAATATCCCAATAGTTTGGCTCTTGCGTCTCTTGCTGTCCACTAATGTGATGACCTCCTTGCGGACCCCACTCTCACTCAACTCACGATACAATGGTTGCCGTTAATTGGGATGAGACGGTTGCGATTAAATCGCACCATTGCAATCGCAACCTTCAACAGTTCGTTTCCTCAACACTTCGGAATATAACAATAAACCTTTTAAAATAGTGGTTTAGACCTTCCGGCCCCACATATATCCGGATCTCAACCCTTAATGAAACTCCATTTCATAGAATTTAGGGTCCATAAGTTTATTAACTCTCCACATATCGCATGATGCGACCACCGTTGGATCTCTGCAGGTCTTAATTGGACGATAATCGCATTCAATCGACCACAAAACTTTATTAGACAAAATTTACGCAAAATGGCTAGTTTTATGGTAGTGACATGTCACGATATGATATGATTGCATTCGATTTCGTAAAACCAATCACCCACCCAAAAGCAATGCGACAACAGTGACTAGCTTCTTTTGAAACTTCTTGTCTACTATTTGCATTTTTTTCACCTTTAACCACGGATTTTTGCTGCAGGTTATTTTGATTCTAATCCTCCGGACCTCCCTTCTCACTTTATAACTCTATAGAAGTATATCAATGATCGATTATCTGCTACCTCTGCCTCATCCACTGCATCTGATTTATTCGATGCCTCTACTTCAATTTGCTACCTCTGCTTTATCCATTGCCTCTGTTCCTTGTCTGCCTTGCTGCCTTTGCTACCTTTGCTGCCTCTGTTTCTTGTCTAATGCTCCTCCTTGCCTCTCTTTTGCTATCTCTATTTCCTATGCTTCTTTCTCTTCTTCATTTGTTTCCTCTGATGTCTTTGCTGCCTCTCTACCTTGGTTGTTACTGTTCCTTTGTGCTCCTTTGTCTTGATGATAATTCAGGTGCTACTCCTGTCTTCTCCTTTGCCTTATTGTTGGTTCTTCTTTTCTCTTTTTCCATAGTGATAGTTCAAGTGCTACTCATGTCTTCTCCTTTGCCATCAATGACAATATTTCCCACAAGATAAACTCATCGACCATGTCATTCAAAACCAGTCCCCCACTAACATCCCGCTTGAGAACCTAGTCAAAGAATATAAAATCCACCCTTGGATGGAATTGCGCTTAGTTTATTCAACCTCTAAAACCACCAAATTTGTGGAGTTTTTCCCATCGAAATCTCTGAAAATTAACTCAAACCTCTCAAATAAATAAGAAAACTAGTTATGCCATGTTTTGAAGTAAAACCTAGATTCATTTGCTTGGGATTACGATGGCATGAAAGGGGTGAATCCCTGAGTATGCAGACATAATATTTAAATTAAGGAAGGATGAAAGCATGTGCACCAACCCCAAAGGTGGATGGACCCAACTCTAAAACACATAGTCAAGGAAGAACTGCAGAAATTTTTGGATGCAGGTTTCATTTATCCTATATCATGCATTGAGTGGGTATTTTCTCTTGCCCTAATCCTGAAGAAGAATGGAAAATGGTGAATCCGTGTTGATTATTGGGAACTCAACAAAGCCACCAAGAAGGACCATTTCCCTTTCCCTTTTATAGACCACGTCTCAGATGGCCTTACAGAAAATAAGTTATTTTCCTTCGTAGATGGGTTCAGTGGGTATAACCAGATCCAAATTAGCCCTAAAGACCAGGACACGACTACTTTCGCATGCCCTTGTAGTACCTTTTCTTACCGAGTTCTATGGGTTTTTAAATTCCACATCTACCTTCCAGAGAGCTATGTTGAGAATTTTCTCTGAGCTAGTCCATGACTTAGTTCAAATCTACATGGATGATTTCACACACTATGGGGATGAATTCGAGGAATCTCTCTCCAATTTGGGAAAAGTGCTGAGAAGATGCATTGAGATGCATCTCTCCCTGAGCCTAGAAAAGTGTGAATTTTTTAAAATATAAGGAGTTGTATTGGGGCACTCAATCTCCCAAGAAGTAATATAGGTGGACCCAAACAAAATCACCATCATTAAAAGGGTACCTACTCCTCAAAAGTAGAGAGATATCAAGAGTTTCTTGGGGTTATCTAGATATTATAGAAGGTTCATCAAACATTTCAGCAACTTGGACTCGCCAACATTTGGTTTATTGGTGAAAGATTCTGAGTTTACTTGGTCCAGTCTTTGTCAAGAAGCTTTTGAGTTCATTAAGGGAAATTTGGCTACTACCCCCATGCTCTAAGGTCCAAATTGGAGTCTCCCTTTCCACATCCACGCCGATGCATCAGACAAATCTATGGGGGCAACATTGGGGCAGTTAGAAAACAAATTACCTTATGAAATCTATTTCATCAGTAAGAACTTGTCCAAGGCCGAACTCAATTACACTGTCACAGAGAAGGATATGTTAGCCATTATCCACACTTTAAATTTTTTTAGATATTATGTCATTGCTTATCAGACCTTTGCACACATTGACCCTACAGCCATCAAATATTTAATGAACAAACCAGATGTTAATGCTAGAATAATTATATGGTTGTTACTATTACAAAAGTTTGACCTAACCATTGTTGATAAACCTAGAACGGAGAATTTTGTTGCAGATTTTTTTATCGAGGTTAGCTCTATCTGCAGATGAATAAGGAATGGTGGATGACCAACTACCAGATGAACATCTCTTTGGTATCTCATCACACTTACCATGGTTTGCTGACATAGATAACTATTTGGTTTTTGAAAATTTCCCTCCTAACCTCTCATTAAAGGAGAAAAGCAAGATCATCATAAAAGGTGCCCCTTTCACATGGATTGGGGGAAATCTGTTCAAGTTAGGCCTTGCCCAAATTCTCAGAATATGTGTGAGAGAGGAAGAACTTTTTTTTTATATCCTCTTTGCATGTCATGACAGCCCTTTTGGAGGCCACTTTGCTTCAAAAAGGAATTCCTTCAAAGTTTTACAGGTAGGTTACTATTGGCCTACCCTTCACCAGTATGCTAGAAGATACACTAGCAAGTGTGACCAGTGCGAAATGATGGGGAAACATACACAGAGGGATGAGATGCCTTTACACCCTCACGTGGCTCTTGGGAGATTTTGAAAGTGGGGAATGGACTTCATTAGAACTATTGATACACCATCTGGCAAGTAAAATTATATCATAGTCTGCACTGGCTACCTGATAAAGTGGGTTGAAACAAAAGTAGTGAAGGTAGCAACAAAAGATAAAGTAGCAAAATTTCTAAGAGTTAATGTGTTTTACAAATTTGGATACCCCGGAGAGGTAGTCACTAATCAGGGGGCACAATTCACATCTCATCTCATTAATAATATTCTGAGGCAAAAGATAAAGCATAAGAATTCCACTTCCTACCACCCTCAAGCAAATGGCCAAGTGGAAGTAACCAACATAGCTTTGGAGAATATCCTCACCAAGGTTGTGAGCAACAAAAGAAACTATTTGGCAGAAAAATTGGTAGAAGCTACTTGGGCCTACAACACTATTTGGAAAACCACAACAGGGTTCCCTCCTTATGACCTAGTCTATGGCAAGAAAGCTATGCTTTTAATCGAATTTGAGTTCAACACCTTAAGGATGGCAGCTGAGTTAGACCTAGATATAAAAAATGCCCAACAAGAGAGGTTTCTACAATTAAATGGATTGGATGAGTTCAGGATGCAAACACTCCTTCAAAAATATGTGATTCAGCTGCAAAGGAATTTCTAGCATGACAAGTACTTAAGGAAAATACCTTTCGAGAGGGACATTGGGCGTTGTTGGAGCAGGGTCCCCTAAGTCTGACAATTTTTCCATATTTTGTAATACTTTAGTATTGTGCAAGGGTTTTGGGGCAGGTTAAAACCCCTCATGAATTGTAATGGGTCAAAAGGGTAAATCAAGGGGCCTCAAAACATGGTTTGTGGTCCATAGGATAGGACAGGCTAAATAGTATAAATAAGTGAATAGATTGATTCTAAGATGTATGTTTTTAGTTAAGCCTAAACACGGATAATATATCTAGATAAGTTGGGATAATTTTGCGTGGATCAGTCTGGGTAGAAGGCTCCTACTGGTTGCTTGCACGGAGACCTTAGTCCTAATGTGTGCAGACCCCATTGGTTGTGTGCGCAGGCTATTAAAGTTTTGCAGGAAGGATTTGAACTGGATTAGTAATAAATAAGTATTGTTGTGGACAATTAAGTCCTTTATGTATCTATTGGTTACGTTGTGAATGTTGTTGTATCATGTTTCCGATTTATGTACTGTTTGCACTTAGATCACTCACACAACTACGGTTGGGTTTATATGGTTTTCTACTGAATAGATCTTATGGTATAAAACTATGATATGATGTGCTAAGTGTTAATTTATGATCATTGTGTTAACTTGCGCATAATAATCTGCATAACTGACCTAAATCTATCTGTAAATGATTTATCAGTTAAGGCTATTGTTGTGAAGGTTTGGTTGGGATCTCAAGGCACCCACATCATTCGAAATCTCTCTCAGGGTGCGGAAACCTGGTTCCAACACACCCCCCCATACTACTTCGCGTGAGACTATAGCTTGCGCAAGCAGGTCACTGCCGAAAGGGCCAGTAGTAAGAGGGTTTTTTTGGTTAACCTTGCTTCCGAACCTGGGTCAGGATCCCTCAGGCCAAAAAATGGTTCCATTTTTGGGACCGAGATAATTTTGACATAGAATGGGTGATGCCACGAGCTCATTGGCATCGATTAAAACCTAAACTTGAGGACTGGTTTGAAAAAAAGATTCAGGAATTTTCCCTAAAAGAAAACATAAGTAAGAAGTTGTCTGGAGAAGAGTGGAAGAATAAGTATATCTTTACAGAGGTGCACAAGATATTTTTTGTAAATTTTTCATACGAGTTACAAGAGTGGTTGGAAAGGTTGGCAGAATTCCAAACCTGTTGGAAGGACGATGAGGTCACGCAGTGGAACCCTGAATTAATCCAACAATTGGAAAGGACTCGTAATTCTATTACCCAGAATGTATACCACTGGGTTGATAGTGTCTTGGGTGGATTTGTAACTGAATTTGTAGTAAATTAGTTTGTGTCCTACTCAGAAGTTGAATGAAGCTTTTTCAAAGGTTTTAGGGGTGAGTTCTTACAAAATTTGCCACTTGTTATTAAGATGCTATTGTGTGAAAAGGGTGTTATGTGCAGCCACACTGAGTGAATGACCTCCGATCAGAGCAGAAGCACGACACGAAGCGGTAAATACTATCGAGTTAATGAAGAGGGGGATAAATCAATGTATAGTCCTATGAGGAATTCACCTCATCTAAACAAAAGTGGTGCTACGCACACAGAGACTAGTCCCCCAGATACGCCGCCATCAAACTCGCACAGGGGTAATAATCCTCCTACCCCACCTCTACCACCTCTCAAGGACAATATGGCCACGCAAATGAAGTTTCCCACTTTTAAAAAAGTGAGGGACGAAGATATGGATCAATTTTGGCTCATGGAGGATGCAGTATGGGTTGCACAAAATGTCAATAAAAATGTTGTTAAAAGATCGCAGTTGGAAATATATTTTAAACGACGGGATTTGGATTGGTTCATGGGATACATTGCTCAACATTCGAATCCCACAATATAGGAGATCAAGGATGCCTTGAAGTAGCAGTTCTGAAAGCCTAGTTCTTATTCTCAATGCATAGTGGAACTAAAAGATATTAGGCAAGGGCCTACGGAGCCAGTATGGGAAGCTGACCAGTGGCTAAAAAAGGTCACCAGTGATGGAGGAATTGGCTATGATGACAAGCAGCATAAGGAATGGTTCATTTCCATGTTGTTACCACATCTACGTGGGCCAATGGGTCAACAAAATATTGGATCATAGGAGGAAGCCCTAGAAATTTCTATGAAGTTAGAAGCTACGCCAAGGGACGATGCGCAATTTGGGGCATCACATATTCAGAGCCAATTAGAGGCAATGCACTTAGAAATATAGATTTTAGGAAGAGACCAAGGTAAGTAAGCTAGTGTAGATGTCTGGTGGATATGTTGCATAGTATTTGGCCACACAAAATATCAGTTCCCTCTAGTGTTAGACTATATGCAAGCTGGGGGACCAAGTCCACTATGCCCAAGGGATAGTGTAGGACCTAGTACACCAAATTTATGGTTCGCTGATTTTCGAGTGGCAGGATGGCATGATATAGACCATTGTACATGGTTGGGTGCCTATGTACCAGAATTGAAGCAATAGTGGTGCAGATTCTGCTCTTAGGTGGGATACGATGAGCACAAATGTTGCACATATGACTTAATGATTGATAGAGGGAACCTTTAAAAAGTCAAGATCGATCCTTCATCACTAGCATCTCCCTTTGGATGCGGAGGATCCCCAGAAAGAGGTCAGGGAGGGGGGAGAGGTGGAAGCCCTGGTAGGGGAAGAGGGAAGATAATTTGCTACAACTGTGGAGACATCGGACATTATGAATGATATTTCCCAAACCACGCACAACAATATTGTAGGTATTGTAGGAAATTTGATCATGCAATAGAATATTGTCTGGTGCTGATCACTAAAATAAAGTAAAAACAATAGACGGCAACACAAAACATCCAACGGGTTATGGTTGAGCCCCACGACGATGGTCCAAGTGTAAATGTCATTACACGCAGTGGCATTGCTACCAGAGGAAATGAAGAGAAGGCCAACGAAGAACCACTAATCTGAATAGCAGCTAGCAAAAAGGAAAGCCTAACCTATAGAAATAAAATGAGACTTTCCTCGAAGCGAGAAAGGAGTTTGCTGAAGAAGAAGCAACCATTTTGAGGCCTTTCAGGGAACCAAAAAAGGATGATGAGATTAATCCATTCTTACAAGATTTCAACAAGCTACTACGCAATAAGAAGGTAGTAGATAATCTCTAGGTCGTGATAGACAAATATGTAGAAAAAGATGTGTCATAGATAGAATCCAAAGTTGTAAATAAAGTTTACAAGAAAAAGAAGAGAATGAGTAGGGAAATGCGCATGATGGTACGTATTGGGGAATACAAGATGGACTAGGTTATCTTAGATCTAGGATCTGATGCAAACGTCCTACCTAAACAAACTTGGCAGAAGATGGGAGAGCGAAACCTGGAATTTCCCACCATTTAGCTATGCATGGCCAATCAGCAAAATATCATCCCCCTGAGTAGGCTCTCACAAGTTGAAGTCAACATTGCAGGAGCAAAGGTATGTGCTGACTTTGAGGTTATACAAATTTTGGACGATGTGGATCCCTAACCCACATTGTTAGGATTGGATTGGGCCAGTGATATGGGGGGTATCATCAACCTAAAGCACAGAAGCATGATCTTTGAGAGTAATGGTGCACGAGTAATTGTTAGTATGAATATTTCGTTGGAAAAATACCACTTTAGCTACGCATAACAGATAGCCCTAACATCAATTATGGCTGCCAATATATTTAAATATGCAGTTAGTTGATCCAAATAAAGCTGCACAAATCCAGATCTATGCATAAAATACATTAAGCAGTGAAAATAAAATGTTGCTCCATGCATCCAATAGATAAGACAAGAACAATATATTTGAAAGAATTTTTATATTAAAGGGGAACCTGAGAGGAAAACAAGAAAGGTGTCTCCAATTCTCCTCAATGGGATGGGTTCTTGAAAGTCCTTAGCATTTCAGATCTAAAACTTCTCTCTCTTGTTGGTATAGAAAACCCAGACAAACATAGAACTCAAAGGGAGCTCACAAAGCAAATGATGGAGAATGTGACAATGATAATGGCTCAAATTCAGACCAAGAATATAGATCTAGAGTGATCTAATGTAAATGAAAGGTGACCAATGAATGGAAAAACCCTTCTATTTATAACAAAATATTAGGGCGGCCTAGAACTTGGTGCATGAATAAAATATTATTAACCAAATTCTAGAACCACCTTTTAGGAATATTTTATTATATTTGTTGGAGGGAAAAGGATTTTGACTTGGGTAAAATCATTTATTTATAAATAATAAATAAATAAATGATTTGTTTATTATTTTAAAGAAATGGTGGGAATATAATTAAATAAATAATGATTTATTTAATTATTTATAAATGATTTAGTCAAATTTAACTAGGAATATTATTTAAATAAGGATTAAATAACTTATTCCTAGGAAATAATCAAATAAATAAGGATTTTTTTAATTGATTTCCTTGTTTTGGGTTAAATATGACCAGGAATAATAATTAAATTGATGTTTAACTAATTATTCCTTGAGGAAATATAAACAAATATAGATTTGTTTATTATTTCCTTTTGGGGTTTCTTGTTTAGACCATAAACAACTTAATAAAGGTGTTTTACTAAGTTATTTCACATAGTGAAAACAATTTTACTTAGGGTAAAATTGGTCTTACATGGTGTACTTGGGTCCATCTAATGATAATAGGTTAGATGACCAAAAAATGGTGTAACACTAATCATCCCCTTGGATCTGGAAGATGGAGAAGAGTACACAAAGCCAGTGGGGGAAGGGGATGAGGTTGACCATATCTATAAATTGACTGCACGAGATGAAGACTGGATCAACCCTATGGCGGATGGCATGCTAAAATGGGAGAAGTATAGCTCATGTTTCTCTAATTCTGATGGTGAAATGGAGAACTAGCAGAACTGGCTGCATGACATCTCTGCCCTATGCTGCCTTTTGATTAAAAAGAGCTTCTAGTGCATCTCCTCTGAGGTAAAGGAAATATCATACTTTGATGATTATGGAAATGTCAGGGAATTTTTAGAAGTGCTAGAAAAAGTTGTCCCAGAGGAACACTTCGCTATATGCGCAACTTTGTAGGACTGGAAGGAATGTAGACAAATTATGATTCTGCGCTTTGAACCATCCACCATGCCACCCAATTAATTATTCTATGGATGGGGAGACTTGCACAAACACTTGACCAGATGCATGGACATATGGGATGAGAAGACATGGAATGAATGGGTTCATAGGTTTTTCCACTCATTAGTACCTATCCCCACAACTTGGTATCTAGAGGTTGAGTTACACTGAGGCACCCAAGACTGGTATACAATGACTAAAGACTTCTTGGAAACCTTTGGCTCTGTGGGAGGCTCAGAAAAAATGGATGAAGTGATGCAAGACATATTTTCCCTAGTCTTCGATGAACCTCGGTCCCAAAGGGAGAAAATTTCGTTGACCTGGGATGTACAGATGAAAGACATAGTCAAGTTCCAAAACCTGTCCATTGAGGATAATGAAGATGGCCCAATGAATTTTAGGATCCCTGAATTGAAAGGTGAGCACGAAATAGCAGGACTATAATTAAGGACGGTGGATGTGACTAAATCTTTGAAATTTAAGGAAGTCAACATTGGAACAAATGAGGAAGCCAAGTTGGCTAAGATTGGAGACTACAAGACTACTGATACAATTGGAAAGATTGCAGAGTTGCTGAAGGAATTAGGATTTATTTCCTATGAAATTTTCTAAATTGAAGGGCATTGTGGGGGACTTGGGTGTCATGAAGATCACATTAAAGCCTGACGCATGCCCTGTCAAAAAATGCCCTTACCGACTGAACCCCAAGTATAAGAAGAAGGTGAAGGAGGAGTTAGAAAATATGGTGGTTGCAAGTATCATTGAACCCATTGCGCAGTTAGATTGGGTAAGCCCAATGGTGGTTTAGGAGAAAAATACCAAGGGCGAAATCAAGATTTGTGTCGATCTGCGCAAACTGAATGATGCATGTGTACATGACCCCTTCCCTACTCCGTTCTCGGATGAAATTCTGGATAATGTGGGAGGGTGAGAAGATTAATAATTCACAGATGGGTTCTTGGGTTATCATCGAATATGCATTGCATCAGAGGACCATAGAAAGACCAATTTTTCCACGGAATGGGGTTCTTTTCAATATATTGTCATGTCATTCGGATTAAAAAATGAACTTTCAATCCTCTCGTGTGTGGTCATGGTTGTATTCAACTAATTTATGCATAAATTCTTGGAAGTCTAATTCTATGAGAGGACAATATTCAGATTAGTAAGGAACCATGTCTCAAATCTGCGATTGATGTTTGATGCATGTCGAAAGCACCATATTTCCCTCAATCTGAAGAAATTCATATTCTACGTACCTTTTGGGATTTTGTTGGGCTATATTGTATGTCAACAAGGATTGATGGTGGACCCAACCAAGATTGCGGTAATCATTAACTTATAAGTGCTTTCCACTGAGAAGCAGTTGTGTTCCATCCTAGTACATACTGGCTATTATAGGAAATTTATCTAGGGGTATGCGTTGATCAAGGTGCCAATGGATAAGTTGTTAAAGAAAGATGTAGCATTATTTTTAGATGACGAGTGCCCGAAAAGCTTTGAGCTGCTAAAAGAGAATATGGTCTCTGCACCTATCTTGATATTCCCATATTGGGCCAAGGTGTTCCACGTTCATGTGGATGCATCGGGCATAGCCCTAGGAGATGTTTTAGTGCAGTCAGGAAACAGTGACATTGATCACCTCGTAGATTTTGCTAGTCGCAAGCTCTCAGGTTCCGAGCGCAACTACTCCACTACAGAAAGGGAAGGACTAGATATGGTATATGCACTATAAAAATATAGACACTACTTTTTTGGAGGGAACTTCAAGATTTTCATTGATCATTCTGATTTAAAATACCTATTCAATAATCCTATGTTGGGGGGGAAGGTCTACTGATGGTTGTTGATTTTTCAAGAATGTGACTTTGAGATTGTTTTAAAGCCAGGAAGACTGAATGTGAGACCTAATCATTTGTCACAGATTGAGAATGGGGAGGAACCAACCAACCTGGAGAAAGTATTACCAGATGTGCAACTGTTCACGATCAAGGTGGTCGATGAGCACTTTGCAGAAATTATTCATTTTTTACTACAGTTGCGGTGCCTGGAGAATATTCGGTCCAGCAAAAGAAGGAGTTGGTTGCGCACGCGACAGATTTCACCCTAATTACAAGTCAGTTTTATAAACTAGGAGAATATTAAGTATTAAGGAGATATGTGCTGGAACATGAAAGACAAGATATATTGACTAAAGGTCATGAAGGAGTAGTAGGTGGCCACTATGCTAGGAAGCCACTACTGCATAATGATGCATAGGCATACTACCAGGCCTGTGATGCTTGTCAATGAATTGGAAAGTCGCTGGGTATAGACGAAATTCCCTTACACCTGAAAATGGCCTTCCAAGCATTTGAAGAATGGGCTATATATTTCACAGTACCAATAAACCATCCTGGGAAGAATATTGGGGCACGATTTGTTGTTACTGCAACTGATTATGTGACCAGGTGGGCACAGGTGAAGGCGGTTAAGGATTGTACTGAAGACACTGTTGCGTACATCATCTTTGATCATATTGTGACCAGGTTTGGGTGCCCAAACATTTTAATGAGCGACAAAGATACCCATTTTGACAACGAGATGATTGAAGCCTTTACTGCAGAATTTCAGATCCATCACAAGAAGAGTACCCCATATCACCCGCAAGTAAATGGCCCAGTAGAAGTGGTCAAAACTTTTTTGGAGCATGCCCTTACAAAGGTCTACAATACAAATCGGGATGATTGGGACATGCGCATCCCTTCTGTACTATGGGCTTACCGGACATGTAAAAAATTGACAGGAAAAACACCATTCAGGATGGTCTATGCGCTAGAAGCTATCATGCCCATGGAGTATATTTTCCCTATTCTACACATTGCAGCCTTCACTAACATGTTCTAGCCTGATATTATGGAGGAACAGTTGGGGTAACTCGTTGCCTTGGAAGAATATCTCTTTATTGCTAACTTCCACCAGTAGGTACAGAAGGCGTGTGAGAAATCTTGGCATGATAGGCACATCAGGAAAAAAGTATTCAATGAAGAATATTTGGTGTTACTCTATGATATTCAGTTTGCACGCCACCTAGGTAAGTTTAGAAAAAATTGGTTGGGACCATATGTTGTAAAGGAGATCACTGATGGCGATGTCATACGCTTGGCCACGTTGTGCAAGGATGACCTTCTTAGATACTTCAATGGAAGTTTCTTGAAGCCATATAGAGACAATCTAGTGCCTACCAAATGACTATATGGTCAGAGTATTAGAATCAGAGGATCTATGTGTATAGGGAAGAAAGAGAGTAGACAGGTGAGCCAGAAGTGCGGGGGTAACACGCAGGTCAAAAAACTAGCTATTGGAACTATGCAACAATGTGAAAAAATGAAATTACCATTGGGAGGAGTGGAATGGTTGCATTTAATGGGGAAATCTCAGAATATTTTTTATTTTTCCCTTAGCAGTAAAAGGAAATTAATGGTAATCCGAAAATTTTTACTATGGGTAGCTTATAATAAGGAGGTCGTGGGTCTTAATTGGTCCCTTTACTATTTTAACAATTGGTGCTCTATGCTCATCTATAATCTTTGTCCTCCTACCATCTGTGTGTTATGCATGTCTGGTCACAAATAAATTTATGACGGCAGTAACCTCAAGTTCATATTTCAAGCTAGAATGTCAGCCACCAACCCTGTAGAAGAGCTTTCGACACCCCTCACGGCGTCTATAGAGGAAGGATCAGATGAGGTCCGAGAAGTACTTCTATAAATGGAGGAAGTTGCATCCACTCTGGTGAAGGAAAAGAGTAAAGGTATCAAAGTGTGCTACTTCTAAGCCCCACACCTCTTCGAGGAATGTTTCAATTCCTAGACAAAATTCCATGGAGTGGTCCATGAAGGCTGACCCGTCCAAATGGTTGATGATTGATGAACCACTGCAAGTAGATCCAGTTTCTTGGTGGCCACCATATGTTAATCCAAGAAAGCCTTTGGAGCATAAGGAATGAAACCTTGATGTGATATGGGACTTCTTGCAGATGTCATTATGCCCATATTATTTCCTCATGGTTGGTGAAATGCGTGGCATGCTCCCTCAAGTGAAGTTTGACTACTATGATATCGCCAATGAAGTAATGTTCCCTGAATTGGCCCAAGAAAACTACTTGAAATGTGTATTTTATGATAACGTCCTAAAGGTAGAGCTAATGCCATGGGTGTAGGTATTGCACAACGCAGAAGTCCTCAATCTACTGAGGATCCCCTATTTTGGGTTGTACACCATCACCAGCGTGTGTGTTCGCTAATTGTTGACCTTGGTCCATTATGGTGCACTATGGATTCAAGGAAGAATCCCAATCGATGTTTCATTGATCTATTGGATCACTGGCCTGCCCACGAGAGGGCCCCATACAATGCAAGGATTTGGTAAAATCATCGAGTTTAAGGTAGCAAACAAGGTAAAGGAAACATACGAGGTCGAACGCGACAAGCGCAACTTTCTATTCCAAACCATCAATGAGGAAGTGGTTCGTGTGGGCACCCTTGTCCTGGGATGTAATATTATGAAAAAATTTCGATCGAAGACATTCTCAGTGCATGTCATTGCCTTGGCGGTGAAGTGAAAAATATGGGTGCTCTATAACTGGTCACAATTCCTTTGTGAGCAGCTTTTGGAGAATGTGCGTGAATCACACAAAATGGAGAAGCCTTTCTACTATTCATGTATTTTATTTCTGATTGTGCTGATAACATGGGAAACCCCAGAGGATACAATCCTTCCCAAAATTGAGCCCACAACTACGAAGGGGGCATGCTACACAAATTTATGGGAATCGAAGAATGAAAAGCGAGTCGAAGAAAACAAAATTTTCTGCATTCTTTTTTCTAGTGCGTTGATGCGGCCTATTCATTCCCAACCACGACTCTCGTTGGTCGTATATGAGAAGTATAAGATCATGGTAGTGTTTCAGGTAACAATGAACCACATCATGATCAAGGTGCGTAAGATTCCCAACTGGTATCCCTTACCCTACATGGTTACAAAAGCCGAGGTTGACCAGGTCATCACCTCATGGCTGAAATCATGGAAGATTGGTCTGGGCTCTGCAAACTCTATCACACCATCCACATCTGGGAAAGACACAGCCTCGAAGGAAACAACCATGAAAGAGACATCCCTGGATCTGCAAGACAAAATGCCCAAAGATACCACTGAGTGGCACACAGAGATAGGTGTAAACGATTAAGAAGCCATAAAATACCTAGACGTCAATGATGATGAAGTAACAGACAGAGATTAGGAACTTTGTGGTGACCACGAGGAGGTATACCTCGGTGGGTTGGATGGGCTTAGTGGAGATGGTGCATAATCCCCGTGTGGCATCAAGCACGAAGGAGAAACTTATATGGGGCTACACAAGAAAAGGAAAGGGTCTAAGACAAGCAGAGAAGAGGAGGTTACTCTGACTGAAGAGGACGTCGACAAAATTTCCGATGCAGTTGTCTCCACATCTGAGGACTAGTGGAACACCATGGAAGCTCAGCACAAGGCTGTAATTGAATCCTTTTAGTCCAGCTTACAGGTTTTGTAGCTGAAGGCTGATACCTTGTAAGCGAGCATGGATCAAGCGAGGTCAGTTTAAGCAAGCAAGGATCAAGTGAGGCTAGTACAAATGAACATGCCCTCTAAAAAAATTGTTGCAACCACAAGAATTAGAGTCTACACCCTCCAAAGCGCTATAATATCTCTAGAGTCGGTGGATTTATGTGCACAAGTCCACGCCTACTCTGAGGTCGGCCTTGAACTAGAAAGGTTTCCAGGCAGGCAGCTCCATGCATTACACTTCTTCATTTCAATACAACTTCAGGATAGGGAGGTGCGCGCCCAACAGCAAATCAAAGAAGCTAATCAAGTGGCAGTCATCAAAATGGAAGAGTCTCAATAGGCAGCCTTAGCTCAAAGAGCAGAATTGAAAAGCGTCATCGATGGGATATGTGGAAAAATTCTCAATATCATGATCCTAGCCTTTGCTACCCTGCAAGTTAAATTGGAAGGCCTGGTCATCATCCTCAGAGCTTCCAGATTATAAGTTAAATCCATAAAAGTAGAGTTTGAACAACAAATTTTTTTATTGCAAGCGTAGCTACAACCTGAGACTCCCTCCAAAGTGCGCACCCAATCAAAGTCTACTATCCAGAATGTCATGGATGTAATTTTAGCATCCATCACATATGGCTCCTCCCTGCTCAACAAAGCCATGGGGATATGGACATCAGTACAGAAAAATCCTTTAGTCAAGAAAATAAATGACGAACTGTGTGTGAAGGAGGAGTTTGATGACTTACAAGAAGTTCTCCCTACCCTTATCTATGCCCAGAGAATGGCTCACCTTCAAACCAGCCAAGTGCTGTAGGGCGAAGTAGAGGCACTCTGCCATGGGAAGCAAATCATCACCGATCACATGAAGCCTTGGCTGTAAGAAGCCATGCGGCTCTCTCAGGACCTTGATGATGTCGTCCACATCTTGAACGAGATGATGACAAAGGTCACTTCGGCTACTGAAGGGCCCCCATACGAACATTTGGTCGAGATCGTGCAGAGCACCCTAGAGCAAAGTACATAAATATTGCCACCATTTCTTATGGCTATCAAAGCGCTTGAGCTCAAAATGCAGACCCCACTACTAGTGTGACTTGAGACAAGTCACAAGATTTTGTTGGGGGCCTGTTGCAGCAGGGTCCCCTAATTCCAATAATATTTCCATATTTCTTAATAATTTAATCTTGTGCAGGGGTTTTGGGGCATGTTAAAACCCCTCACGAATTGTAATGGGTCAAAAGGGTAAATCAAGGGGATGCAGACCATGTTTTTCATACCATAGGATAGCGCAGGCTAAATATTATAAATAAGTGAATAGGTTGAGTCTAAGAAGTCAGTTTTTAGTTAATGCTAAGCACAGATAATAGATCTGGATAGGTTGGGATATTTTTGTGTGGATCAGTCTGGGTAGAAGGCTCCTACTGGTTGTGTGCACTGAGACATTAGTCCTACTGTGTGTAGACCCTACTGGATATGTGCGCAAGATGTTAAAGTGTTGTATGAAGGATGTGAACTGGTTCAGTAATAAAGAAGTATTGTTGTGGATAATTGAGTCATTTATGCATCTATTGGTTACGTTGTGAATGATGTTGTATCTTGTTTCTGATTTATGTATTGTCTTCCCTTAGATCACTCGCACAACTACGGTTGGGTTTATATGGTTGCTTATTGGATAGATCTGATGATATAAAACTTTTATATGATGTGTTGATGGTTAATTTATGATCGTTTTGTTAACTTGCGCATAATAATCTTCATAACTGACCTAAATATATATGTAAAGGGTTTATCTATTAAGGCTATGGTTGTGAAGGTCTGGTTGGGATCTCAAGGCACCCACATCATTCCAAATCTCTCTCAGGGTGGGGAAACTTGGTTCCAGCACCCCCCCCATACTACTTCAAGTGATATTGTGGCTTGCGCAAGCAGGTCACTGCCGAAAGGGCCAGTAGTAAGAGGGTTTTGTTGGTTAACCTCACTTTCGAACCTGGGTCAAGACCCCTCAAGGCAACAAGCATTGTTTTATGACTCAAGTTTTAAGGATTTCAGAGGAAAACTAATGACAATATGGCTAGGACCCTAAAAAGTGGAAAATTTTTATGATAATGGTGCAGTTCATATTAGAATCATAGATGAGGAAGGAATTCCCCTACTTGTCAATGGTTACAGGCTTAAGGCTTACAAAAATCCCATGTCTAGGGAAGAATTTATAAATTCAATAAAAAAGGAAGTGTATGTCATGGGAGACTACATAGTTTCCAGTGCCTCCCCCTCCTAGAAAAAAAAGATAAAAAAAGAAAAGAAAAAATAAATATGCATGGGTGAAAACCTCTCTTAGGTGCCCAAGGCCAACTCCATGGTGGAAAACCTCCATGAGGCAATACTGGAGAAAAAAAGAAAGAGAGAAAAATAAAATAACAGAATATAAAAGATCCTTGGGTGAAAACCTCTTTGAGGTGCCTAAGGAAGGCTTATGGGTTGAAACCATTTGTGGAGGTAGCCCACTTGCCTTCAAAAAAAACAAAAAAAAATAGGAAATAAAGAAACAAAAAAAATGGAAAAATAATGAAAAATACCTATGCAGTTATTTGTTTTTATGTTTTGTAGGTTATTGACTAAAGATAGTTTTTGGGATACAGAGGAGGAGTTTCTCTTCATGTCTCCTTTTCCTCTACTTTCCACTCTATGAGCCACTCCAACATACACCCATTCATCCATTTCACCCCTCATATAGGCAAACATTTAATTTTTTTCTCCTAGCTTTAATTGCTACAGACAACTCCAACAGCTACAGGATTCCTGTAACACTACAGGAAACTCCTATAAATTCTACAGGAAACTCATTCATGAAGGAAGAAGCTCTCTCTATGATTTATGAAGTTCAAGGAGAGCATGATAATTTATGATTTTTGTGTACCTACCATTCCCAACCCCTTATTTCACTCCATGCATAAGGATTCACTCTCTAAACCCTATACTGCACCATTAATAGCTAGATCATTTGAAATTTGTCATGAGACCTATTTCCTCACTTATCCTCCACTCCATTCATTCCATGACTCCCTTCATAGCCTCCATGAACCATTTCCATTCATTTTTGAGAGAAATAAAGCAAGAAGAATGAAGAAAAAGAGTACTACGTGAATTAGAAAGTTTCATGTAGCAAATCTGCGTGTGGCACAACAAGACCAAAAGATGAAGAAAAATTGATGAGGATGACTCCCAAGTACCACCAGTAGACTCTAGGAGGGAAATCACACCAACCATGGCACTTGGAGGTCTCCATGCAACACCTGGAAGAAGAAAAAAATAGAAAACGATTAAGCATCTCACTCAGAAAATAAATAAGAATGTAAAAGTATAGCAAAGGAGAGATCATGGATGCAACCATCAGCTCCAGCTCCTTGCACCAACTCATTCATCACCACACTAGAACCAGGTAGGCTTAGGTATGGCCCTTCACCTCTCGCTCTGCATTCATAATGACCAAAATTGTTTAATGTCAAGTTTTAGAAATATAAAAGGCAAAAAGGTGGCCAGTTAACTTGGCCACCTTTGTAAAGTTAAACTGGATGAAAAGTGAAAGTACATGACACCTGGGCAAGTAAAATAAAGTCAAGAGGGAGTGAATGGAGATGAAGATGGTGATTACGAGGCTCAACAATCATTAAATGGAGTGGTACCAATGCTCTGAAAGAGAAAAACTCGTGTTAGTTACGAGTCAACACAACACTCCAAATTTTGTTAAAAATGCCATAAACGTTAGTTCTGTCTCATTTTCACCATTTCACTAAAAATTTTGAAGAGAAAAAAGAGCAGGATAGCAGTGGGAGCCATCAAGAGAGCCACATCGAGATTAGATCTTGCATGCACCATCATGCTATAGGAAATAGAGATTTTTTACAAGCAACTTCAGAGGCAGTTCAATAAGGGTATAGAGGCCAACACAGAGAAACCTGTGGGTGAAATTTCTTCCCAAAGCCACCATATCTCAAGAAAAAACACCAGAGGGCAAAGGTAAGTGGTTTACATCCTCCAACACTAGGATTTCTCCATGAAATGTACACACGAAAAGTTAAATTTGGTAATTAAAGGATACAAAATTACATTTGTTTACAGACCTCCATCTCCAAGACATCTTCACATAGCTCTCAAACACCTCACCATCGTCATATCACATCCATTACAATGGTATGTGGATTCAATAGAAGGGAGCCCACTAACATTAAGAGAATTAGGAATCATTCTCAAGTTATGGAAATCTTCAGAAATCACCAATGGCTAGGGTTATTTGAGATTTTGAAAGGTTTTGATGAAGAGAGTGCTCAAGAATTTTTAGTTTCTCTGCAATAACACTCAGAGGAGGGAGCCACTACTGTGGTTAGAGGGCTATCCATCACACTATTACCCGAACTCATAAGTAGAGTTACAACTTTTCCCTTGGGATTCAAATGGGTTAAGGAAAGAATTCCTAGCACTACATCCAAGAAGAGCTTATTTTTGTTAGGAGAATAATACATTGAAGACAAAAATGGAGTGAGGAGAGAAAGCCTTCCATACCCCTAGGTTAAGGTAGCCTTTCATATCATGAATTTTATTTCTTGTGAAGAAAAACTTAGTGTGGTCTATGGGTATCATTTCAGATTATTGAATGAATGTAGGTTTCAAGGATAAATCCCTCTAGAAAAGAGATTGAGCATCCCTCACTTCCTCATGAACTCCATAACTGAAATGAGGAAGAAGGTGAGCCAAAGAAAATATCATCACTTGGCTCATCATGGCCTCATAAAATTGATAGTCAATGATGCTTTGAGAAGATTGAACCTACTTGTATCTTGGTCTTATTTCATATAAATGGATAGGGAAGCCTTCATAGCTACCTAAATAGGGAAAACCTCTGCTTCTAGCCTTAGAGAGAGGGCAGTAAAAGAAGAAGAAGAGGAGGAAGAAGATAAGGAAGAAAAAGAAGAGATAGAGATTGAAGAAAAAAACATAGAGACAGTAAAAACATAGAAGGAAAAATCTGAGGAGAAGGAGTAAGAAAAGGTTGATGAAAATAAAGGATTGGACCCTATCCTAGGTAGTGAAACCTCCCCTCAAGACACGATCATGTCACCAGAAATTACAGATTAGGAAGCGGCTTCTACCCTAGCCACTTTGAGCACACCTATCAAAAAAAAGAAGGAAGAGGCAAACACCTATGTACTTGAGGACTAGGAAGAGTCAAAGGGTGAGGCAAGGGAAACCACAGACTCCCACCAAGAGCCTTATTTCCATTGAGGAATCACCAAATATAGATGATGAAATAATATTAGAGGAAGGAAGGGTGCAAAAGGTCACCTCCCCTATGAGCACGCCTATAACATACATCATAAGAAACTCAGCAAGGTTGGCATCCCATACACCTCATGCAACCCCCACAGACCCTCCAAGGACTGAAAAGAGAGAAAAACAAGAAAAAGAGTGTCTTCAGTAAGAAAAATAGAGTTTTCTATAGGAAACTCTTTTTTTCTACATGAAACTTCAACAGGCCCAGAATTAGAGGAAAAGGCTTTGCTTGAGGAAGAAAATATAGCTATAGATGGGAAAGAGGCGAAATAAGTTGATGACAACGCACAATGGAATAAAAATATGAAAAAGAGGAAGAAAAATATGACAAGGAATATCCCACCTCACCAAAACTAGTCCTCAATGATGTAGCAGTAATGTTAAACCCTAGCCCTCAACCTAATCTCAACTCCTACTACACATACATTGAGGGGGGAAGATTGATTCCTCAAAAGTTCACAGTGCCTTTATTTTATCATTTGGAAGAGGAGAGGGCATGCACTAATCATTAGATGAATCTTGCCACATATAAAGGTGTGAATGACATAGGGGTCATGGAGGGAAAAGTGCGTGAGTTGGGGAAGGATTTGTCTGATGTTAGGCTCAAAAAATAAATTTTGAAAGAGAAGCTTCAGAAGGCCCAAGAAAATAATGTAGCATTGCAGGAGAAGCTTCACCAAAAGGACAAACAAATGGCCACCATGGAAAATTTGTGCATGGAGGCCATTCAACACAGATATCCATCAGATTGCTATGCAGTTTACCGCAAGGAGCAATGTATCCTATTTCAAATCAAAATATTAGCCTCACATGGATCCTTACCTTTTCAAAACTGCATACAATTCATTTAATTTTGCAACCAATAAATTATGGCAGGCAGAGAAAAAATGGCAAATTTCTACATGCATAACCTTATGTTGACATACTTGAACATTTGGGACCCAAATCCTAGGATGAGAGACATGCAGTTAATGGCATTGGCATCATGGATGGTTAATGAAGAGACCAAAGCACTAGAAATGAGAAGGGTTATGAGGAGAGAAAAAAGATAACCCTTACAAATTAGGGTTGAACTATTGATTCCTAGAGGAGGAATCAACAACCATATTAAGATAAAAAATGATCTTGCATTTGCATAAAAATACCTCCACACACAATCTCAAGAGATGGCTCACTTTGATGATATTTCTAGGTTGTTGGGAGATGAGTGCATAATGGCTAGCCAAAGGAGATGGAACAACCCTTCTCACAACCTTAGAAACATGGAGTACCACACACCAAAAATATTGAGAGGTTCCTTGGAAAGAGAATGACTATACAAGAGGGCCAAGCAGGCTAGAAAGATTCAGTGGCTCGGTTTGAAGCTCAATCTGACCTTGTTGCTGGGTATAAGTGATTGAAAGGACCAAGATGAGCATAAAAAATAATGGGAGGAAGAAAAAATGAATGATGGATTTTACCCTCCTGAAGGGACTCCCACACTTCTTCCTTGGGAATTCATAGGGTCCATCAAAGATTTGAAAGAAATGCAGAAGGAGGACTAAGTTTCTCATAGGATGAAAAACCATTTGGTAGAGAGGTGATGATGAGCTACATAATAAGGTACATTTGGAGGGGTTAATTATCACCTTTTTAGCTTATTAAGTCTCTTTTTCTTGAATTTTAATTATATTATGGTCTTATGTTGCTAGTGTAAATTGTGATTGAGGCTTGTCATACTTCGAATTCCTAACATGAGTTAAATGTAGGAAAATCACCAAGATATTGCATTTTTTATGAAATTTTTTCCATTAAATCTCGGAGTAGATAGCAAGGAGGGATTATAGGGGGATTTTCCACCTCCTTAACTCCCAAAGGAAGCTAACGGATCCTCGATATTCCATCCAACAACTTGAAATTAAAGGCAACCAAGAAAACTCAAGATCAATTGCACCAAAGCAACACTTACTTGCAGTCAAAGTGGACACATTGCCTAATTTTTAGGGAGCTATTGGTAGCTACCCTCTAGGTTAAATAGGGATGAGCAAGAGCTCAATGGGATTCAAACTTTGAAGGAAGCTAATAGGCTCTTAGCTCTTGGAATAGGTTTTTGAGACTTTCATGTTGATGAAATGAGACTATCTTCTACAATAAAATGAGTACTCAGATTGGTCTTCATTGATCTAGTTTCAGAGGGCTAGGCTTGTGGTTTAGGGCCCAATCCATTGGCCTTAGTATCTCTTGTGTATTCATTCTTTTCTTTTATGTCATTTTAGCTGGTTTTTCTTATGAGTATTTAGTTAATTTGCTTGCATTTCAATTCATTATTTTTATTTTTCTTCCATATTTATTTTCATGTAGATTTAGATTTCTTACATGTTGGTATACTAGGTTATAAACTCAAAAATTTGTGTGTCAAGCCTCCCTCTCTCATCTCTTTCATTGGAGTTTGAGGAGGTTAGACGTTCTCCATAGGCCAAAATTACTTTTTATTTTATGATTTATTGGAATGAATAGTTAGGTTGTTGTAGTTCCATGAATATGTTTAGAAAGATGTGTTATATCACTATTTCTAGTCTAAAGTAGATTTTCTTTCCAAATTCAACTCACATTAGGGGTATTTTGAGGTTTGAAATGGGCATCCTAAGAAAAATGTACAACAAAAATAAACTTTATAAGGACCAATAGGATTCAAGATGATGATGTCAACCATGGGGAATGATTCACCATTTTTTAAGTAAAAAGATAAAAATATTAAAAAATAATAAAATAATAAAACTACTTTTTCAACTCATATTTTCAACATATCTCCCAAATTGTTTACTCAATTTTTCATCGGGAGTACTCGTTGGATGAAAATTTTAATTCCTCATCTGAGGAGTTCCCATGTTGTATAATTTTGATGGACCCTGCTACACAAAAAGTGAGAAATACATGAAAAAACGTGATTGCAATCATGTTTTCCATGTATTTCTCGTTGTTCATGTAGCAGGATCCATCGAAAGTATGCAACATGGGTATTCCTTGTATGAGGAATTAAATTTTTCATCTAATGAGTACTCCCACTCGAAATTTGAGTAAAAACTTTGGGGTATAAGTTGAAAATACGAGTTGAAAAAATATTATTTTCTTTTTTCCCTCTAAAATTTGATGATGTAATTAAATATTATTTTATTATTTCCACTATTCTTTTATAATTTCCCAAGAAGGCCAATTTTAGACCTCAAAATTCCCCTAATGTCTTTTCCATTTCCTTTATCATGAATTTTTCCATAGATATTGCATGAATAGGATTTTTTCTTGTAGGTTCAAGTAGCACAACAATGGAGGACTTGACCTACACCTTGAGCTTCATATCTCACCCTTTATCAACCTTCTATTCATCAAAATCGTCATCAGCCCTGTTTTCATATTTTTCATCTTCACACCGTGAGAAAACTCTAGAGGTGCAAGATAGGCCTCTAAGAGGTTCTGAGATTGGCCAAGGGGTGGGCCACATTCCAGTTGTCCACGCCCACCTTCACTCCACCTTCACTACACTTTTATCACCCATTTTTGGCCTCCAAATGCCCCCAAACTATTTCCTCTACCAATTCAAGAATTTCCTATAGCACTACAAGAACCCTGTAGTAGCACTTGCAGCACCACCAGTGGGCCCCTCCTTAAGCCCATAAACCACCATCCACCTCATCTAGGCCTGCCAAAACCACCCAGACACCTTCAGCCTTGCACCCATGATTTCAAGCCTTCCATAAGCCACCTTAGCACTTTTTTCTCCTAGCTGCAAAATAATGCATTTACAACCATAGTTAGGCCATGATTAGTTGGATGATTAAAATCATGATAGGTAGAACATAGAGTAGACAGATTTTATTTAGCCATTTGGGCCAAAAAAGTGTGATTAAGTTAGTTTCCTTTATGCAATTTCAATTCAGTAATTTACTTCATGTAAGATGCCTAGTTTGCTTCCATTTCGTATGATAGATTAATGTGTAGATTTATTTAATTGCAGAGTATTTAGATGTACTTTATTTCTTTAGAATATTTTTTTACATGTTGATAGAGTAATTTATTTGAATCATTTTTAGCCCTAGGCCTAAATTCAAAAGTGTGACAGACTTCATCCAGAAACCCTAGAAGTAGCACCCTTTCGTAGAGCTCAGAAGAGGATGATATAAGTAGAATGCATCTATTGTGTATATAGCACTATCACCTCCAAGTTTGTATGAAAATAAGGTTGATAAGGTAAAGTAGGGCAGCCTCTAGGAGTTTCAACATTCTTGGAGCAATACCAAGGCTCACCACTACTCCCAATGCATCACTCCAACCTGTATTGGAAATGAGGAGTCTGATGACAAGAACAAGAAGAGATAAACATAAAGCTTGAAAGCATCATGAGAAGGGATCAAGAAAAATACAAGGTTAAGGCTCTCCCTCCTCTAGGGAGATGGGATGGAGTGTATGGTATAATATGACACACAACTCCATGAGACTTGGTAGAAAGGCCAGTTCTAAACAGAGGATGACTAGCACAAGAAGAAATAAATATAAATCTTGAGAACATCGTTAGAAGGGACCCAAAAAAGCCCAAGGTTAAGCCTCTCCATACTCTAGGGATATGGGGTGATTTTTGTTTCTTCAAGCTTGGATGTTAGATTCCTCCTTTGTTTCGTAACCTCCTTTTGTACCCCCGTGACCCATAGCTGATCCCTAATTGCATCAAGGAGTCATATTTGTTCTAGTAGTTGCAGAGTGTCTAAGATGATATGCAAGATAAGGTTATTTTCTTCTAGTTGTCTTTCCATTTTGTTGGCTATCATATCCTTGATTTTCCATCACAGGTCCATTGTGACATAATATTAGGGGATCCTTCTTCACGAGACACCAGTATCTGGAACAATATTCTATAGTTTTGTCTCAATCATCTGGATTTGGGTTGCCCTTCTCTGTCAACACACCCTTTCTTCCATCTTGTCCATTTTCTAGGTGGTGGCCACTTTGTAACACAAAGTGGATCCATTTTTTAATTCTAGAGCTTCACACTTTTTCCTTCAAGTGTAAGGCTAGTAAGTGGCCTTTTCCTCTCTGCCTTGAGGCTTTGGCGGTCTTTCTATCCCTCTGTCCTTTTGGGGGATTTCATGTGTCCATGTGATCCTTCTTGAGGCCTTATACTCCAAATAATGATCATTGGGGCAACATAATCTATGCAAGCAAATTCTGAACCAGTAATTTGTGGGGCTCTTCTGATAGATCCTTCATACTTTTCTCTCCTATTCACTAAATGTTGATTTTGGTTTTTGTAGTGATGAAGGTGAAGAACTAGAGATTCATTACGGCTCTAAGTAAATCCAAGCAACGTTGACCATGTTTATAAGTCATTCACTTCCATGATAATTCATGGGCCCTCTCACATACCAGTTGCATGATGGTAGTGGCCTGCTCTTGAACTGGCTCTATGGGAATGATCATGACATCCAAATATCTATCACACTTTCTTGCATGATGGATACCTATCCTATCTTCACCTACAACTATAATAGCACTGATGATATTCATCCCTATTATCCGATCCAGGGGAATATGTAAATCATGTTATTCATAAGACTTTGTTGGAAAATTTCGCTAATTTTGTTTTATTCTTACATAGCTTGAGCTATTTTTTCATGATGTTGATGTGCCTATATTTTTTTTTCATTGGTATTCCTTGGTATATTTACTCGAGTCCAGTGTAATAGCCTTGAGTGATTAACACTGATCAACAGTGACTTTGTTTCCCAATGAATACTCATTTTGCATATTAATTGTGCCCTAGGTTATGTATGAAGATAATCAGTGTGGTATTTGTACTCTTTCCACTCTTAAAATCGTTCATACTGGTAAGACACCTTAAAGGCATTGTATTGATATGCATGCCACAATGGGGATTACAACTACACATTCTATTCACAATATTTCTATATAAATCCCATAAAAAATATCTCCATTTATTTTAATAATTTACAAACCTTTACTATGTTCTGTAGAAATCCCATGAAAATACTTTGCACCCTTTTTAAGAATTTACAAGTTTCCATAGTATATCTCTTTCATCATGTTATATAGTTCTATTTCTATTTTATTCTTTATAAAATGGATTTTTAACCTCCTTTGCCACATTTATTGATCTTGGTTTCAACATGCAATTTATAGAAGGGAAGTTCTCTAGTGTTTATCCTTCTCTTTGTCTTGTTCCAACTACAAGGGAATCCAAATAAATCCTGAGTACTTCAAATTTTTATGATGCTTTCCTAACTAATGGTGAATTTGAATAAGAATTGAAAAATTACTTTTAGGTGTTTATTAGATTGATATGAAATTTGCTTCTGCTACAGTGATGATATGCCTATGCATCAATCTTATTTCAATTGCATAGTTTGTGTTTAACAGATAGACAAAATCACAGAGATTATGTATAGGAAACAAAATTTAAGAAGAAAAAGAAACTAATGTCTAATTTTTCATTTTACAGATGTTCCACTTGATAAGGAACCTTTGGATTGTAACAAAATAATGAGGGTTGTAGATGGTGTTGCTAAAGGACTAGAGTATCTGCATGATAAAGAAAATCCACCAGTTATTTATTGTGATTTTAAATCCTCTAACATATTTCTTGATGAGGGGTTTCATCCAAACTTATATTATTTAGGGCTTGCCAAACTTGGCCCAGTCGGAGATAATACACATGTCTCTATAAGAGTAATGGGTACATATGATTATTCTATGCCATATTATGCTATGACATGCATCAAATCCGATGTCTATAGTTATGGTGTGGTTTTCTTGGAGTTGATTACAGGAACAAATGCCATCGATAATTCTAAGAGTGTTGGAGAGAAAAATATTGTGGCTTGGGTAAACACTCAATCTTTCGTGGATCCAATGAAGTCGTTTGTAAAGAAAAACCATGAAAATATTATGGTTCATCTCCCTCGTGAATTGATGCTCTTGTAGTGGTATGATCATCAACCTCCATATTAGCTTCCATATCTACATGTTCACCCACATATTTTGAGCTCTTTACAAACCTTTTCAAAGGTTTAAATGAATATTCCTTACCAAGTCATTTCCCTTTGTCCTATGAGGACATAAAAATATCCAATATCACATTTTGAGGCCCTAGAATAAGCTAACTACCTTATCTCACATTCATCTAATTCATTTTTTGTATCGCTATAAGCATATACTTGATTGGGAGACTTGTTACATATTTCATGCTTAGGTGAAGGCATGTTTTCAAACTAAGAATATAATTTGCATCCTTCATCATTAGAAGAAATATGATTCTTATGTGGGGAAAGTCATGTTGTCATCATTCATTGGAGATTTTGTGTGATATTAAACTTCAACATGGGCAAGTATTTTATTATTTTCATCCCTATTACTTTCTCTCAATATAGTTTTTGATGCAGATCAATTTTAGATGGAATAAAATGAAGTGGATAAAATCCTACATTGATCTACTCCTGCTGACATCGCAACCTCTTCCACACTAAGGAAAAACTTAAGTCACTTAAATTTTCACTTCATATGTAACCAAAATCACCCCAAAGAATCTCCATTTGAGAAAAGGGCATTGCAGTGAGCTACTCGAATTTCTACCTCCATTGCATACCTTAGTCCCATGTTCGGAGCTCGAATGGTATCAATGTTCTTGAAAAATGGTTATGTGTACAGGGAAAAATTGTATAAATCTAGAAGATGAAATATGTGGAAATATAACATATTGCAATAAACATGATAACAGTAATCTATCAAAGTCATTCTTTGAATATAGAAAGTTTCCTTCTAGAATAGATAAACTATAAAACTAAATGCAATATATGCAGTACCTGTCAAGAGCCTTGAATCTCTTGTTTGAGATTTTTGAACTGTTCGTCTTGGTTAAATGCTTTTATTGCCTCTAAAAATTGTACTCCTATATCTTCTATTTTTTATTTTTCAAACTCAACATCTACCATTTGCTCTAAGGATACAGGATTACTTGGGACAACTTCTTCCACTCTAGGTTCATTTGTTGGACACAATTGATCTTTAAACTGAACATTTATGTCATAAAAACATGTCAACTTAACATATCCATCCTATTCCTTCAATTTCTCATCTAAGTTAACTCCATTTATTTGTTCCTGCAGATCTTTCTCCTCATTTTCATGACAATTGTCTATTGAAGGCTCTAAAGTTTTAGGTAGTATTGAAGCAGAAGTAGGATCCTCTTGAATACCAGGGAGCCTAGATTCTACCTCTTGTCAACCCTCTCCCTCAAAATTATTATCATTAAGGCCTAACCCACCTCCCTGTGAGATTTCTTCGTTGGATAGATATCTTCCATCAATTGATTATGTAACATGTTGAACCAAAGTAGTGGGTATTTACTAGGTGGTTTTCCTAGTTTTAACATTCAAATAATTATATTTACCACTTTTATCATCCTTAAAAGCTTTCCATTCATTATTTGTATCTTCAATCCTTATTTCTTTTGTACAACCAAGGTGTAGAACCATTGAATTATTGTAGTCCTTTATAAGAGTAACAGAACATTCCAAGACATATATTCCGATTTCATTTTTTGCATCTGCTTCATTCAAGATGGAGTTTTCAAAATATGCACCGTCCTGTTAAACATTAAAATATTCTTCGATAACACCCTTCTTATGGTTTGAATTATTTTCAATAGATTCATTGTTTTAAAAATCTGCTAGGAAACATGTCACCTAATAAAACAGAAAATGGCATAGAAATACAAGACCAACATTTCTTAGTAAATACATCAAAATATAAAAATATATATATAACTTAATGTTGATATTTTTGTTTGATCTTAGTGAAGATTGAACAAGACATGAGGGTTTTTCATAACAACCCTTGATAGTTATATAAGTTCAATTGTACAACTTGAAGGCTTCAGCTTAGAGATAGATGCATCTTTGGTTTCAATTATTTCCTCTTCTCCCAATTCATCATCACTGTACTCGCCAAGAACTCATAACGGGTTCTCCTGACGTTGAATTGGAAATTTTTTTCGAGGAACATCAAGCATAGATGATGGAAAATCCAAAATTACATTATTTAATAGATAAACAGAATTTCCATGATTTTTGTTATGGACACAAAAATAAAAGGCTATCTACTCTAATATCCATTGGAAGAGCCCATTATCCCTAATACCAACATATAAATAAAACCCTTAAAAGATTTAGATTATTTTCAGTGCATCGTGCACACTAGACATCAAGGACCTGGCATAATCAGGCAAATGTCAAGAGATATGTATTACAAACCAAATAAAGCTAGAAACATGTTAGCCAAAGTGGAAATTTATAATTTCTATCACTTGGATGTTTCCTAGATGGAATCAATAGGTTGGGATCCATTCAATTTTCATTGTTTCATGTTGAATTAATCTTACCCATTGAATGTTCCCAACACTAGAGCCAACCTATAGGTACTCAAAAGAAATTTCTCATGCAAAATCATAGTTTTTGAACCAATATTTTTTAGTTATCCCATGGAAAAAACACCCCATAGATAATTCTTCCTTACATAAGTCTCAATTAAGTTATATTTGTTACATAACAAAGAAATATTTGTTTTAAAGGACATATTCATAGATCGAGGTACAATCCTATTTTCAATCTTTTGGAAAGGGGCAGAAGAACTTGGACTTACAAGTCAATTTTCTGTTGAATGTGAAGATTATATTTTACAATTGAAATTGGAAATTTTTATTCTGATAGCTAGCAAGGATAGGATGACATGGAATGGTAAATTGAATAAAGGACAACTTTTAGTCAAGGAAGCTTACGCTATTATCACTCAGGATCACTTGGTGGATCATAGTTTAAAATGGTTCCAGAAGTCATGGAATATGAATATCCCCCAAAAATGATGTGTTTCATGTGGCTCATGATCTGTAATAGGATCCTTACATTCGAAAATTTAAATATAAGATGAATCCAGGGTCTGGGATAATGTGGATTGTATCTTGAATGTTCTGAAGATGTGAATCATATGTTCCTAGGGTGTCCCTTTGCTAATTCTATTTGGTTAGGGGTATGTAAGATTCTTAATATTAGAGCATCCTAGGATTGAACCTCAATTGGGGATTTCATTTCCCAATGGTTCACAAAATATAAGAATTACAAGGAACTTCCTTTCTATTTCTAATGGGGTATCTATAAAGCATAAAACACACATATTTTTTCAAATGAGTTGCTAGAAATAAGGGGTACCTGCATAAAAGTCATGACATACTTCCTGGAAATTCAACCTACATTGGAAATGCCTCAAAAAGGATTTGTTGTCCAAAGGCTTTGGGGACAACTTTATGAATATGTTCCTTTAATGGGAAATCAACATTTGGACATTGCACAAGTGGGATGCGCATTTACATAAGACTTGGAGAATTTTATTACTTTAAATGGAATAGTGGAAAAGACATGAACATAAGAGCATAACTTCTTTCTCTATGGGGTGTTTTGTTTTGTGTCAGGAAGATCGACATTGAGGAGATTGAAGTCTTTGGAGGCTCCAAAGTGATTGTGGAGTGGGCTAATATGAGAAATGTAATAGATTCTTGCACTCATGAATTGAATATACAGGATTAGATCAATGATCAGAGACTTTAAAATTATCTCCATTTCCCACATTTACTCTTAAAATTAGCTCTAGAAAGAGACTTAGAACATAATTGATGAATGCAACAACCTACCAAAGTAGGAAATAGATAGTATTCTACACTACTTGTCTCTACTTATTCCCTTTGAATTCAACTCCAAGAAACAAATATATATATATATATATATATATATATATATATATATATATATATATATATATATATATATATATATATATATATAGATATAATATTGAATTATTGAGCAATGTTGTACAGGACATATGGATAACTCTATTAGATAATAGGTAAAATCATAAATGTCAGAGATTTTCTCTAACTCTTGAGATATGGACATGAATCTAAGAACAATTGAAATTCTTTCTAGCATATTCCAATGAAGCAGAAGATCTTAACATCCATCAAGGACTTTATGTACTAAAAGGCAAAGGCGTTTGAAAGGTGACAATGATCAAAAACTCAATTGTGGTTATCTAATACCTCCTTCAAACCCCCCCTATTTACAAACCTAAATATTGCTAAAAAATGTTAAAGTTTAAATGATGAAGAAAAATAAAAGGCATGTACTAAAAGAAAAAGGTGACAATGATCGACAACTCAATAGCAGTTATCTAATCCCTCCAAAATCCCCCTACTTACAAACCTAAAGATTGCCAAAATATGTTAAAGTATAAATGTTGAAGCAAACTAAAAGGTTTTTTAAAGGGTTCAAATATAAGGAGGTGTTATGTGTGTGAAGGAGGGGTTAAGAGACTTGAGCTCCATGTGCCCACTCACATGAAGTAGAAAAGTGTTAAGACATGAAACCCTTCCCATGATACCTATAATATCATGAGGGAAATGTGGGGGAAATGGCTTAAATGACCACACCTTCTAACCTTATGCACCTCTACTTGATGTGTTCTCTAAATAACTATCTTTTGGTGGAAATGGATCATGCATGTAGGATTAATTGATACATCAAAAGAGTGAATGTTGGTCCTATGTGAAATTAAATAAAGCTTTCATGAGAGGGATAAGGATTCAACTGTATAATGATTTACAATTGTTTGTGGTTAATGGATTTGATGTTAGGGATAATACCCTTTTATGCCAGAATCATTGTTAGAATTCCATCTGAATTTCAAGTGGGCTTTGGCTATGAGCCAGGGTTAAATAGTGGTAACTCAGTTTTATGTGCTTCTATAGGATTATGAGTTCATTCATTGGTGGAATTTCGGGAAATATTAGTAAGTGATACAGAGAAAAATTACAAAAATAGAGAAATGCGTGTTGTCCCAAAATTCATTTCATATTTTGAAAATTTTCATAACTTACAATGGTATACCTCAAGTTTGACATGTGCAACACAACCTCACATTTATTTTCTTTCATTGTAGTCCAAATACACATGTGCCACTTGGATCTAGTGACAATTCACTTGCTAAGTATTACCCTAACATTTGAAGGTTGAAGCACACTACTCCAAGTTGTTTCCCTATTCTAGTAGACTTTTTCCCTTATATAAAAAATATAGAAGAGTTGAAATCTCCCACAAATTGTGGCACATAATTTTTTTAATGCACCAACCTAGAAAGGTGGGAAATAAATAGTATTCTATGCTATTGCATCTTCACATTTTCATTTTCAATTCAACTCCTAATATTTTCCTACCCCTCTTTACATGAAATCTACTTTCCATTCTATAAAATATCTGATAAAAAACACCATATACTCTACAAATTACTCCTAAAATTAGCTCCAGAAAGAGACTTAGCACATAATTGATGAATGCAACAACCTAGAAAAGAAGGAAATAGATAGTCTTCTACACTACTTGTCTCCATATTTTCCCTTTGAATTCAACTCTAGCAAACAAATCTATATATAAAAACCATAGAAAATTTTAGGGGCTAATATTTGTAGGTGGGCTAATTTTCCATGGTTTTTGCAAAAAAAAAAATTATTCGCCAATTTCCCTTTTTTCTAAAAATGATTCGCCAAAATTTTAAAATATAAAATTATTTTAACTTAAAAATTGCCAAAATTATATAGATACTATGTATAAAATCATTAGAGATTTGAATATTTTTACAAATATATTAAAAAACATTTTATAGTTTGCATATTACAAACTAGTGAAATTCACCAAGGTTTCTAAACTTTAAGATAAATGTACATCCTTAAAATTCTCCCTAATAAAAAATTTTGAATTATTGAGCAATGTGCTATAGGACATATGGATATCTCTATTAGATAACAGGTAAAATCATAAATGTTAGGGATTTTCTTTAACTATTGAGATATGAACATGAATCTAAGCACAAATTCAATTATTGTTAGCGTATTCCAATGAAGTAGAAGATATTAAAGTCCATCAAGGACTTGATTTATTAAAATAAAAAGGTGTTTGAAGGGTGATAGTGATCAACAACTCAATGGTGGTTATCTAATCCCTCCTTCAAACTCCCCCTACTAACAAAACTAAATATTTCCAAAAAATATTGAAGTCTAAATGCGGAAGAAAACTAAAAGGTTGATGTGCTAAAAGACAAAGGTGTTTGAAAGTCGATAGTAATCAAAAAATAAATGGTGGTTATCTAATCCCTCCTTAAAGCTCCCCCTACTTACAAACCTAGACCTTGTCAAAATATGTTAAAGTATAAATTCTTGAGAAAACTAAAAGGCCGATTAAAGGGTTGAAATACAAGGATGTGTTTTTTGTGTAAAGGAGGGGTTAAGAGACTTGAGCTCCATGTTCACACTCACATGAAGTAGAAAAGTGCTAAGAGGGGAAACCCTTCCAATGATATCTATCATATCATGACAGAAATGTGGAGGATGGGGCTTAAACAACCACACCTTCTAACCTTATGCTCCTCTATTTGAATAATTCTCTAAAGAACTATATTTTGGTGGAAATGGTTCCTGCATGTGGGATTAATTGATCCATCCAAAGGGTGAACATTGGTCCTATGTGACATTAAAGAAATCCTTGGCGATAGGGATCAAGATTCAACTAGATAATGATTTACAATCGTTTGCGGTTAATGGATTTGTTGTTAGGGCTAATACCCTTTTATGCCAGAATAATTGTGATAATTCCATCAAAATTGCAGGTGGGATTTGGCTATGAGCCAGGGTTAAATATTGGTAACTTGATTTTATATGCTTCTGAATGACTATGAGTGCATTGATCGGTGGAATTTCTAGAAAGATTATTAAATGTTTCCTAGCATAGAGGGAATGAGAGGATGAACCTCGGGGCTCCATGATGATTTTTAGATGGAACTAGTTGGAAATGGACTAAAAAATGGAGTCTATAAATGATGGTTGGGTGCACAGTGGTTCACTTCAACCTCCCTCTAAATCTTGACTTAGCTCCCACTCTGAACTTATGAAACACCTCTATAGAATCTACCTCCTTTTCCATACATCATTCAATGGATACACCATATCTGGCCATATCTCAAAGCTGTTAGAAGGCCCCACTAAAGAAAAACATGTGGCTATATACTTTGATAGTAGCTCTACAACAATGAAATATGAATACTTAGACGCCAAAAACTCATGTGGACCTAGTAACTAAATCCCAAAATGGGCATTACATTTTTAATTTTCTTTTAGTAACCTAGTGTGTTTGTTGAGTACTGTTTACATTATTCCAGTATCTTAAGCAGTGTATGTGTGGAATTCTAAGAGGTAGATAAGGATAAGCCTCCATAGTATTTTTTTTTGCTACTTCAGCCTTCATCCTTAGCTTGGAATCCCAAGTCATGGTTGCCCAGGGCTACATAGTTTTTGTAAACTTAAGCTGCAATGGTATGGCAGTATATTTTTTAATATAAACTCTACCAACCGACTTTGAAAAAGAAAACATACAAAATAATTAGCATAGCATAGCCAAAATTGAAATTTACTATAATCCTCAACAATGAACAGGGATGGTGTTTTTTGTTTTTGTTGGGGGATTAGGGTTTAGGTTTAAGGTTTTGAACAATTTCATTAAATAATACAAATTTCACCCAACCCATTATACATGGATTACAAGCTTGCGTCGTTATCCATGAGTTTCCAACAATAACAACTTCAAGAAAAGGTCAATATATGCTTCAAAGGCATATAAAAGTAATGGAATGTAGCAGTGAAACTACTATACTTACTACCTAGAAAAAGTTGCAAAATTCCCCCCACTTAATACCAACATAAAATAGAGGCGTAAAATAAAAATTAGACTAGATAGAATAAAGGATGCTTCTCACTGCCTGATACATGGGGCTAGATACTTCAAGAAAGTGGCAAAATCCAAAACTTAAACTAAAAAGTGTTTGAATTAACCTTAATAATTAGTAAAAAAACCATACTACTACTAAAATTAACCTATGCAAAAGCATATACTAATGTATCCAAACTTGACTTTGATTATATTGTCATATGAAATCACCTTTAGTTGGGAAAACATTTTCCTACTAAAACAAGGTGCCCGGAAGATCCATCTTAACCCCAGATCTATTAAACACCAAGATGCATTAAAAGAATACGCGAAAGAATATTTTTGCTCAAAATATCTAGGGCTAGGATGGATCTATGCTATTTTTCATATCTTTTTCAAATTTTCTTTTCCTTATAAATACATATACCATGTTACCCTAGGCACTACCCCTCATTATGAGGATGGTACCCAAGGTAAATGAGCTAGAAAAATTTTGGTACCTACCCCAGGTAGGTAGGAAATTGAATAAGGCCCACCAATATCAAGAATTTATCAGAGGCCACGAGCCTAGGGACTTGATCTTGAGACCTCCTGCTTGCCACAACACTCAACCGTGAGCTAACCTACCAGGCTAAGTTTTTCCATTATTAGACATCAGATGTTGAATTTTTTTAATTTTATTTTATTAGCAAGAAACATGCACGGGTCACATATATTCTACCCTAGGTCATAAAAGAACCTCACTTTTCTTTATGCAAACATAGTGAATGACACAAACCATAAATTTATGAACTCGTAACAACTAATACTGCATTCAAATTTTACAGATTCGGAGTTTTGAAATCCTTCTCATCCTCACACTATGGAAAATGATTTCTAACAGGTCTAAGATAAATTTTATTCCATTTTTATACCATCAAGAATAAAATTGTTGAGAAATCTAGGAATGATGTAGCAGTGAGGTTTACCTCATCGGATCTAATAGGAAAATGTATTCCATTTTTCAAAAATCAACAGAAAAATCATTTAACAATATGAGAAGGATATGGGGGTGAGGTTTACCTTTGGATTTAGATTAGGCGTAGCAACAAGCATAGCTAGGAGTAATGTACTTTCAATTCTCTCCTCATGGCTCTTTCCATCACATTATGAAAAGCCTTCTTTTTGGAAGAATTAATGGGCACCGAATACTCTTTGTCATTGGACAGAATCGTCAAATTTTTCACTGGAATAATCTCGGGACTTCAACATGATAATATTTTTGACTCTTGAATCTAATATGAATTGTTTTGTATTCATAAATGAATGTTAATTGTTGTTGTTGTTGTTGTTCAAATTCCCAATATGCAGGTTGTCTTAACTTTATGGTTGTTTGGTGATGACCTTGCCATGGTGGATGGGGAAAAAAGAGCACACATCTAAATCATTATAGCTTTCAATTTGAGCCATGGAAAAAAAGGGGGAACATGCTCATCATGAAGGCTAGGTTAATACAGTTAATGATAAAGGAAACTAACTCAACTCCAAGCTCTATGTATACAAAGCAAGTTATTATTACTAAATGTGGGTATATGGGAGTGAGGCTACCAATTCTAACCTTAAACCCATTAACAACCAAATAAATGTGGGTATATGAGAGTGAGGCTTCCAATTCTAGTCTTAAATCCCATTAACAACAGATAAATAACTACTCAACAAAAACAACAAAAGGAAATGTTTCTAGAAAACAATAGGAAATTTAAAATCAAAAGTAAAAATGATAAATAAATGCAACTACACTAAAGGAAATTCAAAAAAAAAGAAAAAAAAATTGTAATTATTAAAAAATATGGAGGGAAGGAATTAAATGTAAATGTAAATATGTGGAACAAATTTAAAATGAAAAATAAAAAAAAAATTGCAATCATTAGTGTTAGTATGAATTTTAATTGCAGGTGTACAAAAAAATACCACTTTAGCTATGCATAAAAAAAAAACCCTAACAACAAAGATGGCTACCAATATCCTCAGATCTGCAACTGGGTGATCAAGGTAAATGCTGCAAAAAATCTAGATCTATGCATCAAAAGACATTAAGCAGTAAGAAAAACAAGATTTACTCCATGCATCCAATAGACAAGACAAGAATATGTTGAATGAATTTTATATTAAGGGCACCTGGGAGGAAAACATAGAAGGATGTTACCAGTTCTCCTCAATGGGATGGGTTCTTGTAACTCCTCAGCACTTCAAATCTAAAATACCTCTCTCTTGACAGTGTAGAAAACCCAGATAAAAATGATAGCAAAATATGAGTATGATGGCGGATCAAAGTCAGACCAAAAGTATAGATCTAGACTGATCTTTAGGCAACAAAAGGTGGTAAATGAATGGGAAAACCCTTCTATTTATAACAAAATATTGATTTAGTCTAGATATTGGTGCATAATTAAGATATTATTAACCAAATCAAGATCCAACTTTTATGGAATATTTTATTATATTTTTTGGAGGGAAAAAGAAATTGACTTGGGTCAAATCCCTTTATTTGTAAATAATAAATAAATAAATGATTTATTTATCATTTTAAGGATGTGATTGAGTAATAATCAAATAAATAATGATTTATTTAATTACTTATGGGTGATTTAGTCATATTTAACAAAGAATATTATTTAAATAAGGTTTAACTAATTATTCCTAGAAAATAATAAGATAAATAATGATTTATCTAATTAATTTCCCTATTTTGGGTTAAATATAACCAGGAATATTAATTAAACTGCTATTTAACTAATTATTCCTTGAGGAAAATCAAACAAATGTAGATTTATTTAATATTTCCTCATAGGGTTTCCAGTTTAGACCATAAACAACTTAATAAACGTGGTTTACTAAGTTATTTTCATAGTGAAAGCAATTTTACTTAGGGTAAAATTGGTCTTACATGGTGTACTTGGGTCCATCTAATAATAATAGGTTAGATGACCAAAAAATGGTGTAACAGATTGCCCCCCAGCATGCGAGCGTTATGAGCTAATCGTATGACCAAAGTACATTGTAAGAACTCAATCACTAGATACCAAAGGGGAAGTTAGAGGGAGAGAGAAATATAAGGTATACCAAAGTGCTGAGAGGACTAGACCCTGAGGAGGTGAGACTTACAGGTGCGACAAGTCTCTTGTATGAGTGAGCACCTGTGCTATAGGCGGCGGAGCAGGAATACCTATGCCCGCTGAGACAAAGTACAAAGAATAATGCATCTTGTAAACAAGGGACTGAACAATATAGTACATGCTAGCATAAACATGAGCCAGATAAAAAACATGATAATGAATCCCACATACATACTGTGCTTGGGATAACAGCTAGGACTTGTACAATAATATCTGAGTACATGAGATACAAATAAAACCCAAATTCCCCTATAAACAGGAAAGGGACCTGAAAATCTAACTGATACATGAAATCAAAAAGGAGCTGAAAGCGGCTGAGGTCGACATCATCAAATCTATGGAGCTGCATCGAAGGTTGAAATGAAGAGGTCATCCGGGCATGTGGGGGGCTACCCGTAGGGCCAACCCTCATGAGGGCTAAAAAATCTCACACACACCTGGGAATCACCAGTCCAAACTACTGCATCAATGAACCATCAAGTATACAGATCTCGATCATGCTGAAAGGAGCTGGAGCTGAGAAACAATTAATTCAAAGGGCTATAAGGAGACCCTTTGTCTAATCTGAGGCACCAAACAAGAGTGGAAAATGGAACCAAGGTACACCGCCTTCTAGACCAGTATTCTGGAATAAATGATATGATGTCGACAGAAGGAGGTACACCACAGGTGAGGAAATGAGGGGTCCTCAACTAAGGCACGAGAGAAAATAGTAGAGTGACTGACAGATGGACACCAGGGGTGATGATAAAAATGGGGGGTACTGAGTAGCGGATGAACAACTTCCCTTGTTAGAGCATAAAGGGCATGGATGACTGACAGTGATTGACACAATATCATGAGGGATAGGGGACAGTGGGACTGGAGGCCATAATGTGCGACATGAGAGAGGGATCAAGCAATGAAGGATAGAGTACCATAATGGGAAAAGGGACTCAGGATAGACTCTATGAATGTGATCATGAATCAACTCGGATGCTCTAAACAAGGGCGACTCGATGATGCTGCCACACAGAAAAGTTCCAATGGGGACCATAAAAACATGAGTACATGATGGTTACTCACGACGAAAATCACCACGAGCATGGAAAAGTATGGAGGCAAAGTGGTGCCCCCAGTATGAGTGTTGCAAGTGAAGAAATTCGATTTTGAGGAGTGTTGAAGTGATGATTCTAGGACAAAATGTGTCCTAGTGAAGTATCAAATCACAAAAACTAATATATACCCATTTGAGGGCTCGGTGAGAGCTTTCCAACGGTGTAGACGGTTTGTTAAAATGAGGTACAATTTGGCCGCAGCAGGTGAAAGAAACATTAGGGGTTTCTCTTTTAATAAGGCATTTTCCCTCCAAATTCACTCATTTGCATGTGGAGATGTGGTGAATGTAGAGAGGAGAGAAGGCCGTAAATCTTGCAGCATTCGTAGCAGACAAACCGACCATTGGAATCGAGATCTATCAGTTGTAGGTAAGAGGCCTAACCCTACTCTCTCATTTCAGTGGATTAAAAGTTCAATTTAGGTCCCTAAAGCTCAGGAACAGACCCATGCTCCTCTTCATAGCCGGGTCGCATTTTTTGGGGCAAAAACTATGACCTGAGTAGCAGGTTTTGGGCAGAAAACTACGACCTGTCCCAGGTTTAGGCCTGAAAAGTGCGACCTGACAGGGAAGGGGTTTTTCCATGTTTTTTTTTGGCTAAGCACTGGATTTTGATGTTGAGATACAGTATTTCCTATTGATACACTTAAAAATATGATGATTTTGTGCAGATATGGTAGATTTACGGATCAACTGCAGAGAGAGAGACCTGGGCACCTTACGATCAGAGATCCAGGAGGATCAGGGTGTCCACAGTGCATTGGTTAGGTTTCGGGTTCTGAAGTTTGTGGAAAACCCTCTGATGAGAGCTAGAGATCCCTTATTGGCCCAGATTGTCAGCTATTGGGATCTGTACCATGAGGTATTTATAGTGTAGGGGCACCGGATCGAGTTGGCGGTCCAGGATATATGTTTCCTGACTAGTCTCCCACCTCTTGGGATGGTAGAAAATACTCAGCCAATGTTACCACGAGGGTGGAACATCATGGAGTTTGTAGAGTTCCATTGTTGACTAGGTCTCCAAGTCAAGGGGACTCGGATACCTATCGGGGATCTAGAGAGGTTAGAGACCTGTGTTGTGGCTGTAGCGGTGCTGTGGATCCTGGGAAACCAGGCACTCCACCACATCACTGAAGGTAGATGATGCTTGTGGAGAGTGTGTTGAGTGGGACCTATTATGGATGACCCGAGATGATGCTATCGTCACTGAAACAAAAGTTGTCGCTATGCAAGTGGCAAGTGAAACATGACTATGCATATGGTACATTTTTGTGCTCGCTCTTCTTCGAGAAGATCCTGACACTTCAGCCTCGCATACAGCTCCAAGATGGGGGTCCGAGGGAGCCCAGGATGCATCGATGGGGGCGAATACTGTATAGAGGAGGAGGTGGGGTAGTCAGACGAGTGTTCCAACCTGAGTTCTTTTCTCATTGGGATCAGATGCTGCTATATATAGACGACTATCCCTATAGTGGGATGAGTTATTGTGGTGACCCAGATCTACCATTGCTGCTTGGTCTAGTATGGGGGCTTGATGGTAAGTGAAAAATTTCTAACCTTTTATGTGCATTTTAAAGTGTCATAGTAATGTATATGGTACTGACTCTTTCACTTTTGGTATGCAGATATAGCACTGATAAAACCGACCGGGTATATGGGGCGGTCTGTAGTATTAAGAGTTGCAGGACCTAGTGGGTCAAGAGTGTCACAAAATGAGGATGCAGCAACCCTCCTAGATGACATCCATTGTAGATGTGAGAGGCTTTTGACTGGTGTTTCAGAGCACGGCTGGCAAGACTTGGACAACCAATACATATAGCCATGTATTGGTTTACCCTTGGAGTGGCGAGGGGTCATGCGGCACATGGCGATAGCCAGAAAGGGGATGCATGATCTATGAGCTGTAGCAGTAGAGCCATTGGCTCGGGATCCTCCAGATAGTGATTAGGTGTAGGGGCAGGTGGTGCCCCCCGTTTTGAGTTTTTGTAACATGCTATGGGCATGTCATATGTATCAGTGTTGATGGACTCTAAAACATTTATACGACACATATTATGGATATGCATCATTTTGATGGTTTATGTTATATTATTTTCTTGTGTTAAATACGTGTGTCAAATGCCAATCTAGAATATTGTTTGCAATGCTATCTACATAGTGATTTTTTTCTCTAGGTACATGACTAAATGTAATGGTTTCAAATTCACTCATCAAAAGCTTCACTCGTAAATATCTTCTAAAAAGCATAGGATTATGCACATGATAGACACCATTCAATTGCATGACAAGGAGCATGGAATCTAAATGAACATGAAGGTGGATGATGCGATGGCAGATGGCATCGGCTAATAAACCTCTCACTGCATCATATTCTGCCTGATTATTGGTAGCAGTACCAATGCATACACCATTCGAGAGAACTAACGAATGCAAGGGGGTAAAGATGGCCCAACCTGTCGAGGCTAGATTCTAGGAGTAGTGACCTGCACCATCGGCATAAATGATATAAGGTGTGGAAGGGAGGTCCATCTGAAAAGTGCCACAAGACAACAAATGAGAGGGTGATAAACAATGCTGGCAACCTGAGCGAAAAGTAGAGATTGAACAACCAATGCGAGATGGATTGATCTGGGTACAATGTCTACTACTCACACGCCGACAGGTAGGTAGTATGTGGGAGCTACCTAAGGTGTAGCTTGTGCTCAGGCTGCAAAATTCACTATAGACACGGATGGTGCCATACCTCTTATGGGCGGGAAAGATGAAGTCAGGTGTGGACAAGGCTTCCATGATGTCATCATCACAATAAAATATGGAGTGACGGGAGGAAGGGAGACCACATGACGTGGCGAAGATACCTGACTCGTCATCATGAGAAGAGAGGTTCACATGTGCATCGTCATATGGTATGACAGAAGAACAAGCTGATAAGGGATCTACTAATGTTGAGCCCAGGGTGATCTCTGAAGGGAGGTCGAGTGAAACAACAAGGGAAGATTCAGAGGGAGCTTCCATCGAGGGTCTCATGGATGATGACAGGTAGAGGATGGTGGCCATAGGCTCTGTCATCTCGACATCAAGAGGGGGAATGTCTAAGTATACTGTGTAAGTACAGGAGAGGCGGATTGGTTCTGTTCAACCTCATACTCCCGAGCTACCTCTAAAGAGGCATGGTAATGCGTAAGGTGGGGACAATGGTGAGATTAATGGCCATGGAGATCACACAAAGCACAAGTTTGGTTGGTGTGAATAGCTTTATGGTTCTTGGCTACAGTCGAGGAAAAAAGAGAGGCTTCAAGGACCGTAGACTCAAGGAATGCACCTATAACCATGGGCTTGATACAGGGCAACTCAGGACAGGTATGGGTGGCATGAACAACAACATCACACAAAGCACAGGGATTTGGGGGCAGAGGAGGTGCAAGGTTAGTCAAGGAAGCCTTGTCCTTTGAGGTCCTCTTGTGAGCTTTGCCCTTCTTACCCAAGGCAGTCACAACAGGAGATGGTTCTTGTTGAGGTGGCTGAGGCACTATAATAGCGAGAGAAGTCATAGGGACCAACTGAACCAGGGTCAAAGCAACATAAGGTTTCGGTTGACTAGGAAGGGTAGCGGCTAGGGGGTCAAGGTACCAGATGGGAATCCCTAAGGTCAGGATAGGAAGAGAGAGGGTAGCCATAACAGGTACCGTGTACACTCCGGGAGGGGGATCTAAGAATGATATCTGAGCGGAGGGGTAATGGCCAGGCGGGACGGCTCCAAGATGGTTAAGGCCTATGAGAACCATTCTAGGAGGATAAAGAGGCTCATGAGTGCCAGTTATATGTGAAGGGATAGGAGGAGGAGGTCCAGAAGGCTGAATCAAAGGGCTAGGAGCAGGTTGCGGAGGGCGAGGAGGCTGGTGACTAGCCGAGGTGGGCCACTTCAGAGTAGACCAAGATGATTGCATCATGCAAACATTTGATGAGCTGGGATCAGAGATAGGCGAAGGAAGACCAGGGAATGTACCAAGAAAATGAATATTTTTAGACTCTGGGTGAGACACTGGTCAAAGGATTGACGATTTTCTTATTGGCCATAAAAGCAATGATGGATTCAAGGGAGGCCTGAGACTTCGATTCGTAATATGTCAACTGGTCAATGGTGACTATCTTTCTATTATGAGGGAAGGAAACCTTGCGGTGGACCACAGATGGGATAGTAGAAATCATGTAGGTGTAGCTATAACCCAATATAATGTTGTAATCTAAGGGGACATCAATGACTTCTATGTCAACGGAAACAGTCTTGCCCGTAAGAGTAATAGGACAATTGCAGAATAGGCCAATGGGCTAGGAGGCGTGGTCATCCCACGCTTGGAGAGTGATCGTGGAAGGAGACAACTCAGGTGATCCGAGTTGCTTTCAAACTGAAGTAGACATCACACAGGTGGATGCCCCATCATCAATGATACACTGGGAAACGTTGGCATTTCGAATTTTGACTGGGATTTGGAAGGCGACGGAAGCAGGAAGAGGAAGATGTTTTGATTGGTCAGCATCAAAGACAATCAATTGGTCATCGACAGGATCTACAGTGCCCATGGTAGATAGTAGAGCTTTTTGTTGTGAAGGTAATGACTGGAGGAGTTCTAGCGTTGAGATGGCGATAGGAGATTGCGCCAAATCATCTACTATATTATACGAATGGGCAGCTTTACCAGAAGTAGCATTTTGGGATAGTGGTCCCTTACGGATCTTGGTATGAACCTCTTCCATAGGCTGAGGGATCTGTAAGGGACCATTAGGTGTCAAAAGAGGCTCTGTAGGACATGAAGGAGGTGGCTCAGGGACAGACATAACAGGAGGCTTGTTGTACTCATGGGACCGAGTCTGAAGATTGAGGTCTACGATAACAGGTTGGTCAAATTTCATCATGAGGATATAGTAATCATAGGTACCAGATGGAAGAGGTTGAGTGGTTTCCTAACCTTCAGGTGGTTGGGTAGCCACAAATCCTTGCTAATGGAAAGGATTAGTAAACACAACCGGTTGACTAGTCATAGGACTGGGAGGGACGGAAGGGGAGGTTTTTTGTCCTCGCAATACTGCTTGAGACTCCCACATCTGTTTCATCTATGGTAAAAGAGGACAATCATGCATGTAATGACCATAAACACCACAAAAAGAACAAGGCTTATTCATGCGAATAGGCCTGTCCTGCTTGGGCTGAGTGCCCTATTACTAGTTAGTAGTGTTACAAGAATTATTTTTTTGATTAGGTCTAGGATTACCAAGACCAAATGGATTTTGGTTTCCTTTCCTCTTCTTTTTGGAAGGAGGAGTTTTAGTTGCACCCTGTTGTGCATACACCTTCCCCTTAGGGGGCGGTGGCTGTTGTTGCGGGGCTTGAGAAGGCAAGGGAGGTGAATGTGATAATGCTAGAGGAGATGGAGCACTAGGCTGCAGATATGGATAATAAGGAGGTTGGGTAAAAGTGTGGTAAATAGGAGGTTGGGAAAAAGGAGGAGGCATGCCGTATCCTGGATACATGCTACCAGGAGGGGGAAAGGTGCAGGAGGTGCTGGCCCCTCTGTGACGAAAACCATAGCCCATAGGAGGTTGAGCATATGGATGAGAGAGAGCTCCAATGATACTGTCGCTGGCATGAGATGCCCTCGGTGCGTTGGCACCACCAGGCCTAGGAAGATCAGGTATAATGGTATAAACATAACCTGACTGAGCGTAGATCAGGTCATATTTTAAGGCAATCTGGAGAGCGACTTCTTCGGTTGGAGGGAAATGCGATGAGACATCTTTGCCGATAGTAGGCAAGAGAGATCTTAGGAACCATTCCATGTAGACACGGTCTTCAAATGTAGGGGCTCAACATAGGCTCTTTCTTCTCTACCATTCCTAGACATGATCGGATAGGCAGGTCGCAAATGATTGACGGAAAGAAGTCAAAATTTCGGTACCAGCGTCATAATGAAGGGGAAGCTGGAAGCAAGAAAAAAAATCCCGGGCAAGAGTTGCAAAGGTGGTATGAGAGGAAGGGGACTGATCAACATACCACTTCGAAGCGTCACCAGTAAGCGTACGTTTAAACAATCGAAGAGGGACAGAGTCATCAGTAATGGAGTTAGACGAACACCACATGTGGAAAGATTGAACATGATTTGTAGGATCTTCACCAGCGAGACCTTCAAACTTGTGGATGTTGGAAGGGAGCTTGGTTGGCATTGCAGGCCAACCAAAATTATGATGTATAGGTTCATTTATCAACTGGTTGAAATTGGCAATACTGAGGCCTGCCATATAGGGGAGCAACGGAGTAGCTGGGGTAGTTTCCATTGCGGTCCCACTAGTAGTATTCCCAACACTTGGGCTAGGGTTACCACCAACATTAGGTCTTGAACCAGACATGGTGAATATGACAGGAGGAGAACCGGGGGCGAAATGAGAAGGAGAACCCAAGGGACTAGAAGAAGAGTCGGAGTGCAGACTCGGTGGAGGAATAACTCGATTCCTACACGGGTGAGTAAGTCTTCCTACCGAAAACTGAGGATGAAGGCCAAGAAGTCTTTGGGATAAACACCTTGGTGGCACAATGATGAAAATAAAAACACAACACAAAGGAAAAATATACCAACAAGGGCAGGGAGGTGCTAGATCAACCGATTACAATGTCGAAACAAGGGCAGAGAGGTGTAGGATCAATTGATTTCAATGTTTTTAGAGTCTTTGCTTGGCGGTGTTAACCAAGCTCTTTTTCGCTTAGGGTGTGTGTGTAAAGTGTGTAAATTTTATTTTTTAAACCCAAAATTTTGTAGAGAAAAATAAAAAGTGTGCTGTAGAGCTATAAATGAACATGTAGATAACAGTATATGAAACTGAAATAACAGAAAATAAACAGCTAATTATGCAATAATCTAAAACCAAGGAGGCAGGCCTCTCAACAACTAGTCTATAGGTGGGCAAAAAACTAATCAAAACACAATGAAATAGCCAATAGATTTAAGGTCGGGAGGGATAGGGATCTAAAGTTTAGATTTGCTGGAAAGTGGTGTAGAAAACAACAACAAATCAGAGGAAAGATTGTTGTAAATGAGGTAGCGAAAGGCTATATCCTGGAGGGAAATGGAGGTCACCCTAGAGGAAAACCAAAACAAAACTAAATGAGGTTTTTTGGATGGATAAAAAGCCAATCTGATGTGGATCTGAAGGTGAGGTGTCAGATCTAAAAAATGGCTGAAGACTCTGAAATTTCAGACAAACTACAATAGCTAAAACTCTTCCACCAAAAGTGGAGGGTACTGAAGCCCTAGGGGGCTAGGTTCCCACTTAGTTGAGTAAAATAGAACAATTACAATTCCAAAATGGGTAGATATGGAGGTCATACAACCTTCAACAGAGGCCTAGACAAACACAGAAAACTTTTAGAAAAACTCCCGCAAAAAGTCCAGGTCACAGTTTCTGACCTGCTTTCTGCAGAGGTCATAGTTTCTGGGCTAAAAAGTGCATCCTGAAGCTCTAGGTATTAGGTTTAGGGCCAAAAAGTGTGACCTACATTTTTGGCACTCTCGACGGCATATTTCAGCAAAATGTGTCCTCTCAGCTGCGACTGATGTTTTTCACCTGTGCAATAGGTTCGAAAACACACAAAATTTATAATTTTTAACGTTTTAGGGTTTTATAGGTTAAAAACAACATCAAGAAAAGAAAAAACAAGAAGCTGAAGAGAAATCCTAGGGTTTGAAGTAGCTGGATATATAGCGATCTGAAAAACGACAGCGATCATAATCGTAAATCTGTGTGGATTCGCCAGTTCTTAGTATGAATCTTAATTGCAAGTGTACGAGAAAAGACCACTTTAGCTGTGCATAACAAAAATCCCTAATAGCAAAGATGGCTGCCAATATCCTTAGATCTGAAATCAGGTGATCAAGAGAAATGCTACAAAAAATCTAGATCTATGCATCAAAAGACATTAAGCAGTAATAAAAACGAGATTTATTCCATGCATCCAATAGACAAGACAATAATATGTTGAATGAATTCTATATTAAGGGCACCTGGGAGGAAAACATAGAAGGATGTTACCAGTTCTTCTCAATGGGATGGGTTCTTGTAACTCCTCAGCACTTCAAATCTAAAATCCCTCTCTCTTGATGGTGTATAAAACCCAGACAAAAATTATAGCAAAATATGACTATGATGGTCGATCAAAGTCAGACCAAAAGTATAGATCCAGAGTGATCTTTAGGCAAGAAGAGGTGGTAAATGAATGGGAAAACCCTTCTATTTATAACAAAATATTGAGTTAGTCTAGATATTGGTGAATAATTAAAATATTATTAACCAAATCAAGATCCAACTTTTATGGAATGTTTTATTATATTTGTTGGAGGGAAAAATAATTTGACTTGGGTCAAATCCCTTTATTTGTAAATAATAAATAAATAAATTATTTATTTATCATTTTAAGGATGTGCTTGAGTAATAATCAAATAAATAATGATTTATTTAATTATTTATGGGTGATTTAGTGATATTTAACAAAGAATATTATTTAAATAAGGTTTAAATAATTATTCCTAGAAAATAATAAGATAAATAATGATTTATCTAATTAATTTCCCTGTTTTGGGTTAAATATAACCAGAAATATAAATTAAACTATTGTTTAACTAATTATTCCTCGAGGAAAATCAAACAAATGTAGATTTATTTAATATTTCCTCATGGGATTTCCTGTTTGGACCATAAACAACTTAATAAAGGTGGTTTACTAAGTTATTTTCATAGTGAAAGAAATTTTACTCACAGTAAAATTGGTCTTACATGGTGTACTTGGGTCCATCTAATAATAATAGGTTAGATGACAAAAAAATGGTGTAACAATTAGAAAATATGGAGGTAAGGAAATAAAAAGGGTTTTGTTATTGCTACCCAACACTGTATGTTAATAGTAAAAAAGGACCAATTTTCTATGTTCAAGTGTTTATTCTACATTGATACATATCTTTTATCTGTAATATTCCCAATTTTCCATCAGTTAATTGGAATATTAGAGTTCTTACTCTTCTCAATTAATTAAGTAAATAAAAGGGTGGAGGGACCCATAAACCCCATAGATGAATACAATCCACTTTTTTATGTGAATGTGGGTTAATTAGATAATAGATCATCATTATGGAGTAGTGGAGCATCTTAATAATGAAGAAGGAGTGGAGGTCATATAGCATTAATGATGAATATGATGGAGATAGTGGAGGAATAAAAGTAATATCATAGAGCATTAATGATACAGTGATGGAGGAAGTGGTGCGGTAAATTCACACATGATGGAGGGAGTGGAGATTAAATGTAGAGATCATGGAGATCAGGGGGAGACAAAGCAGTCTTAATGGAGTTTAGTGGCCACATTTGCAGCGCAGTTATGAGGTGGTCTAGGGCTAGGGAAGGCTCAAAACCATATAAGGAAGATGAGGGCAACAAAGAAAATTAGGCTGGAATTTGATATTGTATTTTCATTTGACATTATTTCCATGCTTTAGTTGTTTAGAAAAGTCTGTTGTGTTGTTTATCACACGGTTGTTCCACCACCACCAACTACAGAAGTACTTGCGTAAGGAGGAGGAGAACTTGCATCTTCATAATATGGTCTTGAGCTCTTGACATCGTGAGTCTCATGCATGATTTAGGAGATGCATGAGGAGGATGAGGCAGATAACAATGCTAGTACAATTGAAGAGGAGAAACCATCATCATTACCAGTAGTTTGAGAAGTTATTGCACCGGTTGGAGGAACTCTTGTAGCTATGCAAGATGTTCCCAAGATTCACCTAATCCAAGGTTTGCAAAAATTTCCATCCCATCTTATTTCAGTACCTCAACTTGAGATTTGTGGGGATATGTCATCAGAGCAATTGCATAACCAATTATTAGAGCACCTTGCTAATTTGGAGCAAATTATCACTGCGGAGAGGACCCTTGACTTGCTCAAGGAGGAGATGTATAGCCATCCTGGGTTTTCATTGTTGAGCTACACAAAACACTTTGGGTTGGAGTGTAGAGTTTTAGAGGGTAGGATGATCATATTACTAATAAATCCAATGCAGAATTGTTTGTTTAGCATTGATTATGGCCATGAGATAATAGATGCACCATCATGGAGATCAGTAGCGCTGTCACTAGGGAGCAGTGATGATCTGGGTGACCAACTATTCTTGGAACATTCTGATGACCACTTCACTCATGAAGCATTGGAGGGAAAGATGATAGTTGGTAGAAATCTTATGATGGATAGAATTTTCAATTATCAGGATGAACCCTTCTTGATAAGCATCTCACATCTCAAAGAGAATTTTCTACCTATAGCATATTGAGAATCTTATGGATTCTATTGGGTCATCGATGAGAGGTTCTCATGGATTAACCTCGAGGAGGATGCAATTCAACATACCATGGAGTGCAAATATCATCAGATTGGGGAGGATGGTATTCTCCATTGGGTGGATATCAAGTTGGAGCATGATGTGAGTCATCACCCGTAGTAGGATGGATGGGTGAGGATGATGAGAAAGTGGTTGGTGAGCTACTTGCAGATATATGACATAGGGAAGCAGGAAGCATGGTTGCAATGGTTGATTTTAGGTGAGTATGGTTACTACCCAACATCTCACATTTGTATGATACATGCCTTGTATATTACTTGTGTGATGCAGCAGCAAGAGGCATGGTTGCGCTGGGTTGGACATCACATGACATATCCTATGTAAATGGGTGTGTTATTGTTTGGTACATTACATGGCACTCACATAATATGGTAGTAGGGATGTTGATTATGTTAGGTTGATGTGACTCTTCTATATTTCAACCAGTATGTTGTTGCTCCATGGATTTCATGCTGATGATGTGAGGTGGTAGCAAGAGTCATTGCTGCTTTGGTTACTCTTGGGAGAGTATGGGCTAACTTTCTCCCATAACTTGCATGATGAGGAGGGGGGAATGGAAATAGGAGGCCTTACTACATTGGCTTCTGTTAGGATAATATGGCAACCATACTTGGTATGATGATGGGGTGGTATGGAAGCAAGAGGCATTGTTGTAGTGGATGTTATTGAGAGAGTATGGTTCGACATTTCACATGTCAACCCATATGTCTCTTTTTCCTATTTTTCATAGTGTTAATATGATGCTTACAGAAAGCAGTGCCAATAGGGCCAATGATGGGAGCATGGACAGGTACATCCTACTCTATAATATCCCCAATAGGGAACAAGCAACAATACTAAACAATATTGCATAGAAATAATGTAGTTTAGAAATGTAAGAGCAGGAGGCCAATATGGAGGCTCAATATTTACATTTAAAATATCAAATTAGAGTTATATTGAAGCCCATGAGTTATAGAATAGAAAATATAATACTTTACATGAAGAAAACTCTAAAAAATGAGGTGATGCAACCATATATTTGACTGAACAATCTAGACAGTGTTATTTTATTGGTTGATAACAACTGTAGATTACACTTTAGATCTAGAGCAGATCCGTGTACAAAAATTTAGATCTATATCAGATATGTACACTAGAAAGGCTCCTCTACGAATGCCCCTTGGGGTTTTTAGCAATATATGAAGTACATGGAGTAGATCTAAGATATTATGCAGCAGATCTGCAAAATGATTCAAAAATTCTGAAGTAAATCCAACAGTATTTAGATCATATCTGAATATGACATGGAATAAATCTGAAATCCATAGATCACCACAGTGAAGGGCAGATTCCCAACACTAGAGATCTCTCCTCCAAAAGTGTGTGAAAACATCCTGCAACTATACACTTGGAAATAACACAGTACTGGAATTAAAACTTCGCTGTAGGCTCTAAAACATATGTGGCCTCAAGCCAAAATCTGAAATCAGTGCCCCAATCATCCATTACTCTCTTGCCAAGGGGATAGAATGATTTCCCACTGAAAAGAGGCACTAGAATGGCCTAGATATGAATAGATATAGCCTCCACTTGCTGCATCTTACAAAGACAACCAAACCCTCAACAGGATCTGCATTGTAGTTGGAAGAAGAGCTTGGCCAAATGCCTGATAGTGGTCAAGAAATGCAAGACTCCTCCAAGAGGCCTCTCAAGGAAGGAGGTGGGATTCCCGATCAGGAACACCCAGTGCTAAACAACACTATTCTTGGCTAAATAGCCAAGAAAATGAGAAATGTCTAAACAAAAAAAATCTTCAGAAAATAATATGGTCATCAACAACCTTCTCTTGTTGTCCTCCTCTTCCTTTTATAAGATTGAGATCTTGAAAAACCCTAAACCATATCAATGATTTAGCTTCTTTCACATGTGCCACCTCCAACTTATAAGACTGCATTGTGCATCAATGAGGATCACTTCTTCTAGACAGCACTGTTGATTTGGTCATGGTTGACCAAGTCAAATGATTCAATCCCTTTCACACATAAGGGTGTTTTATTTACATAGCCCAGATTTAGCTTTGTTCACATGTGGCATTGATTTATTCATTGTTTTAGGATTTTTTATTATCCTCTTTTATACATTTATTCATGCAACAAGAAAATGAAACAAAATTGTATATTCCCATTAGCTTGGGCTAATTGGGAATATTACAGTCCTCCCCTCCAAAATGTTGCTTGTCCTCAAGCAACTGATAAGGTGAGTGTTGCAACATCTCTCCTCCTCCATTGGTGACACCATCATGAATTAAGCTTCTTTAATAAGCTAAGTGTTCACCAATCCAACCCTCCATGAATTTTTCCTCCAAACTCTTCATGAGATGTATAAAGTTCATCCCACAAGGAGTTAAGAACTCAAATGAAACAAACATGGTTGAACCAATACTCTCCCTGAAACATGTAGCATATGATACATAGAGAGTCTCCATCCCATGTGGTACATACATGCCTCCCATCCTCCCTCCATACAATCCCATATAAAGTACAAGTATGTCATCAATGTATGGAAGCAAAAATACATATATACAAACAGAAATTTGAGCATGAGGAGGTGGGTCATAGTCCCACATATGATACCAGCACAGTGCATCTCCTACCTGCATCAGATCAAGGTGTGACAAGTGGTTTCCCCATCACTTACTTGTTGCACATGTCATCTCACTATGGCTGAAAGTGTGAGATATGTTTGGTGCTTTAGGAAAGCATCCATCATGAAAGAAAATCTCGCTTTGCACATCGAGTGGCCAAGTTCAGAAAATTTAGTGGCCCAATGGTTGCCATGAGATTTACATGATACATTACTCCTCCTTGGAGTCATGGACTGCATAAAAATGGTGAAAGAATATGTACAATCAGAAAATAAAACATACTTTACATGATCAGATTCTTCACCAACAATTTTCCTTATACACATGGAGTTTTGCATGGATCTTTCTCCTCTTTCAAAAGAAGGAAGAGATGGCTGAAATAACTCTTGCATAGATTCATATGGCTGCCCCAACTCCACATAGTTCATGCATTCTTGAAAATTCTGATGTAGTTCTTATTTCAAGCCTTCCCAATCAAAGCTCCTCATGATGATGTTGTAGATCCTCATGGAATACATATGGCTGAAACAGAACTCTTTGTATGCTCCTTGTAGTAACTTCTGCTTGAGCTTAGAAGCTCTAGACAATAAGATCCTACCATGATGATAGATGACCCCTCCTTGGACTAAGTAGCCCTCTTCATGAAACTGGTCATCAAGTATCATACAAGTGTGAAGATCTTTGGAATAATCCACCAATAGTTGGGATTTCCAATACAGATTTAAATTGCTCAACAATGACAATGTTGATGATGCATCAACAAAAATGTATATCATGTTGCTTCTCTCCTCCTTGACATATCCTATGCCAAATATGTGTGTTGGAAGGCCATTCCTTCCATCTCCTCCCACAACGCAGATCCAGAAATGAGAGTGGGTGATGATGATAAGAGAAGAAGATTTCCCTCCTTCTTGAGCTTACCCAAGTCTCCCAGCGTTGTAGCTTTGTCTACAAGTGCTCCAATCCCTCCTGGATCTAATTTTGGAGCAGAAAGTTGTGAGTTATTCCCTAAAAAATCTGAATCAGGTGGCCTCCTAGGTGGTTTGCCACTAGATAATAGTGTCCCATGTAGAAATCCCATGAGCATAATAGATGGGACTGTAAGGTCCTTGCTTCCACTGCGCAAATCCATCTTTGTTTTCTGTGTGGAAGTGTTATGTGAGGGGTAAGTATGCATGCCTTTGATCATTTGATATTCACCACTCTTCTTGTCCACCCATTCCATTTTCAAATCCTCCCAGTTAGTGGTGACTTTCCCTAATGTAATCAACCATTGAACACCCAAAATAACATTGGTGTCTGGTATGTCAACCACAAAAAAGTGATCAACCAAAGTGTAGGTACCCATGGTGACTAAAAGTGATGGGACATAATGCATGCATTGCATTTTTCTATCTCCTGGGACCGAAACAGAGAATCCCTCAAAAGTATCAGTGGGTATTACCATCCTTTGCAAAATATGGGCATCAATGAAGTTGTGGGTGGCCCTACTATTAATCAATATAGAGACCCTCTGATTCATGATTGAACCTTGAACTCTTAAGGTCAAGTACTTAGGTACTCCTCTCAAAGATGCAAGAGTTCCTCCAATAGGATCAAATTCTCCATCCCCATCTCCTAATGGTGTTGGATCTCCCTCAACATTATTAGTGTTGTGACCCCTTCTTGGTTCATCATCTTCATCTTCTTCAAGATCTGAGAAAACGTCTATGTAATGTGCTTTTCCAGTAGTGCATCTATGTCATGGTGCCCATGGTTCTTGAAAAGTGAAGCATAGCTTCTTATTCCTTAGATCTCTATGGAATTCAATGTCAAGAGGCTTCTTGAATCAGCTCTCCTTGGAAGGAGCAACTTTCTCTTCCTTCCCTTTAGAAAGGAAAGACGCCTTATGTTGAAAGTTTTCCTTTGCTTTTGGCAAGGCATATTGAAGGTCTCTAGCTCTCTCAATGGAATCATGCAAGGTAGTGGGCTTGGTAGACTTTACCAACCCATGAAGAGGTTCATCTAGACCATCGATGAACATGTACACCCTTCTTGTTGTAGACAAGTCAGGAACCATAACAGATACTCTCGAAAATTCAGAAATATAAGACTCTATATTACTTGATTACTTCAACTTTGCAAGGCTCATGAAAGGTCTCTCTGGATCTCTTCTGTCAAATCTCTCCACCAACCTTTTAGTGAACTTAGAATAAGCAGTCACATTGGCATGACCCAATGTAGACAAGCCATGGAACCACCAATCATGTGCTTCACCTTCAAAGTGCGGCACTACAATCTTAACAACTTCCATCTCAGGGACTTTGTTCAACTAAAAGTAGATGTCAAGTTTTTATACCCATGATTTGGCAGAACACTTGGATGACCCATCAAAATTGGATAGAAAGAATCTGCCCATAGAGTGATGTCGATCATGATTCTGAGTGAATCCACCATCTCTATGTTGATGCCTTGGTCTTATTTTGTCCTTGAGGTGACAAAACTCTTGAAAAATCAGATGATCTTTGAATCTCTAATTTTGAGACTCATATTTTTAAAATTAGTCTTCAAGGGACGCTTGCTCTTGAAACCCTTCATTTCCCAGAGCCAAAAAGGTAGGCATGGTAGAGCATTGGGAAACTTGTGGCTGATTCAGTGGTTGATCATTCTAGTGGTGAGATATGCCAGAGCTTTCTCCAAGATGGAATATCTTAGGAGATTCTTTGATTCTGTCCATTCTCATCTCTTTGATCTCTCTAGCAAGATCTTGCATGGCTTTCAAAATAATTTTTGCAAATTCCTTTCCTTCATCATCACTTCTAGATTCAGGGGCTTTACCCTTGTTTTTGTCATCATTTGTGTAATCAAATTTCTTCTGTATTCTTCTCAGATACCTCTTCTCTCTGTTAGTAAGAGGTTCTTCTTCTTATAAAGACATATTGGCTTCTTATAGGCTGTGCCAAGATGATTTCTTTGATACCACTGTAATATCCCCAATCGGGAACAAGAAGCAATACTAAACAATATTGCAAAGAAATAACAAATTTAAGAAAAGGAAGAGAAGGAGGCCAATGTGGAGGCTCAATATTTACATTTACAGCAAAAAATCAAAGTTATATTGAATCCCATGAGTTATAGAACAGAAAATAGAAGACTTTACATGAAGAAAACCCTCAAAAATGAGGTGTTGCAACCATATATTTGACTAAACAAGCTTGACAACATTATTTTATTGCCTGATAACAACTGCAGATTACACTTCAAATCTAGAGAAAATATGTGTACAAAAATTTAGATCTATATCAGATATGTACAATATAAAGGCTCCTCTACAAATTCCCCTTGGGGTTTTCAACAATACATGAAGTACATGGAGTAGATATGAGATCTTATGCAACAGATCTGTAGAATGATTCAGAAATTTTGAATTAAATACAAAAATATTTAGATCATATCTGAATATGACATGGAATAGATCTGAAATCCATGGATCACCACAGTGAAGGGCAGATTCCCAACACTAGAGATCTCTCCTCCAAAAGTGTGCCAAAACACCCTGCAACTATACACTTGCAAATAATGTATTACTAGAATGAAAACTACACTGTAGGCTCTAAAAAATATGTGGCCTCAAGAGAAAATCTGAAATCAGTGCCCCAATCATCCAATACTCAATTTCCAAGGGGATAGAAGGCTTTTCCACTTAAAAGAGGCACTAGAATGGCCTAGATCTGAATAGATCTAGCCTCCACTTGTTGCAGCTTACAAAAACAACCAAACCCTCAATAGGATCTACTTTGTAGTTGGAAGAAGAGCTTGGCCAAATTCCTGACAGTGGTCAAGAAATTGAATACTCCTCCAAGAGGTCTCTCAAGGAAGGAGGTGGAACTCCCGATCACGAACACCTAGTGCTAAACAACATTATTCTCTGCTAAACAGAAAAGAGAATGAGAAATTTCTAAACAGACCAAATCTTTAGAAAATAATATGGTAATCAACAACCTTCTGTTCTTTTCCTCCTCTTCCTTTTATAAGATTGAGATCTTGCAAAACCCTAAACCATCTCAATGATTTAGCTTCTTTCGCATATGCCACCTCGAACTACGACTGCATTGTGCATCAATGAGGATCACTTCTTCTAGAAAACGCTGATGATTTGGTCATGGTTGAACCACTCAAATGATTCAATCCCTTTCACACATAAGGGTGTTTTGTTTACATAGCCCAGATTTAGCTTTGTTCACATGTGGCATTGATTTATTCATTGTTTTAGGAGTTTTTATTTTCCTCCTTTATACATTTATTCATGCAATAGGAAAATGAAACAAAATTGTATATTCCCATTAGCTTGGGCCAATTGGGAATATTACATACTCCATGTAGCATAGGTTGGAGATATATTTCATGAATTGGGACTTTCCTTTGGGGGGAGGAACCACTTCACTTCATATGTCTCGTGCAGAGAAGAGGCTCTGGAACTACATATGGTTGCCACTTGCAGGTTCAATGATGAGGAGAGGCATCTAGCTATACAGTTGGAAACCATTCTAAACATTCTATAGAGGCAAATATGGAGTTGGGCATTCATTACACATTGGAACAGATGGGAAGACCTTCGATATGAGGATGCCATTTGGAGGGAGGAGGATTGCTATAACATTCACTTTTGCAGCCGCTTGAGGACAAGTAACATTTTGGCGGTGAGGACTGTAATATTCCCAATTTTCCATAAGTTAATTGGAATATTAGAGTTCTTACACTTCTTAATTAATTATGTAAATAAAAGGGTGGAGGGACCCATAAGCTCCATAGATGAATAAAATCCACTTTGTTTTGTGAATGTGGGTTAATTAGATAATAGATCAGCATTATGGAGTACTGGAGAAGCTTAATAATGAAGAAGGAGTGGAGGTCATAGAGCATTAATGATGAAGAGGATGGAGATAGTGGAGGAATAAAAGTAAGATCATAGAGCATGAATGATACAGTGATGGAGGAAGTGGTGCAGTAAATGCACACATGATGGAGGGAGTGGAGAATAAATGCATAGATGATGGATATCATGGAGAGACAACATAGCCTTCATGGAGCCTAGTGGCCACATGTGCAACGCATTTATGAGGTGAACAAAGGCTAGGGAAGGCTCACAACCATATAAGGAAGATGAGGGTAGCAAAGAAAATCAGGCTAGAATTTGATATTGTATTGTCATTTGACATTCTTTGCATGCTTCAACTGTTTAGCTATCTCTATTGTGTTTTTTAGCACATGGGTGTTCCCGAGCAGGAATTCAACCCTTACCCAGGGGGGACTTTGAGTGCCTACTCTGGGAAGGTTATTTTTACCATCTATTCATCATCTAGTATTGGTGCCACATTCAGCCCCTATCTTATTCATATACAGCTTCAGGAATTACACATTCCTGACTTAGGGTGTAAGAGGAGAAAGTAGTTCTTAGCATTTCAGCTAAGAAACTGGTGGAGTGTTCATCCTTTTATCTTGTGCTTCTATTTAAGGCTTCCAGAAGAAGCATTGTGATATTCATCATTAGGCCTTCAGTTTATGCCTCCATGCAGCAGTAGTTCCTCCAGGAATTGTGCAGTCCAACCAGGTAGATCTAGTGGATGAAGGAATTTCTAAGTATTTCAGCTTGGAATAATGTGAGGGATCATCCCCTAACTTTTAAGAGATTATTTCCATCAATTGTGAGCTCTATTCCATCACCTAGCAGCAAGCTATAGTTTCATCCCTTTTGACAACGCAGTTCATTCCAGCAGTTGTGTAGTGTGCAGCTGCAACTTGAGAAGAGGAAGGGGGAGCTAGATCTCAAGCTTCTATCTTGGAGATCAAGAGAAGGGAGAACACCTTCATGTGTTGAGCTGATTGGGTGCTATTGTAGCATTTATATAATCAATTTATACCCATCTCAACAATTACCCATAAGGAGTGTGTAAGTTAGCCAGTAGGGGTGCAGTTGGCAACCTAAAAAGGGCCGAAAATCCAAAGTTAAAATATGGCCAAACCATTTCTGGTTTTTTTCTGTATAATCCATGGTTAAAATACAGCATCATTATGATCACTCAAGCAGGCTCCCGCACATAGTTCTTATTCCCAGTAGCAGTAGTTGCCAGCAACAACAACAATAGCAGCACAACATTTCCAGTGCTAGTTTTCATTAGTGTATTTCAGCCACTTTTTGTTGGCTTGAGTGCATCTTATTTGGAGCATTGTGTACTTTATATTTGTTTTTGTTTAAAATTATATGACTCAGCTATTTCTGCTCATGGTTATAATGTCTTGATGTGCATATTTCTACCATTTTGCAGATTTTAGTGTTATATTCCTGTTTTCTTATTTGGAATGCTATAAATGTTCTATATTCTTGTATTTTCCATTTTCAAATATTACATTATCATTCTATATATATTTATATATTGTTGTTAAAAACTAAAGTGAAAATGTGGTGGTCATGATAGTCATTGAGAAAAACCCCATATATCTATATATATTATTTTTTCTATTTATGACAAGGATATGGCTTATGTTAATATGTGTTGTAGTTAACCATTTTAATATAAAATTCTATGTTGGTTTAGTAGTGGTTGTATAAAATTATTATACTTTTAGTATTATAGATGGATTCATGGACCCCTTTAAGGGGTCATTGAATCTATCTACCTAAATTTTAACATTGCAGACAAGGGTCTCTAAATTTTAACACTTTAGATGGACTCAGAGACCCCTTTGTCTCTAAATTTAACACTGCATATGGATTCCAAGAAGGGGTTCTTTGAATCCATTTTCAGTGTTAAGATTTATAAACAAAAGTGTATTCTAAATTTTAATACTGTAAATGGATTCAGATACTCCTTTGTCTCTTAATTTTAACGTTACAACTAGATTCAAAGACCCCTATAGTGAAATGCAACACTTGAGTATCAAAATTGCAATTTTTCATTTATGGAGTGACACAATTAAAAATTACTAACATAAATTACTAATTCACATACTTTTTAAACTTGTTAGTGGGTTATTTTTTTATTTTTGGACTATAACAGTCATTTATGTTAAACATTATTAATTTTTTCACTTATTATCTTGTCATATAATCCTAGACTAAATTAGTCATTTAATTTAGTCGCTTTTAGTTTAGTCACTTATTATCTAGTCGTATATTTATCCCTAGAATAAATTATTCATTTAAGTTAGTCATTTTTATTTTGGCCACTTAAAATTGCTCAAATTTAGTAGTGTTTCACTTCAAATAATTGTGGTGACTAATGTTTTTAGTCATCCAGTCACTAATTTCATCATTTTATACTAGTGTATGTGGTAAGGTTGGCAGTTAATTCGTTAATTGATATATTGGTTTTGTTGCAATGTCAATGATTATGTGGCAATGGTGAATAGTTATGTTGTGCATTACATACCCTACATTTGGACTAGGGTTCTGTTGAAGTATCCCAAGGAAAAATTCATTTCATTATGAATTTGAAACAATTTTATTACTTCCCTATACCACTAATACCTATTTCCTCTTATCATTTCAAAATACCTCATATTCAAAATTCTGTCAGAGTTTTTCATATTTTCATTCTTTCATCATTTGAAACCACGATTGCTTCACAGGGGTGCTTGGTATGTCGCTCCACTAATTTTTATTCTACCAAAACCCAATCAGTTTACCTATTACTCTGTTGTAGAAATGATTTCTCAAGTCTCTATCATCCCCTAGAAACATTCCGGTCACATTTTATATGGCTCTTACAATAATAGTTGAACCTGTCAGAAATAAAACCATTGAGGGATATAATGACTACCTAGCACTATTCAATAAAGTGGGATGGTAGGAGTTTATATCATATTTTAGGGCACCCAATTTTGAAGTAGAAAAATAATTCTGGTAGACTTACAATGACAAAGGCATGTGAATTGGGGATGTGGATATTTCAATGATTGGGGATTTCATTACAGAGGCTACAAATCTACCTATAGAATTTTATCAATGGTTGAATAATTTCCTAGTTAAGGATGTGTTGTAGGGAAAAATATCTCTCGAATAAAATTCCATATAATATAAAAGATAATCCTGCAAACATATTAAAACTCAAGTGGCCTGATATGGTTTTGATTGTTAGATGGTATATATCATGAGAAGAGCAATATGGATTAGTATTTCATTATAATTTTAGGTTCTTATGGTGTTCATAGGCTATAATTTCAATCTACCATTTTATCTATAAAAATGCCTCATGAAAATGTGGAAGTTCTATCAAAGGGGCTTTAAGAATGTCAAACATAGCCTATTTCATTATGGTTTGATCAACATATTGGTTGAATTCAAATTACACTAGTTGGGGGATTCATAGGATAATTTTATGTGTCAAAATAAATTTTTTTGAACCCTTAGATAATGGTCATGAGAAAATCTCATTGCAACATGAGAAAAATGAACAAGGTTTTTAGGAATATGTTTAAGAAAACCTTGTCTCTCCACCTTCAATGGCTAGAAAACACTAGATATCAATCTTCATAGGATACATTGTATGGATTTAGAGAGAATTTGACTATTTTAATTATACATGAATCACTCACAACATGGAAAAAATAATTAGAAATGGATCTACAAAGAAAAACCCTGACTTGACATTGTTAGATAATCTCAATACTAAGAGGAATGGCTCTATGCATATTGATTATTTTGAACCTGCAAAAACAAAGAAGAACGTGACAAAAACATGATTTCATTAGCCTAGGTTAAAATTAAAAGTCTTTCTATAATTATTTCCAAAGCTCAAATAAATAGGCATAAGAAGAATATGTCTCCAACTATTCATATAGAGGTTGCTAAAGTTTCTTTGTAAAAACAAGATAAGCCACAAGCTAAACCTATTGAGGGTTGTGAATGAAACATTTTTTTTTAGTAAATATTATAACAATGTGAATACTAAATATAGAAAACATAAAGTCTCTGACAAGTGTTTCCAAATGTAGTATTGGCAAGGAACATATGTAGTCATAGTCCCTTACCTGAAATACCAAATTCAACAATTACAGGGAAAAAATGAAAAGTTCATGTCACAGAATAAATCCCCTAAAGAGAAACATGAAAATCAAATTTTTGAACTTAGGAAAAGATTACAAGTGACTAAAAATGAAGTTGTTATTAAATATTATAGTTTTAATGTGATAATCACTTCATATTTGTAAGTACTTACTACTTCCAAATTGTTGAACAACACAAGCTAAGGAACAAGATATGAAAGATAAATCATTATTTGCATTTACTATTCAAATTAAATACATTTGTAATACATTATTATTATTTTTTGTTTCATGTTCCCATGTCTCTTGGAATCCCTTTCATTTTTTAGCTTCCACACCATAACCCATTGCGAATTAGGTGTCCAATATTTCCCCCCTTAATCCGAAGGGGTATATACAAGTCCAAGAAGAGAGTTCTAATAAAAATAGAATAATTCATGACAAAAATAGGATGAATAAGATCTTTGAGATGACAGTATAAGGTGGCAGAACTTGAGTTCAACTGACGGTGGTTTAAGGATTATCACCAACATTCAAGAAAGTTTATTACAGTTCCTCGAACTCTTCCAGAACTAGTAAGAAGTTGAAGTCCTCTTCCAGAGGAGGTTCTCCCTATATTTTTGAAAAGGGATATCTTTTGCTCTCAACCTCGAACACTACTTTCATTTCTTAGAACACTTTGTGCAGTTCCCAAAACTCTTCTAAATTTGGAAAGAAGTTGTTTATATTCTTCTAGTGGAAGTGCCTCTAATTATTTGAAGAGGGAGACCATTAACTAGGAAAAAGATAGGTCTCAACCTATGAAAAAAGGGATAACCTAAGCCTAGAAAGGAAGGTATCAACCTGCAGTGGTTTAAGGAAGGCCACCAACAAAAGGCATGTTTATGGACTTCTTTTTCTTTGGATACAACTCCAAATCTAGGTATGGCTATCTTAGGCTATAGGATTAGGCAACGGGTTTAGGTTGTGGCTGAGGCTCCCTTGATGTATCTTGAAAGCTTGTAGATAATAATCATTTAACCTCATTAGATATAGGGTGAGAAGATGAAGTAAACTCAACTTCAAGAATTTTGAATACTCGAGAACAAATTTTGTGGTATGACCTAAATATATTCTTGGTTGTTGAATCCCATTGCCAAGAAGGAATCCATCCAAGATGAATATTTCTTCTTGTGGTAAGATTATTTTTTAAACATATGTTTAAATAATGAGTGAATTCACCACAATTCTCACATTAATGAAGATCAAAACAATGATCTTTCACATCGCCAACTCTGTCACAATGTTGAAATTTGAAAATTTTTGAGTCTAAATGTGAAGGAGAGGGCTCTAGACCAGGTGAATATGAACCCTCATGTGTAAATCTAGATATTTTAAATTGGATTGGCTTGGTATAGTATAAAATATGAAAATAAACATCCTTTTCATATCCAAGGCTATTTATGTTCTTGTTGTTAACAATCTCTTCCCAAGGACTGATGATGGGATTGGGAAGTGCAGGCTGAACATGAATAATTTCATGAAAATATGTTCCTTAAATGGGAATTAGATTTGAATCAACCTCAACTTTAATGACTTGATCATTTTCTAGTAGTTGATGGGAGATAACTTCAGACTCATAAAGGGGATTTTTCTTAAAAAAGAGAGTTTCAAAATGATGACTACATCGTTATAGCTCTTCTTGTTGTAGTTGAGACTCAAGTTGCAATAATTTAATCTTCTCTAGTGAATTTTGTGGACAAAAATTGAATATAAACAAGAGTGGTTTTGTTGATTTTGATTATGTTGTCAGTAATAGATACAATCATAGTTCTTAATAACTCTAATAATGCATGAAATTCAAATAACCCAAGTTAGTAAATGAATAAAAAATAATTAAAAGAGAAGGAAACAGTGTCACCATGATCATAAATACGACTTTTAGCTTGGACAAAAAAAAATTAACTAGCATCTAGTCCTTTGAGATCACATCATAATATCGAGGGTCGTGAAACTTGTTTATTAAAGAAACTACTTATTTAGAAAATTCACAAGGATTTTTATCAACTTGGATCTTCTTCCTTTAGTTTACTAGAGCCAAAATCTAGTGATGATCGCAATGACTCAGGAGCATGAATCAAATCCAATGTATATGTTATAGGCCATTTTGTCACATCCAGTTTTTATGCCTCCTAATGGGATTAACCAACATATTATTCCCCCTTTTCAACATGATTGCAAAAATCCCTAATTGAACCTCCTTCATTTCCCATAATTCCTACCTGAAACCACCTCATCTGAGCCAGTTTTGGTAACAAGGCTCCCTGGCCTTCATCTAAACAACGTTCACCTATATTTTTCTCTATTGTGGCCATCATTGATCACCTACAGGTTGCCCCCCTTCGCACTTGCATTGGTTCTATAATTTTGGGAACAATAAAGAATTTCTGGAAGCTTCCTCTTCCAAAAACTTACAAAATTTATTAAAAGCATTTACATGTGATTAAACTTGTGGATCCTATCTCATCCTTCTTTAGAGTTTTCATCCATTATCCTTTGATTTAATCCTCCCATCAAAGGTGGATCTAAAACCTTAGATTTTTAACTGGATAAGTCCCAACTTATCCCACTCATTTATATATTTACTACCCTACATCTACAAGGGGTTGGATTTTGGACAGCGATTCTACCCTTATGTTGCTGATGTGAAGAATTGTTATTCCATGCATTTAGGGTGATTGGAGGTGCATATTGTGACAAGGAAAATAAAAAACAACTCGGAGGAGCTTTTCTACAATATCAACACCTATTTGTGGTTGTAATCTCCTTCCATTTATATTAATGCAATGAGTTCTTTCGTCTTTCCACTTATTTCAATGACATGTTGGTCTATAGTACTTAGATGTTACTGCATAGATCGCGTAGTTTCTTGGATTATTTGATTTGAGTGTACAGGTTCTAATTTTGGAAATCGGAGTTGGAATTGGAGCATTAAAGCTGAAGAAAGAATGAAGCATGCAACATATTCCTGGTATGCTTCATTATGTCATCTATTTTCTTCAAGGAAAGCATTGGGTTCCTTGTTTCTCTAATTTTTTAGGTTGGCTATCGAACCTTGGGGAGATACTTTTGTCCGCAATCGTAAATCCTACATGACAAATTGGAAACTCAATTGGGGATCGATATATTACCTGGGCGATTTATTTTTTCATTGTGTTTGTTTACATCTTTGATAGACCTTCAGTGTCATACTCAGTAAAGAACATACCAATGAAGACCTTTCATTGATATTTAATTGCATTTTTTTGTCGTAGCTTATGTTCCTTTATCACCGCACCCTGCGGTCAAGAGAAAGTGCATTGGAGTGCATCCTAGCCTTGTTTTCACCTGTGTTTTGGTCCTGATTTTATGCAAACAATTATTTTTTTGTGATTTTCTCTCTGATTAACTTTGTTCTAGTTGGTCCTCCTTATGTCCTTTAGTGTTGTGTTGTCTCTCCTAAGCTATAATTTGGTTTTTTTTTTTTTAGTGCTTTTCATGATATATATATTTTTTTTATATTTTCCTTTGTTATTTTCATTAGGTCATTATAAAAATGAATTGTTTGGTCATTGAGTGCTTGAAAGAATTGGTGTTTTACTCATTGTTCTGAATAGTTTATTTTATAAATGACTAGGAAAATATCTTAATTTTCATCTGAAAATTAAGTCTAATCGAAAAGAAAAATATTATGCATCATGCATTACATATAGGGCTTTGATTTTGATTGGAAATTTGAAGTTGCAGAGATCGATTTTTGCATCACTTGGTTATTACATTTTTTATCGATTTATTCTTCACATACTTAGTTAAGCCTTTCATTTTTAAAAGGTAAATGAAAATATTTTCTATTTCCATATTAGTTGCATCATAGGTGTGTTCAGGTGACATCTAGTTTTGAGCCTTGAAATCAAAACATAATTCAAGATTAACTCTAAATTTCATCTCAATTAACCTAAGGAGAATTTGAAACTTAAAAACACACATAGAGGTCTAGGCTAGAAAGGTTTTCTAGAATATTTAAATGTAGAAGTTGTCATTTTTTTCCAGCGTTTCATTCTAGGGTTGATATTTCTTTCCATGTGCGTAAATGTATTTGATCGTTACCGACATACCTTCAGGTATATTGGATGGTGCTCCACGCATGAAAACTATAAGGGAATGATCTCATAGAACTATTACGCATTAGATAACACTACTACAGACTACACTCCCACATGCCATTGAGTATATTTTGGGAGTCCTCTATAGGTTTCTATCCATCCATAGGTAATCGAGTCTGTCGCATTGTATACTGTGATACACCAAAGACAACATTCAGGGATATTGGTTATCGTACATTAAGTCCTTGGTTCACCAAGGTGTATATTGTAGTTCATGGTTTCTCGGTAAACCTCTATGCCTAGATTACCCTCTTTGATTTATTTTTGTCCTTAATTTATAAAATAAATTAATTGACCACAAAATGAAATCCTTATTATGGAACAACTCCTAAGTAGATCTTAATTTGAGACTAATTGTAACAATTCTTGAGTCTACCAATAAAGGAAACCCCTTTGAAGGGAATCCTAGTCCTTTTCCTCCTTTTCTAAATATTGGTGCTCCTTATATGGAAATGTTACCATTGGTTTTCCAGTTTGGTTTTTTCCAACCCCTATGGTTATGAATTTCCAAACTACTCCTCAACCAAGCTCTCCTCCACCTGAACAATATCAACCTCAATTTGATCCTAAATTTGGCCCTTTTCCTTCTTCACATGTTTTTTCTTCATCCCTTTCTTCCTCCTCACATGGTGAAAGTCTTGATTCTAGTAACCAAGAAGATAAGAATAATAAGAAGAGGATAAAGAAGAAGAACCAAAGTAAGTAGGGGGGAAACCAACAATCCATTGTTAGGATATTTCGACACATAGGAAATAGTTAAGAATACTTCAATATATTCGAGGTACAGTTCAGTTCAGGATTCATTACAGTGCAGGAGCATCTCCCTTGTTGATTGGTTTCACTGGTACTGATTGGGCTGGTGACCTTGACAATCGGAATTCTACTACAAAATATGTATTCACTATTGGTTCAGGGCTTATTACTTGGTCTTGTAAGAAACAAAGTGCTATCTCTCTTTCTTTAGCAGAAGCAGAGTACCATGGTGCAGTTGAAGCCAACAAGGAAGCCATGTGGCTTCGTCAGATTCTGTCTGAATTTGGTCTTCATCAGCAGCATCCAACTACACTTTGGTGTGATAATCAAAGTGCCATTCAGCTATGTAAATATCTAGTTTAGCATCAGCGTATGAAACAAATTGAACTCCACATACACTTCATCAGAAATCTCATTCATGATCATGTTCTTGAAGTGCCGTATTGTCCAACCAATGATCAAGTAGCTGAAATCTTTACAAAGGCTCTCATAGAAGTGAAGTTTACCAAACTTTGATCCATGCTTGGAGTTCAGGAAAGTTTTCATTAAGGGGGGATAGGATCTAATGCCTCCTTCCCTCTCCTATTGTGTCACATTTGTAAATCCTTCAATCCTATCCCAATTTGTTCTTAAGGGGGGATGTTACGATATTTCGACACATAGGAAATCGGTTCCTTTTGTGTCACCTTTGTAAATCCCTCAATCCTATCCCAAGTTGTTCTTAAGGGGGTATGTTAGGATATTCCGACACATAGGAAATAGTTAAGAATAACTTAGTCTAGTGTAGAGTTAGGTAAAGTTTGTTTCTTTACCATGTACATTTGTAACTTATAATTTGACGGTCACAATTTGTAGTGATCAGACGGTTATCTCTCACCTCAGCATTAACGACACTTGATCTGTGGCTTAACACCCGATTGGTCCATGATCTCTATTTAAAGAGCATGGAGGGTCATTTTTTCGGTAACCATTTATGAGAGAAACATATGTAACTTTTATTTTTATATTAATAAATTACCTAAAGTGGTCGCGTTGGCTCAAGCCATGGACTGTTTCCCTCTTTGAGCTTTTTAACCACGTGATTATACTGGTTTACTAATTTTTGATCTGTTTGTGAGAGGTGACCTTTGGTTCTTGATCTAAGGAACTTACCATTGCTACCAATGCAACTAGTATTGAAAAATAGTCCAATCAGCCTTGCAAACTTAAATTCCCTTGAGATATTTTTAAGGGTGACCACCTTTTGAGATATTTTCCTCGTATTCCAAATATATTAGAAGTGTGGTCCAGAGACTCACATCGGTCGTTGTCATCAACCTTTGGATATCATGCTAGTGATAAACCCTCAAGTAGTGATAGTAAGGTCCATGGGAGAAAGGGTAAATTTAAATTTCCATGTAGGTTATGTGAAGGGAATCATCTTATTCACCTTTTTCATTATTTGGATGAATCCTCAAAATATTTTGACAACCTTATAGATTCTCAGCCTCATCTTCTAGCTAGTTACTGGAATATTTCTCCCAATCCTCCACTAGTCAATGAAGTGATTGATCAAATTTTGAAATAAATCCCACTCTCTTTGGATGTGAATCACATAAGTTTGTTCCCTACCAACCATCGGTTGAGAATACGGTTACCTTGATTCTACCTTTAGTTGATCGTTCCTTTCCCGAAGAGATCGAATTTCATACCGCTCAGGTTTTTCTTATTTCTTCAGATTCGAATGAGCTGGGGGGGGAATACTCTCATTCCCACTATACAATGGGGAAATCCTTCCATTCCTATGGCACAGGGGAATATCTCTCCCATTCCCATTGCACAAGGGGATAGTTCTCTCATTCTTGTGGTACCACCTCAAAGTAGTTTGGCCACTTCATTTGATTGGAATGGACTAGAAAAATATCATATTTCTCCTTAAGTGCCCTTCCAGATCATAGTACATACTTATAATAAGGTCGTACCTAGCACAATAATAGATGAAGGTGCATATACTAGTATTATTTCCTAATCTACTTTTCAAGCTTTAGGTTCTTTTCAGATTGTGCCCATTACCCATAATTTTTGGCTTTTAACAAAGGAACTACTCAACCATTAGGGATCCTCCCTAAGTTTCTTATTACTTTGGGAGGAAATATTGTCTATGTCGATGTTATGGTAGTCCAAGGCCCTTTGGATTTTATTTTTTTCCTTTGGCGTGACTATGTTTATGTAATGGGAGCTCTTGCCTCTTCACTCTTTCGTGTGATGTGTTTTCTGCATGAAGGAAGAATCTCGACCATTTACCATATTTCATTCATTCGTCCTAATCTGACTCCCAATAAACCGTATTCCATAAATGGCCCTTATATTCAAGTATCATCTCCCCTTCCATGGGTTAATTATTTGTAAATTTTTCAATGCCTGCATGTTGGATTTGGGATCCCCTTGCAGAAAGCAGTAGAGAAAGACACTGAAGATCAAGGAGCAGAGTGCACAGACCGGAGTCTGTTTTTAGTCTTAGGGGATTTGGGCTAGGTCAAACCCCCTTATTATGTAATGGGATGGTAAAATTTTTTGAACATTGAGCTCCACCCATGTTTTCGACCCATGGTATTGTAAATGCAAAATCTATATAAGGAGTCTAGATAGAAGTTATAGGGAGTCAGAAGTAGAAGTTCATGAAACGCATTTGTATGTAAGACTATTTTGAATCATAGTCTGTGGTTTTTGGTTGGAGGAAAGGCTCTTGCAGCTGATTGCACAGAGACCGTAGGAAGCCTACAACTGTGTGCGTAGACCCCTACAGCTGAGTGCACAAAGTTGAAAGAGAATGTATGATAAATATTTGAATATGAATGAAAGACCTCTCGATATAGATATGAGTTTTTGTTGATGTTTTTTTCTTTAATATTGTTTATTTTTATTTGTGTTAAGTAAGCGTTTTGATCTATAATTGCATAGAGAAAATTTTTTTATGTTTATTTATGTTGTTTTATGTATAATTAAGCAAGATCGGGTAGTATGCTAGTAATTTCAATTGATATATATTTTAGTTAGGTAGACCAGCCCTTGTATAATTGATATATTTTTTCTGCAAAGCTCTGTCAAGGAAGAAAATACTTAAAGCCATAGTCCGCCATCCCTTTGGATGCAGAAACTTGGTTCTAGCATCCCCCTATATTTCCTCGGGTGAGACTTCGGTCTGCAAAAGCATATCATTGCTGAAAGGGCTAGTAATACTAGGTTTTTTTTGTTCACGCAGCCACATTTGAACCTAGGTCTAGGCCCCATAAATCCAACAAATGTTTCTATTTCCAGGACCTGGATTTGACTAAGGAATAGTTGGATGTGAAATCTCTCTAAGCAAGAGATTGAATATTGGGCAGATATAAAATAACGTGAGTTTTTTGTGCAAGAAAATAGAAATATGTGCATTTATACTTAACATTGGTTAAAAAAATATATTTATACATATCATAATGAGATATTTTTCTCATCATTTTCCAGTGAGTTGTAAGATTGGATATCAAGACTAGCTGCGTAGATGGGTTGTTTCAATAATAAGCCAACTGCATGGACCCCATATCTGATTGAGAAGCTAAAAAATATTGATAATGAGATCATGAGGGTTTTTTATTATTGGATCAATTGTATCCTTGGAGGGTTTATTACTGAGTTTGTGATCGAGACTTATGTGTCTTATAGTGAATTAGAGTGCAAGTTCTTCAAAGGCCCTAGAGGTAAGTACTTGAATTCACTGAAGTTCTCGATTAAAATGCTATTGTGTGAAAATGATATATTATCGATGCACTCATATTGATGTTTGAAGAAAGAGAACGTGGACCTACACAGAGTGGTAAAATATTCAGAACAAATTGGGGTACATAGGTTGAAACAAAATATTGTTCATTGTTTGGGTTTGAAGAAATAGAAAGAAACACCACTTCCCTAAGAATTCTATCGTTGAGATCTTAAAGTCAGCAAAGAACTGCGGATATTCCCCAACCTTCCACCCCCATCGTCACCTCATCCCATTCCATTACTCCACTTCGACCTCCAGCTCCCCTATTCACCATGGCCCAACCCCCAAAGATGCCTGTGTTCAAGGCATTGGATGATCTAGAACAGTTTTGGATTTTTTTAGAAGCAATATAGAGTTCGAAGAATATTATAGATGAAATCGTAGTTGGTTACATCGTTGAAAGATACGTAATTTTCATGGTATATGAAATATGTTATGACTAATTAAATTTCTACATCGGTTGAGATGAATGTTGCGTTGAATGTTGAATTAAGGAAACCAAAGTCGTAGTCCCAGTGTATGATCAAAATGAAAGAGATTAAGCAGCTAGCTACTGAGACCATGTGGGAGGTAGATCGGAAATTTAAGACACTACTAAGCGAAATTTGCTTCAATATCCTAGATGAACAGCGTAGATAATGGTTTATTATTGGGTTGTTTCCTCATCTTAGATTTCCATTATCACAACATAAGATTGCAACTCAGGAAGAACCATTAGAGATCGCGATGAAGCTCAAATATTCGCCAATATCTGATACAAGCATAGGAATAGAATAGACCTAGATTCAGTTTGAAATCTTTCACATGGAGCTATAGGATTTAAAGAAGGGAAAGGAGGTTAGATCTGATATAAGGTTGGAAGTATGGCGTATCAAGTGCAAATCAGAGGGTCATTATAAAGAGTACTACCCTATTTATAGATACTATTTGGGCATTGGGATGTCAATTCCATTGAATACTAGATTGATTTTTGGGTCAAGTGTATGTCCCCATGTACGATGTATCATATGCAAAGTTACAAGCCAACATTCCATGGACTATTGTCACCTGTTGCAAAAAAATTTCATATCGCCAAAGAATTTGTTCTGCAATCTCTGCAGTTCAGTGGTACATGATGAAAAAAATTGTAAGAGCTATGATATAATGATGCAGAACAGTCCCGGTGCATACATAATGTAGGTAGAAGGACATGAAGTTTCTTGTTTTCCAACTATGCAAGGAGGTCTCCTAGGCCAAGGGTGCGGTCGAGGAGGAGGTCTTGGTCATGGACGAGGGCAGATCATATGTTACAACTGTAGGAAACAAGGACATTTTTCCAAGGATTGTGAGGATCCTACTTCAAATTCCTGTAATTATTATCAAGAATTTGGTCACGAAATCGAATATTGTACCATTTTGTTATCTAAAATGCGGGAGAAGTGCAACCAAATTCCTGCTAAAAATATACAAATGATGAGGGCTGAACTGCACTAGGAAGATCCTAATGTTAAATAGTTACTCATAGTAGTGTGAATACTAAAGGAAAATGCATGGAATAAAAGAGGATTGTGACATAGACATGGGTAAGGAAAGTTGAAGATAAGAATGTTGGGTTTAATGTGTAGTGCGAGAAAGAGACATTCATGGAAGAAAAGATGTAATTTATGACTCCTAAATATTTGACATCAACCGCACAGAGACATCTATTTCCATTGAAGAATAACCCTAAGGAGGATACTAAAGTAAAGGAAGTTGATCACTCTATCTTGGAATCCTTCTTGCATACATGTATGAAATTAGTAAGGGAAAAAAATTCCATAGATGGGTTATAGTTGCTAATAGATAACTTCGCTAGAAAGGAAAAGATGCAACTGGAACAATGCACAGTAAAAAAAGTGTACAAGAACAAGAGAATAATTAGTTGGGAGATGTGCTTGACTATGTAGATCGGATACTATGAGATGGATCAAGTCATTCTGGATCTAGGATCATATCCCAACATGCTGCCAAAACAGACATGGGAACGAATGGGAAGGCCTAAGCTACAATGGTCACCAATTTAGCTGAGGATGGAAAATCAACAGAATATCATTCCTATCAGGAGATTGCAGGGGATTGGCATATATATATATATATTGATGGAGAAATAATGTTAGTCGACTTCAAAGTTTTGAGATTGTTGATGATAGAAATCCTTATCCTGCATTGTTGGGATTTGATTGGACTTACAACATGGATGCTATAATCAACCTGAATAAGAGGCAGATGATTTTCGAAAAGAGTGGTACCCGAGTTGTGGTGCCATTAGATCCTTCCAAAAGTGAGTGATCTATAGAGCTTGTCCAGCATAAGTATGGGGATGGTGAGATTGACCAGATCTATAAGCTTACTGCGCAGGAAGAAGACTGGATTAATCCCACCATGGATGGTAGAATTTAGCTGGGAGCGCAATATTTCGTGCATTTCATATTCCGATGAAGAGCTGGAGTATAGGTGTAATTTCTTGCATGAAATCACTACTAAGCATTGTAACAGAGTTACCAAATCTCTGTGTTATGTCTAATTAGAAGTGTGTGACTTTTATGTTTATGATGGAATAGGGAATGTTGCCTTATTTTTGGAAGACTTTGCATAAAAGGTGCTTGAGGACTAGAGATATGAAGCTTGGGCCTTCGCATTGATATATACTCAAGCCCGATGGTGGGGTGCACATAGAGAAATTTTAGGAGGATGGAATGATTTATGTAAAATTATAAGGCTGAGGTTTGGTCATATAGACACGAAAATCTTGGAGATGTATGATGGTCATAAAGATCCTCGTGAGCATTTATCTTGTTGGACAATAGCTTGGGGTACAAAACCTTGACTTGAGTGGGTGCACATGTTCTTTCGTTCCTTGGATACGATACCTCAGTAATGGTACCTTGAAATAGAGTTGTGCCATGGCACTACGGATTGGGGTGAGATGATAGAAGAATTCTTGTTGACATATAGCTTCACTGATAGTTGGGAGTGCATTAAAAAGTATTTTCAAGAAGTCAACATAGGATTATTATGGATTACCAAGGATCCAAGGATGTTGGTGCAGTCTGATTGGGTTGCGTAGCTGGAACATGCCCAAGGAAGTTACAGCTAGTCTGCTTACAAATATCGAATAAAAAATTTTGTGTTGGGGGAGGAGACTAGCGAATGACTATTTGAAGGGGCACGTAGGACTACAAATGAGTTTTCCGAAGGGTGGCTTCCTCGAATTAGAATTACTATACGGTAGAACGATAGCAGGCGTAGCTTGAGGGTACTTCACCGAAAGGGCGAGTCTAGCAGATTTCATCCAAAAAGTAACCATTGGAACGGTAAAAGTTGATTGGACAATAAATTGGCCATTAAAAGGAGTAGGAGGGGTGAAATTAATGGGAATATATGGTTGGATATGTCACCAAATTGGAATTTATGAGGAATATCTAAGAGAGATGATGGGATTTGAATTTTAATTTTTCTATAAATTAGGGATCCCGCTCCCCATTCGAACAACTTTTGCGTTAAGACTTAGAAGTGATATTATTGTCTGCAAGAGTGTCAAGCAAGCTATTGTATGTCAGAGAAGAGTAGGAATTTATTCACAGAGGCTTGGGTTTCATAATGACGCCTACACTGCTAGTAAATCTTATAGGGCCAAGGTTTCCCAGGAAGTAGACAACTACCAGTGCAACACCATCCAAAAAGCCACAAAATCCATGAATGAGATCGTTTCCCCGGAAGAAAAAACCTAAGGAATAGTGGTGTAAGGGGGCCCAAGACTAGTAGAAGAAGTCTATGGAGACTGAATTTGATGAATAAGAAGTAGCACTAGAGAAAATTTATGCCAAGGAGGTCGAGCCTATCTCTAGGTTGCCTCTACATATTCTGCCCTAAAAGCCAGAAGCTAAGAAGCCCACAAAGGATCCGGATGTAGTGAAATACAAGGTATTTTCCCCTTTGGTCCCAAATGAAGTTCCAATTGAAGGTGAGTTATTGGCCAAGGTTCCTCAACTACGGATGGAGGACTCGGACTTCAATGATTGCAATAAATATCCATAGTTTGAGCCTAGCATGTATCGGCGACAACGAAGCTATGTAGGAGGAGTGACCAGATTGGAGCCGATGAAACGTGTCACTCCTATTAAGGAGGTTAGGATACTAAACATGTTATATGTGCCACACTTTGGGTGAAATTTTATTAACACCATTTGTGTGCGCCAATTGCTATCACTATTGGATGATGACTGCATGTGGCTATGGAAGAATATTCCTATCAATGTGATGTTAATAAGGAGGGTTACGACCCTTCCTTGTCTCGGATTGGACCCTGCATAATTTTTTGTGGGAAAATATTAAGACAAACAACTCGCCAACTAGATGAAAAAATATTATACTATAATGAAGGGAACCTAGGGTTATTCAACTAACTCAATTTATCATAGATTTGTGCCCTTTTCCACGCACATATTAGCTGGGAATATTATGAGAAAGAGCCATGGAGAGGAGGCTTTGTTGTCAGTCATATCCTTAGCTGCATAATTCACCAAAGGGTTTTCTTATAACTGGGCAGACTATCTATGTAGTGAATTCCCCATTAATTGTAAGGTAGCTCAAGAATAGGGCAAGTAGTTCGACTACAATTGGCTCTTCCTCCTCATTGCATTGATGGCTTGGAGGGAGCCCAAGGAGACGTAGTTCCCCACTGTGGACCCAGAATTTTGCGAGGTGGCCACATACACCTCGTGGTGGCATTCACAAAGCCAACCAGGGTCATGAAAAATAAGATTTTTTGGGTTGGATTTGACAAGAGTACATGGATGGTGATTAACCAAAATCCTTGGTTATCACCTAGCATTATGAATCAGTATTGACAGATCATTGATTTCAAGGTGCACTTCCACCACATTCACATTCAAGCAAAGAAGGATGTCACTGGGGTCTGGTATGAGATGTCATACCTTGTCGAAGAAGAATATTTGGAAGCCATCATCAGTCATTGGCCAATCGATTGGTTAACTCAAGGGGCGGAGCAAGGCAGGATGGGTGGTTCCAAGCCCATCACTTCTAAGGGAAGGAAGGACTAGAAATTCACATTCGTAACTAGTAAAGAAATTGAAACAGATATTTTAGAGACAAGAGGGGATGCTAAGAAAATTTGCGGTGATGTTAGTGTGGACCCAAGTGATCCCTCATCCACTTTTAATACCAAGAGGTGAAAACCACATGAGAGTGACATGAGGAAGAAGATAAATTATCATAACTCCGCTGGCCCAGAAGCCATGGTCCTTGCTGAAGGGGACCTCGAAAAAATTGGAGGCGCCGTGAAGCATGCCACTAAGCACTTATGGGGCAACATTGAAGGAAAATATAAGAAGGTGTTTGAATATGTTCAGAAGGGATTGAAATATTTGCAGGTGTAGATGAGCATTGTTCAGGCTAGCATGAGTAGACTGCAAGTGAGCTTGATTCAACAGAGTGGGGCACAAGTAGGTGCAAGCACATCAATGGAGGAATTGGAACTTACCTCTGATACCCACATGATGCCTATCCCTGTAGGTATATTGAATTTTGACATGGTGGAGTAGCTAAAGTAGGTGGCCCACTAGAAAAATACAAATATGAAGCTTGTAGAGATTCCACTGAAGACTTTGCATGAGTTCCACCAGGGCATTGAGGAGGAATTGAAGATTAGAGAACATCATGCACTCATGATCATTCATGATGTTAATAAATAAATGGATAGCATGACTGAGGAAAAGTAGATGGCTATCAAAGAATAAGAGGCTATGACATCACAAAGTAATAAGCTATAGAAATCCATATCTAAGGCTTGCAGAGAGATACGAGAGCTCCATATTTAGGTTGCAGCTGTGCTAGAAGAAAATGTGTCCAATATTTCCATAGCAGTTAAGGACTCTAAATCCAAAGTCGTTGAAGTGCGCATGGAAATGAATATGAAAATCATCAAGTTGTAGATGCAATTACAGCCTGCCACTCAACCATAATTCTAGGAGCAGCGCGCAACAAAGCTAAAAGATACCTCAGAACAGAATGAGTACTGCATAAAGGAGTGTGTGAATGTCTTTGGGGAAATTCTCAATGCATGGTCCTCACTGTAGGAGGACCCTCAGGTAAAAAATATAGAGACTAACTTGCACTAAAATCTTGAACAACTGGATCATATTAAGGTCACTATAAAGAACTTAGCACCAATGCAGTGGCTTACCCATATCTAAGAAGCTAAATTATTATAGGAGCAAGTCGATGAGTTATGAAGGAAGGATCAGATACTTACAGATAGAATGAAGCCATGGGAAGTTGAATCAACCCATCTCTGCCAATGCAGAAAAGTATCTGAAAGCACTACGCAAGACATAAAGAGGATTCAAGCAGAAGGTAGCCAATAAAGTCACAGAGATGCTACTCAAAGATGTTAGAGAGTTTGAAAAGTAGTGGGCAGAAGTAGTTCCACCATTGAATGGCTCCTTGAGCAGAATCAAAGTGAATATCGATGGCGCACCACCTTTGTGACTCGAGACAGGTCACATTTTTTTGTTGGGGGCCTGTTGGACATGGGATCCTCTCAAAGAAAGTAGTAGACAAAGACTCTGTGGATTGAGGAGTGGAGCACGTAATGCGGATTCGATTTTGAGTCTTAGGGGATTTTGGGTGGGTCAAAGCCACTTATTATGTAGTGGGAGGGGAATATTTTGTGAAATTTGAGCTCCACCTATGGTGTCGAACCATGGTATTGTAAATGAAAAATATATATAAGGAGTCTATATTGAGGTCATAAGCAGTCAAAAGTAGAATTTCATGAAATCCATTTGGATGTAATATTTTTTTGAATCATAATTTTTTTTTCGGTTAGAGGAAAGTCTCCTACAGTTGAGTGAGCAGAGACCTTAGGAAGTTTGCAGCTCTATGCGCAAACCCCTGTAGTCGAGTTCCCAGTGTGAAAGAAAAGGTATGAGAAAGATCTGAATATGAATGAAAGACCTTTGAATATAAATCTAAGTTTATGTTAATGTGTTTTACTTTACTATTGTTTATGTTTATCTGTGCTAAGTAAGCGTTCTAATATGGAATTGGATAGCAAAGTTTGGTTTATGATTATTTACATTGTTTTATGTATAATTAAGAAATATTTCATAGTCTGGGAGTAATTTCAATAGATGTGTTGAACATCACTTGTATAATTGATATATATCTATTCTGTGAAGCTCTACAAGGAATAAAATTCATAAATCCACATTCCATTGTCCCTATGAATGGGTAAACCTGGTTCTAGCATCGCCTATATTGCCTCGGGTGAGACTTTGGTTTTTGCAAGCACATCGTTGTCGAAAGGGTGGTAGTAGTGGGTTTTGTTGGTTTGCGCAACCACATTTGAACCTAGGTCTAGGCCCCATCAAGCCAACACTGCCTATACTGATGATCTAATCGGTGATATAGTGCATCATGTATTGGGGGCATTGGAGCCTAATATTTCCATTAGACCTCTTGATACGTATCCCTTCTAGAGTGATGTTCTCCCATCTTATGAGAACCTATTAGAAGCCATGGCCTCTTATGGGCCATGATATGGGTTCCCAGAGAAAATTTGCTTTTCTTTTGTCAAGCTCCTGACAAAATGAAAGAAGATTTTCTGAGCCCAGTTCCTTTTCTTGTGTCAATCTCGTTAAAAACTGAAACAAGTTATGTGAGAATATTTATTTTCCTATGTCAAGATCCTTAAGAAATGAAACATATCCCCTTCCAATTCAATTTTTTGATTAGATCTCAAAAATTCCCAGTCAAGTCTTTCACTTGATCTCGTAAATGAACCTTCATTCCATCCACTTATTAGGAACCAATAATATATGTAGGTGAATGAAATGAAGCTTTGGGGGCATGTACCTTGAATCGAGTCATTATGTTGGGGTCATGCAGACTTATTTCAAGCATATTTTTTCTTCGTTTCAAGCCTCTGTACAAACGAAACTAATTTCAAACATAGTTTCCCATGTTTCAAGCTTCTATAAAAAAAGAAACCATTCTCATCCTACTCTCGTGATTTCCATTTTCATCGGCCTATTTCTACAATATGAGGCATGGGTTTATCATTCCATCGTGACCATATGCTTGGATGATCATATGATTTCACTTGGTTTTTTACCCTTTCCCGAGGAACCACTGTGATGAGTGGTCTTAATAGCCAACATATTTACCTTTACATGTTTCGAGCAATTCCATCATGACCGGAACCAATTTCTACCATGCATTCCTCTAGGATGAGTTATCTTTCAGCTCTTTTCATACTCCCAAAATATGAAAATATTGCCTAGCACTTTTCTTTTCAAACTCATTAAAGTAAAGGAAAAGATGTCTAATAAATATAAGTTTAACCCCTTTCTAGACTGAGATAAACTATTTATGAAAAAGGAATACCTTATTCGAACATCAATAAGAGGTTCTCTTGAGTATTTTTTTCCACATTTTCGGACTCGAGAAACTATCTATGAAAAGGAACATCTGGAGTTTTATTTCTCGCCTCTTTTTCAAACTCTCTAAACATGAAAAATATGTTGATTTTTACCTTCGTTGGACTCATTAAAACATAAAAAAATCATGGACTTATTGAAGATGACAAGTCCAAGCTACTCCTTTTGAGGGTTCATTAAAAATACTCTGAGGGTTTCACCTGAAGGATGATCTTACAGATCAAGCACATGTTATCCTCCTCAAGCTTGTTAAAAAATAAAGAGTTACTAACTAGTATGGTTGGGGAAATTGGGAAAATAGGGTACTCCATTATGCTAATAGCAGCGAGTCTCTCTTAAACACGAAAATATTCCACTTCATCTCTATGGTTCTTGGGTTGGGTAATCTTCTTGTCATTCAGTTCATCATACCTTTTCAGAGCCTCCATCTCACTTTTGGGTCAATGATTCCAACTCATTAGAGGAAATTTCAGCCTAAAAGTGGCCTTCTAAGGAAAAATAATAAAATAATAGTTAAAATAATAAAATAAAAGTTATGAATTTTGGAGGGAAAAGAAAAAAACTAAATTTTAATTTTATTTTTGGATTATCTCCTTATAGGTTTATTCAAATTTCATGTGTATACAATCGTTATATGCAGAATTAAATTCCACATCCAACAGGTGTCCATTATGCATACTTTGAGAAGATTTGCATTGACAAAAATTGAAGATACATTTAAAAAATGTGCTGAAAATATTTTTTCAATGTATCTTCATTTTATATCAATGTGGGTCTTCTCAAAAGTATGCAGAATGGGTAATCGTTGGATGCAAAATTTAATTCTGCATCCAACGAGTGTCTACACTTGAAATTTGAATAAACCTATAAGGAGATACACCAAAAATACAATTAAAAAAACAGTTTTTTTTTCTTTTCACTCCAAAATATTTACATGTACCTATTTTCAAATTTAAAGTATTTTTATTGGTTTATGTATTATGACTTGTAAATTACTTGAAAATTTCATGAGAAATTTTAGGCTAAAATTTCCTCTAATGCCATTCAGTGTCATTATGTGCTCAAGACAATTCATTTCAGTTGATATCTGTTGTGAAACACTTAAGCCTTCATTCCATGTTTTCCTTTTCCTGATCCGTAACTATGTCATCATCATTATATCTCAATTATGATACGTATTTTGCGTCATTGATGGGAGATACATCAAGGCCCTCCTATGATGGTTCACTTCTTGTCGACATCAACACATCATCCAGGAGGTTGACATAGAAACACCCCTTTGGTACCTAGGTGATTGCATACATCAATGGAAAACTCTCTTACTCTCAGCAATAGGTTTAGATCATTGGCCTTCAACTGAAATACTGTGTGGTGTACGAAATCAACTCATTTACTCACACCATACACATTTTACTATAGTGCCTTGAGAGCCATTAACATCATTAGTGGTCTCTTGCGCGTTTGTTAACGACTTACATCATTGGCTGAGAGTCAGATGAGGTCGAATCACATGGCTAAAATCATACATTGGTTGGTCGTTTGAAAGTTATATAAGACCCTGGATCTAGTTTTATCCATTCAAGATGTAATTTCAGGAGTTGTACAAAGATCACAGTGTATAATGGCTATAATCATCAATATAGTCATCTGATCATGGGTCCACCACTTGCAACTATGGACGTGTATTTTTATCATTATACATGTTATGTTTGTTTATGTGATGAGTATGGGTATGCTCCCTCAGCAAAATTATGTCATGATGAAAATATATTGTAACATATAAACCTCACTAGTTGTTCTTTATCCCAATTTATAACAAGGTAAAGCACTTCAGTCATCTTTCATCATTTCTGAATTTGAGATTTAGGGGGAAATCTATTATAGGCCATTTTCTCACATGTAGTCATTAGGAATCCTAATTGGATCAATCAACGTCCTATTCCCCATTTTCAACATCATTTCATAAAGCCCTAAGTGAACCTCCTTCATTTCCCATAATTTCTACCTGAAACCACCTCATTTGATCCAGTTTTGGTACCAACACTCCTTGGCCTTTCTATGGACAATGTTCACTTAGAGGTTTCTCCACTATGGCTAGCGTTGATCACCTATAGCTTTATCCCCTTTGCACCTGAATTGGTTCTAGAAATTTGTGAAAAGTGATAATTTCTGGAAGCTTCCTCTTCCAAACGCTTCCAGAATTTGTTAAAACCATTTACCTCTGATTAAAATTGTGGATCTTATCTCATCCTTCTTTAGATTTTCCATCCCTTATCGTTTGATCCCATCCTCCCATCAAAGGTGGTTATAAAACCTTATTGGTAATTGGATAAGAACGCCCAACTTACCCCATGACTCATCTATATATTTACTACCTTGCATATGCAAGGGGTTGGATTTTGGAGAGTGACTCTACCCTTATGTTGTTGAGGCAAGGAATTATTCCATGCATTTATGGTGATTAGAGGTGCATATTATGACAATGAAAGGACAAAACATCTTGGAGCAGCTCTTCTAAAATATCAACACCTATTTGTGATTGTAATCTGCTTCCATTTATATTAATGCAAAGAGTTCATTGTTTTCCTATATGTGATGTCATTATTTCACTTATTTTAATACCATGTTGATCTATTGAATAGAGTACTTAGATGATACTGAATCGATTTTGTAGTTTTTTGGCTTGTGTTATATAATTTTGTCGGTTCTAATTTTGGAAATTAGAGCTAGAATTGGAGCATTCAAGTTGAATAAGGACGAAGCGTGCGATAGATTCCAGGTAGAATTCATTCTGTCATCTATTTATTTTAAGGAAAACATTGGGTTCCTTGTTTGTTTGTTGTTATAAATTTGCCATCGAACCTAGGGGATATAATTTTGTCCCCAATCATAAATCTCACATAACAGTATGTCATATACCATATAACATTAACAACCATGCACAATAGCCTTGAATGCAACCAAATACATGAACCAATGAACATATAATTAAACTATTCAACCAAACTCATAGGCTTCAATACAATGGTTCAATTATATACATAGTTCAAATTCTTGAAAAGATACAATGCACAATTTGAAGCTAATTCAACACTAAAGCACACATTCCAGACAATTTTCAATGCATTTGACATACCAACACATACCAGGGATACCATCAAGACATTCCAGCTTTCAAAAGAATGTGTTTAACCAACACAGAAAAGGGACTACTTGAGAGAATTGCAGGATTTCAACCTACATAAACAACACCACGAAGGAGAGGGTTGGTTTAAAAAGCTCAGTTTAAATGAGTTTAACACACTACCTTACCGCCCTTACTAGATGTCATTTTACCATCCTTTAACCAATATAACTCTATGTAATTATTTTATCATCTTGTTCAAGAGAAATGTACCAACACAGATACAATATAGCATTCTAACAACATTCTAACCAATGTATAGGTTACTCACGTACAACAATGCAAGAAAAAAATAGCACTAATTCCAACGTACAAAAATATTATACCATGCACTCCATTCCTGCGACCAAATATCACATGTCAAGTTTCTCTTTGTTTTTATTATGACATGAGCATGCCCACTAGAATCAATTTAACTTCAATAACTAATGTAAATGAAATTTATGAGAGAAGAAAATCTAAACAACAACTTTCCAACCTACAATTTTTAATTATAAACTCCACAAGTAACATGGATGACAAGTTGCGACTAAAAAACTATGTTTCATAAGAATTGGAGGCTATCGAATTATAATGCTATCAGTGGTATTCTTCACATTTACTAAAAACACACCATTGAATAAAGATATAGACTCATATTCATGTGGCATTGTTGGTATTTTAGTTCTAGCACCAACACTCTGAGTGAAAACCCTTTAGTAGGGAAAATTAAGGTCACGATGTCAAACCTGGGGACACTCTAACCAAGAATAAATGGCCTTGACGGCCTAAAGAGATGATGTTTAGCTGAAAAAAATGGTGAACTTCGTTGCTACTATTATTTCCACTGCAAGTTCTTGGATTCCTCTCGTTTCTTCCAATATCCACATCAAACCAAAATACAGTTTCAATTACTCTCAAACATATGCACATCGTTTCATTCAATGATTTCCAATGTTGGGTGGGATACTATGTACGGAGGTGTTGAAAATGATAAGAAGACTCATGAATTTTTTTGAGGCACTAAAATAATCTTAGGCATCGTTACAAGCTAGAGAAGCATCGAAGGCTCAATAAAGACTCTAACAGGCCCATATCGGTGTTTGGATATGGAAGAGAGGTGAGTATTACAATGCACTAGAATGGATGGTAATCTAAAGCACTAAGAAAAAGTAGTGAAACATTAGGGATATAGCTATGGATGCCAACAACAAAATAATTTGCTATCAAAAGGGAAAATGCCAAAAATAACACTCTCGTCTAACAAGCGTTTAGGGTAATATAATTGATATATCAGTGTTATCAGGAGAAAATGGTGATTATGTGCAACAAAATAGGATTTATAATAGAGTGGTCAAATATATGAAGGCCACCAAAAAAGTGGCTCAAACTGGAGTAAGGCAGGAATTCGCCTTCTTTCATACCATGTTGAACAACAAAAACTAAGGGACAAGATGACGCAACAACGCTGAAATTCAAACCCATGGAGAGCTAGTCAACTGTTGTCATGGCTCTGTCTTCTTCTCTCTTTCCCCCACGTGGTCTATTTCTTTTTATTTTATTTATCAATTTCAAAGAAATTGACAAATAAACTTATACGCAACTCTCGAATGTTTATATTATACTTCGGGCATATAAATGTTATCCCCGCACCTTATAACTAATGTTTATAACTTTGGACCTTATATTAATACTCCTCGCTTCATAAACAAAACTTTATAATAGAGATTTCGAACCAGCCCCACCTATGTATACGTAGCAACAACCAATCAAACACGTGCACCGTACCTCTTTTATCGTCCGCACACCTTGGCTATCATTCGTGCATCTCTGTCAGCCGAACACCGTCCGATGGCCCTTGCCCAGATCAACGGCTCTGAGCAATATCGCTCGGTGTCCTGGTACAAGGGATAATGTGCGATGGCGCAGGTTAACCAGTGGTTTTACGGGGTCCGCCTCGCCATGTGTCAACAGGTCTATGGAATCGCTCGTCGACCGGGGAATACGCCTATACACCAAAAGCAGTGCAATATGGGCAATCCGCCTAGAAAAATCGCTCAAAGTTTTTGTACAGTGATTAACCAGGGTTCGTCGTTGGGTTTTCGTTCTCCTTCGTTTATTCTCCGTTTTTTAACTCAGGTCCATCCTCGGCAAGTTTTCAATTAACAATAACGTGATTCTCTTTCGACGGCTTTTCTATACAGACCACGCCTGTGGGTGGTGTTAAATTCACAGGGTTTTCTCGAATAATTAAGGGAAACAACAGACAGAGATATGTGGAATTCATACAAGAGTTCAATTATACATGCACAGAGTTCATCACTTCGCAATTAAACAATCTCTTGAAAATTAAGGATTCAACACGATTCTATGGTAAATGCACACATAAACTATTTAATTGGAAGCAATTGTGAATACAGATTTTATTGCAGAATCTCTCCCTCTCTTGTCCACTCTCTTCTATACATCCGAGGGATTACATTTATATACATCAGCATATGTCCTTTTGGTTCCTCTGTGAGGACCGTTATGGTAACCCAAGAGCCTAATTACAATTATTTGAAACTAAAACATGACAGATGGACTAACTATTCGACTCCTACAACTCTAAATGATCTAATAATACAATTAGCTAAGGTATTGACACCTAGCTGTAACCATTCAAATGTTTTCAAACCCTCCTAGCCACAACATGTGGAAAAAAATCCTACATTGCTGGCTAGTGTCTAATGCTCTTGCATCAGATTCCCGAGGGCAATCTTCTTCATGGGCTCCTATCCATGAGCTCTCCCACTGATCTGCCTATCTTCTGCAACATTTCTTCAGTCATCCAAGTGGCATCTTCCTCTGGCTTATCCTTCCATTTGATCAAGTACTGAAAGTATTCTCGTCCTTTTGTCCTTCTGAATGGTCTTTTATCCAGTATCTTCTCTAGTTGCAATGGTTGTGCTGAAGGTAGCTGCTCTTTCCACTCAATCTGTTCCTTGTCTGCTGATCCTTCTCCTGCTCAATCATCTTCATACTTGTACAAATCTGCAACATTAAAAATGGGAGATATTCCAACATCAGGAGGTAATTCAATCTCATAAGCATTTGCAGAAAAATTCCTAAGTATCTTGCATGGCCTAATCTTTTTGAACTTCAATTTGTTGTACTGCTTCTTTGGGAACCTCTCCTTTCTCAAGTGTGCCAAAACCTGATCTCCTACTTCAAAATGAACTTCCGTTCTACTCAAGTCTACTCTGATTTTGTATTTGATGCTGCTGCCTTGTAGTTGGTGTTTCACTTGTTCATGTATGGCCTAGATCTTTGAAGCAAATTCCTCACCATCTGCACTTCTCAGCTTTGATTTTCCCAGATTTCTCAACTCTGATATTCCTCTTGGGTGCATTCCATAAATAATATGAAATGGACTCTACCCTGTGCTCCTATTTGGTGAGTCATTATATGCATATTCTGCCTGGGGAAAAATATGATCCCACTGCTTGGGATGCTCTCCTGCAAGAGTTCTCAATAAATTTCCCAGACTCCTATTCACTACCTCAGTTTGTCCATCAGTCTGAGGATGATAAGCTAAGATGAAACTTAGTTTAGTACCATGTTTCTTCCACAGTGTCCTCCAAAAGTTCCCCACAAATATGGTGTCTCTGTCTGAAACAATACTCTTGGGAAACCCATGCATTCTAACAACCTCTTTGAAAAACAAGTTAGCAACATGGGTGGCATCACTAGTTTTATAAAATGGAATAAAATGTGCCATTTTGGAGACTTTGTCCACTACAACAAATACTGCATCATTCCCTCTCTGAGTCTTGGGCAATCCTAGAACAAAATCCATACTCACCATGTCCCAAGACCTGTCTGGAATAGGTAAGGGAGTGTACAATCCTGCATTTTGGCTCCTTCCTTTAGCATACTGACATATTTTTCAATTTTTCACAAACTTGTCCACTTCTGCTCTCATCTTGGGCTAGAAATAAAAGTGAATCAGCTACTCATAAGTCTTATCCATACCAAAGTGTCCAGCAAGTCCTCCATTATGCTTCTCTTTGATCAAATTTTATCTCATGGAACCTTTTGGTACACACAGTTGGCTTCTGAATAGTAAGTCCTCTTGCAAGAAATAATCCAGCCATTGTCTTCTATCTATTAAAACAGGGTTACTACGTGCCTCAAATGCTTCTTTAAAATCTAGATATGTTTTATACAATTCTCTTATAAAATCAAATCCTGCAACTTCAAAATTAGTTTCTTGAACAAGCATGTGCCTCCTACTCAAAGAATCAGCTACTTTATTGGCTTGGCCACTTATATGTTTCAAAACAAAATTAAAACTTTGGAGATACTCAACCCATTTAGCATGCTTATGTTTCAACTTGGGCTACTGTACGACATATTGCAAAGCATGATTGTCAGAATATAATACAAATTCCCTGGAAATCAAATAATGTCTCCACTTCTTCAGTGCCTGAACAATTGCATAGAATTCCTTCTCATAAGAGGAATAATTTCTTCTGGTGTCATTCAGCTTCTCACTGAAATATGCCACAGGCCTATCATCCTGACTCAACACAGCTCCAAAGGCCTCTCCACTAGCATCACATTTCACTTGAAATGGTTTAGTAAAATCAGGCAGAATCAAAACAGGCTTCTCTGTTATCTTTTGCTTCAACAGTTTAAAATTTCTTTTTTCTTCAGCAGTCCACTTAAATGGCTGTTTTCTCTTATTTATTGTCTCAATTATGGGTGCATTAATCTTACTAAAGTTTCTTATAAACTTTCTGTAAAAGCTACCAAGTCCATGGAAACTTCTTACCTCAAAACCATTCCTGGGTGAAGGCCACTCCACAATTTCCTTAACCTTTTCTGGGTCCATCTTCAATCCTTCTGCAGAAACAACAAACCCCAAATACACCAACTCTTCCTTCATGAATGAGCATTTCTTCAAATTTATCAGTAAATTCTCTTGGTGCAGCTTCTTCAAGACATGATTAAGATGCCTTAAATGTTCTTCTTTAGTTTTGCTGAAAACTAATATATCATCCAAATACACTATCACAAATTTACCAATGAATTCTTTCAATACTTCATTCATAAGTCTCATAAAATTACTAGGTGCATTTGACAACCCAAAAGGCATTACCATCCATTCATACAGTCCTTCATTTGTTTTAAAGGCAATTTTCCACTCATCACCCTCTCTTATTCTAATCTGATGATATCCACTCTTTAAATCTATCTTTGAGAAATATTTAGCACCACTGAAACAGTCCATTAAGTCCTCAATTCTGGGCAAAGGGAATCTGTACTTGATTGTGATCTTATTAATTTCTCTGGAATCAGTACACATCCTCCAGCCTCCATCTTTCTTTGGGCTCAATACTGCTAGTACAATACATGGACTCAGACTTTCCCTAATCAGCCCCTTGTCCACCAATTCCTGTACTTGTCTCCTGATTTCCTTATTTTCCTTGGGAGTCATTCTGTAGGCTACCTTATTTGGCAGATTTGAACCAGGGATAAAATCTATCTGATGGCTGATCTTTCTCACAGGTGGTAGCTCATCAGGTAAATCATCCACAACAATGTCACAGTAATCATCTAACATCTCTTGGATCTCTACTGGCAAATCAGAAATCTTTGTAGAAGTAAGAACTACTTTAGGCTTGCAAACTAAAGCAAATATTACCTCTTCTTCTTCTATCTGCTGCAGATATTCCTTTCCGCTCAGCAACAAGGTCCTTGGATCAATCACTCTGCTGGATGGCTCTCCTTCTTCCATGGGTATTAATGTATGATGAACCCCATCCTTGAAGAACTTGTAAGTGTTCTTCTTGTGATCATGCATTGCTGCTCTGTCAAACTGCCAAGGTCTACCCAGCATTATATGACACACATCCATGGGAATTACATCACACAGGACCTTATCTTTGTATTTTCCCATTTGCATCTCTATCTCACACTGTTCTTTCACAACCAGCTGATGTCCTTTATGTAGCCAGGACACCCTGTAGGGAGTTGGATGCTCCCTTGTCTTCAAATTCAACTTTTCTATAACCTCAGTGGAAACCAAATTGTCTGTGCTGCCACTAGCAATGAATAGCTGGCAACATTTCCCTTGGACTTTGCATATGCTCCTAAACAAAGTCTTCCTTTGTGCAGGCTCAGTGACTTCTTTAGCTTGCTTCAACAGGACCTTATTTACCACCAAGGACTCTCCACTCTCTGGAAGAATTTGTTCTTCAATTTCTACCTCTTCTCCAGCCTGGGAAACAACATCATTTCTTGGACCAACACCCACATTCTCTGGACACTCATAGTGCTTGTGTCCCACTTGCTGACATCTATAACACCTCAATTCTCTACCCCTACCTCTGTCTCTGCCTCCTCTTCCTTTTCCTCTATAAGAACCACTTTTTCCCCTTGCATCATCCTCTGCAGATGCATTCTGAGGTGAGATACTGTTAGCTCCATCTTTGGGTGTAGCAGGCTTTCCTCTACCACCCTGACTTCCCTTTCCCCGGAAAGTACCTCTCTTCTTGGTAGACTGTTTCCTCAGGAGTTTCTCCTCTACTTTAAAGGCCATCTAATAGGCCTCTTCCACTGTCTTAGGAGACAGGAGACCAATCTCATCTTGGATCTCCAGCTTGAGACCATTCACATATCTGGCAGTCTTCTCTGGTGTGTCTTGGAATTGCCCAGCCTTTATGCTCACTCTCTAGAATTCCTCTATGTATTCCTTTATTGTCAGCAACCTCTGTCTCAGGTTCTGCATTTTCTTATATAATGTTAGCTGGTAATCACTAGGCAAGAATTTACCTTTTAATTTATCCATCATCCTAGTCTAGCTTTTGATAAGTTGCTTGCCAACTCTCCTCCTTTCTGCCTGCACTCCATCCCACCAAAGTGCAGCATGTCCTTTCAGCTTTGTCACTACATACTTTACCTTCTTATCTTCACTTATTTCTTCATAATCAAAGCACTTGTTCAATTCATTTATCCATTCCACCAGCTCCTCTGGAATTAGTCCCCCTACATAGCTTGACACTTCGATTCTGGGCTTAACTGCAGACCCCAGAACAGTCCTAAGGAGCCTCATGTCAGGAGGAATTTCAACAATTTCTTCAGCTTCTTCTGTCTCAGGTTCACTGATGTCTTCAGGATCTCTGGGTTGTCTTTGCTCTATGGCATCTATTCTGGCCTCGACCCTCTGCAATATCCCCAACACCTTAACGTTGGCAACATGCCTCCTTCTACCAGCACCTCTACCAACTCGGATTGCCATGTCAGCGTTCTACAAAAACAACCTTAAACAATGGCTCTGATACCACAAATGACGCAACAACGCTGAAAGTCAACCCCACGGAGAGCTGATCAACTATCATCGTGGCTATGTCTTCTTTTCTCTTTCCCCCACGTGGTCTATTTCTTTTTATTTTATTTATCAATTTCAAAGAAATTGACAGATAAACTTATATGCAACTCTCGAATGTTTTTATTATTCTTCGGGCCTATAAATGTTATCCCCGCACCTTATAACAAATGGTTATACCTTTGGACCTTATATTAATACTCCTCGCTTCGTAAAAAAAACTTTATAATAGAGCTTTTGAACCGGCCCCACCTATGTATACGTAGCAAAAACCAATCAAACACGTGCACTGTACCTCTTTTATCGTTCGTGCACCTTGGTTATCGTTCGTGCATCTTCGTCAGCCAAACACCGTCTGATGGCCCTTGCCCAGATCAACGGCTCTGAGCAATATCGCTCAGCGTCCTGGTACGATGGATAACGTGCGATGGCGCAGGTTAACCGGTGGTTTTACGGGGTCCGCCTCGCCACGTGTCAACAGGTATATGGAATCACTCGTCGACCAGGGAATACCGCCTATACACCAAAAGCGGTGCGATATGGGCAATCCGCCTAGCAAAACCGCTCGCAGTTTTTGTACAACGATTAACCAGGGTTCCTCGTCGGGTTTGCGTTCTCATTTTTTTATTCTCCGTTTGTTAACTTGGGTCAATCCTCGGCAGGTTTTCAATTAAAAATAATGTGATTCTCTTCCGACGAATTTTCTATATAGACCACGCCTGCGGGTGGTGTTAAATTCATAGGGTTTGCTCAAATAATTAAGGGAAACAACAGACAAAGATATGTGGAATTCATACAGGAGTTCAATTATGCATGCGCAGATTTTATCACTTCGCAATTAAACAATCTCTTGACAATTAAGGATTCAACACGATTCTATGGTAAATGCGCACAGAAACTATTTAATTGGAAGCAATTGTGAATACAGATTTTATTGCAGAATCTCTCCCTCTCTTGTCCACTCTCTTCAATACATCCGAGGGATTACATTTATATACATCAACATATGTCCTTCCGGTTCCTCTATGAGGACCGTTATGGTAACCCAAAAGCCTAATTACAATTATTCGAAACTAAAACATGATAAATGGACTAACTATTCAACTCCTACAACTCTAACTGATCTAATAATACAATCAGCTAAGATATTTACACCTAGCTAAAACCATTCAAATGTTTTCAAACCCTCCTAGCCACAACATGTGGACAAAACTCCTACATTGCTGGCTAGTGTCTAATGCTCCTGCATCACAAGATAGGAAAGATAAATCATGAGTTTCATTTATTATTCAAATGATATACATTTATAATAAATTATTATGACCATTAGTTTCATATTCCAAGGTATCTTGAACTCCCTTTGACTTTTTAGCTTCCCCACCATAATCCTTAGCGAATTAGGTGTCAAACACAAATGAATAATGTTCAAAGTCAATGTTTTTATTATGTATTTGAAAGGTACAAATTAGTATTTCTTTGTTTTATTAACTTGGTTAATAATATCAATAGAATATTTGATTTTGCATCCATTATATAAATTATATGATTATTTTTTTATTATATCTATCACTTATTCTACAAGTATTTCTTGAAGCCACACAATTGAACCACAATTTTCTATTTAGTTTTTTCGGTTATCATTTCCTACTAAAATGGCATATTCAATCATTTTGTTTATTTAATTTAAAACCATCTTTTTACGATAAATGTAGTCATATCCATAGGATGGATCTTTTTATTGAGACCCTCGGAACATACCTCTATTTTGACTTGTAATTATTTTGTATGGAGACCCTTGGGTATAAATACATGATAGATTTTTAAAAAGAGGGTGGAACCCAAATACTATATAAAGGTGGGATAGATAGACGAAGTTTAATTTGTGGGTGACATTAATATTTTTCTATGTATTCTAAGTTTATATTGAATAAAATTAAAATAATTTAAAATTTTGTTTCAATAAGTTCATTTTTTATATTTGGAATTTCATAGATTTCCTTGAGTTTGTTTCAGGAGGTCTTGAAATTTATACAACATCACTCATTCAACTATGTTTTAATGGGTTGGTGTTAATTATTTATAATTGTCTATTTATCATTAATTAGTTTTTTTCATTGTATTTCAAATTAAGTTATTTCTCTTACGATTTCAATCTACAGAAATATAACTTAATTTACATATAATTTATTCCTTTAATTCATGAAATGTGTCTTCTTAAATTAATATTATTGCATGTATGTGCATGAATTTGAACAAGCTTAATAGGATTGTTTTATTCTCTCGAATTGTTTATTTCCTTTCATGTATTATAAAGGGATGTCTCTAGTTTGTGCTAAATTAATGCTTAATCTAAAAAAATAAGAAATGAAATCAATATTATAAATAGACATATTTTATTTGGCAATGGCATATATATAAATAATAATTTTGCATTGCATTTCTGAATTTTGATGTAGAATCCTTTAAAGTAAATTGAGAGAGGAAATTTCATCATAAAAGTGCCCACGAATATTTCATGTAATTTCCATGTCATAATATGTAAACCAATCAAAATCCTTTAAATTAAAAAAGAGCTACATGTAAATATTTTGGAGGGAAAAGAAGAAAGAATATTTTCCTAATTGTATTTATGGCTTATCTCATTATAGGTTTACTCAAATTTCAAGTGTTGATACTTGTTGGATACAGATACTGCTAACCAGTTTTAAATATATATATATGATAGGATACCCATTTTGAACTCTAATGGTCTATTTTTGTAAACTGGAGGAAATATCGTTCAAAAGGAGCCATAGAACCTATCAGGAGTAGCTATCCCAAATGGTTTGGGTTATTAAATAACCTCTGTCTGGATTGCTTCTTTTTGTTGATGAGTGCTCATTTCTTCTCATCAACAAGACACTTTTTCCTCCAACAAATTATTTTTCCTAGCTTCAAGATGGACACGTCTGTCTTGTGTCATCATTTTTTAACTCTCCACCTTTGTATGCACATAGAATATACAATTCTTCATCCTCAATCCTCTTAAGTTTTACACTAGATTGCAATCTTCTTTATCTTGGATAAATTGGAAGAAAAATGTGTAGCTACAGAGGATCCTAGGCCAATATGATAATATGTCAAATTAGATTTGACTAGTTCCATATACTCCCCATCCTTCAACCAAGTAGCATTGAACTGAAAGGACTAGTTGGTTTCCTCACCACCTTCTTAATTTCCAAAAGACATGGGTTGTGAATAGATTCACTGCCACTTCCATCCCATTGACGACTCACTGGGATAATTTTCACTATATGTTTAGGAAAAAGAAAGTGATGTAATCGCTTTGTTATTATGGCCTCCCCAAGATACTTGTTCAATACAAATTATTTTATAGTTCATGAGAATATGATCAAAAAAATTCGAAAGAGAGTCTACATTGGAATGTGGCCTCCACACTTTTGTAGAACCTAATGATTAAATTTTTTGAAAAAAGAAAGAAAGTGTTTTCATGAAAAGGGCTTTCTAAAAGACAACCCTATTCAATTAGGGACCATAGAAATTGAGTACTCACAGCTCCACAAAAATCTCAACCAAGGAAAAATCCATACCAAGAAAATATTCAAAACCCTAATGATTAAGTGGTTAGATATATTTAGGGTTCCATCCAATGGAAAATATACCCAAATTACCTGATGCATTTCAAAAACAAGAACACAAGCCTTTAAGTAGGGATTCTAATACTTTGATCATATAATCTCCAACCCGCATAGTCTCTTATGAAAGGAAAATATTAAGATGTTTTGATTCAACCAAACTTCGAAGGGAAAACTTTTTGGAAGGGATTTCTATACCTTGATAGTTGAAAGATTGAATTATCATGAGGAAATTTCTCCTAGGGCCTTCACTGCTCCAATCATCCCAACATTGGAAAGTTGTTTTCCTATAAGCACAATAAGATGAGCTCTAACTTTGGATTTGGCTAAAAGGTTTTTTCTACTTATACCCTTCCCCTCCAAATGACAGGAGACCAATATCATGCCTCTAGAAAGTGAGAGGTTTTAAGCCTAAGATGGATGGGAATATAGAAAATAATTAGAGTTAGAGTCTAAGGAGGCCCCTAAAAGTCCTCCTATCAAATACACAAAAATAAAAGAGGAGAAGAGATAAATGGGAGGACATATACATGGGGTAGTGAGACTTTGTAACTCAATCTAGATGAAGAGTCAAGTGTGTCAAAACTAGAATTTTTTTCACCCCCCATATCTGTATCAGTAAATGAGGAAATTGTATTTATAAAAGGAATGGAAGAAGAAGGATTACACTTCTCTACAACAATCATTTGTTCTAGGGTTGAATGGTTTTTTGGAGTTTGACCTTTCTTTGAAAACAACTCATTCTTTGCTTTATCATTGCATGTATCTAGAGATAGATGATGGGATTGATGAGGTTCAACTAACTGATCCTCTCCCCCTTGCAGTCTTCCCATTGATATATATAGTTAATCAATATATTTATCATGATGGAGTGTCCTATTTTTTGTGGAATAAATTTTTCCACCTTCCAAACAACTATGGAGTGAAATAACGAATTCCTATACAATATTTCCTGTCCTATGGAATCTCATCATTTGAACGTGATCCCTTCATATTCTAAAATCTAAAAAATGGGTATAACCAAAATACCTAATTTCCATTTCCACTTGAAGAACATACCTCATGTCTAGGCTCAGTAAAATATATTCCACTATCATTACCCTTGTCATTTCAAATAAAAAATTACCCTCCAATAATTTCCCCAAAGAATTCCCTATATCTCTAAAGGCTTCTAAGGACAAAAACTACATCAATAAAACTAGAAATTGAACCCATAGAGGTGTTTTCTCCAAAACCTCCTTCTTTGCATAAAAATATCGAGTCCACCTATTTAGTAGAACTAGGGTGGAATGTATGGCTCAATTATTTCCAAGAACCCAGAAAACATGTACTACCAACTTAAAGAGAAAATAAAACCATCCAATGGTGAGGGTAGATATTGATGGAAGGGGGTCTAGTTCCTTCTCCCATTTTTACGCCACCTAATCTCTGAGGGGTTTTATGTTGAAACATCAACTATGATATCAACAAAAAATAACTAAATCCACCTTATTCACAACCTCATGGAGTAGAAAAACATCCCCAAGAACCATTCTAATATCACCTTTTATAATTTTGGTGCACTTTGATTTCTTTTTATTTATAGGTCCGGCTAAGTCCTGACCACCATGACCACCATGATTTTCTATATACTCACCATATTAAGATAAAGGTGTAGCTAGGGATACCATTCCTCCTACCATAATAGCTCCTGAAGGAAAATAACGGATGTCCTCCTTAGGGATTGAAGCTCTCAGTTTAGAAATAGAAATCTCCATTTCAAGGATGTGATCTGAACCTCCTTCTAGGAAATGGTTTGTCCACCTATCTTGATGATAAATTGTCTATGATAAAGGGCACACTGATATATTCTTAGCATTAGGGTTTTCACATGAGACAAAATCAGAAAAATAAACTTCATTCAATGCAAATTCAAATATGGACTAAGCCAAATCCCAACCCTACGGGTAATCTACCAAAGCCTCAAAACCACTCAGAATTTTATTAATAGGATCAATCCCATGGCCACCAAACACCCTTTGGAGTCTACGAAAGAGAAAAAATAAACATCTTAGAAATCCAACATCTATCCTCAGACTTGTCTTGAATCATGGGCCAGTGAAAATAACCCCCATGTCTTCCAGAAACGAGTCAAGTGGAACTGACCAATCGAGCAATAGTATATAGGGTTCGAGGAGAAATAAACTTAGATATCATCCATTACAACAACTAGCAGAACTTGGATAACATATATCATTGATATATGTAACCCACTAATGATTATAATGGGTTCTAAGGTGTTTAGTACATTTTAACAAGTGTGAATAGTGTGTTTAAATTGAAAGCTTGTGTAATATAGAAATTAGGATCTAGTGAGGAATACACTTGTAGATAATGAGACATCGAAACTTTTAGGGGATAAAATTAACCCTTACTAATTTTCCTTTTTTTTCCAAAAAGTGATTTGCAATTTTCATTTTATTCACAAGATGGTTCACCAAAATTATTTGGTATAAAAATAGTTTACTTTAAATGTTCTCCAAATTTTCCCAAAGTTATATAATACTCTTATATATTTGAATATTTTTACAGAAATATCAAAAAACATTTTATACTTGGAATTTTGGGAATTAGCAATATTTTCTGAGTTAATACACTTTACAAAAAAATGTATCCTTGAAAATTCCCCATATTGAGGGAACTTGTCACTAATCAATACAAGCCCCAAGGTACTTTATGATCTTTAAATTTCATTCCCATATCAAATGAGATGATGTTAATAGGATATATTAGTCAAAAGAAGGGAATTAATTTATTTGAATCTTGCGTCAGGGGACGGGGGGTATATTTTATGTTTGGATGTATACCATAAACACACATTTTTATGCAAAAGAAAAACGTCATATATATGCAACTTATGAATTCAAAACTAATAAAATTTGAATTCATAAAAGAGACAAATTCTATGCAGGGAATGAAAAAAGAGTGACGGTAAAGAAAGATATGCCCAAAAATTATCCTTGTCACATGTAATGGTTCTCATGCATGGGATATTTCTTCTACCATTTTCTGTTTTTCTTATATTTTTGTAGTGTAACCAATTCACATATTTTCATCCTTCTTATGTCTTTAGTTGCATGAAATATTTTTATTGTATCTCCCCTTGTCTATGTTTTTCAAGCCTTCTATCCCCTAGGATCCTTACGATTGGTATCAAAGGAAGGCTATCTCTCTATGGGAATTGGGGCTTGAAGCATTTTTTTCTGGGTGTTAAAATATTTACAACATTATTCAACCTCTAAAAATTTATGAATCCTTACTACAAAAATCCTACTGCAGAAATATGGTTTACTTCTCCTCCTTGTGTTTTTAATTTAACAAGTTATTTTCATAAATATTCAGAAAAAATTGAAGTAAAAACACCGCATCCTACACATACATAGAGATCAAGTACTGAATAATTAAGAACATTCGAAAAAGGACACAATATTTTTCAGACAAATGTCCCTGGAAAAACCCAATCGAGGAAAACTAGTGCATCAGCTCTTGGGGGTTTTATTATTATGCAGAATTCTGAATATAATCTATTGTACCAGTAGTGGTTTACCCAATAGAGAAAATCTTGGTAGAATTACCTCTATCTCCGGAGATAGATAATATGATTGATTTAGCTGAGGATGAAGAGCCCCATAGATACCTACGTAGTCACTATGTCACCCTTTAGTGTCGTTGAATCACCCCTTCTGCATTTGTTGGATATGAGCCCTATCTGGCCCATTAAAACTCCAACGCGGCTCTCTGAGTGACTCCATCACTCTCTTCCAGATATGTGTCCCTTTGCGTGAGCCCTTCTGGCTCCACCTCACCCCTATTGGGCTTACGCTGCCTCTGTGTTACCTCTCCTTGGCTTACGTTGCCTCTAAATCACCCCTCATGGGCCTGCGTTGCTCTATGGTATGGATCTGCCTCTCTTCTATTTTATTCTCAGCCTTGGATCTAAAATCCATCTACCAATCTACCCCTCATTGCATTGCAAGCTCACTCGAAAATTCTCAGCAAATTGCGCCCAATAATTTCGACTTAGCTCAAGTTTTGCCACTTTGTGTGTGTTCTACAACTAACCCCAAGCCTTCCTTTAATATTTTTCCTATTGAACGTTCAATGGTCGTGATCTAATATCTAATCAATGACTAAGATTAGAAAAGATAGGATCCTCATCTCTTATAACATTCTCACCCACATGTCTAAATTAATTCACTTTAATTATTTAATTTCCCTAAGTTAGAATTAGGGTCGCCATTGAAATAATTAATTATTTAAATAACTTAGGCTCTGGGTGTTTTCTCCAAAAAATTACTGGGTCTTGGATACCTCATGTGTTCTAGTCCCTCCATAAATTTTTGGAGATAGAGAAAATTATATGCTACGCAAAAATCAACACCCCCTCTTAGTGAGGAATGTGCTTTAGAAACACTACATCCTGAAGCATCACCCTGATCCACGACATCAATCTCTCGTACGACAGCGTTCGTCTGTTTCCCTCATCCATCAGGTTGCTCTCCGTATTTCATGACTCGCCATAGTCACCGCTCATATACGGAAACTCGTTGATATTGCAACAATATTTATTGAGTTAGTGAAAAGAGTTGCCTTCACTAAGTGGGCCCCAGGGTATTTTTAAGTCTATTTTTAATAGCGGCTCGATCATATTCTAATATTTGGGTAGATGCTATTAGTGGATGGTTATCGAAGTTGGAAACAGATGGACTTCAGCTTTATACATATTATGTGAATCTATTTTTTAGATTGCCAAAATTAAAAATAGATATGTCGAATATTATTAGCTCTTTAATAATATTGGAATATAAACATTATCTTATCTTTTCGTGAGTAATTCCGTTATGTATTGGGGATAAAATAAGGTGACGATGAAGAATGAGGTTATTTCTGAGGGTTAAGGAAGCATGCATGGAGATCTCCACAGAACCTGCGTGTTGAGTTTGGTGGAGTTATTGAGGTAGTTGGTGGAGTTGTGTTCAGTTTAACTTAGTTAGACACAGTTGAGAAAGTTATATCTAGTCTAACTGATTAATACACTAGTGAGAGTGGTGTGAATTAATTATTAATTAATTCACTAATTATTAACTCATTAATAAATTGAAGAATACATCAGTTAACTACAGTGCATGGACAGTTTCAGTGGAGACCAGTGGAGAGGTAGGTGAAAGAGCAAGTAGACTATCAGTTGTGACCATAGTGGTGCATGATTTTTCACCATACATTGATGGAGATGCCAATGAGGATTGTGCAGTAGAGGCAGGCTAAAGGGCTATCAAAGATCGGTGCATGGATTTGCAAGATCGGGACTTGATTAGTGTGTAGCAATTGGAGATTGTACTGAGAGCTTGTGAGAAGCTTTGTATGATGATTGTTACATGATCTCTATGACATATATAATACAAATATTTGGGGGGTTTTCAACTTTAAGCTTTCCCATAAATTACTGTGTTCACATGTGTGAATTTTTATGGTTTTAATGTGTGCAATCGATTTAATTTCCGCAAGTAATGATCAATGGCAGAAGAGATTCTGTATTATGCATGAAGTCAAATAGTGTGTGATCAAAAGAATATTGGATGTATAATGCATTAGTTATATAATTTCTACATGGTATCAGAGTGATATTGATCATTGGAGCAGTTGCAAAGCATTGAAGTAGTTGAGTTTTGTGCTGGTGGAATTCGAATTTGCAGCAGTTTTTTCTTGGTGTCGAAGTTGAGATGTCTTTCAACGGATTGTGATTGGAGTATTCCCTTGAGGGTAGCTCGAATTATATTGCATGGAAGGACAGGATAGAGGCAGTGCTAGAGGATAATGGGTTGAAGGAGTTCATAGATGCAGAAATTCCAAAACCTGCTTCTAGCGATGCTGCCGCACTTGACGCGTGGCAAAAGAAGACATAAAAATGTTGAAGGATTATGTTGGAAGGTGTGAAGGATCACATAGTGTCCATCCTTCATGGTAAAGCTTCTCCATTCTTGATGTGGAAATATTTTACAAACTTTTTCCAAAGCAAGAGTGACCAGAGGAAGTTGGCGCTCAAAGATAAACTCAGGAAAATAAAAATGGAGAAGGGCGAAAGTATACCCAAGTACCTCACGAAGTTTTTCCAGTGTAGGGATGAGCTGGGAAGTGTGGGGGTTATTATAGATGAAGAGGACTTGGTGAGCTTGGCTCTCCTTTGGCTTCCGAAGAGTTGGCATTCCTATGAGGACTCTTTCAATGGTCGAGAGAAACTGCCAGGATGGTAGCGACATTGGTCGGATCTTGTGCAGGAGGAGATAAGGAGGAGTACCAGGGATGGATCTTCATCGAAGAATGAAGATGAAGAAAAAAAAAATTTGGCTGCCAAAGCAAAGAAGGGAAGGGCAAGAAAAATACTTCTCAATCTGGTGCGAAAGGCAAGAAGCAGGACATGTCCAAGGTGAAGTGCTTTCATTGTCACCAACTCGGACATTACGCCACTAATCATCCACAGAAGAAGAAAAATAAGCAGGCTGCTGGATCTGCAGCTGGAGAGGCCTTAGCCTCGTAGTTTGAGCTGGATTTTTCATTGATCGCATGCTTGGTCTCAAGTTTGATGGGTTCAGTGTGGTTTCTTGACAGTGGTGCGTCTTTCCATATGACCGGAGACAAATATTTGTTTACTGATCTGGATGAGAAGGATCTTGGAGTGCACATCGAGATGGGCGATGATGGTAGATACAGTGAAACTGATATCGGGACCATTTCCTTTGAGATGGAGTATAGAAAACCTTTCATCTTGAAGGTTGTCATGCATGTTCTAGGATTGAAGAAGAATATGATCTATGTGGTGATGTTGGAAGACAAGGAATATGATGTTGTCTTTAGTGAGGGAAAGGCTTTCCTATGCAGTAAGGAAACTAGTGAAACCCAGAGGATAGGGGTTCAAGTTAAGAACCTTTATCAATTGCAGGTATATGGTTGTGCGAAAATGGTAGGTAAGGCAGAAGGAGTGGTGATCTAGGATGAGGGCGAGCTATGGCACGAGAGATTGGGCCATCTTCACCATGGTGCTTTGAAAATTTTGCAACAGATTTCTACCGGGCTTCCCAAAGGTACACTTGCGCATTCAGATTAGTGCAAGGGATGTACTTTGGGAAAACTTGTGAAAGCCACCTTTCATGAGAAGGATAGTCATGCCATGATGATCCTTGAGAGAATTCACACAGACATGTGTGGACCTTTCTTAGTAGCTTCGACAACAAAGCATAGGTATTATGTGATCTTTGTTGATGACTTGTCTCGGAAGTGCTGGATCTTCTTCATGCAGAAGAAGAGCAAGACATTCTCAAATTTCTGTGAGTTTAAGGCATTTGTGGAGAAAGAGTCGGGGAAGCAGGTGAAGGCTCTTAGGAGCGACAATGGTGGTGAATTCATCTCTCGCGAATTCAAGTACTTTTGCAGCGCAGAAGGAATTCGAAGAGAGCTCATAGCACCTCATAACCCATAGTAGAATGGGGTCGCAGAGCGAAATAATGGAACGATCGTGGGTGTTGCACAGGCGATGTTGCATGATCAGGGCCTTCCCATACACTTGTGGGTTGAAGCATGCAACACTGCGGTTTATGTGCAAAACTGTTGTCCTCATAGGATACTTGGCATGAGTACACCCGAGGAGGAATTTTTTGGTAAGAGGCCTGATATTTCTCATTTGAATATTTTTGGCTCACCTGTTTACATTCATGTGACGAAGGATGCCAAGAAGAAGCTGGAGTCGAATGAAGAGTTTGGGCTATTTTTGGGGTACACAGAAACACCCCACAACTATGGTGTGTATTTTCCAGACAGTCGGAAGACTGTTGTGTGATGGGATATCAAATTTCATGAGGAGAAAGCCATGAAGTGTTCGCTTGAGAGGGAGCCACACTTGCATGCAGATGAGGAGCTATTAGTTCCTAAGGATGAGCCTCAGGATGTGGATCAACCACAAGAGGAGGTTCATGGAGTGGAAGAAAACCACTCATGCAAAGGCTAACCATCGTAGGCGAGCGCACTACAAAAAGCTGCCGACCTAATCACAGATTTAGAATATTGTAGGACATTAAACCCTCCAGCGTTGAAAATAGAGACACCACTGACGGAGCATATCGGATACATGGCCTCAATGAGCAAGTGTATCGATTGCATTCATCCTCTCGAGAAGTCAGGAGGACCCCATAGATGCCATGGTGGAAAAGTATGATTCGATTGTCAGAAACAGTGCATGGGAGATTGTCCCAAGGCCGGAAGGGAAATCAGTGGTAGGTTCAAGATGGATCTACAAAGTGAAGCAAGTAGTTGACAGGAGCATCGAGAAGTACAAGGCAATATTTGTTGCTTGGGGATTCTCACAAATTGAGGGGATCGACTATGAGGAAACCTTTGCACCTATCGCAAGGTATTCTTCCATACGGAGCATCCTATCTCTCTCAGCGTAGATGGGATGGCACATTCATCAGATGGATGTGAAGACTGCATTCCTCAACGGAGTCATTGAGGAGGATGTGTACATAGAGCAGCCCGAAGGTTTCGAGATCTTCAGCAGCAAGTCACATGTGTGCAGGCTCAAAATAGCATTGTATGGGTTGAAACAAGCACCTCATGCTTAGTACACATAGATACAATTATTTCACTGGTCTTGGATTCACCAAGAGTGAGTCGGATCCTAACCTATACCAAATTGTGGTGGAGGGTAAGTTACTGATCATTTTACTTTATGTAGATGATTTGATTTTGACGGGTGATGAATAGTTGATACTATCATGCAAGGCTGATCTTGCAAAAGAGTTTGAGATGAAGGACTTGGGCCTCCTTCATTATTTCCTGGGATTGGAAATTTGATAGCGCAGTGATGGATTGTTTGTGTCTCAAGGCAAGTACATGCTATGCCAAGAAAACAGTTCAACATGCAAGGTCAAAAGATTACACTCCGTCGCCGGTGAGCGATGTTATACGTTTACTACAGTAGCAGGATGCCACTATTTACCTATTGGGCCAGGTCAGCTATGTATCTAGTCTGTTATACACCCGACATATACAGCTACACTAACCCAACTTCTAAGTTGTTTTTATCAGTTCTTTTGGAAGGCAAGAACGCAAATACATTCCGTGGAAAATACTGATATGTGATTAAAAGGGATATTTACGAGGTAAAGCGGGTTTGTTGATGGGGACAAGGTGAGCCTAACTCAGATAGAAAGACACACTCCGGGAGGATTTTCGCATCGAGTCGACAACAGCTTTCTTGAAGTAGGGGCGGGAGATCCACAAATTAAATTCAACGGGCGCCATGGTGGTATAAGCTGAAGGTATGCGAGGCGACAGATGAGGAAGATCTTGGTTGGGTTGTTCGGTTCACACTTAGGTCCTACTGTGATATATTGTGATAATCAGAGTTGCATCAAACTCTCGGTTAATCCAGTATTTCATGATAGATCTAAACACATTGACATCCAGTATCATCATATCAGAGATTTTCTGCAGCGGAAGATCATGTTACTTTCTTACATTCCTACGGAGGATTAGGATGTTGATATCTTGACGAAGGCGCTCACCAGGAGTAAATTCGAATACCACAGAGGTAGGATTGGGGTGGCAAATAATCCCTATCTTGTTGAGAGTGAGTGTTGAGATTGCAACAAGATTATGAACTTAGTGAAAAGAGTCGCCTTCACGAAGTGGACCTGCAGGCTATTTTTGGCGCAAGTCTATTTTTAGACTATGTCTATTTTTAGACATGTCGATCATATTCTATGAGTTGCAGGATGCTATTTGTGGATGGTTGGTCAAGTTGGAAAAATAGATGGACTTTTATTTTTAGACATATTCGGCAGAATCTATTTTTAGATTGCCAGTCTAAAAATAGATATGTCAAATATTATTAGCTCTTAATAATATTTGGACTATAAACATTATCTTATTCTCTTGGAGCACTTCAGTTAAGTGCACAAATGTGGCACATGAGCTGACAGAAGGAATTATGCTATTCATGAGGGTTAAGTGGAGCTATTGCAAGGAGACTTTAGTTAGAACTCACGTGACAGAGTTTGGTGGAGTTATTGAGGTAGTTGGTGGAGTTGTGTTTAGTTTAACTCAGTTAGACACAACTGAGCTAGTTTTATATTGTTAGGTCCCTATATCACTAGTATAGTCCCTTATTATTGTTAGTGTAACCCCCTTATTGTTATTATTGTACCCTTGTAACCCCCATTTTGTTATTATTGTGCCCTTAAATTATTATTGTTAGGTCGGCTAAGATTACATTGTGGCCCACTAGGATTACATTATGGCCCCATGGACTCCTATATATAGAAAGGAGGTTTTGTAAATTGTATCATCCAATAATTGTTCATTTATGTAATGTATTTGAGGTTGCCCCCTCGAGGTGGCTTATTTCTAAGGCGTTGATATCTCTTTTCTTCTATTTTTGGAGCTGGTTACACAACATATAGAGTCTAACTGATTCATGCACTAGTGAGAGTGGTGTGAATTAATTATTAATTAATTCACTAATTATTAACTCATTAATCAACTGAAGAATACATCAATTAACTACAGTGCATGGACAGTTTGAGTGGAGACCAGTGGAGAGGTAGGTGAAAGAGCAAGTAGACTATCAGTTGTGACCATAGTGGTGCATGAGTTTGCACCACACATTGATGGATATGCCAATGAGGATTGCGCAGTGCAAGCCAGGTGGATTTGAGTTCATCCAGAGCCATTCTTCAGTAGGGATTGTGCACTAGAGGTAGGCTAAAGGGCTGGCAAAGATCGATGCATGGATTTGCAAGATCAGGACCTGATTAGTGTGTAGAAATTGGAGATTGTACTGAGAGCCTATGAGAAGCTTTGTATGATGATTTTTAAATGAAATCTATGAAATATATTGTACAGATAGTTGGGGGGTTTTCAGATTTAAGCTTTCCCATAAATTACTGTGTTCATATGTGTGAATTTTTATGGTTTTAATGTGCGCATGCAATCGATTTAATTTCCGCAAGTAATGATCAATGGTAGAAGAGATTCTATACTATGCATGAAGTCAAATAGTGTGTGATCAGGAGAATCTTGGATGTATAACACATTATTTATATAATTTCTACAACTCCCTTGAAAATGTTGCACCATGTTTCCCATAACACTTCCACTACTAAATGATGCACTGCAACTCAGCTACTGAGAGTTAAGCAAGAGAAGGACACCACATAAAATCCTGATAGACAAGTCAGTCTGGCTGCATCTTGATCTAAAACACCCTATGTTGCTAATATTTGATATCCCTCTAGTGCCTCTACGCTGCTGCTGCATTGCACTTCGTAAGCACTACCTCTACACTATTGAAATCCCATCAACCTCTGCGTTGATACTTCTATGATGTTGTTGCCTCTGCTCTGCACTGCTCCAGTCTTCAGTGTCCTCACACTACCAATGTTCCTCCATAATCCTTTTCATGAACTGAATACAATCATCCTCCTACTGTCATTAAGGGCTCTTGTAGCTTGTATGCAATTTAATAGTTTGGGAACCTAAAGGATCCTACCCCCACCATCCATAGCTCAATATATAGATATATGTCACCCCACCTCTTCTTTTGAGGCACATTAGCACTCATAGCCACATCTTCATCACTCTCATAATCACCCTTAGCTATTGTAGCATTTGATTTTGAGTCTTCCTTTCCATTCTTCTTCTGAGGACAAGTAGTGGTGAAATTTCATAGTTCACCACATCTGAAGTAGCTAACCTTTGAAAGGTCTATCTTCTTCTTCCCTCACTACCCCTGTTGTCCCTTAGATGTGAGAGCTGTATCTACCTCCTCCTCCTTTTTTATCTTAGCTCCTCCATTGTTGCTACCCATCTTGGACATTCTCCTAATCTCTTCTTGACAAAGAGATGCCCACATTTCCTCCCAATTTGGAAGTTGTGCTCTACCAAAAATTCTTTGTACAAAGGTATCCCTATCATCAATGACTATAATCAGGGTAGTCCTCACCATAATACCCTCATCAGGAGTTTCCCCCATAGCAAGCAGTTGATATTGAATCACCTTCAATATAATGACGAAGGCCTCAATTTCCTCTCCCTTATACATCTAAAATAGTCACAGTTGGTTCTCCAGATGCATCTTCCTCTCGATAGAAGTACCTTGATACAATGTGGTCAATGTCATCCACATCTCATTTTTTGTATTATTCTCGGAGCTTAGCTCTAGCCTGCTTTTCCTCATACTTCTTCAATCGACCAATGTCAACAGTAAACAGCTACAACCTTCTCGACATGATGTTTGATACGGTATCCATCAAGGAATGTCAGGATTATGACCTTCCAGATGACGAAGTTAGATGCTGCGTCTAACTTGTCCCGATCCCTCAATCCATGAGAGGTCATCTTTGCTCAAAATCTATCGAAATAGATACTCTTCTCCCCTCTTGTGCTACTACCCTCAGCAAAATACTCAAATCTCGGTTTCTTGGTGCTAGAAACCCTCTATATAAAATGCTCTCTCAGACAAGTGATTTCCCTCCTGGAAATCCTCCACCAATTATGTCAAATCATCTCTCTCCAATCACTCCATTGATCATATCTCAGACTTCTTGGCTAGACATTCTTCTAAGGAACTTCTTCCCTTTACTTTTTCAACCCTGTTAGACATTGTTCTACATCGGTAGAAACAATTTCCCACTAGAAACTTCCAAAGAACCAAAATACACTTCCAGCCATGGAAACTCACTTAGTGTCACCTCCTCTTGGATTGCATCACCCTCCATGGCCTGCATGAGCCTCTGTGTCAGCTCTGCATGAGAAAGACAAGATCTATGTCACCCTTCTCCTACTATGTGAGCCTCTACATGAGCAAGGTTGGCTCTGCGTCACCTCTCTAGGGCATGTGGTGTCCCTCTGGTACACTGCCTCTTCCAGATATGAGTTTTCACTCCGGAAAACCTTCTTCCTACAGCAAAAACTTTGTCACTTCATTGATGGCTTCAACTCTCCCTGATCTGAAATCGCTCTAATACCATGTGAAAATTCCTAATTCCTTATTATAGAAATTCTACTGCAGAAATCTAGTTTACTTCTCCTACTTGTGTATTTAATTTAACAAGTTATTTTCAAAAATATTCAAAAAATGTTCAAGTAAACACATTGTAGCCTACACATACATACAGATCAAGCCCTAAATATTTAAGCACATTTGACAAAGTACACAATATTTTTCGAAAAAATGTCCCTAGAAAAACCCAATCTGGGAAAACTGGTGTAACAGATCTTGAGGGTTTTACTATGCAGAATTTTGAATACAATGTAGGGTACGAGTAATGGTTTACCCAAAGAGAAAATCCCAGCAGAAGTACCTCTATTTCTGGAGATAGATAATATTTTTTATTCAGCTGAGGATGAAGAGCACCACAGGTCCCTACGCAGTCACTGTGTCACCCTTTAGTGTGGATGTGCCAACCCTTCTACATATGCTAGATACAAGCCTTATCTATCCCACTGAAACCAAAATGCAACTCTCTTAGTGACTGCATCATCCTCTTCTAGCTTTGCGTCCCTCTGTGTGAGCCCTTCTGGCTCTGTGTCACACCTGTTGGGTTTATGTTGCCTATGTTTCACCCCTCCTGGGCTTAGCATGCCTCTACGTCACCCATCCTGGGCCTATGATACTTTTTGGTGTGATTCTTCCTCTCTAATATTGTATTTTTGGCCTCAAATCTGAAATCCCCTTGCCAATCTACACCTCACTACATTACAAGCTCACTCGAAGATTCTAAGCAAATCACACCCCATAATTTCGACTTAGCTCAAGTACTGCCACTCTATGTATGTTTTCAAACTTACCCCAAGCCTTCCTTTAATACTTTTCATGTTGAATATTCAACGTCCATGATATAATCTCTAATCAATGGCTAATATTTTAAAAGACTTGATCCACGTCTCTTAGAGAATTCTCACCTACATGTCTAGATTAATTCACTAATTATTTAATTTCCCTAAGTTAGACTTAGGGTCTCCATTAAAATAATTAATTATTTGAATAACTTAGGCTCCGGGTGGAATTTCTCAAAACGATTTCTGGGTCTTTGAGATCTCATATGTTCTAACCCCTCCACAATGTTTCAGAGCTATAGTACATCCAATGCTACCCAAAAATCAACACAACCTCCTTTTGGTTCTCTTTAATTCCATTATCTATATCATATGCTATTTTACAACCACGATATGGATTAGAAAAATGTACATGAAGAACCTATAAGCCTCAATGTCATTATTTTATATATTTCTTATTTTACCCATAGTTTCAGGGTCATTGTAGAAGAACAATAATGGATATAACATAGGGAAACCAAATTAAAAAGACTTTATACAACTGTCACAATGTCCATAAATCATTTTAAGGGGTATATAGTAGCTCATTTTAAAATGTTTTCTATTCAATAAAATTATTATTTTACAAAAAAAGTTTCATTTTTTATTTTATGAGATATCATTGATTGAAGTAACATACGTATATAAATTAGTGCGACTATGTGTAAATTGAGTTTAAAAAATATTTTTCATACTTCACAATATACAATCGAGAAAATATCCTTTATTAATGGAAATTGTTAACACCAGAAAATCGTACACACATTTGTACAATCCAAAATACACCCAAATTCGTGCAACAGAACATACGGGTGAATATTTTCCAACTGAATACATTTCAAAAATTTAGTTTCTCTTAAGGTATTATATGTAAAATTGAATTGTGTGTCTTATCCTCACGAATAAAGAATTGAAAAATATGTGTTTCAAAAGTCCTCTCCTTTATGACATCAAGGATGTTCCTATATATAATAAATTCATCAAATAGGAATTTCATAGAAGGCCAGAGAGGAGAAAAAGAGATTCCCCTACCATCAATGTCATAGGGAAGCTAGTTGATCTTGTGCTTGGGAATGCCATCATTTCCACCCGATAATAAATAACCACATGAATGGTATTTTAGTTCTTAACAATCTCATTAACTTGGGAGATACAATACATTTCATGACTAAGGAGACTATTCTTAAACTCAATCTCCATGAATCCTTAAGGAAGGCCACAACAGTTCTACAACATGTCAATAGATCCATAGAAGCACCTGACGACATCATTGAATATGTCATGACCTCCATTGATTCTCAGGAATATCTCATAGATTCCTTGTTCTTTAGCGCAAGACAAATTTTGATGGATACCCTCTTATCTTAGGAAGGCTTTGGTTGGTCATTATTGATGCCTACATTATATGTAGGGCTAGAAATATGATTATTGCTAATGTGAAATGTAAAAAAAAAAAAAAAATCTTGTATTATATATGCTTTCTCAACCCATCATTAAACATGATTTTCATATTTTGGTATAGTAATAACTGGAATACCTTTATCTATCATCACTCTACCCCATATGTAAATTACAAACCACCATTGGCAATAGGAAAATGATGACGATTATCTGAGTAATATTTTTTTTGCAAAATAAGTTCCTTTATGCCATGAATGTTGATGGCTTAAAAGATGAATCTAAATCATAGCATGGACATTATCAATATAGATCATGGTAATATTTCATAATTTTTGGTTTCGAACAAACTAATGTGAAAACCATAAAAAATAGCCCTTCTGAAACCTTGAAAATCAACCCTTTCTTTCTATTAAACACGAAAACAAATTGTTAATTGTTTTGAGACAACATGTTGATGCATTTTCATGGGATTATAAGGAAATGAATGGATTTCATCCTTTTCTATGCACTCATAATATATATATCAAGGAGGATAAAAAACCTATTCGTCAACCTCAGAGGTGGGTGAACCCCACACTAAAAGACATTATGAAAGTTGAATTGTAGAAATTTTTGGATGGAGGATTTATGTATCCACTCCAATAGTGAATAGGTATATCTCTTATTCATTTTCCCTAGAAAGATTGGAAAATGTATAATTTCTATTCTACATAGAATTCAACAAATCCACTATAAATGACCATTTTCCCTTACCCTTTGCTGACCAATTTTTGGATGTCCTTGTAGGGAAAGAGTTATTCTCATTTCTAGATGGATACAATAGGTATAATTAAATCCATATTAGCCCTTAGGATCAAAATAATACCACCTTCACATGTCCATGGGGAACATTTTCTTATATATTACTTCTATTTGGTTTATGCAATGCCCCTGCTACCTTCTAGATGGATGTGTTGAGCATTTTCTCCGACCTTTTGCAAAATTCAATGCAATTTTACATGGAAAATTTTACACCCTATGGGGATGATTTCAAAGAGTCTCTCTCTAACCTATGCATATTTTTAGAGAGGTGTAAAGAAATGAACCTATCCCTAAGCTATCAGAAATACTTGTTTTGATGAATGAAGGAATTTTTTTAGGGTACGTTATATCTTAAAAAGGAATCCAAGTATATCCTATCAAAAATTCCATCATAAAAAAGGTTCTTGTTCCTCAAAAGAAAAAATATGTAAAAAGCTTCCTAGGTTTTTGGATATTATTGAAGGTTGATCACATATTTTAGAAATATTGCTTCACCTTTATTTTCCTTACTAACAAATTATTCAAATTTTTGTTTAACATATCTATGTCAAAAGGAACTTGAGGAAATTAAACAAAGATTGATTACTACACCAATCCTTAAAGGTCCAAATTTCACTTTTCCCTTTCATATCCATACAAATGCATCAAATAAAGTAGTTCAAATAGAAACATGGAATCTTGAAGGTAAACTTATTCCATTTGTTTTATTATCAACAATTTGTCCAAATTTGAGCTTAACTATATAGTTACAAAGAAATAACTCTTATCTTTGGTACATTTTTTGAATAGTTTAGGCATTACATTACTAGTTATCAGGTCTTTGTACATACTAATGATGCAACAATCAAATATTTAATTAAAAAACTAGATGTTAAAGCTGACATAATTAGGTGGTTATTATTTATGCAATAATTTGATCTAACTATTGTTGACAAACTTGGAAAAGAGTATGTTGTTGCAAAATTTCTTTCAAGATGAACCTTGTTTACAAAAAATGAATAAGTGGTGGATGATTAGCTCCTTGACGATAATTTTTTTTCCATCTCACAATTATATCCATAGGTTTACTGATATAGCCAATTTATTAATTGTTGGAAAATTTCTTCCTCACTTATCTTAAAAAGAGAATAGAAAATTTGTCAAAAAAGTGCCCCTTACACTTGGATTAGGGTTAACCTCTTCATTTTAGGTCCTGATCAGATCTTAAGAAGATGTGTGAGGGAGGATGAGGTCTTTGAAGTCCTCTAATCTTATCATCATGGACCCTATGGGGGCTATTTTTTTGCTAATAAGACTACTTACAAGATCCTACAAGAACTATACTACTTCTCAACCCTTCACATAGATGCTTAGAGATACATAACACAATATGATGAATGCCAAAGGGTGGGGAAACCTACTCAGAGGAATGAAATGCCTTTACAACCTCAAGTGACTTTTGAGCCATTTTAGAGGTGGGGCATGGAATTCATTGGTCCTATTAATCCTCCATTTGGATATAAGAGGTACACTATTGTGTGCATTGGCTACTTGACTAAGTGGGCTGAGGTGGATGAAGTAAAAAAAACAACCAAGAAAAATGTGGTTGAATTCTTGAGAAAAAATTTGTTTTGTAATATTCCCAAGAGAATTAGTGATAGACCAAGGCTCCCAATTCACATCTAATCTAATTAAAGGGATCATGAATCAATATCATATCTAACAATACAATTATACTCTACATAAACCTCATGAAAACAGGAAATCGAAGGTGACTAACAAAGCATTGGAAAGTACAGTAACTAAGGTGATTAACAACAACAAAAAAGTATTTGGTAGAAATTCCTGTTAAGGCCACTTGGACCTACAAGATCACCTAGAATACCACTACTAGTTTCACCCCCTTTGAACTAGTATATAGAAATAAAACATTTTTATCGATTGAGTTTGAGTACAACACACTAACGAGGGTAGCTTCACATGACATGAATCACACCAAAACACAAGAAGAAAGGTTTTAACAATTAAATGCACTTATGAGTATAAGATGCACACCCTATTACGTATTGAAGTTGTTAAGCTACCAAGGAACATCTAGCATGACAAGCATATCAATAATAGAGCCTTCTAGGAGAGAGATTGGGCCATTTTCTATGACTGTATGTTTAAATACTTTAAAGAGAATTTCATGTTTAGCTGATTGGAACCTTATCTAGTTGAAAAATGCTATGATAATGGTTCAATCTATATTAGAACAATAGATGACGATTAAATTCCACTTTTGGTATATGGTCATTGATTTCAAATGTATAAGAAGCGCCTCTTTAGGGTTGAGTTTACTAATAAGAAATGAGTTTAATTTGATTGAGAACATTAGAGCTATGAATCCATTCAACTTATGATTGCAAAAAAGAAACCTCAAGTCAAAACCTCCTATAGGGAACTTGATGCACTCTCAATAGTCGAAAACCTCTATGAGGAAACCTATGAGCCTGAGAAAAAAACATTATTGATAAATATCCAAAGGTGAAAACCTCCTTTGAGGAACCTAGGGAAAACCTATTAGCTCAAAACCCCCATGAGGAGGCTAGTGGACCTCACAAAAAAAGAAAAAATACAAAGGAAAAAGAAGAAAATTCTTATGAATTTTTTTTTCTCTTAACCTTAATTTCAATGTGGATATCAAACATAGTTACCGATCATACATGAACTATTACCTCAACACGAGAACTTTAGCCCAAAAAAACTCAAAAAACATGAAAAAATGACCCAAAAACGAAAAGTGTCTGCTAGAACACAATGTTTTTTTTAGGGTCAAATTTCAACATTTTTTTTTTAAATTATGTTAAAAACCAATTTTTTTCTTGAAAAAAGGATTGAAAAACACCCTCGAAACAAAAAGTGTTGATGGTGGAATAACATCGCCAGTTTTTTGTGTGCAAAAAACAACTTGAAAAAAAAAGTGTTGATGTTGGAATAACGTCGTCAACTTTTGGTGTGAAAAAAAAACCTTGAAAACCAAAAGTGTTAATGTTGGAATAACGTCTTTTTCTTTTCAGGGTAAATTGTCAACAATTTTCAATAATAACATTAAAGATAAAATATCAAGGCTCTGAAAAACCTTAAAATTTCAACGATAAACATGACATTAAAGATAAAATATCAAAAGTCTTAAAATTGAAATAATTTTTACACATGGTATTAAAGATAATCTATTATAGTGTCTCTGAAAAGCCTTGAAAATCTAAGAATGAACTTCAAGATAAAATATCACCTTTTATGAAAATAAAATTCCAACTATTTTTAGGCATGGTATTAAAGATAAAATATCACTTGTAAAAAAATAAAAAAATAAAAAAATAAAAAATAATATAAAAAACAAAAAAAAATCTAAAGAAAATAAAAAAGGAAAAATTAAAAAAAAAACACACACAATTTCAAGAAAAAACTAAAAATTAACCCAAAAAAAACAATTTTTTTTTTTTTTTTTTTTTTTTTAAGTTTTAAAAAATATAATAATAAACACAAAAACCACATAATTAAAAAAATATGAAATAGAATATTTAAAATTAGTTAAAATTTAAAAAACACAATAATCAAATAAAATATTAAAATAAAAAGAAATTTAAAATTAGAAATTTCAATTATGAAAAAAAAAAAACAAATTTGAAAAGAAATAAAAAGAAAAATATTAAAATAATAATCTTTCAATTAAAAAAGAAAAAGTTAAAAAGAAAATTTAAATAACAATTTAAATTTTTAAAAAATGCATATAAATTTATGAAAATTAAAAAAAATAAAAAATAAAAAATAAAAATTTAAAAACAACAAAAATAAAAATAAAAATACAAATAAAATTAAAAAAAATAAAAACATTTCTCAAATTAAATTTAGAAACAAAACTAAAAAAACAAATAAATTAAAAAATATAAAATATATTTAAAAAAAATTAAAAAAAAAATAAAAAATTAATTTAATTTTTTTTTAAAATTAAATAAAATCTTAAAATTAAATTAAAAATAAATTAAAAACAAAAAATTAAAATAAATAAAAATAAATAAATAAAATAAAAAAATAAATAGTAATCATTGTTGTCACCCATTCGCTGAGTCGCGCGCCCCCAGGGCGATGGTGATTCCTGGTATTGACCCTCATCGCCCTAGGGGTCATGGAGCTCGGTCGGCGAGCAACAGAGAGCTGCCCAGAATCGACGCTCGCAGCCCCCAGGGTGGCGATGGTGATTCCCGGAATCGACATAGGGCGGCGGTGATTCCCAGAATCGAAGCTTGGCTCGGTCGATGGGCGGTGCATAGCTAGCCACGAGGCTTAGCCAACGTGGGGCAGAAAGCTAGTAGCTCTTTGTTGCCCGTTGATCGAGCACCACGGCTCACAAGGCAATGGCAGTGTGCGACAATGGTGATTTTTATTTATTTATTTATTAATGTTTTTTACCTTTTTATTTTTATTTATTTATTTATTTATTTTTAATTTTTTTTTAAATTAAAATTTTGTTTTTTATTTATTTATTTTGTTTTATTAATTTATCATTATTATTAATTTTTTTAATTCATTTTCTAATTTTTAATTTTTTTAATTTCATTTTTAAAAATTTAATTCACATTTTTAAATTTATTTTTTTATTTTTATTTTTAAATTTCATATATATTATTTTTATTTTTTTGAAATTTTTATTTTTTTAAGTTCAAAAAAAAATTATTATATTTTTTATTATTTGAAAATTATAATTATAATTATATATATATATATATATATATATATATATATATATATATATATATATATATATATATATATATATATATATATATATATATATACTTTTTTTAATTTTCTTTTTAAATTCAAATATTTTTTTAAATTTAAAGTTTTATTGTTTTAAAATTTTATTCCAATGTTGTTTTCAAGACTTAATTTTTTTTTTAACTTAAAAATTTTGAATTTTAGTTATTTTTAATTTTAATGTTTTCATTATTTGAATTTTTTTAATTTTAATTATCTTAAATTTTTTTTTTTTTTTTTTTTATTTTATCATTTTCTTTAATTACGTTGTTTCTTTTTTTTTAAATTGAAGAAAAAAAAAATTGTTAATTTTTATTTTTTGTCTTTAAATTTAAGTTATGAGTTTTTTGAATTTTTTGTTTTTTTTTTTTTTTTTATCTATTTATTTATTTTTTAATTTGTTTGAAATTTTTTATTTTTACAAGTTATTTTTGTTTTTGTTTACACTTTTATTGGTTTTTTTCATTTTTTTTTATACTTTTTTATATTTGATTTTTTTTTGTCATGTTTTTATTTTATTTTATTTTATTTTGATGTCTTATTACCAAGATAAAAATCACTACTCTTAACAAAAAGGATTGATGTTGCATCAACACTTTTCAAAATTAGCATGAAAATCATTAATATTTTAAAACAAATGTCCATACTTGATAAATAAAAAAGTTTAAAGTGCCAAAAAATGACCATTTTTCTAAATCGACATGATATTTTTAAAAAAAATCAAAGAAAATTTAAAGTTCCAAAAATATGCTCAAAAAGAAAAATAGGTTATTGTAATGATGATGATGATGATGATGGTTAACGTCCACTGAGACCAATCTTTGGTCTATAGGACCTAAAGAAAAGAGTTATTTAATTTGATTTAAGATTTTATTCCTATGCTCAAAAAGCTTGGAGAGAAGCCTCCCGAGCTCACTATAATTTTGACATCTTAAAAGGCTAGGAAGGTCAGTATTGCAACAAATATTATGAAACTGAGCTCTAATGTGGTTGTACGTGGGGCACTGTAAGAGGAAGTGATTTTCATCCTCGATGTTCATATTCTCACAGAGATGGCAGATCCTTTCCATCCATGGTGTTTTAGGAACTATCCAACGATCTGTTTCACCATGGAGCTCATGATAGTTCATTCTAATATTAGCTATATTATTTTTCTTCTTTGAGCTAGCTAAAACAAAGAGATACTTTTGATCTTCAAAGGTGGGGTTGATGACCTCCTTATAATACCTTAATTTTCTTTTAGTTGTTAGATCTTTCTCGCACCACATTTTTTCTTTGAACTTAGAAGTAACAATTTTTTTAATGTTATTGATGTTTTGCAATGCCACATTCTCATCGATCTCCCAATGGTTTAACCAGGCCCTAGTGTCTTTATACCAACCTCGTTTAAGCCTTAGGTGATTTTGGTTGGAATTTAAAGCGAGCTTAGGAAGTATATGATCTCCTATGCTATTGAGGTTGTGCTTGTACAACAGAAGCCTAGTCATAGCTAGGCTCTCGATAGGGGAAAGACCCACTTCTATAACAAGAATAGGATAGGGTGTATTGCTTTTAATTTTAAGGTTATACGTTATAAAAAACTTCTAGATTTGCTCAATATTTCTCCAATATTATCTAGAGATGCTACAACCCCAAACCTCACATCCATATAACGTAACAAGAGTGACTAAAGTTGCAAAGAGGAACTTCTTACTATCCCACATTATGAGGTTTGTCATTTTACAATTATTTTTAAGACCAAAATAAGCTTTCCACCCCCCATTAATCCTTTTCTAAATGCTATAGTTCCAGTTGAGCTTGTGATGAATATCAATTCCTAGGTACTTGTAAGAAGACACTTCCTCCAAGTTACTATTGTCATACATAAAATTAGCATAAGTGTCATTCTTGGATTTGATAATAATAACTTGTGTTTTGTCAGTGTTAATAGACATACCCATGGTAGAGCAGAAATCCTTAAGAAGTCTAAGTTTCTTATCAAGATCAGATGGGCACCTTGCGAGAAGAATAATATCGTCAGCATAGAGAAGAAGGATGATGACTATCCCAGCTAAGATCGTGCCAGCACATCCTGCTTCCTCTAAACAACCTTCTAGCTTGTCGATGTAAATGCCAAATAGGGTAGGGGAGAGGGGGAAATCTTGTTTAACTCCGATATTACACTTAATATCTTTCGACTACCCCTCATTTCTCTTTAACTTGGCAATTACATTCTCATATAACCTTATAGCGGCCGCTCTTAGCTCGAAAGGAACATTTAGCTCTTCTAATCTATTCCATAGGTTATTTCTAGGAACCATATCGAAAGCCTTTCTAAATTCCACAAAGCAACAGAAGAGATTGGATTTTTCATTGCGGAATTCTTCCAAAATGATCCTAAGCATAACGAGGTGGTCCGTTGTTGATTTCTACCTTCTAAAACCTGCTTGTCCTTTAGCCCGCTTACCTTCACTTTCAAGCCAAATGCTCAACTTCTTTTCCAAAATAATACCATATAACTTGGCTAAGAGAGGGCTGATCATAATTGTTCGATAATTAGAGGGGTTATTTGTATCCCCACTTTTAAAAATATGAATAATAAGGCTCTGAGTCCAAGGTTTGGGGAACCCTTGCTTGACCGCTTGGTTGAAAAGCTTGTGGATGTGGGAGATGAGGATAGGACCTCCAATTTTTAAGATTTCCGCTCGGTAACCTTCAATGTCTTTAGATTTCCAATTTGCCAGGCATTTAACCCCAAAATCAATGTCTTCTAATGAGAAAAGACGTTGTGAGCAGGGTTTCAAAATCCCTAGAATTTGGAGACTCATAAAGCTTTTTAAGATAGGAATTCCAGTCATGTAAAGAAATTTTATTATTATATTTAGTTTTCCTAGTTAGAATCTGCCTCCAGAATTTCTTAGGAGCCACCTTAGAGAGGTGTAAGAGATTCTCTTGTCTTTTACAAATATATTGTCTTTTTTTCCTTTTAGTTAGGGCTTTTAAGATTTTTATCTTGTTAATTTTGAGAGATTCATCAACAGCTTCCTTAATTTCTCTCCTCGCACTTTTACAATCTTTGTCATACCATGGGTTGGTTTTGCTATTTCTTTTATTACTTGAGACTTCAATTGAGAACTTGTTAATATAATATGGGAGGGTTGTAGTAAAATTATGATAGAGGTCATCTATGTTACCTATACTAGATAAAGGAAGAAAATTAGTTTTTAATTCATTTAGAAAGAGATCGTTTTTATTTCTATCAAAGATTAAGTTCTTTTGACTATAAGGATTATCTTCTATGGGATATCTATGCATGACAAAATTGAGAGTTATGAGTAAATGCCTATGATCAGAGTCAGGCTCGTGGTCATCTAAGATGTCAAAATTTATTATTTCAAAATCAACATGAAAATCATGACATTTTAAAAAAAATCACAAGAAAATTCAAAGTTTACTAAAACAAAAAAATAGTTTACTTTCATAGGGCCCAAAAAATTGCCTCTCCACCATTCTTCATCATCACTCATCATCCATAGTACCGTCTCATAGTACCACTTTTCAAAATCAACATGAAAATCATGAAATTAAAAAAAAAATCATAAGAAAATTCAAAGTGCCAAAACTATACTCCAAAAAAAAGGGGTGATCACTAGAAAATTTGGCCCAATTTCTGACGGCCAATTCATCGCTATTCCGACACATAGTCATCGCAAGAACGACAATTTGAGGACAGGCAAAGCGTGGTTTTCCATCCCGTCGCAATTCTGATGCACTTACAAAGTGTCGCACTACTGACACTTTTTCCGTCGCTTCCAAACAAGCGTCGCTCTTTCGACATTTCCCAAACCGTTGCGCTTCTGACGTTTCTAAACTGTCGCACTTCCGAAGAAATGTGGTCCGACATTTTGAACGTTTCTCTTTCAACGTTTGTAAACTGTCGCAATTCCCACGAAATGTGGTTTGACGTTTTAAATGTCGCTCTTTCGACGTTTGTAAATTGTCGCAATTCCGACGAAATGTGGTCTGACATTTTGGACGTTGCTCTTCTGACGTATGTAAACTGTCACAATTCCGATGAAATGTGGTCCGACGTTTTGAACATCGCTCTTTCGACGTTTGTGAACTGTCACAATTCCGACGAAATGTGGTCCAACGTTTTGAATGTCGCTCATCCGACATTTTTATACTATCGCTCTTTCGACGTTTTTAAGTTGTCGCAATTTTGATGCTTACAAGGCATCGGTATACCGACGGCGAGTTCAATTTAAAAAAAAAAATGAAACTTTAAAATAGGACAGTAAATCTCCAATATTTTTTATGAATTTTGGGCGTTCCAATGACCGTGAAATATTAATATAATAAACCACCCCGCAACGCTTCGACTATAAACAATCATATAAACATGGCTATGTATTTCAAAAAACAGGTTTAAAATAGAAACAGGGCAACATTTTTTTTTCCAATTGTTATGAACATAATTCGACCATGAAATATTAATATAATAAACCACCTCACAGCGCTTCGACTATAAACAATAATTTTTTTTTCACAAGAGAAAAAACGTTGTTTTGAATATCTTATATGAAGTAAAACAGTCCATGAAGTCATTACATTTTCACATCTAAAGATTGGAACCCAAATATCCATCCAGAAAAGTGGAAGTCCCACCCGAGAAAATTATAGAAAAATACCCCATGTCACATATAGGGACATGATATAAAACCTGTAACGGTCCACATGGAGATTATCGACAATCTGAGAAAGCATCCAAATATGCCCGAGGCATCTATAAGAAAGTGAAATAGCAGTATGTAGAATAGTAAAGCAATAGATAGAGTACTAACGTGCATTGTTCCAAATACAAATTAAAGTACCCAAAATCCTTAAACAGAGAAAAAATCTAATCATGTGAGGAGTGTGATATGTCCCAAATATAAAAAGACCATCAGACCATATCAATAAACCAGCAACATAGACTAGCATGGATAGTTTTGAAGGCAGAGTGATAAACATTAATCATTTTTTTTTCACAAGAGAAAAAATGTTGTTTTGAATATATTATATGAACTAAAATAATCCATGAAGTCATTACATTTTCACATCTGAAGATTGGAACCCAAATATCCATCCAGAAAAGTGGAAGTCCCACCCCAGACAATGATAGAAAAATACCCCATGTCACATACAGGGACATGATATAAAACCTAGTAACGGTCCACATGGAGATTATCGATCTGAGAAAGCATCCAAATATGCCTGAGGCATCTATAAGAAAGTGAAATAGTAGTATGTAAAATAGTAAAGCAACAGATAGAGTACCAATGTCCATTGTTCCAAATACAAATTAAAGTACCCAAAATCCTTGAACAGAGAAAAACGCTAATCATGTGAGGAGTGTGATATGTCCAAAATATAAAAATACCATCAGACCATATCAATAAACTAGCAACATAGACTAGCATCGCTAGTTTTGAAGGCAGAGTGATAAACATTAATAATTTTTTTTTCACAACAAAAAAAACATTGTTTTCAATATGTTATATGAAGTAAAACAGTCCATGAAGTCATTACATTTTCACATATGAAGATTGAAACCCAAATATCCATCTAGAAAAGTGGAAGTCCCACCCTAGACAATGATAGAAAAATACCCCATGTCACATATAGGGACATGACATAAAACCCAGTAACGGTCCACATGGAGATTATCGACAATCTGAGAAAGCATCCAAATATGCCCGAGGCATCTATATGAAAGTGAAATAGTAGTATGTAGAATAGTAAAGAAACAGATAGAGTACCGATGTCCATTGTTCCAAATAAAAATTAAAGTACCCAAAATCCTTGAACAGAGAAAAACGCTAATCATGTGAGGAGTGTGATATGTCCAAAATATAAAAATATCATTAGACCATATCAATAAACCAGCATCGCTAGTTTTGAAGGCAGAATGATAACTTGTCAACACATAAAATAGTATCATAAAGCGGATACAGGAAATGTGTAGAGACATGTACTGTTGATATACGCCTCACACAAAAATCATCCATGATAGAGAAAAAATATGTATAAACCCAGGGTCAATTGTATGTTCTAGCTCGCTTGTTCCTAGAAATAAAAACCATCTGCAGAAACCCAGGCTCGCTTGTAAGATTAGGCTTGCTTGATTCCAAAATTGGTAACCATTTGTTGCATATGAGATGTAAGGTTCAGGCTCGCTTGTTTCCATTAGTAGCCCGCTACAGTATCCACCTTGTTCATAGAAAAAATTTTCCTGTAGATATACAGAGAAAGAGTATAATACGTAGACCATATAAACATGGCTCTGTATTTCAAAAAACAGGTTTAAAATAGAAATAGAGCAACATTTTCTTTTTCCAATTGTTATGAACATAATTTGACCGTGAAATAGTAATATAATAAACCACCGCGTAGTGCTTCGACTATAAACAATCATATAAACATGGCTCTATATTTCAGAAAACATGTTTAAAATAGAAACAGGGCAACATTTCTTTTTCTAAGTAAAGTTAATCTATTAACAGTGGGAATAAAATTACACCGAAGTCAAAAAAATTTCCCAGACTCATGGAAAATTTGTCATCAAAAAATAAAAAAAGAAGACTTCACTCATATGGGGAAACCAATCTTGAACGTTTACAGAATTCAAAAATATTACATAGGTCCAGCATAATGATATAATCTAAAAGCGGCCCACTTAAGTGGGCCGCGAAGAAAGAAAAACAAATTAACCAAACTACTCCTCTGGTGGTTCCTCGACGATTCGGCACCATCCTTCAAAAGGTCTAGGATCGCCAGGTGCTATCTCCACATTCATGCCACCGCTCCCCTCCTGAAGGCCCGAATGTTGGCCGGCTTTTTCCGAGCTCAGACTTGCTGGACGGGTGCATTGTTCTTCCATTTGGGCCTCCTCACGGAAAACCACAGTAATTGAAGCTATGATTCGTGGGCGGTTCAGAGAGCAATTAAAGGAAAAAAGCGCAGTGCGCATCGTGGGAGAAGGTGAAGCGGTGGGGAAATGAGGAGAAGGGGAGCCCATATGGTGGCCAGATCCTAGAACCCAACCCCACCCACTTCTAGTATCTGGATAGTGACCTACGTGATAATCACTAGAATGGGAAGATGACTCTGTTTAGGGGCTGGAGGGAGCACGCAGGGGTTGACCTCTAGTTCTCCCCCTGTGGCAACGCATCCTTTGACGCAGGCGAGGCATGGGTGCAGTCTCAGCAGTGGGCACGAGACGAGACGGAGAAGCAGAATTCCAAGAAACATAGGAAGACAGACACAGACCAGACCGAAAGAAATGCAAATATGCACCAAGTTCTAAGCAGCAGTTCAACTGGTCACTTCTCGTTCTCGTCATAGTGAGAAGGAAGTGTAACCCAGCAACTGGCTCGTCTGAAAAACCATAGTGAAACGTCATTTTATCTACCCGACTGCAATGCAATCGAAGAACGCCTGTCATAATTAATCTCTCATTAATGAGAGCCGAAGGCTGGATCATATTGGATCATGCAGAATTGCTAACAGGAGTGGAGGTTTGATCTTGAACAGTGTTAAAACTTAATGCGATTTGATGTGAAAACCTTGGAACTTAAATATCGTCTAATTGAACAACGTTAAAACTTAATGTGATTGATATGAACGCCATCGAATGCACCCGCATCTGGGAACCAGGGAAACTTTTGATTGAGGACATGTGGTAGAAATTGATTGGAGCGGATCTTTGTTTCGGCCACTCACGCAGTGGAAATCTGGACCCGAAAAATATTAGGGCGAATTTGATAAGAAATTCGTGTCACAACTCTCCCTTTGTACGCCAGCCCAACTTCGGACCCAAAAAATATTAGGGCAGAAATCATTTGGTTTTCGCGTCACAAAATTGGCCGACGCAGCAGGCTATTTTGGAACACGATTTTGGTTTGAATTATGGTTTATCGCCGTTTGAAGTCTGGCGGGCTCGACTTAAGAACAATTTTGTTTGATCCCATCTTATTAAATTTGTGTTGGTTTTCTTTGATAATACACATATTTATAATAAATCATGGGAATACCACACTAAACATGTGGAAAAGTTATATAAATTATTGAGAACAATCATTTTTATGTAAAAATATCCAAATGTGCTTTTGGGAAATAAGAATTTGAGTATTTGATTCATATTGTTTTAAAGGAAGGAGTGAAGTTGGAGCCTCAAAAGATGCAAGCTATTACAAAATGACCTATTCCTAAGAAAATCAAGGTTCTTAGAAGATTTTTTAGACTTACATGATATTATTGATAATTTGTTAAGAATTATGCATGCATTTCAAGTCCACTCACATATCTCTTGAAGAAATATCATTTATATGGAATGATGAGGCTACTTTGGCATTCTCTCTTTTAATGGATGCCATGTCTTCTACACCAACATCGGTTGCACCTACTTTTGGTAAAACATTCATAGTAGAGTGTGTGGCACTAGGACAAGGAATTTACGTAACATTAACACAATAAGGGATATCATTGGCATTTAAAAGCAAGGAATTCAAAGAAAATATTTGGTGAAATCTACATATGAAAAATAAATGGAAGCAATATTACATGCAATAAAAGATAGGGATAGTATATCATTGGGAGGTAATTTAAAGTCAAGATATACCATGATAGTATAAAGTATTTTTTGAAGCTATGATTTTCATTAGAAGATTAACAAAAATGAGGAGAAAAAATGCAAAGTCTTAATTTTGAGATAATCTGCAAAAAGGGTAAGGAAAATTTAGTACATGATGCTCTTTCTAAAATATAAGAGGCCTCAAATTTATATCCAATTACATTTTCTATTCCTAGGTGGCTAGAAGAACCTTTCCATAATGGAAAAATGACAATAGTACTAAACAAAAACTAAAATTTATAAAGAATGGGATGAACTCTATGGAGCATTGGGAGTGAAAGAGAGATATACATTGGTGCAAATGTAGAATATTTTTATGCACGTAAGCATATTTTAATAAACAAATATTAAGGGAGTCCCATGTCTCTCTGATGGTAGGACGCAGGGTTCCTTAAAACATCTCAAAGAATCAAAAAATATATTTTTGGAAGGAATGAAGAAAGATATTCAAAATTTTGTAAGAGAAGGTCAAGTTTTCATAAGAAATAAAAGAGAGATAGTAAAATCTCTAGGGTTACTTCAACCATTCCACATACATATTCAAAAACTAGAAGATATATCAATAGAATTCATTATAGGGTTATTGAAATATAAAGGTAAGTATTACATTTTTGTGGTCATTTATATAGACAAATTTTGTAGATTTTTTTTGTAGAGCTCAAAGTACATAAACAACAAGCCAAGTGGTAGAAGTGTCCGTGAAGGAAATTCATAGTCTTCATGGTTTTCCTAAAGTAATAGTAACAAGAAACTTTTGGAAATAATTATTTAATATGAGTGGATAAACACTAGCTGCCATGAGTTCTACATATCAAACACAATCAAATGGTCAAACAAAAATAGTTAACACATGTTTTTAAGGTTATATACAATGTTACTCTTTAGAAAATCAATCTTAATGGATGAAGTGGGTTCGTCAAGGAATAATGGTAATATGATACTACCTATCACACATCTACTAAAATTTCCCCATTTAAGGCCCTTTATGGATATCCAACTCCTAGTATCCCATACTTTTTGCAAGATAAGTCCAAAGTATAGGAAACAGAGTCACATATGGAAAATACTAAAGAAACTTTGAAAATTATTATGGAAAACCTTCAAATGACATGAAACATGATAAAACAACAAGGGGAAAAACATTGAAGTGAAAGATAATTTGAGGAGGGTAATTGGGTATTTTTTATATTATAGCATTATAAGCAATCTTCATTCAAGAAAAAGAAGAATAAAGAATTAGCTCAAAAATGTTATGGCCCTAAATAATTATTCATAAGATTTCACAAGTGGTATAGAAGTTATATTTTCCTTCTTCTTGCATTCATAATTTTTTTCATGTATGTTGCCTAAAAAAGGTTTTGGGAAAAAATATTCCAATGTAAATAGAACTTCCAAAATTAGATGAAGAATGAAAGTTGATTCTTGAACCACAAAAAGTTATAGATAAACATTATGTATCTCTTTGACATATAACCATTTCGAAGTACCTAATCAAGTGGAATAATATTCCTCTAGAAGAAGGTACATGGTAAAATGATCAATTCGTGATGAAATACCCACGGCTAAAGGGTTCGTTTGAAGTTTTGACCAAGGTTTTGTTATATGTTTTATATAACGCGTGGCAGAATATTTTTATTGTTTGTTAAGGTCCCACACAGTGATCAAATTTGAAGGGTAGGTCCGAATTTCAATTAGAAGGGCATATATCTATGTCGCCCTTCCATAATGAAAAACTTTAAAAAAAAACTTTTCAATTGACCACAATAAATTATTTTTACATTTCATTTTCAGAAAGACAAAACCATCAATCTTTATATTAATAAAAGATTGTTACATATACAACAATGAAGAAGGCTCCATCTTTCATTGCTTAAATATCTCATTGGCAATGCCAACATAAGTCTTGAAGACACTATTATAAGAATTTGGATACATACCACTGGGATATAGGAGATTCTTATGTGTCAGATTGTGTAATGCAATTTTGACTTTGTCTCACAAGGAGCAGCAGCATGGAGGTCTGGATTTTTCTTATAGAATTTTTTTATTATTGTTTGAAACGTTGTTTATAGATATGAAGACAACAATGAAATTATGAGCATGGTGGACAATTATTCAAGCTCATGATGCCAAACCATGATGATGTAAGTTTGGAATTTAACATTTTTACATGTTAAAGACAAATAGTCAAAATCACTGACAACTTAGTATGCCATAATTAATAATCATTCCATGTTCACTTATGTTAATAGGTTTATGTCACACAATGATCTCTCTTCTCTGGCATTTACTTGTATTGAAGATCACTATTCTAGGAATAAGGAGTTATTTTCTCCAAAAATAACCCTAGCCAACCATTGACAATGCATCAAGGATATCTTTCTATGCTTCATAAGTAAATATGTTCTACTTCTAAATCATGTCTTGGAAGTGGTTGTTTTGCTGGAAATTATTCACCAGTTGGTTTCATACCAAAGTCTTTTTCTCATTTTCAGCATCCAATACATGAAAAAGATAATGGTTTAAAACAACATAAATATTTGAAATTTTGCAAGAATTGCCTCGCACACTTTGAATATGAATTTTGAATTCAAGTGCATGATTCTGTATAGGATCAAATTTCATTTTGAATACCAAATGTTTCATAAGAAAATTCTCAACATGCTACCTTGCAGTAAGGATTAAATGAAAATATTGCATCAACTATTTCCATAATAAAAGTGCACCTCGGCCATAAGACTAAACAACTACAAATGTTGTAGATCCAACAAGACCACACAATCAAATGTATTCCACAAGGCCAATACTGTATGAAAAATGAAAAGGATTTTGCAACCAAAAATACCTTAGGAAACTAATTCAATTAGAAACACCAAACCATCAGCAAAAAGGAAAACTAGCCTACTCAAAAGGCAAGCGTCTACCTCCTTTGACAAAATTTTGAGTTCCAAAACAAGGGCCTTTATTGTCTTGTCAATACCCCTAGTAATTTGAACAGGGTTTGCACCTGTTGCAACAACCTAAAAAAAAGGTTTCATTTCAAATTATTTTCCACAAATTTAAGATACAACCATTGTCAGTTTTGTATTTCCTAACAAGCTCATAAATTTTGACAAAAGAACCAAAATTTTTTAATACCTGATAGCAATTTTTTCACTCAAAAAATATCTTAGACTCAATAAGCCCAACCCAAAACTAAAAAAACAAATACCATAAGACCCTACAAAAATGAATAGATGATCTTAATCCAGTACTATCGACAAAAATTTACCTTTACACCCTGACAGCGGGGGTTCCCCCAAAGCCCCGCTTTACCTCCAGGTCCAGGTTTAGCTCAACTTTTCCCCAAAGCTGTGTGTGCACTTGCCTTCAAATTTTCATGCCCAAATGATCTTCCTTAGTCCGAGAAGTCTCACAACCTTCCTTTTTTCAAGGCTAGCAAGCTCAACCCTTTAAGTCTGAAGTGTTAATATCCCAAATCTCTGAGATTTGGGATATTAATTCCAAGTCCGTATGTCATGCACTCAACCCACAGTCTGGACAACTCAACATGTTCTAAATCAACCATGGCATAAACCACGTTCCTACATCACAGATCCAATGTTGCGCTACTCCACATATACAGTCATTATATGTAATATATCCACACATATATTACGGCCTTATTTAATGTTGGAAGAATTACAATGGGGTCCAACGATAATCAGGCAATATTTTATAGATGTGAACCCTTAGTATTCTACCTTATTTTCATAACCCGACAACCCTTGATAATGTCATTAATGTTTTCCATTAGACCTTGTACCAAAGTTAATAAACCAAATTCATTACATATATTTCTGCACCAGGCCCACAATACAACCAAAAGACCGATCAACCATACACACCGTACCTTAGTTAACCTTCGGGCTCTTTCATTAAACTTCGGCCACTTCCAGTGAGCAATCACTGTCAGATGTCGAGCCTTCAGATCAACGGTCTATGTCAATATCTCTCGGCGTCTTCAGCCAATGTTTAATATGCAATGGCGCAAGTTAAACGGTGGTTTTCCAATTCATTGAGGGACACGCATCACCAATCCTATGGAATCGCTGCCCATTTCTCTAATACCGCTTTCCGTATAAGAGTGGTGCGCTGTAAACCAGAAACCGCTTTTACTGTGCACTGGTCATGGTTCCAATTCTCCCTACGCTCCAGGTTCCGTCATATAGTTCTCTGTCCTCAGGTTTCCATTCCTTCTTCCAGGTTCTGGTTCAACACGTTAGTGTATAGCCACACTACCAATTCGAGATACGATGTCGATAGTATCAACACCGATTTTCTACTACATGCAGGCACAATTAATATCAATTGTAGAGTACATATTTGTGCATTATTATACACTCTCCTACCTGAATACATAGGCAGACTCTTAGCTTGATTTACAGAGTCCGGCTCCTACAGGAACTCAAGGCAATTTCACGTAGGAATTTCACTAATGAATGCACAATTACAAAGGTGCTCTCCACACAGAGTTCACCAACAGACGCACGGTTACACTGAGATGATTTCCTCGGATGATTGACCAAGAATATATACAATCAAATATGGAACTTACACACAATTCTTCATAAACATATATATGTATATATACAAGCGATAGTTCACAAAAGAAAACTCTTACAATTTCATGGCAGGCTAGATATTCAATTCGGTGGCCACTACTCTCCTGTTCTGTTGTTGAAGAGGTTCTTTCTCCTCTCTCCAACTCTCTCTATCTCTTCTCCCTCTTCCCTCATCTAACCTCTTCAGGGTTACATTTATACAAATAGTCCAGCAACTCTTAGCATTCCAATTCCTAAATCTAGACACAATAAATGAATTAATCCTAAACTGACTCTTCGTATTCCTATCTCCACCAACTTCTCATGTTCTCAAAGTGACTTGAGAAAAATTACAATATTGTAACAAGTATTCAAAATATTAATATTTACAAGAAATTCAAGGAACACGGGACCCCCTATGTCTACTTATGTACAAAGAAACTTTTGAGCCTAATGCTCCTGCATCAGACTCCCAAGCTTCAAAATTTTCATGGTCTCCTGATCATGTGCTCCTTCTCTCTGCCTTCAGGATCCCATACTTGGTTTTGCCATTTTTCATCAGCTGCATCATTCTTCAACTTAGCTTCTCCAGGATTCTAGAATTTGTTATGTAATCTACCCCTAGCTATGCTTTCACAATCTTCCATTGTCTTTCTCCTACTGAAACTCTCCTGCTTTCTTACTGTTGTCTGCTAATCCTGAGTCACTCTCATCATCAGTCTTTTGATGTACTCAATCTCCATGTCTAGCTTATTCTTTGGCTGGAAACTATCTTTCCCTCTGCTGCTGCTTCCAATCTCACATGCTATTAACATGTTTATTCCTTCTTCAGGTGCCATTCTCCATGTTGCATCTGCTACCACCATGGGTGTTGCTGCTTCCAATGTTGCCTCTGCACAACCAACCTGAATATCCCTTAGGATATTTCCCTCTGCAACACCTTTCTTTTTTCAATCACCTGCAAATTCATTCCCAGAAAACAATCCACTATTCAATTTCCCACCAGTAGTGACATACTTCTCCAGCATACTAGTAAATAGAATTAGATTTTGCAATCTAGCATTTGCTCCTTTCTTCTTCACAGCCTCAGGTATTCTTGCTCTACGGTCTACAATCCCTTTCTCTTCTTCAATTGCTCTCAGCAAACAACTCAACCAATTCTCCTGTGTTTGTTTTATATCTTCAACATGTTGGAAGTTAGACTCAGCATTTTCTTCTTCTTTGTGGGAAATCTTCAACAATGGCCTCTCATCCTCTTGATGGATCCTCAGAATCCAATCAAGTTCTCTAGCCACTGTATCTTCACCTTCTGTCAGCATGGGATGCTGATTCTTCGTCACTTCAGCAGCTTCTAAAATATGTTTTTCAATCTGCTCTTGGCCCATCAGTCTAGCCAATTCTTCTTTGTCAAGGACAGTGACAAATCTCTGCCTATGAGACATGATTGTCTCATCCTCCTTCAGCAACAGTTTTTCTTCTCTCAAGACAAACTCCAAGGATGAATTGTATTTTTCATCACCTGTACACATAAACAAACTGTAAATGTTAAAACCATGAGACCCAATGATCTCAATTGATGACCTAGTCACCAATTTTTCTCCCTGCATTTCTAAGTCTGGTTCAAGGCTCAAAATTTCTTCATCATATTTTTCTTCAGTTGTCAGATTCATCTCCATTTCTCCAATCACTATGCCCAAATGCTGATCCTTCACTATGTTTTAAGTCAACATAGCTTCCTTCTCATTCATTTCTCTGAAAAATTTCAACTTCTGTTCTTCCTCTATATGATTAACACATGAATCATCAGCAGTAAAGTCCCAATGCTTCAGTGCCTTATTTTCCTTTGACAACACATCAGTATGCTGTGCAGAGCTCCTTTCCAAATCTTCTGTCAGCACCTCAGTATGCTGGTCTGCACCCTTCATGAGACTATCAACTGGTCTCATTTTTCTTCCATCTTCTGCTCCATGAACTCCATCCATGAAGATCTTTCTGCCTTGCTTTCCTAGCAACTCATCTAGTGCATAGGTCCTCTTCTTTTCCAATTCTCTTCTCTGAGAATCCAACCTCTTATATAACTCAACAACTTCCATAGGAGTAGACTTCAGGAACATTACACAACCTTTTATGCATCTACTTATTCTTGACCAATCCTCTATTGGCCCTTCTCTCTCAGCTTCACCATCCTGCTGGATATCTTGAATTAACCCTTATGTATTCATCTTTCCCTGATATCTCACTATCTCAGCATTGATCTGAACAGATTTCAGATTCAATGTCTTCTTCTCACTAACAAACTCTGAAGCTTTTTCATCTTCCAGGGGTGTACCTGCAAACACACACAACTTTTTAGTTTTAAAATCACAAGACTCTTCAGTCTTGGCTGCTCCATCAAGCACTTCTTCTTGAACAGGTCTGCACATGGAATCTTCAATTTCCATCCTTGCCTCAAGAACTCTAGGTTCTTCTTCCTCTGTGGAGTCTTTCATCACTTCACATTTGTCAGACCCAAGAACACAAGCCCCTACATCCTCTGGACTTTTCCAATAACTCAGGAATTCCTCAATGACTTCCTCCTCAACAAGACAAGATTCTTGTTGCCTCAAGTCTTCACTATATCCTACAAGACCTCTTGCAAATCTCCACTCTTCATCTGCACTCTATTCTTCTTCACAAGCAAAAATTTCTTCTTTCAACTCAACTGCTATGAGTTCTTCTCTCAACAGGGCAATCTTCTTCTGCCTCAACCTCTTCTGAAATGGTTGCCATTTCACACTCTTCTTCATGAGCCAACCAACTTTCTGGATTTCTTCTATCCTTCTCTTTAGTTCATTGAGCTCTTCCCTGATCTCAGCAAATTCCTTCCAATATTCTTCATCTGTGATTCTCTTCCTCATGCCATTTTCTTTGTCATATTCACACACTCTTTTGTTGTGGTCTCTCTCAGAACCTCTACAATCTCTGCAGTTTCTACTATGGCTCTCAGTAGCCATTCTCTTCTCTAGGAGTTCTTCACTCACAAGCTGCACTAAGCCTCTACAACAGCAAGCTCTCTTGCTGCAACTTACCTCACCAAGCTTCTCTCTGAGCTCCGAATTTTGGCAAGTACTGGTCCCCTCTCTTTGGAACCTTCTGAGCACTCTCTCTACTCTCTATGCTTCACTCTGCAACTTCCTCAAGAAAAATCTATATCATCCAAACTCAATTGGGAATCTTCCAGGTTCAGCCACAATCTTTCTGTACTCAGAATCCCTTGCTGGATTCTTCTATCACTACTCTCAAAGCTGTGATCTACTTCTGCTGAGATGTCTTCAATTGTCTGCACTCTGACTTCTGCAAAAAATACTTCAACCAGAGTTAAACAATGCTCATCTTCTCTTGAGAACCCCAAAAATTTCCTCTCTATCTAGCCTCTAGCTGAATACCAAGATCACTATCTTCACTATCAAACTCTGTCTTCAATTTTCAGCAACCATAATTTTGCAACTACTAATCAAATCAGATTGAATTTAATTACCTACAAGATCATGATCCTGTCCTCCACTCACTCCACAATCCTGTTCACTTCAAATATGCATGTTGTATGTTAGGCTTCCAAATCTGTAGTCTTATGTCAAATAGATTTAAACTTCAACTATATTTCCTGTTTAGTGCGTGTGCATTTCCAAAACAACTTTTCAGCGAGCTAACTAAATTCTAGCTCTGATACCACTTGACAGCGGGGGTTACCCCAAAGCCCTGCTTTACCTCTAGGTCCAGGTTTAGATCAAATTTTCCCCAAAGCTGTGTGTGCACTTGCCTTCAAATTTTCATGCCCAAATGATCTTCCTTAGTCTGGGCAATCTCACAACCTTCCTTTGTTCAAGGCTGGCAAGCTCAACCCTTTAAGTCTGAAGTGTTAATATCCCAAATCTCTAAGATTTGGGATATCAATTCCAAGTCTGTATGTCATGAACTCAACCCACAGTCTGGACAACTCAACATGTTATAAATCAACCATGGCATAAACCACATTCCTACATCACAAATCCCATGTTGCGCTACTCCACATATACAATCATTATACGCAATATATCCACACATATATTATGACCTTCTTTAATGTTGGAACCATTACAGCGGGGTCCAAAAATAATCGGACAATATTTTATAGATGTGAACCCTTAGTCTTCTACCTTATTTTCATAACCCGACAACCCTTGATAATATCATTAATATTTTCCATCGGACCTTGTACCAAAGTTAATAAACCAAATTCATTACATATATTTCTGCCTCGGGCCCACAATACAACCAAAATACCGATCAACTGCACGCACCATACCTTAGTTAACCTCCGGGCTCTTTCATTAAACTTTGGCCACTTCCAGCGAGCGATCACCGTCAGATGTCGAGCCTTTAGATCAATGGTCTATGTCAATATCTCTCGGCATCTTCAGTCGATGGTTAATGTGTGATGGCACAAGTTAAACGGTGGTTTTCCAATTCATTGAGGGACACGCGTCACCAATCCTATGGAATCACTGCCCATTTCTCTAATACCGCTTTCCGTATAAGAGTGGTGCGATGTAAACCAGAAACCACTTTTACTGTGCACTAGTCATGGTTCCAATTCTCCCTACGCTCCAGGTTCCGTCATATAGTTCTCTGTCCTCAGGTTTCCATTCCTTCTTGTAGGTTATGGTTCAACACTTTAGCATACAACCACACTACCAATTCGAGATACGATGTCGAAATTATCAACACCGGTTTTCTACTACACATAGGCACAATTGATCTCAATTGCAGAGTACATATTTGTGAATTATTATACACTCTCCTACCTGAATACACAGGCAAAATTTTATCTTGATTTACAGAGTCCGGCTCCTACAGGAACTCAAGGCAATTTCACGCAAGAATTTCACTAATGAATGCACAATTACAAAGGTGCTCTCCACACAGAGTTAACCAACAGACACATGGTTACACTAAGATGATTTCCTCAGATGATTGACCAAGAAGATATACAATCACATATGGAACTTACACACAATTCTTCATAAACAGATATATGTATATATACAGGCGATATATCACAAAATAAAACTCTTACAATTTCATGGCAGGCCAGATATTCAATTCGGTGGCCACTACTATCCTATTATGTTGTTGAAGAGGTTCTTTCTCCTCTCTCCAGCTCTCTTTGTCTCTTCTCCCTCTTCCCTCATCTAACCTCTTCAGGGTTACATTTATACAAACAGTCCAGCAACTCTTAGCATTCCAATTCCTAAATCTAGACTCAATAACTGAATTAATCCTAAACTGACTCTTCGTATTCCTATCTCCACCAACTTCTCATGTTCTCAAAGTGACTTGAGAACAATTACAATATTCTACCAAGTATTCAAAATTTTAATATTTACAAGAAATTCAAGGAACATGGGACCCCCTATGTCTACTTATGTACAAAGAAACTTTTGAGCCTAATGCTCTTGCATCACACCCTCACTTATTAAACCCTGTGTTGTTGAATTTTAACTTCAACTATTGCAGCAGAAGGATGGATGCAGGAGCAACATTTTTTTTGGAGGTTGCTTGCACGCCATCCAGAAACTTAATTTAGCATTTAAAATTCCTGCAAGTTTTTTTTGTAGACAGTCGCAGCCATATTTCTGTACAGGATTTTATTTAAACACAACAACCAACATTAACGCAATTCACCAACTAGAAATTAAACAAACAGAAATTTACCCCCCAATTTTGTAAATTCAAAAGGAGGACACGTGGAGCATTAATATTGGATCACATGAAATTGAAGGGAATCTGAAAACCTGAAAATCAAACCCGAATTTTTTATAAGGCACATTGGATTGAGAATTCGCGTTACAAATTAGGCAGACGTCAGCATCCCATTTTGGAATGCGAATTTGGTTTGAAATTCAATCTATTCAGAATTTTGAAGTCCGAAGGAAAGGGTTCTTTAATGTTTTGATAGTTTAATTTCATGTATGCTTTAATATATACATATGTTTTAAACATATGTTATATATATATCATATGCGAAATGAAATGTGGGCCATAGAATTTAGTTTTAATTTTATTTTTTTTAAAAGAGGGTTTATTATAATATGTTTTATATGTTACGGCATATAAAAATAAAAAGGACAAAAAAGCTTGGTAGTTTTTTTTATAGACAGTAAGTAAATTTTTTATTACACAGCAGTGTGTAAAAAGTGAAAGACCGAATGTAACTTTTTAAGTGTGTATGCACAGCAGTGCGAAAGTGAAAAACACAGCAGAGTGTTTTAGAGACAGAGTATGTTTGTTTTGAACAGACAGTGAGTTGGTTTTATGCACTGCGTTTTGTAGTAGTCATAATTTTGTAATCCCTCTCAGTGAGGAAGTAGTGTAATAGTTTTTTTTTGAGTTATTGAAGGGAATAGAAGTTTGTTTTCAAAGTATTGAAACTCTGTCTCCTGCCAAAGAAATTTTTATTTTCTCTGTGTTAGAGGAAGGGAGATTTATTCTCCATTCATTGTTCTGGAATTTTTCAATATTCCAACATGTACAAGAACAACAGATGTTGTGGTTCCATCCCCAGCTAAATCATTTGTCTTTGTCGCAGCTTGCCTTACCAACTTGGCCCCAATATTTTCAACTGGGTCCTCTAATTCAACCAATAAAAAGGCCAAAACCATAGCATTCAGATACATTTCATTACACTGTCAATAACAATAAAATTTGACTCAGCCATAACCCTTTCCTTTTATTGTTGTGAAAAGCTTTATGCATTACTCTAATGTGGCTAGTCCATAGGCCAAGTAGACCACTGGGTAACAAATATGTTTCCTTTCACCTTTGAGTTTTCAAATTATGCCTACTAAATCTAAGACATTTAAGAGGGGGAACTAATACAACGTTAAAAAGAAAACCAGAGCACACATCTACAAATTACCTCCTTATCTACTATCACACCATCATTAACTATTTTTGGAGAACCATGCTTGCTCTCCAAGACAACATTTTTCCCTTCGCCCCAAGGGTGACTCCAACAAGATCAGTAAGTTTGTTCACACCGCCTGCAAGACAAATTGACAATGCTTTCAGTAAGTGTGCAATTGAATGCCAGACCATATGCAAAAACAAACCTCCATGAAAAATTAAAATAACACATTAAAATTGAATATAAGTGGACAAGGAAAGATCCACCGCAGTGAAGTTTCACGTGCAGGTGACCTTCCTTTAAACATAATTTTTTCTCTGACCTGCAATTTTTTTGTCATTGAGCCATCCTTGTTGAAGTACAACTCCTTTTCCATAGCTATTGTATTAACTACCTTCTCTCTGTCGCGTAATCTCAGAGTCCCTCTTCTGCTTGAGCGATTAAAGGAAATGGGTGAAAAAACTGAAAGAGAAGACAATTGTCTGCCATAATTATCAAACAATGCACCCAACTTCTTCCCCTTTCCATTGTTACCCAATGAGGTAGATGTGGCAATTGTTGTCATACTGCCCAAAGCAGAGGCCATCTTCTCTTATGCTGAATATAGAATTACAAGATCTTCATATTAGTATGAACCTTAAAAACATGACTCCCATTGCTAAAAACCACTTTTAAGTTGTAACAGGCAAACTAAACAACTATCGCAACTTTTGGCAACTTCTGGAGCATTAAGAGAGAAACAACCAAAGAGAAATACAACCACAATCCTCATTTTAATGAGACCGGACTATATATTTGCATTAAGATAATAGAAATAAATCACAACTATATTAAGGCCAGCACAAAAAATCTTTAACTAGTGTCTCTCACGGCCTTCAGGTTGCCATGCTAGAGGTTGCATATTTTTAATTTAAATTTTTGACCTCTCGTGCCCATCTATGAATGCATCCAATGGGATATCTACATCAAATGCTCCTTTATATCCCCAAAAACAAATTCCCTACTACAAGAGCACCAGTATTGATGGATCACCCCACACCATCCCACCCACTAGAAACGGTGAAAAGGGAAACCCGAGAAAACTTCTGAAATATCTCAAGATGACTATATGGGTGGTTCTTATGAATCAACCAACCATTCAGAACATGCTCATCAATCCAAACCATGATTATTATGTGACAATATTCAAGCAGGCACTGAATCGGATTTCTGAAGCTATGTTAGAGAAACCCTAAAATCTCACTGAAAATAGGTGAAATGTGGCACCACTTAGAGATTGACATGTGCCAATTGGTACAAGTGGTAGACAATTGGCATGCTCAAACAACGAGGTGATGCAGGAATGACATGAGGGAGAAAATATCAGAAAAGCCCCAAATCTGGAGAACTAAACCTCATCACCAACCTGAGATTGACAACTTTACATGATGTAACCTATGAAATCGTAAATGGAGAAATCATAGTAACAATAAAGTAACCTATGTAACAATAAATTCAGATTCATCTTGGGAGTGGTAATGGGAGAAATCATAGTGAACAACAGGAAACATGCAGAGTTTCTTACAATCAAATAGATTAAAAAACACATACCAAAAACCTAGATAATAATCATGAACAAGATTAATATTGAATTATGAACTGTAAAGGAACTTACAAAATGTGACATTACGAACCTGGTCAAGTGCACAAGAAAAAATATCCTGGACATGACCCTGGTTGACAAGTTGTATTGCTCATGATGCAAGAGGATTTGTACCTGCACTGCTAAGTCAATCAAAATCCATCATTATCTATACAATAAATACAAGTAATTAATGTAGTATTTTTTACTCTAAGATGCATTCTTATGATAATGTTAGAAGATATGTTGAAAATTTCAAAACATACCTGAATAAGATCCTCTTCGTTTCAAGAACAATTTATTGGAGTCGCATGAACTTGGAACAAGCCTCCCACGATCTGAAAGAGTAGCAACTAAGTCAACAGTGACTTTTTTGCCACGTCGTGGATCGAGTGAGGTTTTCCAAGATTAAAACGTCGGAGTATATGAAAACTTAAATGACATTCTTACTAAACATCATAAACTTGCCACGTAAACGTGGAAGCTCTTAGCCCTCCCCCCGCCTACACATCGTTCAATTCCCCCATACCCGCCCATATTTATTTACTATAAGAAAAAAAATATTCAATAACTAATAAAAATAATTCCAACAAAATAAGGAAACATTGTACTAATGCTTGACATGTGTATGATAAACAGCTTTTATAATGCAAAAAACGTTCCAAGTATGGTAACGTTTGTCTTATAATAATACAATATTTTACATTATCAAAATTTCTTTTTCTTCTTCCTATTTCTAAAGCTCCTAATTACATCATCAATATCATCGTGCTCTGCTCATGTTTCATGCCTTTCCACCCACACTGCTGACCTAGTTGCGTAGTCACGATTTCTGGTCTCATCCAGTGACGGGGCATCGCCTACAAAAACAGATAATATTAAATTTTAATTGTAAGTTTTTAAATATCATTAAACTAGTTCAGTAATATTAATTAAAAAAATTTCAATGAGATTATTTACCTGGTGCACCAGTTGTTTCCGCTGACCTAGTTGCGTAGTCACAATGTCTGGTCTCATCCAGTGACGGGGCATCGCCTACAAAAACAGATGATATTAAATTTTAATTGTCATTTTTTAAATATCATTGAACTAGTTCGGTAATATTAATAAAAAAAATTGCAATGAGATTATTTACCTTGTGCACCAGTTGTCGCCGTTGGGACTGTTGCCCTGTCTTCCTCTCTGGTGGTAAGATCCTTAAGGGAAAAATTCTCTATCATTTAAACTAAAAACGTTATAAGGACAACCATCAAGGTATAATTATAAAAAATTATAAGTGGAAATTAATTACCGTTATGACCCTCACTGATAGTAGCATTGTCGGCCTGGTCCCCACTACAATGATCAGGTTGCATGTGAGGATCATCTACATCTGGCTCTAAAACTGGGTTATTTGCCTCATCGGTAGTGTTGCTCCCCTGATTTAAACAAAGTTTTTAGACATTAAATTTATGGACAAAATCAAACATATTGAAAGGTTAATGTTTTACCTTATCAGGCATTCTGGATCTTGGGACCTGCCCCAAGCTTCTGCGACGTTCAACTACGGCTTGATAGCCGAAATGGAAAGCGATATTTTCATCTTCCTCTATAGTTTCTGTTCCAAATTCATCACCCTACATTACATATTATTGTGTATTTTTAATCATATTTGATAGGATTACAAAAGTTAAAGGATAAGTCGCGTTATAAGATAGCTACTAATACAATTATTAAAGACTTCTAAGTAGCCGTCATTTAGCCTGTATTTTTTTTTTTTCAATCTCATTTTCTATTTTGAGGTGTCAGGAAACCTAGCATCAAAAGATTGAAGTCAGATATGACGTAGCACTGAAGTCAGATATGACGTAGCACACTTTTATTTTAGACATAGAGAAAATTAAAGCTATTGAATTAAAGTTGTAATTTACCTCGCCGGTCCAGTTGGCATTTTTCCTTCTTTCTTTGCCCTTTTCTCTTTTCCTTCATGGATGAGTGCTCTCCACTCACTCTCTGGAACTGTGAGAGGATGCTCATATCTAGTGTTAAATTGCAATTGAATCCTATAGGTGTCCCTGGTATATTTCAAATATTTTCCGGCTACCCAAGCCACCGTTGTTCAGTCAAATGTGCCGACCCCAAAAAGGGCTTCTAGATAATCTAGAAGTTCTTTTTTCAGGTTGTAATTCTTGGAATTCCACCCTGTGCGTATGGTTGGGCCAAAAATTACCAACGCATGGCTCTCCAAAAACCTATAGAACTCATTGTTTCCTACACACAAAAAAAAAGATATTATCATTAATTTAAAAATAAAAATCATGATAAATATGTTTAAGATAGAGTACATGAAATAGTTAAAATATTAAAATTTACCTGGGAGTTGTATGTGCTTTATAGGGACACCTTCATCGTTCACCAAAAACGTGCCATTAATGGTCCCTATGGAGCTGACACGTGTAGCTCCAGGAAACGCAATAATGTAGTTGGCCATATCAGCCTCATCACTGCCAACACGTTCAACGGTTGGCTGGGTGTCTGCTTGGGCAGGGTGTGTTTCTTGGCTGGCACCTAAAGGAGTAGAAGGTGTACGAGAGGGTTTTTGGGCAATCTCTTGCCCTTGTGTCCCACTACCACCAACACCGGGTTCAGCAAGTGCCAGAAAATGCTACATACAAAATAACTTTTTGTTAGTTTAGTCAATGTAAAAATTAAAAATCAAACTATCACAATTCATCTCATGCAGAACAAAAAAAATATCTTTTTGACTTTTTATTATTACCTGATATCTTTCTAGCTGCCTCATAAGATGTTGTATCCTCTCTTCTGTTTCAGGTGTTTGAGGCGCGTCTATCAAAGTATTAAATTCTAACCTTGCATCTCGTGCCTTTTTTTGCAACAAGAACACTGGAGATAGGGATGAAGAAAGCTCTTCCTCAAAGAGGGAATCATCAGGCGTACCATGGCTAGGTGTCTGCATATTTGAACAAAATTAATATTATTTCAGTTATGTAAATAACTAAAATACCTGAAGATAGAGCAATGCTGGCACTTTACATGTTCTTCCGCTGGCCTCTTTCCGCGATCATCCCGTCTCGGGGTTGTTCCTGCACTGCTCTGATCAGCCTGCCACATTGCAATAAAATTATAAATGTAAAAACTTGAAAACAATATCTAACTTGAAAACACAAAATGAAAGCTGAAATAATTTCTAATAAGACACCGGAAGACAGAGTTAGAGTTTCAAATATGCCTTGCATTGAATTTAGTCCTGGAAACATGTCATTGCACATTAAGGCACCCAAACAATAGACGAGTTGACAATGAAGACCTTATTGAATATATTGTTGGAGAAACTTCTAGTAAAATTGTTGTGAAGACCTTGAGGACATTTTTGGAGCAACATTGTTGAAGCTGATGGTATAGCATTGTTGGAGACGATCTTGAAGGGCCTTGAAGTGAAGCTTTTTGAGCAACTATTGAAAAATCCTTAGAGCATTTAAGTAAGGCACTTTCTATCTTCCATCACCTTTTTCCTTTCAATATCCTTTAAACAATTTTGTTGATATTTAATGTTTGAAATCACGTTATAATTCCTTGATTATATGTGTTTGGCGACTTTCCCTTTGAAATTACCCAAAAATACCCTAGCAATTTTATCTTCAGGATGCATGTCTGACCCTATTGTTCAATATTTTGATTTATAGTAGTAAACATAGAGAGTTAGGGGCCTCTTGAATTGGTTTCGTTGGGCCATTAGATCCCTAACATCTACTAGGGAGAACTCCCCTTGAGTTGGAGGAGAGCTAGCCCGAAGTGAAAAGAGTTTGGTGAGGTGACAATGGGGCTATTGAATTACACATGGTATCACACTTTAGCTTTAGGACTTTATCTTGAGAAGTGAGAGCTTTTGCTATATCAATTCTCAAATTGTTTACAATGTTATTGTTAAGAACTAATAAGAAGTGATGTTGAGGGGTTTTTTGGTATAAGAAACAATACCATTTAAAAACTAGGGTTCTCAGTCCTTGGCATTCCTTCACCTGGGCATAGGGGCACACTAGAATAATTTCACACTAAACCATGCAAACTTAAAAGTAACTTAACAGATCCATAAAATAATAATAATCATAATTCATAATTTCCTATTGTACGATATGATGCAAATTATTCAAACATGAAGCAATGAAGACATGCAATGTCTGAATTTCATGATTGATGAACCAATACAAGAAGTTAGAAACTACAACTTTGGTTCAATACTCTGTGTCCTAACTCCAGGAAGGAATCTAGTTTGTAGTATAGAACATGCATCATGTATTATCAATTCTTAATTGACAACAACTAAAGGTCATCTACCTCATCAATTCCTTCCCATTTTGTGTTTTTATGTTATATTCCTTATAAAAGTGTCAAATTTCTCTCAAAGTAAGCAACCACTGAATAAAATAAAAAATAGTTGAGATATTATTGAGAAATGGTCATTTATTTCTTGAAAGGATCTTCACAATTTCTTTGGTTGTTTTTCATCTCAAGAAACAAGAAATGACCCAAGAAACTATTGTGATGTAATATAAGAAAAACACGGTGCAATGGCCATTTTGAAAGCCAAATGATGTCCATTGAGGACATGGCCTTTATTTGGTTCCTTGTTTCATAGGAGTTTTGGGTAGAAATGGAACTTTGTTGTACCATTTCCAGTAGTAAAAAGGGAAAACCTTCCTTTTCCATGGGAAATAATTTACCTTTCCTTTTTCAAGATAATCTAAATCACAAAAAATATGAACTATACTACACACATTCTTGGATAATGTGAAAGTGGAAAAGGAATACCCTACACAAGTGATGCACACATGTACACTTTAACACTAATAGATTTTTGTAGTTGAAATGCAATTCTTGTTTTCATTTAAATGTAGGGTTTTTAAAGCAGGGAGAAATAATGGCTGCCAAATTAATAAGCATTTCTTTGGGAAAAAAATTAAATCTTGTATTGGGTGATGAAGATAATAGAGGGTATTGAATCTTGATTCTTGACATTGTGTTTAACTAGAATAACTCAAATGATTATAAATATCAGTGGATGAGTTCTTTATTTCAAGTATGTCACTCAAAACTCTTATGTCAAAGCATTGTATGATGGCTAGCATTTGCTTGTTTCCATTTCTTCAGTTCAATGTAAAAAGTATATTAATATATTGGAGCATGAATGATAACTAAAATTGTTTGCTCTGCAATATATCCAGCCCCAAGATTATGAAAAGTTTTTTCAAGTGGAGCTATTGGTTATTGATGAAGCAGCTTCAATTCCATTGCCTATTGTAAAGGCTCTGCTTGGGCCATATTTAGTGTTTCTGTGCTCTGCTGTAAATGGGTAATAATTATAAATGAGCCAACCACAATCACATATTTTGTAACCTTTCGGTTTCCATGGATAGTGATGATGATATTAACCCTATATATCAATGACCTATATCTATATGAGAATGATCTCAACATTGACCTCGATATGGTTGTATGGATGTGACCTTTGGTATGTCATCAGAAAATCCCCAAATCTGGAGAACTAAAGCTCATCACTTTCGATCTGGAGTACTACCCTTGTGATAAAGTTGATGACTTTCGATCTCCCATTCTCTACCAATTTTCACTTCACCTTCAATATAGATCAGACCAAGGACAATTCGTTACTAGGTGTTGAGATGGATGAGTTTATTGAACTAAAATCCATAGCTTAAACTTCATGAAACTGGTGGAGTCAAATTCATGCAAGCACAAACACATATTACACATCCTCTTTAAAACTAATCCGAAAGAACATTGGAAGACATCTAGAGAGAACCCTACAGCCTAACACAATCTAATGGAATTGAACAAAAAAACCCAAATAGATTCAACCCTACTATAGGAGGAAGGGCCTACAGTAAGAACCTACCATTTTGCAAGAGCTGAGGGTGAATGTTGTTCTGCAAGAGCTGAGGTCGAACGTTGAGGGTGAATGCTATTCTTCAAGAGCGCAAGGTGAATGCTGAGGCCGAATGTTGTTATGCAAGAGCTGAGGGCGAATGCTAAGGGCGAATGTTGTTCTGCAAGAGCTGAGGGCGAATGTTGTTCTGCAAGAGATGAGGGTGAATGCTGAGGGTGAATGCTATTCTACAAGAGCTGAGGGCGAATGCTCTTCTGCAAGAGATGAGGGTGAATTTTGAGGGAAAATTCCATTCTGCAAGAGCTGAGGGCGAATTCTAAGGGTGAATTCTGTTCTGCAAGAGTGGAGGGCGAATGCGCGCGTGATATCAGAAGTTAATGTAGTTTTTAATAAAATCATTTTTATGTAGCGCGCATATAAGTTTCGTATTTTTATGTAGCGCACATATAAGTGTCGTTATACCGACGGCAGACAAAGCGTCGCTATTGTGACAGATGCCTCCAAACGTTGCAATTGCGACACTTATACATTGTGTCACACTTGCGACATTTGGAGGCAGCCATCGCAATAGCGATGCTTTGGGGCATAGTGTCGCAATTGTGACGTATTTCTCCAAACGTCGCAATTGCGACACTTTTTCTAAGTGTCGGTATTGCGACACTTTTCTCTAAAAGTTAGTATAGCGACGGTTTCTGGTGGGATTGAAAAAATTTGGGGAAATTTCTGACATTTGGTCAAAAGCATCGGAACCAAGTGTCAGAATTTCCCCCAAATGTACTACTGGATTCTGCGTCAACACTTTTCCAAATCGGGTGTTTTTTTTGCTACCTCAAAAAAACAAGTACCAGGTAATTTTCTAATTTGATCGTTAACTATGTTATCATAGAAGGATATCAACAAAGCATATTAAATAGTCCATCTTGCACATCTTTCCTAAAACAAAAAATAGTTTACTTTCATAGGGCCCAAAAAATCGCCCCTACACCATTCTTCATCATCCACAGTACGATCTCATAATTTCCAACCCTCTTCATACATTTCTATCCACTTCCCTCAGTTGCTAAAAGAAAGTCCTATAATGCTACATGATAACCCATATTTGGAAAAAAGACATAGATCAAATATTTCCTCTACATAAAAGAAAGGAAACAGAATAAAAATCTTCCTAACACTCATACATTCCATCAACATACCTCACTCCTTAGTTTTTCCTCCATTGACCATCATTTTCTATCCACAACAACTAAAAATCCTCATATTTTCCACCTTAATCACCATCAACAACATCTCCTTCCTTGCCAATAGACTCTCCTTGAATTATCAGATCTCTTTTATGTCTCAAAATAATAAAATTATGAGCATGAAGTTTTTTTTTTACTACTACAGGAGAGTACACACTCCTATAGCAGCCTTTAGAAACCCTACAAGCCAAAGTCTCTAGCACTTATGAAAAGTCCTGTCCTTCTATATTTTTGAAAACTGGTACATTTATTTTAAGCTACAGGATCCCATGTTTCCACCAAAAAACATAATTCATGTAGTACCATTGAACAAGTACTCCCTCATATCGAAAAAAAAATACCAAAACTATGAAGAATTGTGTCAAACCATGGGAGGAGGATTTAATAGAAGGGAACCCATATATACATCCTAAACTCATTAGAAACTTGAGGTAAAAGATAGATTAAAACAATAATTGGATAGGATTATTTGAGAAATTAGGGGTTTATGATGATGATATTTCCTTAGAATTTTCTCTAAAGTTACAACATCCAAAACTCCATGAAACAATCACTGTAGCTAAGGGATTAATAATATACCTGGATGAATACCTAATTAGCAGAGTCATTACCCTTCCTAAGGGGATGAAATGGATTAAGGAAGAGATACATGAACCTATCGATGCAAAAAGAGGTTTTTTCCTCTTAGATGATCAATATTAAGAATATAAGAATGGGATCAGTAGGGAAAGCTTCCCACACCCATGGTATGAGGTTTCATATCACATCGTTAAATAAATTTCTCGTGAAGGGAGACTAAGCATTTTCTATGCATATAATTGTAGGCTTCTATATCATCTTAGATTCTAAGATAACTTACCTCTGCATCAAAGGGTTTGCATCCCACATATTCTCCTTCAATCCATGAAATAAATGAGAAAAAAAGTGAAAGAGGGGAAACATAATTACATGGCTCATCTTAGCTTGGTCAGGAAAATAATCATGGATTCCCTAGAACGCTTGCAGAGCCCTATCTCCTAGGTAGATTTTATTGACATGGATATAACTTATTTCCTAGAATCCCAAGCAGAACCTCAAACAAAATTGGAAGATGCATAAATAAAGGAAAAGACACATACAAGTAGAGGTCATTCTCCACTTTAAGGAAAAATTAAAACTATTGGAAGAAGAGAGTTCATATTCCTACCAAAGGAGATGAAAAACATTTCCCTATAATATGAAGATTAGGGAATATCATTCTCTTGACAAGTTACAAGTCATACTAGAAAACACCCCTCTATACAAAAGAATCATCCATAAAATTGAGACATAATTTGTTATGGCCCTATATTACTAGTGTAGTCCCTTATTTTTATTATTTTAGCCCCCTTATTGTTATTGGTGCACCCCTGTAGTCCCCATATTGTGATTATTGTGTCTCATAGAAGCCCATTATTATTATTATTGTTCCCTTACATTGTTATTGTTATGCTGGCTAGGATTATATTGTGACCCATTGGACTCCTATATATAGAAAGGAGGTTTTGTGATTTGTATCATCCAATAATTTTTCATTTATGTAATTTAAATGAGGTTTCCCCTTGAAGTGGTTGATTTCTAAGTCTTTGATCTCTCTTTTCTTCTATTTTTTGAGTTGGTTTCATAAAATTTCGTATCAGAGCTTTAGATTATATGGTTTTGCTGCTTCAAATAGGTCATCGTGGAATTTTCGTTGTAACCATTTTTCAATGAAGGTTCATAAGCTAACAAAAAAAATCATTTTTGAGGAAATCCTAAGGAACTTCATGTAAGAATTTTAGATCTTGGTTCACAATATTTTCAAAGATATTATATGTGGAAGTTAGGGTTTTTGCAGACAACCACATTTCATCTCAAAGAGGTGACCTTGGGAAAATATTCATAACTCCCTCTCTCTCTTAGCATCAAATTGGAATTATGTAAAAAATGGCCAAAATTAAAAGGATTGTAGTTTCCTGTGTATTGATTTCAGAGCTGAGGGAAGAAACAGTGACAAGTGGCACATTGTACAAGTTCGCTCTACTAAACAAGTTCATAATTAGGTCATTGTGGGTGACTGGGCATAAATTTTCTTTGAAGAATCCAAATTAGGTCTTACATATGGCATTGGAAAGAAGACTCATAGGGCTACCACAAACCCAAATTTCAGATCTTGGTGATCCTAAATTACATATTTACAACCATTTCAATATCAATCTCCTAAAAGCAAGAAAAAGATGTGTATTTTCTTTTTAAATTTCATAAGTCTTGTTTGAAAAATTAGTTTGAAGTGATTCCAAGGGCATATTGAAGCATAGATATCATTATTGGGTCCTAAAATTCCCCATAAAAATAATTCCACACCGATTAAGCCCTTAGAAAACACTACTATGACGCATGAAGAGGAATAATTGTAATATGATATATCAAAATTACGATACCAAGTGCAACAAATTTTGATCTCACAAAGATACACCAAATATGACATAGATGGCTTAAAAGAAGACATGGAGGCTAAGGTGAATAGTTTTAAGGATGAAATGAAAGCTAATATGGATGATCAAGCAGTGGAATATCACATCGAGTATCAACAAAAAATTCTTCAACTCTTAAAGGATAACCTAACTTTGGTGCAGAATCGAATGAAACAACATGCAGATCAACATCGTAGTGAAAGAAGCTTTGATGTAGGTGACTAAGTATTTTTACAGATACAACCATACAAACCAATGTCCCTTAAGCAAGATAATAGGTATAATAAATTATTTCTAAAGTACCATGGTCCTTCCAAGGCACTGCAAAATAATGGTAGTATGGAATACAAATTGGAGTTGCATGCATCTTCTCGAGTGCACCTAGTTTTCCAAGTTTCATGCTTAAAGAAAGTTATAGGTGAAAAACTACTATTTCAAAAAATATTTCCATAAATTGACGACGAACTAAATATCATATTGGAACCTAAAGCAGTCACGGAAACAAGAACTCAACCACTACGAAATCGATCAATTTCAAAGTATCTCCGCAAGTGGAAGAACTTACCCATTGAAGATTGCACATAGGAGGATGAGAATTTTATACAAAATCATCTAGAAATAATCAAGCCTTTAGGACAACACTTGTTTGAAGGAGAGGGGTAAGTTAGTTCCCTAAAATACTAATGTATCCACTTATTTTTATTGTTAGTATAGCCCCCTTATTTTTATTGTTTTTCCCATGTAGTGCACATATTGTTATTATTGTGCCCTATAGAAGCCCACTATTGCTATTGTTGTGCTCTTACATTGTTATTGTTATGTCATCTAGGATTATGTGACCCATTGGACTCCTATATATAGAAAGGATTTTTTTTCATTTGTATAGGTTTCCCCCTCAAAGTGGTTGATTTCTAAGTAGTTGATCTCTCTTTTCTTCTATTTTGTGAGCTAGTTTCATAACATAATTATTGGATTAGATTTAATCCTCCTTTGAAACTAGGACTTGAGGAACATTAAATCCAATAGGAAAATTCAAGAGAGTGGCAATACATTGAGATAAATTTTGGATTTTATTGAGCAAGGACAACCACCTCCAGCATAGCATGGGATGTTAAAAAGGACACGAGGGAAATGAATGAGGAAAAGTAGAGAAGGGAGGAAGAGCAAATTTTTTAGAGAATGAAAAAAAAAATTAGTATGGGAGTATGATGGGCCTCCCAATTCAGTATAACATAAGTCCAATCTGACCTTTTATATGAACATTAAACCTATCCTTCTACACTTAACAACAATTTTCCAGCTTAGATAAGTTCTTACGATGGCTATAGATGTTTATCATAGTTTTGTGTGCCTAATGTACTTATGATGCAGGATATTGAGAATATTTGGTAGATCATGAGAATATCCAATCAAATAAATCTATGGAACATGTTCCCTACTGTAGGATGATCAAACTAGGTTGGCTTGAATCACTAATTACTCCTCCCTATAGCTATGAGGCTACTCAAGGAGCATGATCCAATTTTTTAGGCATTTTGGAGGGAAAGAAGTCATCCTTTCAATGATATTTCTCCTTATAAAGTTGAAATGAGCTAGTAATAGTTGAGTTAATAAAGGCATTAGCTTAGAAGTTCTATTTATATAAATTTTCATGTACAAGTATTATTTTAGATCAATAAAAGGAATACTTGGTTCATATAGTGTTGTTCCTTTAGGGATCTGAGCCTCCTTAGGTTGGGTCCCAACCCAAGTTCTAAGTACCCTAGTGTCTTATTATATTTTCATTCACTTTTTCATTTATTTATTTATGTGTTCATTTCCGAACATTATTTATGCAGAGTTAATTAGTTAGCTTGTTTATGGTCTCTTTCTTGCATAGTAATTTGATCACTAGATCGTATTCCTATAAATGAATTTTTTATTTATTGAGCACCTATTTTCATGCATTAAGTTCACAATGGTTGCTAACCTTTAGTTGTTGTACATCATTTATGTGTGTTTTCAACCTATAATTTCTTGTTTTGAAAAGTTACAAGAAAATATACAATCACTCATTTGCCAAATAGACCTATATTCCATTGACATGATTGCTAATTTTTTAGCCTTCCCGTAGCTCACTCCACATGTAAAATACATCTTTAGTTCATTTTATTTCTCACTAGACTAACTCCTATAGAAAAATAGGTACTCTTATGGAAACTTTCATGTTGCATTCAAAACCCATCCAAACTTGCATCCAATGCATAGTTATTTTTCTTTTATGTGTCGCAACTTCCTCAAAGACCCTAAATATTAATTTTAGAAGCCAAGAGACCAAGTATATTCCTTAATCTAATTTATGGAGAAACTACCTTTTTCCTACAAAATTAGGGTTTGATATTTACATACTTTATTTTAGTTGTGAGTTTTCCTTCTCTTTAATATACAATATACATGCTTTTATCTCATCATAATTAAAATATTTGTCTTCATTTTCCTATAGTTAATATATATTTTCTTACTATCCCTTATTTTTCCAATTCTATAGTTTACCTATTACATAAATAATAGAATGACCTCTGAGTAATTCAATCTCATATTAGTGTTTTATCTATATAAAATAAACAAAATAATAATATTACACATGTCACACACATAATTTCATCCCATCTTATTTTTGCGTGAACCGCAAGTTGAAAATTTAAGTTGAGACCCTTGGGAGTTGTAGTATATTTGTTGTAATACTGAGGTTCATTAGTTAGGTTAGAAAAGAATTTGTCAAAAAATCAAGTTGATGAGAATGGTTCTCCTACAATATGTATAGATGAATCTCAACCATCCAAAGTGTTATAACCCTACTTTTCGCATTAGTCTTAACCAACTCATGACAAGACAGTTCAACATGACAAGTTAGGTCAAGTTGATTTCTTTGGAAAGGAAGACTTCTAGAATTTTAACCTGCTTAACTCCTAAGAAGAAGACAAGCTATATAAACGGTGACAAAATGAAAAAGCTCGTGTATCAATGGGTGCACAATATTCCAATGTTTTTGGAGGGATGGGTTGTTAATTGAGCTTAGAAAAGGAAGAGAAGGGATACATTTAGGCTAACAACTAAAGGAAGTTGACATGTTGTTCATGTCATTGACATAATGTGGTAAATAGGGTTATAACATAGGGACACTGATGAGTGATATGGACTTCCTTGCAAATATTTTAAGGAATAATATAATTTTCTTCTTCTTTTTGGTGCCACCCCCTATGGTTTCTTGGATCTAAGGTGCCCCATGTTTGGTGTTAGAAGGTCTTTTTGGCTTGCTCCTCTTAATTTTACCTATAGTTTTCGAAGGATTCTTCGAGGGCATGGATTGCACTGAATTCATCTCAAATATTTGAAAAAAAGGCATTGGGATTGTGGAAATATATTTATTGTATAAGTCATTAAAATAAATTCTTAATTGGCGCATGTAATTTTTTATCTTACCTATGTTTGTTGAGGATACGAACTCCACCATGCCCATCAACATGGGATCTTTGTTTTGGTTTCAAAACATCATTTTATGACCAAATAACATTAGGGATGATATTTTAGAGAGTGCATGCTCAAAAATAATTAAAATCAAGTTGATGAGCACACACATAGTCACTTATTCCATGGCTTTAGATCCTATCTTAGCTACATTTTCAGCAATTCTAGGTAACAGAGATTTGGTGAGCCATTGGAAAACTAGCTCATTAAAGAAATTGGTTCAAAATTTTTTTGTCTTATCCTCCATTAATATATTTTATCAAAGATATAAGTGTGGGTGTCCTCATGGAAATTTTTAAGTATTTCCATTACCATGTTATGCTGAACAAGAAATCGATAGTGATTTATAAAGGCTTGTGCTAAAGACAAGTTACCATAAGAAAAAATTTCAAGGGCGATGTACCATTTAGTAGAACCTATAGTAATAGTCCTCTAGAAAAGTCACAAACATGTATATCATCCATGAATGAATTGGATTAACAACATAGATGATAAGTCATCATGTGACTTGAGGGATATTCCCCAATTTTTTTATCAAATATGGGAATAGTAGTGGGAAATTTATGTGAGACTGTAACCGATACAAGTTTGTTCTTGATGGGATCATTAATTAACTTCGATATATTAGGAAATGAAATTTTCACCATTAAAGGTGATTTGAATTATTTAAAAGGAGGAGGTTATTCCCCCTAAATCCTACATGGATTATGTGATCTTCCCATAACTTAGTGTTTGCAGGCTAAAGGTGTTGCTAAAGAAGATATTCGCCAGAGGGGTTAGCCCTAGTACCCGGCATGTTATGATAAGGGTTATTTCCTATAGCAGATGAACCACTAATAGAAAAGGGACTCTTCAAATATTTTTTACTTATAGGACCAAAGGGTGTCCCAAGTGGGAATCTTCCTAGACCAAAAGGTTGACAAGAGAAGTTGGTACCCGAAGTATGTTACACGTATTTTTTTCACCATTAGGAAAATGATCACCAATCTAGATCTCTCGCTATCTGACGAAAGTGTCCCAAGATATTAGGTCCCTATAATACTAGTGTATCCCCTTATTTTTATTATTATTGTAGCTCCATTATTGCTACTTTTTTTCCTATGTAGTCCTCATATTTTTATTATTTTTCCCCATAGGTTATTTTTGTTTCCATGTGGTCCCCATATTTCTATATTGTGACCCCTTAGACCCCTATATATAGAAGATATGTTTTTTCATTTGTATAATCCAACAATGAATCATTTATGTAATGCAAATGAGGTTTCCCCCTCAAATATGATGATTTCTAAGTCATTGATCTATAGTTTCTTCTATTTTGTGAGCTGGTTCCATAACATTTCATATCAGAGCTTGGGATTCTAGGGCTTCACTTATTCAAACATGTCATCTTGGAATTTTTGCTATAACATTTTTCCTATTAGACTTTAGAAGTTGAAATGTTTACCATGCGGAGAAGAAATCTCACTTAACATTGTGTAAAAATTTCAGATCTTGGTTTGCTATATTTTTGTAGATATGATTTGAGGAAGTTACAGTTTTTGCAGACTCCTGAGTTTCATCTCAAACAGGTGACCAAGGGAAACTCTTCATAACTTGTGTTTCATGCATTGTATTTGAATTTTGTAAAAATTGGTAGAAAACGCACGGACTTTAGTTTCTTTCATATAAATTTTAAAGCCAAAGGTCGAAACAGTGACACGTGGCACACCATAAAATTTTCCTCTACTGAACCAATCCATAATTAGGACATTGTGGGAGATCGAGCATAAATTTACCTTGAAGAATCAAAATTAGTTCTGACCTATGGAATTAGAAAGAAGACTTAGAGAGCTACTATAGGACCGAATGTCAAATATTGGGGATTCTAAATCATAAAGATACATAGGTTCAATATCGAGCTCCTCAAAAGAATGAAAAAAGTGTGTATTCTTTTAAATTTCCATAACTTAAAAAAAAAAAATTAGTTTGAAGTGATTCCAAAGGCATATTGAAGCTTTGATATCAGTATTGGGTTCTAAAATTCCTTCCAAAAATAATTTCATACCCATTAATACCTCATAAAATCTCCACTATGACACATGAAGAGGAAGAAGTGCAACATGATATATCAAAATTATGAGACCAAGTAAAAAAAAATTCGCTCTCACAAGGAGCGACCAAAAATGAAATGGAAGCTAAGATGAATGGTTTGAAGGATGGTTTAAAATAATACATGGATGGTTTGAATAATGGTTTAAAATCAGACATGGATGATTTGAAGAATGGCATGGAAGCTAAGATCGATGGTTTAAAATAAAAACTAAAAGGAAACATGGAAGAATTGAAGAATGGTCTAAAAGCAGAGATGGAAGGTTTGACAAAGTTGCTACAAGAAATTATTACTAATGGAAAAAGGTAGTAGATGAAACTCATGATGAGGATAAAAGAAATTATATTCATGATTTCATAGACTCGAGTGTGCAATTGAATACCCACCATATTCCAAATATTGATATGAGGAATTTTGATGGCAAGGATCGGTAACATGGATACTACAAATGGAGAAATATTTTGATCTCCATAATGTGAAGAACACATAGAAGGTACACACTGCAACTTTATATTTAGAAAAAAATTATTTTGTATGGTATTGATGGCTTTTCTCTCGTAAACCACTTGTCACTTGGTCAATTTTTACGGAGGAAATGATATCACATTTTGAGGATACAAAAATCCAATTGATCAATCTTAAGTCAAAGGGTTCAATGGTGGAACACACTCATGACTTTCAAAATTTGAATATAAGGGAAAATGATATTCTATAATAGCATAGGATTGATGTCTTCATAGGGATTCTAAAGTATAACATCCAACATGAGGTTTGCCTTTGGGAACCTGATTCATTAGAGAAGACATTCGAGTTAACAAGAAAAATTGAAAGAAAAATTAGGGAAACAAGGAAAACTACCACTCACAACTATAAATATGGAAGTGTTAGTGTTCCTAGCCTTCCACAACCTACAAGGTTGACACCACAACAATTGGAAGAAAAAGAGAAAAATGGCTTTGTTACAATTGTGATAGAAAATACACTAAACGTCATAAGTGTGCTGAGAAGAAATTATTTTATAGAGATTGTGAAGAGGAGGAAGGAAAGGAACAATGAACTTCAAAAGGAAGAGGATATACACTAGGAACCCACCTTAGAGAAGGAAGAAATGAATACTACCATATCTTGTAATGCATTGGTAGGAATTAGCACTCCTCAAAATCTCAAGATAGAAAGACATATCAAGAATAAAAAGTAATAGTGTTGATTTATTCAAGTAGTACCCATAATTTTATTCATTGTAAGATAGTCAAGGAATTGAATTGCTTCCTATATCAAACACCAGAGTTCAAGTGATGGTTTCAAATGGAGGAACTATAGGTTTCTCTGGAAAGTGCCATAATATCAAGATAACCATGAGGGAATATATGTTGAATATCCCAATTCTTTTCATTCTAATGGGTGGTGTTGATGTTGTATTAGGAGTTCAATGGTTACAATATTTGGGTATGATAGCTTTTAATTTTCAAGAACTTTTCTTGAATTTTTTTTGGAAGGAAAGGAACTTGAATTAAGGGCTATCGCAGGGAAACAAAGACATATAATGAGATCTAATCGCATGACAGAGCTTCTAAAGAAATAACAACGAGGTGTAATTGCACAATTATACTCACTAGAGTTTCAAACATTGAAATCACCTTTAAGAGAAAATTCTAACGTTCAAGCAGTGGAATATTACATCTAGCATCAACAAAAAGCTATCCAAATCTTAAAGGATAGCCTAAATTTGGTGCAAAATCGAATGAAACAACAAGAATATCAGCATCGTAGTGAAAGAAGTTTTGATGTATGCGACTAGGTGTTTTTACGACTACAACAATACAAACAAATTCCCCTCAAGCAAGCTAAGAAGGATAATAAATTATCGCCAAATTTCTATGGTCCCTACAAGGTATTGCAAAATATTGGTACTATGGAATACAAATTGGACCTTCCTTCATATTCCCGAGTGCACCCAGTTTTCCATGTTTCATTCTTAAAGAAGGTTATAGGTGACAAACTCCCAATTCAAACAATATTTCCAGAACTTGACGAGGAATGAAAAATCATATTCAAACCTGAAGTAGTCACAGAAAAAAGAACTCAACGGTTACAAAATTGATCAATTTCATAATATCTCATCAAGTGGAGGAACTTACCCACTGAAGATTCCACATGGGAGGATGATAATTTTATACACAAGCATCCATAACTACTCAAGTGTTGATGACAATGTGTAGCCCCATTATTGTTATTGTTGTTCACATGTAGTCCCAGTATTGTTGTTATTGTGCCCCAAAGGTTATTGTTGTGCCCATTTGGTCCCCATATTGTTATATTGTGACCCCTTATACTCCTATATATAGAAGGTAGGCTTTGTCATTTGTATCATCCATGAATTTTTCATTTATGTAATGTAAAAGGGGTTTCCCCCTCGAAGACACTGATTTATAAGTCACTAATATATATTTTCTTCTATATTGTGAGTTGGTTTCATAACACAAGTATTCCCCTGTAATGTTAGAAGTAAAAAAATACCAAAGAGAATGAAAATTTTGGAGTACATGGTCCAAAAACCCACTTTTTAGCATTTGTGTGGATCTCTAGCCAGATTTTGCGCGTACAGATATCTTACTATTATACCCAGTGAAAATTTTTTCTCTATCTTACACTATAAACTACACACATCACTTAACGTAAGTAAAAATCAAAAAATGGTTTCTAGAAGCTTTGTTCGGGGAATATTTCCCCACTAAAAGCTTCGAGTTTGTGCTTAATTTTTCGTTGTCCCTATGTTCATGGATAAAAATCCCTCTCTCTATGGAATCCTAATCCATCCTTTTGAGGATCTCATCCCTTAATAAGAGGATCTCAAACCTCCTCCTCTTGGCCTATAAATGCAACATAGATCAGAGGGATTGGGGAGACTGCTGAATTAAAACTTATGCTGTTGGAATAGGGTTAGAAATCTTGTCATCTAAGGAGATGATTAGAGACCATTGGGAGGATGAATACATCATCAAGGCTAAGGTTGTATTTCTCCTTTATATTTGATATTAATAAAAAATAGTGTTTCTTTCCTACTTTATTGTTCAATGGAGTTGATGTATTGTTTATTTACTTCTATCTTTCCATTGATAATGATATTAGGTACTAGTTTCCTTGATCACTAGTATGGGTTTTATTAAGTCATTTATCTATTATATGTCTTTCATATTTTGTTGTTATTATGTTTGCAAGTCTAGATTCTGAGCATTGAGGAGCTGCATAAACCATAGCAATCATATTCATCAGGAATTTTATTTGAAAGGTATGGATTTCGTATTCCATCATTCTTTCTAGTGATTCAATAGGAATGAACTCAAGGAAAGATACACTAGTTTGTTTGTTTGTTACTATATTCAACCATCAAATCTAGGGAGATTGTTTTTTAACATATAAGAATTTTTTCTACCATAACAAATTGGCAACCGTACTGGGGAATGATTTGTTCTTCCTTATGTCCTCCTGTGAATTTTTAAATCTCTTTCTCTAGCATCATTCGAATCTATTCTGAACCTTGAAAGTTTAATTTTTTGGATTTTTTAGGATTTGTTTTTATTGTTCTTAAGATTTCTCAATTTGTGCACTTTTGCTTTAGCAATAAAGTGCAAATTTGAGAACTCTTCCTTTAGAAACAATGCCTCTGTGAAATAAACCTAACTAGCTACCTGTGTAAATTTCAGAAAATTTTAAAAATTTAGGAATTTTTCAGCTCTTCTGTATTTTGGTCCCTACTAACAGGTTTTTTCGATTTCATAATAGTTTTTGGCTGTGTATGAGTGATTATCTCCTTTGAATGTCATCTCTTCTGATCTTGGAATTTTCACGAAATGTTTGTTTGAGTTCTCTGTTAATGAAATATCACATTACATTTGATTTCATTTGGGTTGCATAATTTTTGTGAAATTTCCTTTACTTAAACTTGATTGATTCTTTCATTGCATTAGAGAAAGAAAATATTGTTTTTTCGACGATCTGGAATCATATTTTGGTTTTTTCGAAGAGTTTTGTTCCATAGTTTACATTCTAGAAAATTCAACCATAGATTTAGATCGGTGTTTTTTTTTTGTCTTTTTGAGAAAAATCAATTATCTTTACAGTTTTAGGTTTTTAGGTTTTGTAGGTTGGTTGATTTATCAAAAAGGAGTATTTTACTTCTCAAATTGGTTGTGTCACTCTCTTTTCTTTCAATAAATATCATCATATATTCATTTATGCCTCTTGAAAATATTTATTTCATCGATTGAAAATCTATTGTCTCTTATTAAAAGATAGTCCTAATTTGAATTTGCATGTTTTTATGCTTGTTTTAAACATAAAAATGAAAATTTTCCTTGGAATTGATTTGCATTAGTATTTCCCTACTAAAAATTAGTGCATTAGAGAAATTGTTATGTTTTCTCTTATTTATCAATTCCTCCATTGTTGGAAGTGAATGAAATTTATCCCCTTACTTTAGTTAGGATTCATTAAAGTGAAGAAATTACATTATCTTATTCGATTGCATTTATTTTTGAGTCTGGTTATAACACCACCAGTTTCGTATCCATCAACCTACTGAGTAAACAATAGCTTAAAAAACAACACTAATAAAATAAATTATACCTTTTATATTTCTAGGGCTCATTACACCTACATTAGCTCAGATTGTATGACTTTGGAATAGGAAATTGATTTAACTTTCCAAAGTTGCAAATAAACAATAGAATCTTATGGTAGGTAGTAAATCGATCTATTATCATTTGACTTTGGGAATCTCCTCTTACACAGGATTTAATAATGAGATCACACCATGCCCAGTGAAGTGATCAAACCCTCTTCATTAGTTACGGTAGCATGATTTTCATGCATTACAAACGGTTCTAAAAGGTTCTTGGGAGTCACTTGAAGGATAAACCTCAAATTGATCATGTTGAGGAACCTTCAAGGGGACTGAGCTTTGTTACTTTTCCCTTGTGTGTATGTATGATCTGCGATTTTTCCCTCAAGTTAAATTGTTGTATATGGTAAAATTATAGACCATTATCTTAGGGTTTTTACCCAAGGTGACTACAGGGGGAGGGGGGGGGGGGGAAGTCCTTGTTGTACCTCGAAAAGACGTTGATTAGACTCACTTGGACATTTTTTTAGGGTATTCTTCACTCTATATGGAATAAGTGAAGTTACTTGCACTAGATCATGGTCATTAAGTAGGTTCTAGGCATAGTTGATTCTGCCTACTTTATCTCTATACACTTTTCACATTGATCTCTGTGACGTTGGTTTTCATAAACAATAAGTGATTTCATTGTGAAAAGGTTATTTTCATGGTTTGAATCCTTGTATTTATTATCTTTTTTTATTTTATTGTTTTACTTTCTATAGACCTTAGGTGTGGATTGTGAAGCTGGATTGTTAATATTGTTGAAATTCTTAAAAAAATTCATTAAAGTTGAATCTAATGGAAACAATTCCGAAATTTACCAACCAAGGAACCCATCTTAATAGGAATCTTGGTCCTTTTCTTTTAAAATTTTGGTCCTCTTTATATGGCTACATTTTTATTACCCGTATTTACCATAGGTTTACTAGTGTGGTTTTTTTCAACCTTGTTGGCATCAAATACTCAAATTGTTCAACCACAACCGATTTCACCATCTCAACATCAGCAACCTCATGTTGAACTTTAACTTCGTCACCCATATTAAAAGCCTTGATGCTAGTAACTAGGTGGCTAAGAAGAAGAAGAAAGGGAAGAAAAAGAAGAATAAAGATAAGAAATAAGTATACCAACCAACCATGGCTATAAGTATTGGTAATGTTGACGAAACATCCAACATGCATCGCAAGACCAAATACCCTTGAAATATTTGTAAGGGTGACCACTTCCTTATCAATCATCCTGGTATTCCTAAGGTCTTGGAAGTATGGTAAAAAATTTCTCATCAACTTACTATTGATCCATCAACCATTGATTTTTCAGGTTCCAAGGAAAGAGAGTGAAGTTAGGTTTCCTTGTAGGTTATGTGAATGGAGTCATAAAAATAATATTTTCCCTCACATGGATGAAGCCTCAATATTTTTGGAAACTTCCAACTTGTTACCATAATCTTTCTCCTAACCTACCATTAGTTGACAAAGTGATTGATCTAATTCTAAGTACAGTTAATCCCACTCTTCCATTAGAGAGCGAAAAATATATCACTCATGTTGATGAACCATTGGTTGATCAAGTGGTTGAATCGATTCCAAATTTGGCCAATCCCGCTCTCCATTTATAGATTGAAGTTAATATCTCTTAGGTTCTTCTTGTTACTTCAGATTCCACCGCACAAGTAGGTATTTCACTCATTTCTACGAAACCCCCTCCAAATACTGAGGTAATTTCCTTTGATTGGAGTAGACTGACAGAGCCTTTTCTACCTTATTCCACCCCTTTCCAAATAATTGTGAAGGTTTATGGTTATAATGTGTGTTTAAAAATGTAGATGAATGTTCTTATGCTAGTATTTTATCCTCAACTTCTTGGCAAGATTTTGGTTCCCCTCAGCTTGTGCCTGTTACACGGAATCTGTTAACTTTTAATAGAACCGTCAGGGAAACTTAAGGGATCCTTCTTAAATTACCCATTACCATAGAAGTAAAATATATTTATATTTATATTATGGTAGTCTAAGGCCCCTTATATTTCAATTTTCTCCTTGGGTGAGGCTATGCCTATGCCATGAAATTTTTTGCGTCGACACTCTTTCGAGTGAGGTATTTCCCTCACAATGGAAACATTGTTACTATTGACCATATTTCATTTGTTGGTATTGATTTGACTGCAAACCATTTGACACCCCTAAATATTCCTTATATACCAGTGGTATCTACCCCAACACGAGCTAATTATGTGACAACTATTCCTATGTTTTCAGTTACCAATGCAAGAAATCCTCTCACTATTTTCTCGAATTCTTGTTATTTAGATCCGATAGGTGACATAGTGAACCCTTCAGTGGGGAAATTTGAATCCAATTTTATTATCCCTATTAAGTCCGTTGACATGTGTTCCTTCCATAGAACTATTATTCCTTATGATGAAGACCTCTTGGAGGCCATGATCAAGGTGTGTCCCTTGGCATGTGTTCCTTCTAGTTGGAATTCATGAACAAGGTTCTATGAGGATGGTTCTTTTACTGTGTCAACCTCATTAAAAAATTAAACAATTCCCCTCAGTATGGTTCTTTTTCAATTTCAACCTCATTAAAAAATGAAATGGGTTCCCATGAGGATAATTCATTTATTGTGTCAACCTCGTTAAAAAATGAAACAAGTGCTATGAGCATAATTCCTTTTCTTGTGTCAAACTCGTTAAAAAATGAAACAAGGTGATTTGAAGATTCTTATTTTACTGTGTCAACCTTGTTAAAAAATTAAACATGTTCCTATGAGGATGGTTCTTTTACTGTGTCAACCTCGTTAAAAAATGAAGCTGGTCCCTTTGATCATAGTTCCTTTTCTTGTGTCAATATCATTAAAAAATGAAACAAGCTTTCATTTTAACATAGTTCATTTTCTTGTGTCAAGATCGTTAAAAAATGAAACAAGATTTCCTTTGAGCATATTTCCTTTCCTTGTGTCAATCTCATTAAAAAAATGAAACAAGTTTTCCTTGAAGCAAAGTTCTTTTTCTTGTGTCAAGCTCCTTAAAAAATGAAACAAGGTCCATGAGCATAGTTCTTTTCTTGTGTCAAGCTCGTTAAAAAAATGAAACAAGCTTTCCTCGGAGAAAAGTTCCTTTCTTGTGTCAATGTCCTTAAAAAATGAAATAAGGTCTATGAGTATAGTTCTTTTCTTGTGTCAAGCTCATTTAAAAATGAAACATATCCCCATCTAACTGATTTAAGCCTTTGACTATATCTCGTAAATGTTGATTCGAGCCTTAATTTGACCTCGTGAAAGAACCTTAATTCCATCCACCTGCTAGTAATTAGTAGTCTTCTTAGGTGAATGAAATGAAGCTTGGGGGCCTGTGCCTAGAATTAATTCATTGTTCTTGGAGCATGAGAAGCTATCTGAATCATAGTTTTTCTTCTGTTTCAAACTTGTGTAAAATTGAAACCACTCTCAAGCATAGTTTTCCCATGTTTTGATCTTGTGTAAAAATGAAACCATTCTCAAGTATAGTTTTCTTCGGTTTCAAGCTTCTGTAAATATGAAACCACTCTTATTTTATCCTTCGTGATTTCCATTGTCATCATCCTATTTCTACCATATGAGCCTTGGTTTTCTCATTCCATTTTCACCATTTTCTTGGCCGATCATACTTTCAGTTGGTTCTTTTTCCCTTTCCTGACGAAACGCTGTGATGAGTGGCCTTATTAGCAAGCCTCTTGACCTCTACATGTTTTGAGTAGTTCCACCATGACCGGAGCCAGTTGCTAACATTTATACCACTTGTTCCTCTAGGAGGAGTTCTCTTTAAATCTCTTTTCAGACTCCCAAAACATGAAAATATTGTCGAGTACACTTGTTTCTTTCGATCTCGTTAAAGAAAATGAAAAAATGTCTTCTTGATATAATTTTACCCCTTTTACGGATTATGTGGACTATTTATGAAAAAGGTCTAATTTGACTAATAATTGTCAAAAGAATTATCTCCTACATTATTTTACCCTTTTTTGGGCTTTAGAGAATAAACTTATGAAAAAAGACATTTCGTAGTTTACTTATGTTTTTCTCCTAACTCCCTAAAAATTAAAAATGTTGAGCTTTAATTTCTATTAGCTCGTTAACATTTCACGTAGAAAGAGATACACGAGTTTTATTTATGTCTTTTCAAACTCTATAAATATGAAAATAACATTGAGTTACCCCTTTTCTATACTCTTAAAAATCAAACAATGTAGGACTCATCAATGATGACGAGATCAAACCACTCCTTCCTAGGGTTTGTTAAAAATACTCTAAGGGATGAGTTTACAGGACAAGCATATGTTATGCTCCTTAATCTTTCATAAATATAAAGAGGTACTTTCCAGTAATGGTGGGGGAAAATTGGGAAGAAATGTTTGTTTTTGTATTATGGAAGGCAATATGTTGCTCTTGAACATGATACTATGTCACCTTTGTGTCTGGGTTGTGAAATCCATTTGTCTCTCGCTTGATCGTACCTAATTAAAAGTCTTCATTTGGTTTTGGGTCTTATTTTTTAGTCAAATGTTTTCAAGCCAAAATGTTGTGTCATTGATATGTTCAAGAGAATTCTAACCTCAGTAAAAATTACCTTGCAATTCATAGCCTTTGATCACATCGGCCATCGCTAAGTCGGTCCTGGATCACTTCAAATATTTTCTTTAAAACTTGACATGAGTTTCATGTCGTAGGCCCTCCTACGACGGGTCTCTTCCTATCAACTTCATATCATTCTCTAGTAATTTTACATAGAAACCTTTTTTCAGTACCTTGGAGCCTACATTCCTTAATGGTAGGTTTGTCGCCTTCGACGACAATTTCTCATCATTGACCTTCGAAAGAATGATTCTATGAGTGTTCGAATTCAAGACATATTTTTGTACTTCATAGATTGTACTATGGTACCTTGGGATGCATTTTCATTATTGTTGGTTACTCTCGCACTTTTTAATGGTTCACATCATTGACCGGCAATCATTTTGTTTCTCCCATTTGCGACTACAAGACATTCACTCACATGGTCAGGTTCGTACTATGGATCGATAGAAGTGAAGACCGATACCCCGAATCTAGTTTCATCCATCTAGGATGGGGACTTTTAGGTATTTGTGATTTTAAAGATAAATCCATATTTCATGGTTACATCCATACTGTGTCTACTGTTGACATGGATATTTTTGTATTTTTGTATTGATTCCTTGATACATTTTTTCTCTGAATATGGGAATTCCTACCTCAGTGATGATTATATATTATATTGTAACCCTTTATTGTTTGTGTCAGGTCTCCAACCATGGTCTCTAATCTGAACTTTGGCATGATAAAGCACTTCATCCCTCAAAAATATTTGTTGAATTTACACTTTAGGGGGAAATCTATTACATAATATTTTCTCACCATTAGGAAAATTGCCGCTAATCCAGATCTCTTTCTATCCAATGAAATTATCCCAAGCATTACCCTACAATTTTATAATCCAAACAATCCCAAAGAGAATGAAAATTCTGGAGTACATGGTCCAAAAACCCACTTTTCAGCATCTACACAGCTCTCTAGCCAGATTTTGCGCATACACAAATATTACCATTATAGACAACGAAAATATATTCTATGTCTTCCACTATGAACTGCGCACATCACTTACTGTAAGTAAAAATAAAAAATTATTTCTAGAATCTTTGTTAGAGTAATATTTCCCAATTGAAAGCTTCGAGCTTGTGCTTACTTGGGCCTTATCCCTTTTTTCATGGAGTAACCTCCCTCTCTTTATGGAACGCTAATCCCTCCTTTTTAGGATCTCATCCCTTAAGAAGAGGATCTCAAACCTCCTCCCCTTGGCCTATAAGTACAATATAGACCAAAGGTATTGGAGGGACTTTTGAATGAAAAAATATGATGTTGGAATAGGGTTATAAAGCTTCTCACCTAAGGAGAGTATTGGATACCATTGGGAGGAGGCATACATCATCAAGGTTAAGATTGAATTGCTCCTTCATATTTGAGATTAATACAAAATTGTTTATTTACTATTGTATTGTTCAATGGAGTTGTTGTATTGTTTATTTACTTCTATATTTCCATTGATAATGATATTAGGTACTATTTTCCTTGATCACTAGTATGGGCTTTATTGATTCATTTATCTATCATATGGCTTTGATCTTTTGCTGTTATTATGTTTGCAAGTTTGGATTTTGATCATTGAGGAGCCGCATCAAATCATAGAAAGGATATTCATCAATAATTTCGTATGAAACGTATCGATTTCATATTCTATCACTCTTGCTTACGATTCAATAGGAATTAACCCAAGGAAATATTTACTAGTTTGTTTGTTTTTTACTAGATTCAACCATTGAATCTAGGGAGATTTCTTTTATATGCGTAAGAAATTTTTCTTCCATAGCAAAGGATAGAACATTTTTCTAGGGTTTATTCCCCCAACACCTTTGAAATTCCAAGGAAACTGAGTATTCTCTTGAAAATATGACCCCCTTAAATGTTGACATCCCCATGAACTTATGAACCCATCAGAAATGTTAGATCCCCTAGATGTGCTAGGAAATGACATAGACCTAGTATTAGCAGCCCAACCAAAATGGAACCCAACATTCGATGTGAAAAAAATATCAGTATATATATCAACACCAAGGGATTTACCCAAAGACCAATATTTATGTCCAATTTTCAAACCTCCCACAATGGATGTGGGTATATTACTCATAATGGGACTAAAGACTCCATTAAATGTAAAGGGGCCATGGATAATGATGTTGAGGCAAATGTGTTAGATGTACCAAATGGTGGAAAGAGTGATCCTTAATTAGTTTCCCAATAGAATAATATAGTTTTATTTGGCATGGTGGAGGTAGGACATGTGGTAGTGGTTGAGGCTATGGATTTTTCCTCAAAAGTTTCTCCAGTGACACTAGATTTGGACACACTAGTTTCTACCATTTAGGGTACACCAACCATAATATACTCTTGGTAAATATATTTTTACTGAAAAATTGGATCAAATATACACCCCCACTTAGGAAAATGGGTGACGAAATATGGATTACATGGGAATATGACCAAGGTGGTGGATTTTTCTTAACCACTTCTTGAATTATGGGTTTAAACCCTGAATAACCAATAATAGTGTCCCCTGAAGTAGGTAATTCTAAGTCAGTATTAGGGTTAATATTATTTCTATGAGTAAGTGTAAACTCCTCCTTGGGTCGAAGGCCCTCGGGATGAAAAAAATTACATGGAATAAACTCAACCGTGGTGACAATAAAATAAAGAAACACCTAACACCAACTATACTTCACCAAAAAGCATAGACCTAAAAAATATAAGAGACAAGGAAACCAAGTGGATCAAAGGGATCTTCTCGCAGTTGGATCTTGGTTGATAAGGACCCAAGTCAATCATGAAGATATGGATGGGATAGTTACCATGACCTCCTTCCTACTACTCAATGCTAATAAAACTACCCTTATTTATGCATGGGAACCCTCTAGGGGATCTAACTAAGTACTAACCAATGTTTATCCCATGTACAAAAAATATTCCCCACTTTCCATAACCTATGTAAGGCCCTAAATTTTATCGACACTATGGTTACTACCTACAACTAGCGAACCTAAGGGAATAATTGTGGGTTAGATCCACACAAAATGTATCTTATCAAGCGAAAAACCTCTTCAAAACTCACATGTATTTTCCTAGACCACACCATTGAGACGAAATGAAATGGGGCTATCACTCCACCAATATTGATATTACCTAGTTATTGACTCTTGTGTTAGGTGGGCTTCATAGGAAACATCTGACTAAAAATGGATTTTTCACTCCCTAAATTAATATTATAGTGATTATTTTATGACCATGAAAAGTATCCTCTACACCATGTTCCAACAATGTTATGCAACCATCTCACAAAATAGAAGAAAATATAGATCATTACTTAGAAATCAGCCTCTTCGAGGGGCGGCCTCCCTTACATTACATAAATGAACAATTTTTGGATGATACAAATGACAAAACCTACCTTTTCCATTCCTTAATAGATTTAATTTTGTTAGGGTTTACCTTAACACACTCATGAGATACAATATGACCCAAATATTCCACCTCTTATACTCCAAAGAAAAATTTGGAGGTTTTTTCATATAATTGTTTCTCCTCCAATAGTTTGAGCACCTTGTCAACACATTGAACATGATCCTTCCAAGACTTGTTGTAGATTAGTATATCATAAAAAAATACTAACACAAATTTTCTAAGGGTTTCAAAATGGAATTAATCCAACCTTGAAATGTTGAAGGTGCATTAGTAAGGCCAAAAGGCATGACCACAAATTCATAATGACCCTCATGATTTTTGAATGTTGTTTTCGAAATGTCTTCAGTCTTCATTCTAATTTTATGATATCCAGAACGGAGATCCATCTTGATGAAGTAAATTTCTCCATGTAACTCATCCAATTATTCATCAATGACAGGGATGGTAAATTTATCTTTAATATTGAGCTTGTTGAGCTCCCTATAATCCAGACACATACGCCATTATCCTTCCTTCTTGTGCACCAATACTACTAGAGCAGAAAAAGAACCTTGACTAGGTTGAATTATACCGGCCTCTAGCATTTCTGCAAACATACGTTCAATCTCACTCTTTTGAGCATAAGAATGTATGTAAGGCATGATTTTTGGAGGAACACTTCCTGGAATAAAATTAATATCATGATCATGGTCACGAATAGGTGGCATTCTTTTGGTAGTCTCAAACACCTTGTAATAATTTTCCAAGACTTTTTGGAGATCTGGAGAAATATATGTTTTTGATGTTTGAACATCTAGTGAGCATAATTGTGCAATTCTGCCTCGTTCTTTATTTAGAATATTTGTCATGAAATTAGAGTTGATTATCTTTCTCGACTTCCTTGTGATGCCCCATAATTCAACTTCCTTTCCTTCCGAAAAAAAATTCAAGAAAAGTTCTTGAAAATTAAAAGTTACTATCTCCAAACATTGTAACCATTGTACTCCTAGTACAACATCAGCACTACCCATTGGAATGGAGAGCGTTGGATTAGTCAATACATGTTCCCCCATGGCTATCTTGATATTATGGCACTTTCTAGAGCAATTTATAGTTCCTCCATTTGCAGCCATAACTTGACACTCTGGTGTTGGGTATAGGAAGCAATTCAATTCCTTGGCTACCTTACAATGAATAAAATTATGGGTACTACCTGAATCAATCAACACTATTACATTTTTCTTCTTTATATGTCCTTCAATATTGAGAGTTTGAGGAGTGGTAGTTCCTGCCAATGCATTATGGGATATGGTCGAATTCATTTCTTCTTCCTCCACAGTTGGTTCCTGCTCTATATCCTCTTATTTTGAAGTTTCTTTTTCCTTTCCTTCCTCCTCTTCATAATCTATGTAAAATAATATATTCTCATCACAATTATTACCTTTAGTGTATTTGATATCACAACTATAGCAATTCCCTTTTTCTCTTTTTTCTTCCAATTTTTGTGGTGTCAACCTTGTAGTTTTTGGAAGTATAGGAGTAGCAACAATTTCATATTTATAGTTGTGAGTGGTAGGCCTCCTTGTCACCATAATTTTTCTTTCGATTTTTCCTTCCAATCTGAATGCCTTCTCCAATAAATCAAGTTCCCGAAGGTGAACCTCATGTTGGATGTTATCCTTTAAAGTCACTATGAAGACATAAACCTTGTTCTCCTCTGGAATACCATTTACTATTATATTCAATTTTTGGAAGTCCTCAATGTTCTTCACCATTGAACCCTTTTGTTTGAGATTTATCAATTGGCTAAAGAAGGTGTTTCTCTTTGTATCATCATAATGTTCTATCATTTCCTCCGTAAAAATTGACCAAATGACAATTTTTTTACGAGAGAAGAGCCATCGATACCATAAAAATGTATTGGGTTCTAAATATAAAGTTTCAATGCGTGCCTTTTGTGTTTTTTGAACATTATGGAGAACAAAGTATTGCACCATCTATAGTATCCATGTTATGGGATTATTGCCATAAAAATTACTCATATTGATCTTTGTAATATTTTGGGTCTTCAATCCAACATTAGAGTCTATGAAATCATGATTAACATTTATTTTATTACTATCATGAGTTTCCTCTACTACCTTTTCTCCATTATGAAGCTTTTCTTGTAGCAACTTTGCCAAAACATCCTTGAAACCTTCCATCTCTTTCTTCAAATACTCCATGATTCCTTATAAACCATCGATATTATCTTCCATTCCATTCATGCTATCCTTCAAAATATCCATCTTAGCTTTTAGTTCATTTTTGGTTGTTCTATGTGAGAGCGAAATTTGTTGCACTTGGTCCTATAATTTTGAGATATCATGCTGTAATTATTCCTCTTCATGTGTCATGGTAGACCTTTCTAAGGGTTTAATGGGTGTGGAATTATTTTTTTGACGCATTTTAGAACTCAATATTGGTATCTATGCTTCAATATTCCCTTGGAATTACTTCATACTGATTTTGAACCAAAAGTTATGCAAATGTTTTTAAACAATACACACATTTTTTTTCTTTTAGGAGCTCAACATTGAAACGGTTGTAACTATGTAATTTCAGATCTCTAATATCTGAAATTCGGTCCTATGGTAGCCCTATGAGTCTTCTTTTCAATGCCATAGGTCTGACCTAATTTGGATTCTTCAAGTTAAATTTATGCCTAATCTCCCACAATTTCCTAATTAGGGGTTGGTTCAGTAGATCAAAATTGTATGGTATACCACATGTCACTATTTTGACCTTCGACTCTGACATCAATACACACAAAACTAAATTTTGTGCACTTCTTACAGAATTCCAATCTATTGTCTGAAACAAAAGTTATGACGATTTTTCCTCGACCACTTGTTTGAGATGAAATTATAGAGCATGCAAAAACCATAACTTCCTCAGATCATATCTCTTAAAATATAGAGAACCAAGATCTGAAATTTTACACGAAGTTCCTCACGATTTCAACTTCTTGAAGTAAAAATTTCAGCTTCTTAACCTTCTTATAAAAAACTTTATAGTGAAAATTCCAGGATGACCTATTTGTAGCAGTGAAACCCTAAAATCCAAAGCTCTGATACCAAATGTTATGCAACCAGATCAAAAAATAGAAGAAAAGATAGATCATGACTTAGAAATCAAATCAAGACTTAGAAATAAACCTCTTCGAGGGGGAAGCCTCCTTTACATTACATAAATGAAAAATTATTAGATGATACAAATGACAAAACCTACCTTCTATATATAAGAGTCTAAGGGGTCACAATATAACAATATGGGGACCACATGGACACAACAATAACAATAATGAGGCTACACTTGTGGGGCACAATAATAACAATATAGGGACAACATGGGCACACCAATAACAATAATGGGGCTACACTAACAATAATAAGGGGCTATACTAGTATTATGGGGACCTAACAAAAGCCCTAAAATCCTAAGATAGCATTTGTGTGCTACTAACAACATAAAATTATATATAATGAATTATATTAATGTTCCTATTAATGGTTGTTATGAAGTAAGGTGTTATTGTGTGATACATATTAGATCATTATATTTTTTTCTATCCATCTCGATTCTCTCAAATTGGAAAAAGTTAAGGAATCGACTCTTAGGACCATTTTTACTAGTGGGTCCAAGTTTGGAAAAGTAGGGTATGAAACATTTGAGGAGAATTTTAAGGAATCAAACAATGTTTTTTGGGGCTAATACTTTACCACTATAGTGTTACACCTTATTTTCCTATTCTACACACAAATACCTCTCCAAAGACAAAATAATCATATCAATGGGATTATGTATGAAAACATTATGCCACCTAGAATTTGACCTTCCTGTTTTCATCACCATAATTTGAGAGGATGCCAGATCATCCACCATTATTTATGAAAATTTGGATATTGACATGAATATGATGAATAGCCCATATTGTAACTCTGGTTAATAGTTGAGGTTGTCAAACCTAACCGCTAGTAGGTTATAGGGATAAGTTATAACCAAGTCACTAGGAGGAAAAGGGGTTCCATGTTTTCGAGTGAATTTGTTCCATAGTTGAGTAAAAATATCCAATGTGGATATAATATAGAGCACATAGAGAGGATTTACGCATTGTAGTAACCCATATACTATAGGACATACTTCTTCTCTCACATACATTCTTTTAATCAGAAAAAGAGAGAAAATCAACGTCACCTTCTAGCTCGGTTTTTATCTCGAAAGGGTTTCCCAAGTCATATCGTGTGTCAAATGTGTTTGTGATATTTCATTTTTTTTGTTCTATATTTTCTGCATAATTTCAATTCACATTCATATGCTATTAAAAATAATCCACATATCTATAAATATAAAGAGATATAAAATTGTAATAGTGTATATTTTGGAATTTTTAAGGATAATTTTTTTAGATTTGTTGTGACAAACTATATGGTGGAATATCCATGACAATTTACAGATCATGGTGTGAAAATTGGATGATCTGATTGACTTGATTCCAAATAAAGGAATGCAATATATGAAAATGAAATTTATCACTTTCAATTAAAACTAGATGAAGGTGAGATATTTCCTATACAAAGTTGAATGAAAATTCTTACCACACTCTCCTTTAACATTGTTAACATTCAAAAGCATATCTAATTTGAAACACACAAATAATCAAATAAAATAAAAAATAAACAAAAAGAAATATGCACCCAAAACCTAAACCATACTTACAAGCAAACATGCATTTCAAACATGAAGTTGATGACTCAACACACTCTCTAGAGTAGGTAGAAACATAAGGTTTATAGGACAACAAGAACATAGTGGTGCCTAACTCCAATGAATATATAGGAATCAAACACAAGACCAAATTAAATTTACTATAAATGGATCAAAATCCACTTGTTTGAAGTGAATATTAGAATGATTAATTGAGTATAAGCTCTTGTGGACGTGACCCAATTGTGGCCTAATCCTTAGGCTCAGGAACTTGTAACAAAGAAAAAAAATCATAAAAAACCACAAAATACCCCATCTGGAATGCTTCAACTCTCTATCAAAGTATTGGTAGAGATTTGAACAGTCTATGATGACTTGGGAAGAGTGTTGAATAGCATCCAATTTTGTATAAAGTTTGGGCAGGAGAATTGAAATTGTTTTAGACCCAACTTCTCAATTTTCACGTAGAAATTTTGGTGACATGATCCTCCCAAATTTCCTGATATGACTCAAAAGAAATAAAAGTGAACAAATGAAAATAAACAAGACGCTAAAGAACCAAAATAAGCCTACTAGGATGATCCCTAATATGGTCACCAATTCTATTTATCCAAAATTTCCTTTATTGCCAGACTACTAGTTCCAATTGGCTTGCAAAAGACCTATGAAAAATAGTTCCTATGACCTATTTAAGCCTCTTTACATTCATGCATAATGAACTGAAAATTAATAGGTTAATGATTGGATAACACACCTTATCTCAGAGGACGAATGGTTGATTGTTTCTAATGGTTGGATTCTTCAAGATCCAACACTTTTATCCTTGCACTTATGACCTAGAAATATACGTATGTCTACGAAACTCAACTATCTACAACCATGTTAGTTTTAGCATAGTCATAACAAAAAATGTTTATATTTAAACCATATTAAATTAACATATATGTCAAGGGGTGGGGGGGAGGGGGGGTAGTGTTTCTTATTATGTCAAAGCACTTAGTTCCTTCAGGCCCTTGTCCTCAGACTCTCCTCTCACAAAAAAACATAATTAGGCTCACTATTAACCTTGTTTTATTTCAAGGAGGAGCTTGGTTCTCATTTCAGTATCATGTGCCTATGTGAATTTCTCTCTTTTTCTCCAGGGATATATTTGATTTTATAAATGTGCTTATAAATTTATTAGATGAATCTACACATCTTTTTAACTAAGTTTTATTCAATCCTTTCATCCTTATCATGAGTTTTTTATTACCTTTTACCCTGCCAATCCTTATTTTTGTGCTTTAACAACCATGACCACTTCAATGCTCTGTAATTGAGGTTTCAGAGAATTCCACTTTCCCTACTAGGTCATCTAGACCATTAGAAACTCCATTTCCAATGTTGATGGGGTGTTGAAGGGAAAAAAATTAATATTTTTACAATTTCCATGAAGCTTTCATGCATCATAACCTTCTTCCTATGTTGTTTCTCTTGTAGATTCAAGGGAGTTTCATTTTGAGTTATAATGGCGGACTAGTGACGAGGCCATGTTGGAGGAGTGCAGATAGATTTTTGTAATTTTTAAATAAATATGAGTGCCCATTTCTCTATAAATCCTTCAAGACTTAATTTTGGTGCAACTAGAATACCTAGAGCCACAATTTTTAAACTTCGTATAGAGATTGTGTTGGAGTTGTAGAAAGGAAATGGCACAACTTAAGGGGCGATGGAGTATAGAAGCGGGTACACTTCCTTGCATTATGTAGGCTTAGGGGAATGAGAAATTTCTTGTTTGTATTATTGTAGAAGTTATTAAACTATGAAATTATTGCATACAAGGATATAAAACTCTCTCTCTCTCTCTCTCTCTCTCTCTCATTGACAATGGAAAATATAGGGCGAGGGAAATGTAACACTCAATTTTGATTTCCAAATTAGAAATGTATATTAGTAAATATGATGAATGGACAAGGTCCCTTTGATGTAATATGTAAAAAATATGAATTGAAGTAATAGAAAATAAAATGCATCATTAGTTTTAATATAGATAAGGACATATTCATGTGCAGCTACGATTAAGAAGAGAGTGGGGATAAAGGGGATTGATGGAAAATCCCATATGCCTAGAATATCATGTCATTTTCTTGAAATAACTGTCATTACCATATAATCAACATTTTACTTACTAAAACCAATAATTGAATCTATGTGTGTGGTTGGTATAAGGTTCATCTCATCTAAATGGAATTATGTGCTATGTACACCCACAATGGGAATTATATCATTGAATGTGTGTAAGAGGTGGGTGACAAATTCATATCACCATGTTATGATAGCATTGGCTAGTTAAAATCATTGTGGTGGGGAATATGAGAATTGAACATGCATGGAGGAAGAGGAAAAGGAAAAATTGAGTAGAGAGGTGTGTAGATTTTACTATATAGCACTAGTAAAAAATGGTTAATTAGTTACTTAAAAAAAAACTAAAATTTTCATATAAACAACAATTTTTCAGTTGGTGACCAATAGTAGCTAATTTACAGTATCTTATAACGCCACCAACTTTTAGTCATTTTTAGCTCAATCATTAATTGGTTGTCTCAATTTTATCATCTATTAGTATATTTAGTCATTTATTGCCACAACTCATAACCAAATATACAGATAAATATATTACTATATGATCACCCAAGAAAAACACATTAATGACCAAACAAATATGACTAAAATGTTGGTCTTGTTATAAGATATTTTAAATTAGCTACTAATAGTCATATATATACAAATTTTAGTCATCATTTGAAACCAATTAATGACCAAATAAATATGACTAAATTTTGGTCATGTTATAAGATATTGTAAATTATCAACTAATAGTCATATATATGAAAAATTTAATCTTCATTTGCAATCACAAATTTATCATTTGCAATATTCATTTGTCTTTTTTTGGTAGTTCCATATTTATTATATAAATGACTAATTTAGTAGTTTATATTAATTTCATTTAATTTCATTAATAATCATTATAAATGACTAATTTAGTTGTATATTAATTTTATTTATGTTCTTCATTAATCAATATAAACTAATAATTTAGTAGTTTTAGATTTATTTTATGTGTTCATTATTAATCAACTTAAATTAATTAGTATGATTTTGCGATTAAATTTTAAAAAAATCATACATTGTGCATGTTCATCTAATATGAAAACACAAAGTTGCATATGTTAATTACAATACTAAAAAATATCAAGTGCAACTATAAATAATCTCAACCACATAAATTATATTATATGAAATGTTAAAGTATTACAATATGTGTTTCCAACTTAATATTGGTTGGACTACAATTTACACATGAAATGATGTTTCATCACTTCAAAGCATTATCAGTGTGTTCTCAATGCATTGCACGTGAATTCACCAACTCTGAATATTTGGTCATCAGTCTCTATGTGTGTGTCTTATGTGGGATATTGGCTCTAAGGGTATCATTATACCGATTTAATTATCTCTCTCTCTTTTTGCATTTTTCACTGCAGTGTTATTACTCTCCTCTTTCTTCAATTCTTGCTTCTTACCATCAACACTGAGTTCATTTTCTGAAAACAAAAGAAGATACAATGTAGAGTGTAAGACATGAAATAAAATGAACACTAGAATATAAACTAAAGTAGACTATAAAGAATTTATACAAAATATTCCTCAACATCAACAATGTCAAAGCCATTTTTCCCCATACAAGCAAAACCTAGAACATGTTTTCCTCAGTTGAGTGATGGTGGCCACTATGTGGCTAGATGACCTATATAAAAAAATAAAAATAAAATGTCAGCATGGAAAATAACATCTTAGTAACTTTGTATTCAACCTTCACAAAAAGCTTAGGCACAATCATATCAGCGAAGTTACATTCTAAAAACTTCAAGTTGTATATAACCTGTGAAAACAAATAATCTAAGGTGTGATGTTTAATCCTTGTTGTTTTATTTAGGGAAAATTTTAGGGGTGAATTTTAGCCCAAGGGCGAAATTTAAGGGGTTTTAGAATTTGGAGGGACGATTTTTTTATATAAAACCCTTTTGTATAGTTTTGTATAGTTAGCCCCAAAATTATTTTAAAAATAATTAATTATTATGTTTTAGCCCAAAAAATTAAGAGCACATATAACATGAAATTCTTGATTCGTCTCCTGATTTACTGGTTTGGACAGTTTTGGGTTGTATTCGCCCCTGATTTACTTAGTTGGAGGGTTTTGGAAGGGCATTCGCCCCCAATTTATGTTGATGCTGTGATACTGACCTGGTTACCAAGATTGACCACAACATAAGGGTCGATCTTCTTGTGATCTCGAGGGGTTAGATATTCAAGTTATGATATGGACGTGGTTTATTTTGAGGAAAGTATAAGGACCAAAAAATGCTAGCAGATGGTCACTAAATAATTAAACATTTTGTATCCTGCTTACAAAGCTATGATGGAGCATCTCCACTCAGAATCTCTGAATAGGTTCAAGAAGGAACTTGAAGAGGTTGTTAAAAATGGATAATGGTTTACATTTACTCTTAGGCAGTATATAGAAAGTTGCATGGCATAATTTGATTAGGGTTGTTCAGATGCAAAAATTGAACAAGCATCTTAGAACCCATCCAAATCTCGGGAGAAACTTAAGTAAGAGACTGATGCTTATGCAACATCTCTATGTGCTACTCAATTGTCTGAGATTAGAAGTAAATTTGAGGCACAACTTACTGAAGCACTCGCTGAAGCACTGACATCTTTTCTTGAGTTTTCGTCTCCAAACACTTGGCCAAGCATACGAAAAATTGTGAAAAATGAGACAGAGATAGTAGTATTAAATTTTAAATCTACAATTGTTGGATTCGATATTTATGATGATACTTCCAATGAGATGGTTGAAAGTATTAAATATTATGGAAGAAGTGTTATGGAGAAGAAGGTCGGGGAAGAAGCTGGGAAAATGCTTATTCGCATGAAGGATAGGTTTTCAATTGTCTTTAGTCATGATAATGAATCGATGCCAAGAGTTTGGAATCTGTTCCCTTGACTACGCAGATTTTGAGAAGACCTGCTAGCTCAGTCCTCATGACTGATTTCACATTCATAGAAATGAAGTAAAGACATAACTAATCTCGTTGTTGTGCAGCCTTCTACTCCTCTAAATACACGACAGGATGTATCTGAGACAGACAAGAAACGTCTTAGCAGGGGGGACATGAGACATATAAATGCAATGATGATGAGGGAAGTGGAGGAAATTTGGTTGCATATGCCCCATATTTACGCTGATGATGAGGGAAGTGGAGGGTTTTCGGTTGCATTAGCCCCAGATTTACACTGATGATGAGGGTAATGGAGGCTTTTGGGTTGCATATGCCCCAGATTTAATGGCTTGGAAAGTTGGAGGGTGATTGGAATGGAATTCACTAGATGAATACTTTACAGATGGAAAATGAAAATTTTCAAGAGAATTCTTATTACAGGCAGACATATCAATATTTGACAAAGGAAAGGATGACTGAGGATAATGCTCAGGTAACTTTTAGTCTCTCTCAGTTTTTTTTTATGATGAAATTCTTCCTAGATTAGAATCATATGATATGCATTACTGGAAGTGGTTTTTGATTCCAGAAGTGGTGTGTAGCAGCTCTCTTAAGCTTCTCATTAACAATGATTAAGATCCAGAACCTTCTTCCTTTACCATGACCCGTTCAACTTTGTCGTTATCACTCCAAAATCCATCCCTGTCAAATGCAAATAACTGTTGCTAGATTCACCTACAAAGCCATATTTTTCAACAGCGACTCAGAATTGTCTACCTAATAACATGACCCTAGAAAAATTATGGTTTTTTGTGCTATCTGAAATGACCAATAACTATGTTGCTACTATTCACAGCGGTTAAACGTTTTGGTCACTGAATTTGCGAGGTTAGTTTATCTTAAACCTTTTGGAGACTTTAAAGCTTTGGATTCACCAAACACATTGGAATATACATTAACCATTACCAAAATTTAATAATCATACATTATAACTTAAGAAATGGTCATTAACTACTTACAATTTTTTTCTAATCATACAAGTCTGATATGAAGTCCCATTCCTTTCCATTTTCCATCATCCTCAACCACTATTTTTTTTTATATGGAAAATAAATTTATATTTTAGATGAGTAATATATATGTTTTTAGTCTTCAAGAGACTATGTAGATTCAACAACAAGCCTAGAAGCCATTCCAACAAAACTTATTATATTACTTGCAAGAATTAAACTTAAATCGGAAAAATAACAATCATCCCTCCCAACCATCCAAAATAAACCCAATTGACATATTTTACTTATTTCCTTCTGTGAAAAGCTAATATATCTTATCATCATGTCATATAAATGTTCCCAAGACATGATAGAATTTTATTGCAATTGAAATGTGAATTTCATCACCCTCATTCTATGGTTCACTATCTGAAAATTGACATATTTTACTTATTTCCTTCTGTGAAAAGCCAAACTGTCTTATCATCATGTCACATAAATGTTCCCAAGACACCACAGAATTTGATTGCAAGTGAAATGTGAATTTAATCACACTCTTTCTATGGTTCACTATCTAATTTAAGGTGATTTTAAATAGTAAAGTGAAAATAGCATAGCTCTTGAATCATGTTGAGATTTAAGAGAAATAAAATATGATTGGCATTTTTAATGTAGGTGGGAGCATTACACTAAAACACATTACCGGAAGTAATGAACATCTTCCCCACTTGGGATGTAAATTGCCCCAATTTTCCTTAGTGCATATATCAGTGGTGTTTCTATGCTGAGTTCAGAGTGCCTAATGAAATAAGATGAGACCCTACTGATCTAATAGCGACAAGTAGAACTCAATCTGGATTTTTTTCTCTTTGAAAACAAACTATAAAAATGTGTTTTGGGATGTTAGTTTAGTAGGTTTGATAGTGTTTTGTTTTTTGTGGCATGGTGTGCTGGCTTCTATTAGAGATGTTGAAATGTTTAATTATTCATGGTGTGTTGTGTTTTACTATACATGTTGAAATGGTTAATTAGTCATGGTGTGATGTGTTTTGGGATGTTAGTTTAGTAGGTTTCATAGTGTTTTGTTTTTTGTGGCATGGTGTGTTGTCTTCTATTAGAGATGTTGAAATGGTCAATTAGTCATGGTGTGTTGTGTTGAAATAGACTATTAGTCACCAAATAGAGAATAAAATTAGTGTGTGAAGTGAAGTGAAGAGAAACTAAACTTCTTTTATTTTGACATTTTGAGATGACAAAACTTAAAGATAAAACACAACTGCAGGATTATTAAAGACTCAAAGTGATAATTTATAAGGTCATCATCATTTATAAAGTCCTCTATATATAGCCATTAAAAATTTCTCTCTTAATTGGTCAATTGTAACCAAATTAAAAATAGAGAAAAAAAACAATAACCAATCATTCATCTCGCTCAAAAAATCTCTACCCACTAAGTTCTAAGATTTTCTCACACCTATAAAAGATCTAGTTTCCATAACCCTTATCAAAAAGGCTCTCTTGGAAATTATAGTCAAACCCACTACTTCACTTATTTTTCTTACGATAACATGATCATATATCTGCACTTGGGACCCAAATCATCCAAACCATTGCATTCACCAAGAAAAATCCATGTAACTCTAAAATATCATGCAAAGACAAAATTATATATTGTCCACCATATTGGTAGATGTGAGGATTGTTCTCTAGGGATAATTGATGATAAATGGGGAATTCTTTGCTCTTGCATTGGAGAGATGTAAGGTTAAAATATCTATCCATGTACTTGTCATTTATGAGATATTTATTAATCAATAAAACAAAATAATAGGATTGTCCTATTGTACATGGTAACTTCTTTGACCCACATGTGATACTTCACCTTCTCATTCACTAACCAAGAAAACATGCATTTGATGCATTGTAGAATCTCTTTAGCATGTCATTTTTTAAAATTCCAATTACTAGTTTGGTGGAACCACCTCTTCTTTGAGTACAACACATGCTTCCATCATGGTTCATGCTTTCTTGAAGGTGTAGAAGTCCAACAACTCTACCACCTATAATAAACTAATCCACTATTTATTTTACTTTTTGAAGAGTTTTTGAACATAGTTTCATGCACAATATCAACTAAGAAGCTCTGTTCACATTGTCGCTCTAATCATGCCCTATCTATGCTTTATTCACGATCACTCAAAAAATGAACAGCTTGCATTTCCATAATTATTGTCAAGCTTATACGTGTCAAGGAAATAAGAAATGGTTCATGAAAATAATGATTGGTATTGAGATTAAACCTGGAAAATAAATTAGTTCAACAATTTACATATTTCTATAAAATGTATTATACACAATTCAACTTTTCGTGAATCCCATGGGTGCAAAAACTGTGATTTTTCCTTCAAAATCATGCCAAATCCTAACCATCCACCACCAAAAAATGTGTCGTCGATGAATCTTTAACAACTGAGGATTACAGGCGAGTTTGCAATCAGCTAGCAGGGGTTCGCACATAGAAATAAACAAATCACACAAAGAGAAAGAAATGACTAATTCCCACTTTAAGAGATCATATCAAGATCCAAGTTTCAAAATTCAGCGGATTCTAGTTAAATAATGTAAATACATGAAAAATACCTTTTTCATGAATTATCCCAATAAAAAATACTGTGACTTATGGTTCATAAGGTGCCACTTAAAAAATGATAAATGTGACATGCTTGCATATCTAGAAGACAAAAAAAACATAAAAATTAGCAGTAGACTTGAAGAATGTCTATTCATAGCAAGTTTCAACTAATCTTGGCAGAGGGGAACCTTATCACATGAGGATTATCCTAAAATTTATTGCAAAGAATGTCCAATCCAACTCTCGAGACAAATATGTAAAGGTCATGCAAGTTCTATGCTTTAGTACTAAATGATTGAGGCTCAGGTTTGTGATCTTGAATATACCTTCTTGCTGGCCAAAATGAGCTTCTTTTGACAGACCTTAATTCACCGATCAAATAACCTTGATTTGAGTCAAAAAATACCTTTGTGACTCCAATTTAGCCTTCAATCAGTCCATAAATCAAAGAAAAATTTTACCTAATGTGTGCCTTTGAAAAGCCCTTCAAATCTCAGTAGAAAGGAGGCAGAGATAAGCCTCAAGACCAATCTGAAATAACCTGTAGGAAGATGTGAAAAAAAGCCTCAGGAGGGCCTTAACTAGAAACATACATGATTATTATTAGGCCTCAAGGGGGGGGGGAATTTCCAGAGGAAGATACGGGTTCGTGTAATATCCCAAAATGGGATCTGTTAGCAATACATGGCTGGAAAACACATTTCCCAGAAATGTATGCAACAGTATTTGAAACTAGCACTTGGATCCCTTAGATATGATTATCTAAGTCCTAAATCCAAGAGGATATCAAAAACAAATCCTTCTAGGTGGGTTAAACAGATCTCCCACACCTAGTTTTCTTGAAAAATGCCCTAAAGGGACTGCAACAACAATAAACAATTCTGCTCAGAAAATAACGTAGATCCACTAAAGAAAAGTAGTAGGCTGATATGGAGTTTCAAATATCAGATGTATAACATCAAATTATATGTACATTACAGCCCATACATTGTACAAGAGAAAGAATAAGACTATACAGGAAAAATCCTCAGAAATGAGGTGCTACAACCACAAGAAAACTCTGCATAAACCTGACAGCCTTATTTTAATGGGCTGAAGTAGAATTTTATGAATTACTCAGATCTATGGCAGATCTGTACATAAAAAGGTAGATCTAATTCATATCTATGTACAAGAAATGCTCATCTATACATTCCCCTTGGGGTTTTGTGCAGAACATGAAGCACAGAGAGTAGATCTGAGATCTAGAGTTGCAGATCTACAGAAATATTCAGAAATTTCTGAATCATATAATAGAAAAAAAGATCAAATCTGAAACAAACATGGATTGGATGGCCAATCCATGGATCACCATAGTGAGAGGAAGAATCCTAACACCAGAGATCTCTCCTCCAAAATGCAAACAAAACACCCTGAAACTGCAACCTTGAAAATAACACATTTCAGGGATAGAAACTATGATGTAGGCTCTAAGAATGATTTGGCCTAATTCCAAAGTCTGGATCTGAAGCTCAATCAGCTAATGCACTCTTCTAGGAGGTTAAAATACACACTCACTAATAAGAGGCACTAGTATAATCTAGATCTGAGCAGATCTAGTATTTCCACTTGCTGCAACTCACAAGGACAACCCAACCCTCAACAGGATCAGCGTCGTAGGTGTAAGGTGAAGCTTGGCCCAAGCCTGATAGTGGACAAGACAAATAAGGCTCCTCCAAGAGCTACTCAAGGACAGAGGTGGGATCCCTAAACAGGAAAACCCCCAATGAGGAATGTCTCAGTAGACAATGCCTTCAAAAAATAATATCTTCAACAACCCCTTCATGTTGCTCTCCTCTTCCTTTTATAATATTGGAGTCCTATCAAACCCTAAACCACTTCATTAGTTTAGTCCCTTTCACATGTAGAGCCTCCATCTAGAACTGCGTTGTGCCTCAAGGAGGGTCAATGCATCTAGACTACGTTGTAGACATGGTCATGGTTGACTTGGTTAAGTGATCAACCTCTTTCACACTGAAGTGTGTTTTATAAAATGGCCCATATTTAGCCATGTTCACATTGGGCATTGATTTATTTGTTATTTTCAGGAGTTTTACATTTCCTCCTTTACATTTTATTCATCAACATGAAATGCAAAACAAAACAAGGAAAAATAGAATATTCCCATTATCTTGGGCTAATTGGGAATATTACAGCCCTCCCCTCCAAGATGTTGCTTGTCCTCAAGCAAATGATAAGGTGAGTGTTGAAAAATCTCCCCTTCCTCTCTTTTGGCCCCCTCATCCAATAGTCTCCACCATTGTTTCAGATTTTCTGCAATAGTTTTTTCTTCCAATGGTCCCTCCCTAATGTGCAAGTTGGCCTTTGGTGAATAAACCCAATTGCTCTCATCATGAAGAAATGGAAGGCCTATGTGGAAACCTCCTTACTGATCCATGCCCCCCTCAAGATAGAGGTGGTGAAAATCATGGGCAATTTCTTCATCCATGAAAGACTCCCATCTCCATGCTATCATCCAAATGAAGTGGATCACCTCCCAGCATGGAAATCCATAGAAAAAATCCTCCCAAATACATATGAGAGGCATGTTTGAAATAACCATATGGCTCACCCTACAAAGAAACAAGTGGCCTACCATAGTGGCCATATAATATCTCATGCTCCCATTGAAGCATGTACTGCAAAGAGTGTGGGAAACTCCTCTTCCCAAGGACACATCCAACCAATGTCCCACTCCTCCAACCATGTTCCCAAGAGTAAGAGAATTTCCAACATATGGAATCATTATTAGAATAATGCTAGCTGCCATGTATGATAAAGGAGAAGGAAGATGTTTTCTCATGTGAAACCAGTGTAGTTTTACCCTTAACTGCCATAGAATAGGAGATGACAAGTGCCTCCCCAACACTTGTTTGTTGCCCCATCCTTCTTTAATGCTTGGGGAAGGTGCATCATAGTTGGTGTAAAGGAATCACACCATGAAGAATATAATAACTTTCCAATACCCCCCAAGGAATGACCTGCACAACATGGTTCATGGCCTTGAGTGGCCCATGAAACCCATCATAAATAGTGCCCCCTCTTGGAGAAATGTCTAGCAAATGAGTGTTAGAAAAATATCAGAATATAGGAGATACATCATAATATTCGGATAGACAAGTTCCTCTATATACTTGTTTTACATCAGTGAGGTAACTCATGGATGAGTTCCCTCTCACGCTCAATGAGTAAGAAGGTGTGAATGATGGCTCTTCCCAAGAGCTATGTTCCTCCTTATCTAACAAATAATCCATGCACTTCTTCATATGAGAGTGCACCTCTTCCTTGAAACCCTCCCACATGAATCCATCTAATATAGTATGATATGCTCTAATGAAATCAGTGAGTTTGGAAAGCAGGATCTCATAGGTTGCATTTAACAATTTCTCCTTGAGCTTGGAGTCTCTAACCAAATAGACATGATCATGGAAATAAATGACTCCCTCAACTAACTTATACCTCCCATCCATTACCTTCCCATCAAGAACCTCACATGTGAAAATGTCCTTGGAGTATTCCATCATGAGTTCGGAATCCCAATAAGGATCTAGGCTTCCCAAAAATGACAATGCTGTAGAGGTCTGAAATACAACCCCTGTCATATCATGGCTCTCCTCTTTGACATACTTGATGTAAAAATCACATGTTAGAGCATTATAATATTCCTTTTTCTGCCTATTTTGCAGCTGATCTTGCTAAAGACAATATTGAAGAAGATGGAAATTAACTTCCCCTCTTAAAGTCCTTGTCTTCCAATACTTCCTTAATTTGGCCCATGCATGCAAGAGTGTTAACATCCTCCTATCATGCTCAGACATATATTTTGTGAATGAAGATACCATGGGCTGCCCCAGATATATGGAGTTGCCATGTGCCCTCATGTCCATGCCATCATAGACTCCTGATTCCCCCTTTCTCAATGCAGATAACTGAGTGGGAGATAGCAATGCCCCTTTTAGGAAATTTCTTACCTCTCTTTTGAATTCATGAGAGATTATTTGCACTGTGCTAGCCTCTCCCAAGGCTCCTTCCTTAGCCAAGTATGCAAATGTTGCCCATAGTTGAGAGAAAACTTTAGTTTTCTTCCAATTAGGAGGTACTTAAGGTGCTCTTGTTATGACTGCATTATCATCTCTTGCCTTCCCTTCCTCCTCTACAATAGTTGAAGTTGCCTCATCATCAATAAGAGACCTTAGATCTCGGTCTTCTATTGAAGGAGGAATATTCATGCCTTCCTCTTAAGAAGAAATCCCTTCATCAAATGGAGATCTTGCCCTTGGAAAGATATCAAACAAGCTTACACCCTCTTCCGTGGTTTTTAGAAATGAAGTTGGATTTATAGACCCTTCCAACTCATGCAAAAGATTTGTTTGATATGGTTTGATAGTTTCAATAGAAGATGTTACACATGAAGCTTCATAAAAAATTTCTATTAATATTTCAATAAACTTTGCATAAGTAGGTGCATTTTCATTTCTTAAGGAAAAAGATTCAAACAACCACCAATCATATGCTTTACCTTCAAAATGTAGTGCTGCTACTTTGATGGCTTCCATTTCTGAAACTTGATGTTGTTGCACAAAGTTGCGTAGCTCCTCCACCCAAACCCTAACTGGACATTTAGGTGATCCATCAAAATTATATAGAAATAATCTACTCACACCATGTTGCTTCCCCTTTGTGCTTCTATCCTCCTTGATCTCGCAGAACCCTTGGAAGTTCAAGTTATCTTTGAACTCCTTAGATTGGGCTTCATATTCCCGCAAATACTCTCCAAGAGTATCCTTCTTGGGTACACCTCCTTTCTTCCTCTTCATGAAGAAATCAGTGATAGAATGTTCAAGATTTGGTGATATGGCTGAGTGCACATATCCATGAGATGAGATTTAGAACTTTCCTCATGTATAGATTTTGTAGATCTTGTTGAGGGATCTTCATGCTCTCCCCTCCTCATTTCTCTGATGTCTTTTTTGGTACCTTGCAGAGCTTGAGATAGAATTTCTTTGAACCTTTTTTTTCCCAAAAACAAGGGTTTTCTTTGGGTGCTCTTGAAGATCTCCTCATCCCCATGAAAAGACTCCATACTTCTTGAAGCTCACAGGCTGAGCCAAGGAAATTTTCTTTGATACCACTATAATATCCCAAAATGGGATCTGTCAGCAATAGATGGCTGGAAAACTCATTTCCCATAAATGTATGCAACAGAATTTGAAACCAGCACTTGGATCCCTTAGATATAAGTATTTAAGTCCTAAATCCAAGAGGATATAAAAAAAAACTCCTTGTAGGTGGGTTAAACAGATCCCCCACACCTAGTTTGCTTGAAAAATGCCCCAAAGGGACTGCAACAACAATAAACAATTATGCTTAGAAAATAACGTGGATCCACTGAAGCAAATTAGTAGGCTGATATGGAGGTTCAAAGATCAGATGTATAACAGAAAATCAGATGTAAATTACAGCCCATACATTGTACAAGAGAAAGAATAAGACTATACAGGAAAAATCCTCAGAAATGAGGTGCTACAACCACAAGAAAACACTGCATAAACCTGAAAACGTTATTTTAATGGGATAAAGTAGTAGTTTATGAATTACTTAGATCTAGAGTAGATCTGTACATAAAAAGGTAGATCTAATTCAGATCTGTGTACAAGAAATTATCATCTATACATTCCCCTTGGGGTTTTGTGCAAAACATGAAGCATAGAGAGTAGATCTGAGATCTAGAGTTGCAAATATGCAGAAATATTCAGAAATTTCTGAATCATATAACAGAACAGAAGATCAGATCTGAAAAAAACATGGATTGGACGACCAATCCATGGATCACCACAGTGAGAGGAAGAATCCTAACACCAGAGATCTCTCCTCCAAAATGCAGAAAAAACACCCTCCAACTGCAAACTTGCAAATAATGTGGTTCATGGATAGAAACTATATTGTAGGCATTGAGAATGATTTGTCCTAATGCCAAATTCTATATCTAAACCTCAATAATCTAATGCACTCTTCCAGGAGGTTAAAAGACACACTCACTAAGAAGATGCACTAGTATAATCTAGATCTGAGAATATCTAGTATTTCCACTTGCCGCAACTCACAAGGACAACCCAACCCTCAATAGGATCAGCATCGTAGGTGTAAGGTGAAGCTTGGCCCAAGCCTGATAGTGGACGAGACAAATAAGCCTCCTCCAAGAGCTACTCAAGGATGGAGGTGGGATCCCTAAACAGGAAAACCCCCAATGAGGAATGTCTCAGTAGACAATGCCTTCAGAAAATAATATCTTCAACAACCCCTTCATGCTGCTCTCCTCTTCCTTTTATAATATTGGAGTCCTATCAAACCCTAAACCACTTCATTAGTTTAGCCCCTTTCACATGTAGAGCCTCCATCTAGAACTGTGTTGTGCCTCAAGGAGGTTTAATGCATCTAGACTATGTTTTAGACATGGTCATGGTTGACTTGGTCAAGTGATCAACCTCTTTCACACTCAATTTTGTTTTATAAAATGGCCCAGATTTATCCATGTTCACATTGGGCATTGATTTATTTTGTTATTTTCAGGAATTTTACATGTCCTCCTTTACATTTTATTCATCAACATGAAATGAAAAACAAAACAAAGAAAAATAGAATATTCCCATTAGCTTGGGATAATTGGGAATATTACAGTTCGATTGTAAAAACAAGCCCTTCAAGTTCCCATGAAATAGCCTCAAACAGGTGCAAAATGTTGAAGAATTTAACTAGTTTCAGTCTTCGTAATTGCATTTAAGTCATCATGTAATTATATTTGTCAAAATAAATAAAAATGAATTTTTATTGTAAAAGAAATTAACTTATTAAGGAAATTAACATATCACTGCATAGGTTCTGCTCTTTAGGGTATATATTTGACTCTAGGCTTGCAATGTACATAGCATAACAATTAAACAACAATGTAATTTTGCTTCATACTTCAGCAAATTGCAATAGGTCATGTTATAGATAATGATCAGTTTCAGATAGGTCAAGTGATTTTTCCTTGAAGATTCCCCTTGTGAGCATTTTGTCACACCCCTCAAATACCACTTTTATGTGGTATTGGTGAACACCTTCTCTCTAGATTAGAATGGTGATGGAAACAATTCAACTTGGCTTCAATATTTTCTCTGATCAGACCTTGAAATTACTCTCAATACAGGCCTTAACTAAGATTTCTTATGCAGCTTCCATAGTTGTATTGAGGCTCAAGTTTGTGATCTTGAATATACCTTCTTGTAAAAAATGTCAAAGCACATAGAGAATGAAACATGCATGGATTGAAGCAGTTGAGAATTAGTGGTGTTTGTGGGATAACAAAAAAGCACCTAGAGAAGTTGAATTACCTTTTGGATGGTGGTTTACAGCAGAAGTCTCATTTAGTAAAACCATGGTTTTATCCTAATGGTCACTATTACACTGTTATTCACTTTCATATGATGATGATAGTACAATTGATATTGAATCTTGCTCTGGATGTGGGAATGCAAGGCTTGTTTATGACTGCACCAATGAAAGCTGCCAAAAGCAAAAAGACCAGACAATTAGTGTCGAGATTGTACATTTTGTATTTCACATTTTGACGAGTGTGGAAGGTGTATTGATGGTAGTGAATATGAAGAAACATTTTGTCTAGATATACTCTATGCTAACTGCGCGTGGGCTTCTCAACTACCAAGAATCAGAAGAGCTTGCCTGTGGTAAATACACTATCAGAATTTTAGCTTTACTTTAGGCTTCAATGATTTTGGGCTATTACTTGCTTGTAATTTGGGTACAAAATTGATTTTTTAGACCTTATCTCAGGGAGATATCAAGGAAAAAGAAAAAAAATCGTTATCTTTGTGTGTTTTGAGGTGTACATATTACTTTTCCTTATTTTGAGAATCAAAGGTATATCAAGGACAACAAATATCAGAAAAAGATATTCCAATTTTTGTGCGAAGAAGCCATCAACAGTTTTTCCTTTAGGAGATTTTGGATAATGTTGGATAATGTTAGGGCTAAAGTGCATGTTGCAAACTAAATCAAGGTCTTGTGAATAGTACCCCTAGATAAGTATATTATTTGGTGATCTCGATCTCCTCTCCTTTGAGAAATAAATGGTGATCAAGGAGGATTTTCTTCAACACGTTGAAGATGATGACTTTGGTTTTTACCTAGGTTGACTGTCAACTGATGAAGATCACAGAAATGGACCAGGGCATCAATCTGTCTTTGAAATTTGTCTGGGGATGAGACTAGAAGGGAAACGTCATCTACAAACATCAAAATATAGTATACTACAACTGTCCCCTACACTATTTGGATGTGCAGAGCAAAAAAATAATGTATATTCATGATGCCTTTCTGAACACCAAACACATATCTATCTTATGACCAGCAGGAAACTGCACAACAAGTATTCTCTTTGCAGAGACATCGATCAATGGGAAGGAGGGTGTCTTATGTGATTGTAAAAAGGGTCTAGACAAAGACACTATTGCAAGGGTCTCATGGGTGGAGGTGAAGGCTCTCCTCGAGATCTCATGAATCTGCATACTGAGGTGGCACTGCTCTCTGTCTGTAACTTATTGCTTATGCATGTGAGAACTACAAAGGAGGGAGGTGATCATCATGTTGTGTGGGTTGATGGTAGTTATTCTAAGGCTCCTCCATTTGGAAATTAAATAGTTGATTACTATTGTCTAGTTGATATCAGGCAAGCTTAAATAAGTTCAATTCTAAGCTTCTTATCTTACGGTTCAAATTGAAAGGTTTACAACAGAATTCCTTGTGGTATCATTATAGGATGAACTACTTTTGGAAGAAGCTTGGATGTACAAGGAAACACACAGTCCAACATATCAAAACTACATTCAAGTAAATGGCCCATCCTTAGGAGCTAGCCAATAGGATAATGTATTTGGGTGGGACAACAAACATGCAGGAGCTCTAGTACTTTTATCAAAGGTATATATAGTTTGAGTGGGTCTAATAGTCAGTATTAGCAAGGCTTGCCTAGCATTTAGTAGCAAGGGATTCTTATGCTGATTGCAGATTCCTGGAATATCTTGAAATTTGATGGCTACAAGAGGGTCAATTGTTTGACCTTTCTAGCGATAGTAATATTCCTAGATATTCCTGGAATCTGTAACCCTCATAAGTTCAGAAATTAGTACAATAGCATGTGTTTAGTTTTAAGAGGTAACATGTTTAAATCCAAAAGAATTTAATACCCTTTCCTAAATTCACATATGTATTCCTTAATAGATTTTAATATTCAAATAGCTCTTTATTATTGTAGTTAGCTACAGGTAGAATTTTTTGGGCAGTTTGATTGTCTACTTGGTGTTCTTTGTAAATGATTGATTGTATTCATGTCATTTGTGTGGAGGAGTTCTTGATACTAAATGTGCACTCTCTTTAGGAATATAAAGGGCAAGCTAAAAATTTTATTTGATATCTTTTTCCTGGAACAGCCTATTCACATCCTTTATATACTCCAGGTGATCTCTTAGATTTTACTGGCATTGAAATATAGTACACTTGCTCTCTCTTCTTCTAGATTTAACACTATATGTTGTTGTGTAAGCAGGAGGTCTTCTTTACACACTGCATGATACTAATTTGCAATATGTTACATCTTCTTCGTTCTTGCTCTTGACATATGCAAAATACTTGAGCTCCTCTAAACAAGTAGTAACTTGTGGTTGGATAGTGACAGTCACTCCTCACAAGCTAAAAGCACTTGCAAAATGCCAGATATAGATTCATAATAGCCCAATGCTTAATTTTCCTATTATTTCATAAAGTTACTAATGTATGCAGGATCTAAATCAATTTTTTGTTAATGAAGTTTGATTACATACTGGGAGATAATCTTATGAGGATGTCATACATGGTTGGATATGGTTCCCTCTATCCAAAAATTATTCATCACAGAGCCTCTTCTTTGCCCTTCAAGGTCAATTATCCTCAACCCATTCCCTACAAAGCAGGCTTCCAATCTCTGTACAGCAGTGCACCCAATCCCAACATCTTGGTGGGAGGCCCACACAAAATGGATAGGTTTACTGATGTGAGAAAAAATTATGATCAATCTGAACCTTCCACCTAAATTAATGCACCCTTAGTGGGTTCCCTTTCTTATTTGGCCTAGAGAATGATGTTATACTTCTGAAATTTCTTTGTGCCAAATATTTCAGGGTGAATGATGCATTCATCATGTTGTCGAATAGTTTGGCATGGAGGAAGGCATTTGGAGCTGACAGTATAGTTGAAGAGGATCTGAAATTTGATGATAATATGAATTCATTGGCCTTCATGCATTGTTATGATAAATTGGGCCACCTTTTGTGCTACAATTCTTATGGTATTTTTTGAGACAAGGAGCTCTACCAAAAGATCTTTAGAGATGATGAGAAGCTGAAGAAGTTTCTGAGATGGAGGGTCCAAATTCTAGAGAAGGGCATGAAGCTTCTTGATTTCAAGCCTGGTGGTGTCAATTCCATGATTCAGATCACGGATATTAAGAATATTCCGAAGAGAGAATTGAGAGCTACATCAAACCAAATTTTTTCTCTTTTTCAAGATAACTACCTAGACATGGTAGCAAGAAAGGTCTGTAACTACTCAAAACACAAATGTTTTTACCTTTTTTGAGCTTGCCTAGAACAATCTATCTAAATGACTATAAATAATCATAAGGTTGATGTTAGATGTCCTCGTAGATCTGGTGTTTTCAGAATTTGGGCACACCAAAAATTGGAATTTCTTATGCACCTCTAGATATTTATTACTTGACATATGGTTGCTAGTTTCAAGTGGTGTCAAATTACATATATCTTCAGCCCAGATTGAAAAAGTCTAAAATTTACAATATATATTTTACAGAGAGGTTCCTTTTATATAGGGATCTAATAGAGCTCTTTAGGCAGATCTATTTTTATATATTTTGTATTAAACAATACAATAGTTTCCCACAAAATATTTGGGTATGGACATTCAGTTATTAGTTACTCGTACTATGAAAATTCAATAGTATTCCTACAAAATCTTATGTATAATGAGTACATGGACATTTTCTTTCCTTTGCCTTTCTCCCTTTTTAAAGGCTTCAAAAAACATGTCAAGATGGGCTACACTACAAGGAATGGTCTTCCTTTGGCTCAGGTGCATGAAGGATATCTACTTCATCAAAACCACTCGAGGCTTCCACTGGGCCTCTGTCTTTCTGAAGTTCCTACCATTTGTGTGTCATAGCAAACCAAAACTATAATGTAAACCTGGCCAATGGTTTAACACTATGTCAATCTTACCATTGAAATGACTATAAGCTACTATTTCTGGTGCCTATGTCCTCCAATTTTTATTTTATTTTTTCTTATTGATTAAGGGAGCCAATGCAATGCTGACAAGTATGAGGAGTTAACACGTATTTGTGTGGTGTTTCAGTAAGTGAAAAACACTTCTCTCAAGTTTTCCTTGTATCAGCACATTTCCAGGTTTGTTTCTTGAATCATAGTTTTTTTAATCTCAGTGGACCTTTGTGACCTTTTAAGTTCAGCCTCATTGTATTTTTCACCCAAAATTACATGGTTTAGAGATGGAGGAGCATATATAGTCATTTCTTTGTATGGTCAGAATCTTCCTTGAAGGCTTTTGTTTTTCATGGTCAATGTAATTCTCACTATTTTTGTTTCAACAGGAAATCTCATGGGAAACCCAAGGATTCTTCATCACATTTGAAGATGGTATCCATATTCCCAACTAAGCGCATTGGCATAGATTAATGCACCTTACCCAGCGAGGTTTAACAAGGAACCTACTAGTATGGAACTAAACAAATTCTCAGCAATATGGTGACAACTAGTTGAGATACAACCCATTGTGTTAAGGTAGCCTCCACTGTCACATAATATAGTGAGGGAATTAGGCTTTTCACAAGAAAATTATGGAGGAAACCCTTTCTTTCTATCTTATCCCAAAAATTTGAAGAAAATGAAATCACTCTATGAATGAAGTATAGTAATGGACTATTTTATCTTTCTAGGACTTGAATTCCAATCTCATCAATTGTAGACTAAAGATCCTCAAACATACTACCTTTTGGTTGTGGCTTCCGACTATCGTTGCCTCTGCCAGAATTCAAAATGATCTGATTTCAAATAAAATGTTGAAGAATTTCTCAAATCTTACTAGTTGTCAAGTATTCCATATGTATTAAGTCTTTTTTCTATATTCATTTTGCAAGTGTGGGATTTTTTTGGGCTCTATAAGGGAAAGGATATTATATTAGGTTTATCAAATAGAAAAATCACCTCTTAATTAGTATTCTCTCTATTTTTCAAGTGTTCATCAATGTCCCATGGTATTTCAGTGCATTGTACTCCATGTTGAGCCCTTTCTTGACACAACGTACCAAGAGAAAATTTGTAATTGCACGTGAAGGAAAAGTCATAGAGACCTTCTACAAGTATGTGAAATTCATTCTCTAATGTAGTGAAAATATGCTCAACCTCAATTGAAGACTCTGATTATATATGATAGAATGAAGGATATATTCAATGAAAATTTCCTAGAAGCTTATTTAATACTTGATTTTACTACAGATTTATATTTCCAGAGAATGTGCCTATACAGTATGGGGGACTTAGCAGGACCAAAGATGTAGATTTTGGACCTCACAAGCCTACAATAGAGTTATCCATTAGAGCTAGGGAGAAAATCAATCTTGAGATCAAGGGAGTGGAGGTAATGTACGTAAAAATTTCTCAAGTTTGTAGATTTTGTGTCAGTTCCTGCATTCAAATTAAGTGATTTCGCCTCAGTTTTGTTTCCAATATACTTCCAAATTTGATGAGTTTTATTTTTGGATATAAATTTTATGGGTGTTGGATTTGAGATCGAGTTCATCTTCAAGATCTATGCAGTTGGGATTTTTCTTTGTTTTTGAATTCTCACATTCAAGTTGACTATGTTGTTCAGGTGGGAGCAACAATTCTGTGGGACCTAATAGTTGGTGGGTGGGATGTTTCCTATCAATCAAAGTTTGTACTGAGTGCACAAGGAAGCTATTAAACTCTAATTGACAAGAACATAAAGTTTTCTTCATCTGATGATAAAATTTGCAATTCCTTCAAGGCATCAGAGGCAAGGAATGTAGTTTTGATAATAGACAACTCCTCTTCAAACAAGAAGAAGGTTTCAGCCTATAGATAAATGGTAAAAAGAACATAGTCTAGGATTTTGAGCCTCGCAGTAGATTAGATGTACTTACAAATATTTCTTACAGTCAGCGATCAGAAATGTTAGTAGTTAAGAATGTACCATCATGTTGGAGAAGCAAGTTTGTCTTTTTGGAAGATGGAAATTTTATCTACATATGTAGTACTATATGAAAGTTAATATCGGTAATAACAAAGGTTAGTTGTGTTTCCAGAGCAGATCATCACTGTGAATTCCACAACTTTTCATGTTTGTGATTGATAGGTATATGATATACATGGTAAAGCAAGTATAAATAAAATTTATAAATATTGACCACCCCAAGGCTAGTTAAATTTTTTATTTATTGTTTACCCCATACACAAATCTATATGAATAATATTTTTAGTTCGAAAATTGAATATTTTATTACATTCATCATCAATAAAAAATTTCTTCAAGGAATGGTCAACATTCAAAGGGTTACCTATATGTAAACGAAATCAGTCTGTTGCCTTTGGCTACATCTTTTCTAAAAGCTCAAACTTATCTTAAAATAGAACCGATTGTTTACTTTGTCTTTTCGGATACTATATAGTAAGTATATCATGAATTCAGGACCAATCCAACCCAGAGAACCCAAATGAAGGGGGAGAAAAACTATATTTGAGGGTGAAGCACTTTGTATTATACATATGAACATATTCTAATTTAAGATAATGCAACCAAGTGGATTTAAATGAATGGGATACGAAAGGTGATGGGTTTGGATAATAGATTTTAATTTTGGTCAATTATGTTTTGATGTATATATTTTTTTAATTAAATTTTTTATTTTATTATATTAAAGAGTTGTGTCCTATTTAGATAAATATAAAAATTTTAAGATTAGGGAGGAGTTGAAGTTGTTCACTATCATATACTTTCACTTTATTATATTTTAAACAAGGATTAATGCTCCTCTCACGAACTAGGTACATATTCTGTAGAGGTCTTTGAATATGCATTTTGTGGATTTTTTTTTTTTAAGGTTTCAGAGGTCGGCATGAAGAGAATAGAGAAATTTTCAAGATAACTCACAAAAGTTGATAAACAAACCACACATTCTTCTAAAAAAATTTGTATTGCCTCCAACTTTATCACCTACATCACCTTTATCTCGCATGGAAGATGTATCCCCACTCCCTGGCGTTACTTTGCACCTCTAGGTACAAACGCTAGTATTACATGATTTTCCATGCTTATGTGGAACATCATCAAGAGAAGGAACTATTAAAACAATGGATTTTCATGAAATATTTATAATTTTTTCAAACGTGAAAGTTGTGATGCGTTACTAAGTTTCTTCATTATTTTATATATCATTACATGTCAAACCGACTTTACTCCTTCACTGGCATTACATTCAACATTGTGCACAAGTATTATTTAAATGTATCAATCAAAAGTATGATTTTATCTATATTTGATCATGCAAGTTGAATACATCATACAATACATAGGAGTGCTATGGCTATGAAGTTCAATATGAAATAATCTATTGATTTCTACTATTACTATTATATAAGGGGTGCTCTTCCAATGGCCATTTATTAGCTATGTGAAGAAGGCTTTGTGGAATATCTATTTACTATAAGATTATGTATAGTTTAGTTGCGAACAACTAAGTAGAATTTGGTAGGAAGTTTGGATTATTTGTAATTCATAATGATCTCGTCTTCTCTTCATTGAAGACTTTTCAATGTGCGATTTTTGACCTAATCCATTGCATTATCAATGTGTCAAGGCTCAAAACACAACCTATATATCAACTACTTCTTATGATCATTCCTAGGAACAAGAATCCTAATTTTTGTAGGTTTAAAATTTATCACAAGTTTTCTCTATTGTGGTCGAATTTGTGGAGGTTATATCAAAAAAAAATTAAGGTACCATGGATCTAAATTTCTTATGGACTTTCAACACTATAACAAACTTTGGTGCAAATTGTTGATCAATTCTCACTTGGTTAGGGTTATAGATGTTAATGAAAATTTTGTGTGCATGCATGAGAGTTGGGTGCAAATGCACAATGTTGTGTAGCATTAGTGTGATAAATATGGGATAGTGCATGTTGAGATTCAAAAAGATGATGATCCTAGTGAAAATTAAGCACCTTCACTAGGTGGTGCCCACGGGATATTTTTAGGTGTATGTCTATTTTTAGAATGGTGAGAATATTCTAAAATTAGCAGGAGACTAATTCAAGATGGTTGAAAAAATTATATCTTTCGATGAGCTTCTATTTTTAGGTCATGGGCGAAGTCTATTTATAGAATGCATATCTAAAAATAGAATGCATGTCGATTATTATTAGCCCTTAATGATAATCAGACAATAAATAATAACTTATTCCCTTGAAGCACTTGATTTCAATCAACTGATGTGGAAAACTAGTTAGCTGAAGGAATTACACATCCCAAGGTTGGTTGGTGGGACATGCACAATGGAATTTGTTGTAACTGATTGTGGCAGAGTTGTAATAGAGTTGGAAGAGTAGTTATGTGAGTTGTTATTTAGTTTAACTCAATTAAGTGAGTTAAACTCAGTTGTGCTAGTTGTAACTAAAGATACACTAGTAAGATATTAGTGTATTAATTATTTAATTATTTCACATGCATTGTTTCACATGCAACTGAAGAAATACAACTGTTAACTACTTGCATGTCAGATCCAATGGAGACCCAGTGGAAAGATAGGTGAAAGGGCTTGTTTGACTATCATTTGTGACTATAGTGATGCATTAAATGCATCTGCACACACATTGGAGTTGCCAATGAGGATTTTGAATTCAAGGCAAGGCAAGATCAAATTCATTCAGGGATATTCTTCAGCAGGGACTGCACAGTGGAGGTAGGGTGTCAGGAGGCAGTAAATTGGTGCATGTGTGAACCAATTTTTGTATGACAATGTGATACGATTGTATATTGTACGGAGAGCTCTATTAGCTGAGCTTTGTATGAGATTGTTTCATGATCCATGATATACATAATATATGATATTTGGAGTTTTAGCTTTAAGCTTTCCCGGTAAAACATATTATTATGTGCGATTGGTCTTTCTTCATGTGTTTGCAATTGGCGATTTAATTTCTGCAAAGAATTGAGTAGATGGATTTTGTATTTAATAGTGGATTTAATTGTTAGATCAGGGGATTCTGGAAATACATTATTGTATTAATAATTTCTACATGGTATCAGAGATATGTTAATCACTGAATATTTCAATATTGAAGCAGCGTTGAGTTTTTTTGGTGGAACAATTCGAATTTGCTGCAAGAATTTCTTGGTGAGATAGTTGAGTAAACATCGAAATGGATTTCAATGGTTTGTGGTTGGAGTATGCACTCGAGGGCAGATCAAACTACATTTCATGGAAGGATAGGATGGAGGTGGTGCTTGAAGATAATGGCTTGAAGGAGTTCATCGACACCAATGTTCCTAAGCCCACTTTGATGGATGATGCATTACTTGATGCCTGGCAAAAGAAAGTAGCAAAGACGAGAAGGATTCTGTTGGAAGGTGTGAAAGACCACATTATGTCTAGCCTTCATGGGAAAGACACTCCATTTGAAATGTGGAAGGCTTTGACAGATATTTTCCAAAGCAGCAGTGACCATAGGAAGTTGGCGCTGAAGGATAAACTCAGAAAAATCAAAATGGAGAAGGGCAACAGTATTCCAAAGTATTTCACAAAGTTTTTAAAATGTAGGGATGAGCTAGGGAGTGTGGGAATCATGGTTACTGATGATGATTTTGTGAGCTTGTCTCTCTTGGGTCTTCTTAAGAGTTGGAACAACTATCAAGACTCTATCAACGGATGGAAAAAATTGTCGTATTAGGAAGGAATGTGGTCGGATCTAGTGTAGGAGGAGTTCAGGCGGAACACCAGGGATGGATCTTCATCAAAGCATGATGATGAAGGGGATTGTGCTTTGGATACCAAATTGAGGAAAGGGAAGGGGAATAAATTCCACCCAAAATCCAAGGCTAAAGGCAAGAAGCTATATTTGTCCAAGGTGAAGTTTTTTCACTGTCACGAACATGGGCATCTCGCCACTAACTTCCCACAGAAAGTGAGGCCCTTGTCTCACAATTTGAACTTGATTTCTCTTTTATCACATGCTTGGTTTCAAGCGTAATGGGATTGGTGTGGTATCTTGATAGTGGTGCTTCCTTCCATATGATGGGAGATAAGGAGCTTTTTAGCGACTTGGAGGAGAAATATCTCCAAATGCATATAGAGATGGGCAACGATGTAAGATACAGTGTGACCGGCATTGGTACCAATACCTTTGAGAGGGATTCAAGTAAACCATTTCTGTTGAAAGATGTTATGCATGTTCCAGGTCTAAAGAATAACTTCTTCTCAGTTGCGATGTTGGAGGATAGAGGTTATGACATTGTTTTCAACGATGGAAAAGCTTTCCTGCGACATAAAACAACGCGTCAAACCAAGAGGATATGGATTTGAGTCAAGAATATCTACAAGCTATAGGTAGACGGTTTCGCTACAATGGTGGGAAAAGAAGAAGAAGTGGTGAGCCGAGATGAGGGCGAATTATGGCACAGGTGAATTGGCCATCTTCACCATGGTGCCCTGAAGATTTTGCAGCAAATTTCTACTGGACTTCCCAAGGGTACACTTGCACATATAGATTTGTACAAGGGATGTACTATGGGTAAGTTTGTTAAGACCACCTTTCATGAAAAGGAGAACCATGCTTCAATGATCCTGGAGAGATTTCACACAAATGTGTGTGGATCACTCTCGGTTGCTTCAAAAAAAAAATACAGAGATATTATGTTATTTTTATTGATGACTATTCTTGTAGATGTTGGATCTTCTTCATGCAGAAGAAGGATCAAACATTCTCAAAGTTCTGTGAGTTTAAAGAATTGGTGGAGAAAGAGTCAGGGAAGCAAGTGAAGGCTCTGCAGAGCAATAATGGTGGTGAATATATCTCGAATGAATTCAAATGCTTCTGTAGCAAAGAAGGAATTCGAAGAGAAATCATAGCACCTCATAACCCACAATAGAATAGGGTCTCAGAGAGGAAGAATAGAACGATCATGGGTGCTACATGAGCTATGCTACATGATCAATGCTTACCAATGCACTTGTGGGCAGAAGCATGCAACATTGCGGTTTATGTGAAAAATCATTGTCCTCATGGAGTACTTGGCATGAGTACACCTGAAGAAGATTTTACTGGTAAGAAACTATATGTTTCTCAATTTAAGATTATTGGCTCATTTGTTTATGTTAATGTGACCAAGAATGCTAGGAAGAAGCTGGAGCTGACTGTTGAAGCTGGGATATTTGTGGGGTACACAGAAACACCCCATAATTATCGTGTGTATTTTCCAAAGAGTTGAATGACTGTGGTGTGACGGGATATAAAATTCAATGAGGAGAAAGCCATGAAGTTGTCTCTTGAGAGAGAGCTATACTTGCATGTAGAGGAGGAACTAATTGTTCCCAAAGATGAGCCTCTAGATGTGGATCAACCACAAGAGGAAGTTCATGGAGTGGAGGATTCCACTCACTCAGAGCCAAACATCAAAACTGGAAAAAGGTGTACCATAGAAGCTGAGAGGTTGAAGCTTCATGTGGTACAGAATTTAGGAGCCCCTACTTCACCGCACAGACAGAGATATTCTCCTGACCGATTCACTGGATACATGCCTCTCATGAGAAAATGTATTATGACAGAGCCATCTTATTTTCAGGAATTAGTGCAGGAGCCCACATGGGTAGATGCAATGGCGGAGGAGTATGACTCCATTGTCAAAAAAAGTTCTTGGGAAATTTTTCCAAGGCCGGTTGATAAATCAATGGTAGGTTCAAGATGGATCTACAAGGTAAAGCAAGATGTTGATGGGAGTGTTGAGAAGTATAAGGCAATATTTTTGGCCTGGGGCTTCTCACAGATCAAGGGGATTGGTTATGAAGAAACCTTTGCACCTTTCACACGGTATTCTACCATAAGGACCATCCTTTCTCTCTCAGCGTAGATGGGTTGGCACATTCATCAAATGGATGTGAAGACTGCGTTCCTTAATGGGATCATTGAGGAATAAGTGTACATTAAGCAGCCTGAAGGATTTTAGATATTTAGCAATGAGTCGTATGTGTGCAGACTCAAAAGAGCTTTGTATGGGCTGAAGCAAGCACCACGTTCTTGGTACACTCGGATCGACAGCTATTTCACTAGACTTGGCTTCACCAAGAGTGAGGCAGATGCAAACCTATACCAGATTGTGGTGGAGGGTAATATTTTAATCATTTTTATTTATGTTTATGATTTAATATTGACTGGTGATGAGCAGCTAATACACTCATGCAAGGAAAACCTTGCAAAGGAGTTTGAGATGAAGGATATGGGCCTCCTTCACTATTTCCTTGGATTAGAAATATGGAAATGAGAAGGTGAACTGTTTGTGTCTCAAGGAAAGTATGCAAGGAAGATACTCTATAAGTTTCACATCGAGGGTTGCAAACCCATGGATACTCCTATTCCAAGAAACTGGAGGAAAGAGGATGCTACATCAGCAGAGGTAGTGGATTATATTGTCTATTGACAGTTGGTGGGTTCGCTCATGTATTTAGTTAATACAAGACTAGACACTAGCTTAGTCAAGCAATGGTTAAGCCTACCAAGATCTTTTGGAAGGCAAGCAAGCATGTCCTGAGATATCTTAGGGGCACATCCGAGTATGTCTTATGGTATAGACAAATGGATGAGGTGAAGTTGCATGGCTTCACGGATGCAGATTGGGCAAGCAGCCCAATAGAAAGAAAGAGCACATCAGGAGGGGTTTCAGTATCATATCTACAATTGTTTCTTGGTACAACAGGAAACAAATATCTGTGGCACTCAATTTAGTGGAAGCGAAATACATGGCAGCAAGTTAAGCTGCATGTGAGGTTATCTGGATGAGGAAGATCCTAGTCGATTTTTTTGGTTCTCATTTAGATCCTACAGTGATTCATTGTGATCATCAAAGTTATATTAAAATCTCAATTAATCTTGTGTTTCATGATAGATCTAAGCATATAGATATCCGGTATCATCATATCAAATATTGTGTGCAGTGAAAGATCATATTGCTTCAGTACATACCTACGGAATATCAGGATGCAGATATTCTGACGAAGGCGCTCACCAGGAGAAAATTAGAATTCCATAGAGGCAGGATCGGTGTGAAGGATAATCCCTTTCTTGTTGAGAGAGACTATTGAGATTCAACAAGATGGTGATCCTAGTGAAAATTAAGCACCTTCACTAGGTGGGGCCAGCAGGCTATTTTTAGGTGCATGTCTATTTTTAGAATGGTGAGCATATTATAAAATTAGCAGGAGACTAATTCTAGATGGTTGAGAAAATTTTATATTTATATGAGTTTCTATTTTTATATCATGGGTGAAGTCTATTTATAGATCTTATATCTAAAAATAGAATTCATGTCGATTATTATTAACCCTTAATGATAATCAGACAATAAATTATAACTTATTCTCTTGAAGCACTTGATTTCAGTTAACTGATGTGGAAAACCAGTTAGCTAAAGGAATTATGCATTCCAAGGTTGGTTGGTGTGACATGCACAATGGACTTTGTTGTAACTGATTGTGGCAGAGTTGTAACAGATTTGGAAGAGTAGTTGTGTGAGTTGTTATTCAGTTTAACTCAGTTAAGTGAGTTAAACTTAGTTGTGCTAGTTGTAACTAAATATACACTAGTGAGAGATCAGCGAATTAATTATTTAATTAATTCACAAGTAGTTTCTCACATGAAACTGAAGAAATAGAACTGTTAACTACTTGCATGTCAGATCTAGTGGAGACCCAATGGGGAGATAGGTGAAAGGGCCTGTTTGACTATCAGTTGTGATTATAGTGATGCATTCAATGCATCTACACACACATTGGAGTTTTCAATGAGGATTGTGCAGTCAATTCAAGGCAAGATAGAATTCATTCAGGGATCTTCGTCAGTAGGGAATGCGCAGTGGAGGCAGGCTATCAGGCAGCGGTAAATTGGTGCATGTGTGAACCAATTTTTGTATGACAGTGTGAGACGATTGTATATTGTAATGAGAGCTCTATGAGCTTAGATTTGTATGATATTGTTTCATGATCCATGATATACATAATATATGATAGTTGGGGTTTTTAGCTTTAAGCTTTCCTGGTAAAACATCTTGTTATGTGCGACTGATTTTCCTTCATGTGTTTGCAATTTGTGATTTAATTTCCGCAAAGAATTGAGTAGAAGGATTATGTATTTAATAGTGGATTTAATTGTTAGATCAGGGGAGTCCGGAAATACATTATTGTATTAATAATTTCTACAGTTGAAAGCGTATTTTTGAATATTATTCTAAGTTGACTCGTACTTAATCAACTCAATCAAGTTGATTGTTGATTGAATGGTTAATTGTTGGTTTAATGGACAGAAGATCTTGTAGGCCTAAATACCAAAGGGAAAAATGGAGCCCATCATGGTTTTCTCTTTTTAATTCTCCACCACTTCTACCTTCCATGCTTCCTTAAACTCCTCTCCAACCTCAATTTTAGTGCTAGTAGTAGCATGAGCAACAACACTATGCTTAGAAGAACTAGAAGAACATGTTTTCCAAACTGCACGAGAACTACTTCCCTCACGAGTCACCATGTTCCATACTTGGTCCAGTGGTTCGCTTCCTTCAACTCCTGGTTCAACTACCATATCTTCATTGGAACCAACACCCCTAACTCCACTAGACAATGATTCACCATTTTGTACTAGTGATTCACCATTTGTACAGGTGATTCACCATGATTTTACAAGATAATATAATCTTGTGAGAGATTCGCCAAAAAAATTATATATACATATTATATTATTAATAAAATCGCCTTCCATTTTTCATATGTATCGTGGGGATTCACCCATTTATTATACATATAAATTTAGGGGGGTTCTTAAAAATTTCCCCGGTTTTATTTGCAACAACATTTCATTTTCTAATGCATTACTTGGTCAAGTATATAAACAACATGTGCTCAAATAGAAACATGAAAGTAAACTTTTCTAACAATCATGAAATTTTTTAACACAAAATAGCTAAAAATATTCCCATCAATATTGTGTAATACTAATTTCATATTCAAGATTTGGTTATTATTTAAATGGACATGATACAAATTATTTTCAATTTCATAGTTAAAAGACAAAACAAAATAAAAATAAAAGTTCAAAATAAAATCAAACAATAAAGGAAAAGTAATTTGTAGGTTTTTGTGAAACACAAATATATACCTTTTAATTGCGCATATCTACCCTAGGCCTAGATAGTATCTATAAAAACTTGAGCTCCAGTGTAACCTTTTACTCATATGTTTTTCCTATACAACATCCCATGTTGTGATATTACAATAATAACTAGCTATCCACGTCAGATGGGCACCAATATTGCATCTATGATCGAAACTTCAAATAATGTAAAATAATGCATAGGGATAATCTTGTCTTGGGGCAAGTCATATATCTTCACATACTTGTAGATAACTACCATTAGTTGACTCTAAAAGCTAGGAAGCAAGGTTATTTTTCGAATGTAGGCACGTTGCAAAGAAATATCAATTGTAAGATGATATGTTATTTCCCCTCAAGAAATGAAAGTGATAATTTGACATTATTCATATCCAACTACAACCAAATAGTTATTGTTTGCAGGGTTGAAAATGAGATGAACTAGTTTAAAGAAAATTGAATTTCTAGAAATATTCTTAACATCAGTCTTCCCTGTTGTCATAGGCATTGTTGAATAAGTTGCTTCACATCAAATATTGTTACTGTATCACCTTCTCCTGTTGCAAGTATGCCTCTGCTATTTATAATAAGCAAAGATTAGCAATAGAGCCACTACAAAGATGTGATTTAAGTTCCCTTGTAGTAGAATATTCTATTTTAATATTCATGTCCAAAGATCCATTTTAATATTCCCTCCTTGAATGAAAAAGATCAAAATTGTAAGACAAAACCTTGTCATCACCCAAAACTATCCTCTTATTTTTTGATATCACTCAATGGCTAGTCATGTTAATACTAGGTAAAAGTTGTCTACATAACATCAAAACATGGCTTTCAATATCCATGTCCATAAAAATTGATAGCAACCCGTCATCTTCCTCTTTAGGGATAGATAAATTGAATTGTTTCTCATTCTCCATGCAACCATCAGCCTCAAGATCAGAGTCACTGTCAGATTGTTGGAGATGGTTCCTCTCATATGGAAGAGGAAATAATGGTTCAAGGTTTCTAGCCCCTCTCAATGATGTAGTGTTGGAATAAACATACTTGTGAGGCTTCAACCAGAGGTAGTTTGTCCCTCTTACTCCTACTCCACAATCACACAAGAAATGGCTTAAACAAGAGTAAACAACTTTGTGACCTTTGTGGCACATCCTTGCACAAATAGAACCAGACCCCTTAGAAATATTCAGATCACATGTGAAATGGAAGTACCACTCTTGTTCCATAAAGTTTCTCCCACTAGACGTGAATGTACGAACTTTTGATGCAAGTGGTAATTCACTGTTACTCTCATCATCTTCTTCTTTTTCCATACAAGTCAATTCTCCATCAAATGTTACATCATCCTCATCATCCTCTACTGATGTGGCATCACACTCAATTGTAGTAGAATGGAATCCCTAATTGACTAGATTGACCAAAGCCTCTGATTTCTTTATAGGAACATTATATTTCAACTTAGAACTAACCAAATCATTTCTAGAACTAGCGATTCTTCTATAAATAGTGTTTGACCAAGGCTTCTCCATTGATTTTTCATCAACATGCTTGCTAGAGCCATACACACCCAATGTAGAAACTAGAAAAACCAATATGAACTTCAAAAATTCATGGTGGATTTCATCACCAAAAAACTTCACCAACATATCAATTGATCTCTTCATCAGAGTCTTTATTGTAGACTCGCCACTTTCCAACTAAACCACTAAGTTGAAATATGCTTTCACAGTAGGAACATCGAATGACATGAATTCTTTCTCTAAGTCCACAATCAATGCATCAAGAATGTGATAACATAGTTCTCTTGATTTTGAATCACGAGAATTCCTTCTCTAAGCCCACAAGAAATGCATCAAGAATGTGATCACATACTTCTCTTGATTTTGAATCAGATGGAGGTAACACCAGAGAATTTTTGAAAGAAGCAGCAGAATATTCTACTGAATTAGAGACTCCTATTGGAAAATTACCCATAATTTATTGAAAAGTACATCCTAGCAATGTTTTTCCTAGCCATGTATACAAAGAAGATGAATCCATCAATAATAACTTTTCTTGCAAGGTGTGCTTTAGGTTAATATAACTTGGATCACAAGTTAAAATATTAACAAATAGTTGTAGCACCTTTGTATTTAATAGTTCATTATGTCATCCATACAACGCATCAATTAAAGGTTAAAAGTTACCATGGTCTCCAAGAAAATCCTAGAACTTATTGGATTAGTTCAACATCGATGAGTCCTAAGTGTTCCCCAAATAAAACTTAAGCAGAATAACTTTACTAGAATATGTTCTCAAGCATTCCAACGTATCAATTGCATTTGTAAGTAGATGCTATTCAATAGATAATTTAATCTCCTTAATTGAGTTCATTTATTTTACCAAACTTTCCATGTGCTTCAGCAAAAATATATGACTATAAATGCATCTCTCTTTCATACAAGGAAATAAATTATTGAACAAGACTCTACATTTCTCATGTATATCTTCAAATAGCTTGTCATACATTATCATCATTATGATTTCAAGAAAACTATTGAAAATTTCTTCATCCACCTCAATCCCCCCTAATACATCCCTTGCTCTGAAAAATAGCTCAATTGTATACAAAAATCTCATAACAGAGAGGGTAGAAGAGACCATGGTTGCACTCCCTGAATGAAAATGCAATGGGAAACCATGCAACGAGGAGCTCAAAAAAGGGTTTTTTTGGTTCCCTGTGTTTTCTTTTATAACAACTTCTCTTAACTTTGTCACAATTCCAGGTACAAACTTTATAAGATTAAAACTAGATCCTATCTTTCCCAAAAACTCATCTTGCTTTGACTTGTCCAAATCTGCTTGAAGCAGAAAAATTAGCGAAAATTGTGCATTTCCTTCACATCCTTCTCAATCAAGAACAAAAAGTATAACTTTTCTCATTGTCGCCACATGCATGCTCAAAAGGGATGTCAATTTTTTTGGCAAAAGGCTTGCTTTTCCATCCTCCAATACAAAAAAAACTAACTTCTCACAAAGTGTAAGTAATGAAGCATATTTAGACATCTTCTCTATCCAAAAAGCATCCTCTCTTGAAACTGAGCTCTTTCTCAGTAACACTTTCCATAGACCTTCCTGGAGTAATGATAAAACTAAAGACAACAATGAATTGTGCCTTAAGAATAACCAACAACTTTCGTTTACACCATGTTCCTTGTATAATGTTTGAAGCTAAAAAAATATATCTACAACAATATTTTCTAGCAGTGATAGATCCCCTTGTATGGCCAAAATGAACATTATGACATAAAATCCAACTAAAACTTATAAATTATTCAATTTGAAGCAACTTGTCTCTGCCTAATTCAACACTCCATGGCATAGCAATAGCTTCCTTAACATCAATATTGGATAGAGTGATCCATCAAAGTAAAAAAAAAATACCCTTCAAGTATAACATCATGCACTTGGGAAGCTTCCCTACTCTGCCACACATCCAAAATATGACAATAACCAAATAGATATCATACCAATTTAAACCCACATCCAGAAGAGCTTTGTGTTCTACAATACCCCAATTATGAACCCCACTAAAATCAATCATTTGTTGAAATATGTCATCCATTCCATGCTCTTTTGTGACTCCCTCATTCACATTTATAACGCTTTGTACCACATGATATACCCATGATTCCAAGCATCATGTTCCTTTGTGCATATCACAGGTGCCTCCTTGTATGATATGTATTAAATTATTTCTTATATTGAACATATACCAAGATGGGAAGGTGGCGGAGTGGAGAATCATATGCCAAAGAATCAACATCAATCTTGAAATGAGTAAAAACCAGCAAGTTGATTGCAGTTTTTTAGTTCCAATGGAGGAAAACTTACATTATTGAAGGCAGATAAGATATTCTCTGCCATTTTTATTTTTTCAACCACATTAAAAAAATTAAAAACTAAGAATAACTTCCAAATTAAATAGGGATGGAATACATGCACAAATCAACATCAATATTGAAATGAGGAAAAAACAACAAGCTAATTGCAGGCTGTTGAGTTCCAATGGAGGACAACTTACATTGTTGAACGTAGGAAAAAAAATTCTCTACCATTTTGGTTTTTTCAACAACATTCAAAAATGAAAATCCATGAGAAGAACTTCCAAATTAAATAGGGATAGAATACTTGCACATAATTCTTGCATATTTAAGCACACTGAATATGTAGCTTTCACTCCCTCAACAATAAAACATGTGTAGCCTCTCCAAATTTAAATCTCAAATAGTCATCACCTAAACTAGACCATGTGGATTTCCTTATAATAATAATGTGGGCTACAAGAACAATATCATCATCACTATAAACAAACCTACCATCCTCTACCTTCATAAATTCATTTAATAGGTTTTCTTCAAGTTTGTTGCATAAGACGCGCCTCATAACAAGTTCATGTAACAGGTTAAGGCATGCTTTGTGAAAATGTTCAAGGAAGTGTTTTTCATAAGACACATATGAAGCACCAACCCTAACTTTTATTTCATTTGAAACTGAAATTTGTGGTTGTAACATTTCTAAAATAAAATTGGCATGCTCTTAAAGAAGTTGGTGACAAGCTTCTTTGTAGATAGGAGAATTCCAATCTGGAGAAAAAATTCACTCTTTAAGAAAGTTAAGCACTTCAACAGCTCCTTGTAAAGGTATATTGGAGTTAGAAACACTCTCATTTGTAGGGCAGGGTTGTTCATTTCCATTATATGTAGCTACTTTCCCACCAACCTCTGAAAACATATTTCCAAATAGTTTATCATATTTGTGACCAATCACAGACTCTACATCATTTACTCCCATCCCATTCTTGTTAGCATTTGGCCTTCACTTATCCACCCTGAGCCTTGTTTGTACTCTTTTGCATGCAAAAAGCTTGAAATACCTATTATATCTTCCATCCAATGACCTGTCTGTGTAAATATAACACTCAATTGATTCTCCTTGCTACGCTCACCAATTAAGGAAAAATGTTGTGAGCAAAGGTGTTACGGGATGAAGTACCCTAGGGTATGGGTTGAGAATCCAAATAGAGAAAGAAACATACAACAACAATAAGCAAAAAAATTTACATTCCTAATGCTTAAAATAGTAAAATGGGAAGAAAAGGTCATACCTGTAGGTCCTACATTTGAAGGTGATCCCGCAGGGTTAAAACCCTATGCTTCTCCTACTGCTCCAAAACTTGCAACTCACTCAAGAATAGCACATATACTATGAATAACTTAAATCATGTTCGATATTTTAGCATTAGATAATATAATCTTATAAGAAAAATAACATGAAATCATTCATAATAGGATCATAACATGTATAAATCATCAAGATCATTAACATCAACAACAAGACAGAGCTTCTTTATTGATGAATGTAAAGATGTGTGGAGGAATACCACCTGATTCAACCATGGCTCCAAGTGAAACTATCCTCTAGATTTGTCTAGCCTAAGCCTCAACAATGTCCTTCCAAAATCATACACATGGATATCATATAAGAGGAATGAGCATTTCTATGAAGGAACCAATAGTTTCCACAATCTAGAAAGTGCAGGAGGCACAAGGATAAATCAGACTTATTTAGGGAATAAATGGCTATAATAATAATATATATCTATCTCTTCCCTTAAGGCCTTCCCATGAGGTATATTTATACCACCAAAAAATAGTTGTTTCAGTTGGGATACAGTTAGGCCATGGGATTATGTAGGTAGCCTTCTGGTGTAACCCGTAAAATCTGCCCAAAAAATAGGGAATTATATATTTTTTTCGTATTTCAAATTATATACATCGGTTGGGTATAAATGGACCCATGTGTGCACACTCTTTTGAGAGGGAAGAGTCATGTATGGAATTCAAAATAATATTTTTTAGGTAAAGGACCAAGTCTGAAGGGAAAGGAATGCCAAAGGCCATGACTGAGAGCATCAAGTATACAATGGTGGAAAATTATTCTATAATATATTCCCCCTAATATATGAGGTCAGAAGGGGTACATGATGGCTGAAATGTATTAAGTGTATAAGAAGAATCATGCAAGGACATGGGAGGATTTCACCAGATTTCAACATGCCAAAAAACCAATGGAAGAAATCAGAAAGTAAGCACATGTCTGAGGCGAGCATACCCATGCTCAGTGGAAGTAAAGCATGTACACATATAAATTATGGAGTGGATCCAATATGTGTACAAGTAAAAAATAAATTTCAAAGTATATAGTGGATCATATGAACATAGCCTCGAAAAGGTACATATCAAGGTCATGTCATATTATCACATATAAAAGAACTGGTCAATGATGCTGAGAAAGATATTTGATCACTGAAGTCACAAAAAATTGAGCCTCCAAGTACTGAATCATAAAAAGTGGAATAATGATACTGCATGTAACTTTGGTGCCAACATATGAGATGTTGTTGTGATGAACTACAATATATAAGGTAGATGGTGTCACTAGCAGAAAACTGAATGAGCTGTCAAATGAGCCAAAACATGTTGATGCAAACCCAAGGTATTCATCGATCACCATGGTACATTTCTACACTATGGGAATAAATGAGTTTAAGTCGACCATGTGAGGAATCATTTGATTACCAGTCATTGATGTATACCATTCACAAATGTGAGACAACTCACTGATAATGATGATGAGAGTCAAAGTACCCCAGTACAATCTAACAAGTGTGAATGAATGAGTCGAAGTAGAACACTTAAGAGAATATATCAATCAGGAGGCATTGATGTATTCTCATTGTCGATAGCGAAGGAGTCTACCACTGATGACTCCAAACCCTAAGGTACTAAAAAATGACTCTAGACCTTATTCTTGGAGCAATGAGTCAGAGTCGATGGGAAAATATCTACTGGAAGGAAGGAATTAAGGCATCCCACACTAATCCAACATGATTGTTACCTATAAGCCAATGATTTGGAAGGAATCATATGAACAAATATGAAGTAAGCAACTCGAAGCATGTTTCCAACATACAAAAAATGTAGCTAGCACGTGACAGAAATCCTTTGAACCAACTAATAATGAAAGCTGACACAGAGGCGAGGAATCCATCAATAGGGTCAAATGCAAACCAAGGTATTGCATGAATCCCAATGTGTTATAATAAAATCTAACATCAAACACAATGGAAACCACTCAGTCAAAGACCCATGATGTTGATCCATTTTGAGCACAACTTCACCTATCAATGATGGAAATATGGCAAGGTGTAGCTCTAGGCCTACTCTTAGAGAAATTTGTCGAAGTCAATAAGAGAAAACCCACCAGAAAGAAGTCAATGGAGTTAACTAACATGAGAAAAGGACCAATATTTGATGTGATAGAAAATAAATATGATTGACCGGGTATGGAAAACTGAAAAATGAGTCAAGAGACACTGTAGAAAGGTCGACTCAGGTTTACTTCCTTGAACAAAATCATGACTCAAATGTGACTATATGGCATCATATGTTAACTTTGTATAATTTTTTCATGCAGGAGGCATGAACAAACCCTCTATATTATTGGAATATATAACCAACCGGGGGATTATTGGCTCCATAACAAGGTTATGGCTCTCCTAATTCAAACTAAAGCCCATCCCAATGGAGAAAATACTTTGCTTTTAGTGTTTTGTTCAAGGGAGACACAACTGACTCTAGCTGCCATCAATCATGGAAGTAATGTCCCATTCGTGCTCTTTTTGGAATATTTAATTACTTTTTATTTCTCATATTGAAAGCATCAAAATAAAATAAAATAATTCCTACAGTATAGTGGAATGAATGAGTGTCGGGATACATATGTACTTGTTCCTAGGGTTGGAACAATCCTATGCTCAATGCAAGGTGGCGAAATTGGTAAATGACACGCAAAGGAATGTTCTCTCCGTAGGAAAAGGGTGTCAAGTTTCAGATGCTAAGTGATTGCAAGGTTGATTTTGGAGAAAGACATGGTCAAAAAGTGGCTTATACACGAGTCCAATCGAAGCCGGATTAAGGCCAAAAGATAAAAATAGTCAACATGCAATGTAGTAAAACAACTCAACAAGAGGGAGCCTCCAGGGTATAAATCCATAAAGATAGCACAGAAGAAGGAGAATGAAAATTCATCACAAAGGTCATGATGGGACTAAAGAGGACTCCCCAGTGATAAGCCTGAGTATTGCAACAAGAATGTTTTAGTTACAAAGGCTACCAACTTTAATTATCAACTCAAGTTTTGTACAAACTTAAGAGGTATTAGCAATATATGTGCAGCATGTTATTAGCGCAAGGAGTCACTGCTTGAATGCATGAGGAGTAAGCCTTACACATCATTGTTCATTTCAATTTTTTCAAAGGGGTTGTTTGAGTGGTGGGATTGTTTCTCAAATATTTTGAAATGATTTTTTATGTTCTTTAAAATTTTCATGCATTTGGAAAGTTGTGGAAAGTATAAATTCTGTGGGTAAAAGGTAGTATAGGGAACATAGTTTAACTAATGGAAGAAGATGGATAGTTGGTACCTATTCCAGGAAATATTCATATCCTAAATCAGTCACACTACTATGATGATGGCTCTTTACACAAACTTTGTTTATGCAAAGCAAACAACATTTAGAAAATAGATTGCATGTATAAAGTATTCCACAAATTCTTTATGAAATATTCATTGGCATGTTCTATAACACACATATAACTTGCAGAAAACAGAAATAATATAATTTGTAATTAAATCCTTTAACAACTTATCATTCACACCTTACAAGTTGCTGCAATTTATATTTTAGAATAAATTAACAAAGAAAAGAGACACACCACACATTGTATGTTCCTTGAGTCACAAAGTCCTCCAGCATGAAGCAAAAAGGTTTTTTAGTATATTCAGTCTTCAAGTAGACCAACATCCAACCTAGAAATGGTATTTACAAGTGGTATATATAGAAAGAGAGGCAGCAACCCCATCTCTTCTAGAAAGAAGGAAACATTAATTTTAGCATTACATAGGTGTCAAAATACATTACAGTCTTATCTCATCGAAATATAACAGAAAGGATAGATAGATAAGAAATAAGAGAAGAAATTTGGGCTGGAATGTTGAGTGTGTTGTCATGCTGCCCATTTTTCTATTGATTTATCTCCTTGTGTCTTGGGTATATGTAATATTCCAAAATTTGCATGCAGCAAATTCGAATATTAAATTTTGTTGATTTCACTTAGGAGAAGAATAAATGGGTAAAGAGGCCCATGCACAATAATAATCTAAGTAAAATCCCTCATAGTATGAAAGGGGATCATCACTGGAGCTGGATTTCACACCCTCATGTGTGAACAGGATTATTTGCAGGTGGACAAGGTCAAGTTTGACCAAGTCAACAACGTTGGGATAGAAGGTGGAGGACACTTAGAGAAACAACATTGTATGACTGGGAAGAGGTTTCTTTGGTGAAGGAAACCCTAATGAGAGGGACCCATGGTGAGAGGGATCTCACTTTTTTAAAAGGAGGGCAAGGCAGCCATTGTTTCTCATGTTGAAGATTATTGATTTCTTGTCTGTTTAGACTTTGTGCATTCTCCTGCTATTCAGCAGAGTTGCGGTGCTACTTAGCACAAGGCATTATTGTTTAGGAATTAATTCTCCTTTCAAGAGAGGCCTATTGAGGGATATTCTCTTCAATTTCTCCACATTTAGTCTTGAGGCCAAGCATCCTCTAGCTACAGCATTATTCCTGTAGCAGGAAATGTTGTGTTGTAGGGTGTTGTAGTGGAGGTTCTACAACACCACTTCTAGAGTTATTTTTCAGAGGAGGGAGTCTCCTTACCTTTGGAGGATCAGTGAGGGAGAATTTGAGCTGATTCCCATCATATTTGGCATCAGGCCAACCATTTTTCATCACCTATAGTGCAGTCCCTCTCATTGACTGCATTATTTTCATTCAGTATCTGCAGTGAGGGTTGTAGTATTGGTTTGGAGGGTCAAATATTCAGTGTTAGGATCATCCTTTCACTTGGAAGATCCCTTGGAGGAGGTATATTCAGCTGGTACATCATATTCATCCTTCTCCATTCATTTCCAGTTCTTGAGTTGCAGCTGCTACCCAACAACTCCGGCATTTCTGAAGATTTATCGTTTTTTGCATATTTCAACCAATCCTTCTAAGGATTTTTGTATTATTGTTCTAGGGGTTCAGATATTGCTCCCACATCTATTTTGAGCTATACATTTCTATATTCATGTATTGGCATCATTTTTCAGCATTTCTCAAAAATAGACTACGTTGTCATAGCTTGGGATTTTGAATATGTAGCAGTGTTCTTCATCTCCTTGTACATGTATTGTTAAGGCTTGCATTTCCTTTCTTGAGTGATTGCCTCCTCAAGGAATTGTACTCTTTTACTGCTATAACATAACTTTTTGGATATTTTCATATTCATCTATTTAGGCTTATTAAAATAACGATGTTACTCGATTATATGTTCTTGCATTTGCTGCAGTCCCATCATTGGGAACTTTCTCAAGACAACTAGGTGTAGGAGACCTGTTTAACCCACCTAGAGTGATTTATTTTGAGCCTCCTTTTGGATTTCCATCTTAGATGTATTGATCTAAGGGACCCAGGTCTTGGTTTCAATTCCTGTAGCATCCATTCCTGAAAAATGCATTTTTCAGGCATGCCTTGCTTGCAGTTCCCATTTTGGGTTATTACAGTAGTATCAAAGTAGCTTTCTTGGCTCAGCCTGTGAGTTTCAGCCAAAGAATATCAGAATGACGAAGAAGATGAGATTACTCTCATCAGTTTTCAAAACTAAGAAGAGCCTCTCCAAAGGGGAGGAGAAAAAAGAAGAGGAAGGACCATGCAGTTCCTATTCTCATGAAAAAAAAGAAGACAAGCATGAAAGATACTTGGATCATCAGGTTCTTATTTAATACCTGGGTGAATACAAATCTCAATCCAGAGCTTCCAAAGAGATTTTATCTTTCCCACAATTTATTCAGTGGAAGGAGGAGAGGAGTCCCTGCAAAAAAAGGGAGATCAAAGGCAATAGATTCCTATTGTCTACATTTGATGGGTCAACTACAACAAGAGATTGGGAAAAGAAGCTTGAGGCATTCTTCCTACTACATCCAGTGGTAGAGAGGGAGGCATTAGAAGCTGTAGCACTGCACTTGGAGGGTGAAGCCAATGTTTGGTGGTTCAGTCACTTAATCCATGCAAGAGTGACTACTTTTTCTGAGTTCACTCAAAGGTTGATTAGAGCCTTTGACAGCAAGAGATCAGAGGAGAGAAATCCCACACCACCATGGGAGGAAACTTGTTCCATCACTGTCACAGTCTTGGAAGAGCAACCTTCTACATCTGCAAATGGGGCAGCCATTTCATTTTAGGAAAGAACTATTGCAGCCATACAGGGAGACCTCGAGTTCCATCAAGGTATGAAAAGATTTCCACTATCTATTATTGCAACAAATCCTTTTGAAAGTTGTGGAAATTTTCTTTTACATGACCAAAGGTCAAATCACATTGCTAACCTAGAGCAGAAATATTGCACTGCGTTGTGCAACATGGAAACATTCAAGGGAGAAATGAACCATCATCCTCATGAGCCATTGTTGGATTGCTTATCACACTTGAGTTTGGGGTTTGAAAACTTGAAGGGAAGGATGGAAGATAGTAGACATCTTGAAGTGAGAAACCCTTTCTCCTTCCTAGATAACCCTTTCTCAATGAGCTCCTCTCAGTTCAAAGAGAAACTTCTACTTTCAACAAATCCAAGACCTCATTGGTTTTGGAGGACCATTTTTGAAAGGGAGATCTCATGGAGAGATTTCATTATAGGTGCACTTCAACACATCATGGAGTGTAAGGTTTTTCATTCCTTCTCACACTATGGATCTTTATGGATTCAAGGAGGAACAAATAGATGATGGAGGACATCATAGGATGGACAACATCTCTCATGCTTGTGTTGGACATCCCTTGAGCCATACACATCATGATGGGAGGTTTTTTCCTACCACCTATTTGGGTCTTTATGGGATCAAATTGATCCTTGAGAAGATTGAATTTCAAAATCCCATGAAATGCAAAGACAAGAATCTGATTTGGGAGGATGGTAGCTCTCATGGGAGGAGTACCAAGATGGAGGATGGAAGGAGACATCCACAATTATTTGAGTGGATGTGGATGGAAAGCAAGAAGCTGGTGAGCTACTTGCAAATTTATGATATCGGCTAGTAAGAGGCTTGGCTACGCTGGTTACTCTTGAAAGAGTTTGGTCATCATCCTCTCTCTAAGGGTATGTGGTAGGATACTTGCATCTTTGAGCAGCAAAGAGTATGGGTACATGGTGTTGATATTATCTTCATGTCATCCATTATGTTTTCATCACCTGATTTTTACGATGGAAGTATGGGAAGGCATCAAAATCTTTTGTTGCTTTGCTTGTTCTTGGGAGAGTAAGAGCAGATTTTCTCTCACACTTTGCATGATGTTGCAGGAGGAGGAGACAACATTATCTCCTTGGCCTTAGATGATCAAGAGGTAATTCCACCTTGGAAGGGACTTATTATGTGTAGCAGCATTATGGGAGATGTATTTGACAAGGAGCATGTCAAATAATGGAGTTATGAGCTCGCAAGAGCTTATTTGCAGGAGCCAACAGCGCTGTCACTTGAGAGCTTGGGATCATTGATGTAGTATCCCCAGGAAAAATTCACACTTGGTGCACTAGGTGGAAAAAGAGGAGGTGAGGATGATGGAGTAGTGGATGGAAACATATATTACATTGGTATGACCTTACTTTCTATGGTCTTCTTGACTTGGATTTCCAAGTATAAGGAGGGTGGTCTTCATGCAGCATATGGTTCATTCCTATTCATGGGAGTGTGTCATACCACTATGGAGGAGTCATTCATATAAATATGCATCATCTTACTCTAAACACATGGTAAGGATATTTTTTTTTCATCCATGTATTATCTAACACAACATTTGGATACTCTTACCACTCATATTCAGTGCATTGCTCCACAAGGGAGAAAGCTTTTCATTGAGCCCCATGGTCAACATTAGGGAAAATTGTATGATAGAGATAGCCATCTCTTCTATGGCCTCTAGAAAGTGTTTTATTTCATGTATGTTCAGTTGATGTACCTATCCATTTTCTATTTATCAGTAGATTTCATGACATACATAATTATCCATGTAACACAAAACAACTTTCCATGTAATTTTCTGAAGCAGCAGTTTGGAAAATTGCACTGTCACCATTGGGAAAATTGTTGGTACCTTCTTGCACCACATGAAACCTTCAGCATTTTCCTCATTTTTTTTTTGATCATGATTTCATTTGTTGATATGGATCTTACTTTTATTGGAAGCATGATTGGGAGAGAGACACATGAGTTGGGTGTGTCCTTTGGGGGGAGAGGATTCCCACACTTTCAACATTGCATGTTCTAATGGGAGCATGAGAGGAGTTATGGCCATCACTACCAAACACTTGTTCCTTTTGTTGAGATGGACCATATGATTGTTGGGATGCCATATGGTGATTTTTTCCTATCCATCACTTATGGGTTGATTTGGGTCAGCTTAATTCATAGCGTTGGAGGAGAGATCTTTGGGGATCTAGTCTTCATCTTTCCACTTGAGGGAAATTATTTTGCAGCCCATGATCAGCATTTTCTCTACACTTATCATAAGTGGGGAGGAGGATAGCTTGGGGTAGGCTTCTATGTCTACCATGTTCAAATTTTCAGCCCACCTACATTGCATGATCTCAAGGTGGAGGAGCATTTTTAGGAGTTGCCATGTTGGGAGGTGACTCATTTTGTATGGATGATTGCTTGGGGATGGAGGATCCACTTGGGGAAGATGTTTTCCCAAGAATTTTCAATCTCCATGCCTTGGGAGGAAACTTCTCTATTATATCCTTGCAGTTTCTTGAGGAAAAGCAACATTTGGGAGGGGAGGACTATAATATTCCAAAATTTTCATCCAGCAAATTGGAATATTAAATTTTGTTGATTTCACTTAGGAGAAGAATAAATGGGTAAAGAGGCCCATGCGTAATAAAAATCTAAGTAAAATCCATCATAGTATGAAAGGGGATCATCATTAGAGATATATTTCAAACCCTGATGTGTGAACTGGGTTATTTGCAGGTGGACAAGGTCAAGTTTGACCAAGTGTAATGTTCCCAAATTTTTCGACAATAATTTCGAACATTAATTTTTGCTGATCTCACCTAGGAGGAGAATAAATGGGTAAGGAGACCCATGCATAATAAAAATCTCAATAAAATCCCTCTAAGTATGAAAGGGGATCATCATTGGAGCTGGTTTTCACACCCTCATGTGTGGACAGGGTTATTTGCAAGAGGACAAGGTCAAGTTTGACCAAGTCAACAGTGCTAGGCCAAGAGGTGGAGCACACTTAGAGAAGCAGTGCAGTATGAATGAGGAAAGGGTTATTTGGTGGAGGAAACCCTAATAGGAGTGGGACCCATGGAGAGGGGCTTTCACTTATTTAAAAGGAGGACAAGGCAACCATTGTTGCTCATGCTTGTATTATTCATCTCAATTGTCCATTAGACAATTGTGCATTCTTTGTTGCTTAGCAAGAATTGCCAGAGGAATTCCTGTTTAGGATTCCTTCTCCTTCTTGAGAGGTCTCTTGAGGGATTTTTATTCATTTTCCTCATATCTAGGCTTGAGGCCATGCATCCTCCATCAAGACAGTGTTATTTCTACAACAGATTAATGTTGTGTTGCTGGGTGTTGCAGTGAGGGTTCACTACACCACCTTCATCAGCTATTTTCAAAGGAGTCTCTCTTTCCTTTGGGATATCAGATTGGAGGCATTCCGGAGCATATTGAAGACTTTGGCATCAAGGCCAACGCATTTCCTAGCCCTACAGTGCAGTTCCACCCAGTGACTATGTTATTTTGAGAGAAGCATTTGTAGTGGGGCTCTTGCAGAGTATTGGAGGGAGAGATATTTGGTGAAGGGATCAGCCTTTCACTTGAAAGATCCATTGGAGGATGCATATTCAGTTTGAGCATCAAATTTAGCCATCTCCATCCAGTTCTATTTTTGAGTTGCTGAAGCTACCCAGCAACCCCGACATTTCTGTAGAATTTCCATTTTGTATGTTTTGCAGCCAATCCTTTTAGGGATTGTGCATTATTGTTTCCAAGGGTTGAGATCTTGCTCTCCCTATTGCATTTGAGCCACATATTTCCGTATTTATGTATTGAAACTATTATGCCGTAGTTTCTCTTCATGGATTGCACTGTCATAGCTTGAGAATGCATATGTAGCAGTGGTTTTCATATGATTCATGTACTTGTCTCTTGAGGTTGAGCATTGGCTATCTTGTGTAGCATTTCCTCAAGATCTTGTATCTATTTTTTGTTGCTATTATTTAATGAGAGGGCTTGATTTTCTCTTACATTTATATGAGTTGAGTATTGTTGCTGCATCATTTTTGTGCTTGCATATTGCTGGAGCTCTAACCTTAGAATATCTCGAGATATTCTCATTGTTGTAGCAATTTCCTGAAAAAGGAACATTACAGTGGTATCAAAGAATGATCTCTGGCCCAGCCAGTGGATCTCGGCCATCATGCTATCAAGGAGAGAGAGGATGAAGACTCCATTATATGGATAAAAGAGGGAAAAATAGCTTATAAAGCTTCTTCCAAAATCTGTACAAAGCATTCATGAAGAATTTGAGAAGCTAATGGGGGAGATTTGTACAAGATCTCCAAGAGGGTTTGAAACTGAGTCAAACTCTAGATTTTCTTGTAGGGGAATTGAGCATGCAGTTACACCCTACGATACACAATTTAGTCACATGGAAAAATTTTCCATGGGAAGAGGAGAAGAAGGAGGAATGCCGAAGAAAGGAACTCTTATAGGTTTCTTGCATGAGTATGAATCTCAAACTCAGAAGTTTAGAGATCATATTAATTTTCTAGATTTTTGCAAGATCATGGTAAGGAGGAGAAAGAAAAATGATGAGGATATATTTCTTCTGTCTATATTTGATGGTTCCCTACTTGTTCATGCAGGGCTTGGATAGAAGAATTAGACACCTTTCTGCAGCAGCATTAGATTCCCAAAAATGAATCCATCAGAGTAGCAGTGTTGCACTTGGGAGGTAAGGTCTATGCATGGTGGTTATTTGAGTCATTTACTTTGAAAAATGTAAATACCTCTTCCCATGCAATGTTCATTACAACTTTGATAAAGAGATTTGGTAGGAGGAATTCTGAAACAGATGTGGAGGAAACCAACACATTCAAACAAACAAAACCCTTGCATGTGATAGACTCAAAAAAATTTCAGAGAACCATGAAGGAGGTTGATATATTGCATAATGCTTTGTTGGAGGCAATACCTTCATCTTGTATTTTGGCACAAGGAGGAAAAGAGATCGTTTTTCCAAAAGAAGATCCAATCATTGGAAGGTTTCCCACTCATATTGAGGAAACTGAGGGCAACAACGCTGCCATTTCTAGAGTTCATCTGGAACCTCATGCAGAGGGAAGAGGAGCACTTGCTCCAACTAGAAGGATTCCTGTAGCTTTGCAAGGAATTCCCTAGGATCTCATACATGGCGGTCTAAGCACAATCAGTGAGTAGCATTGCAGCTGGAAGAAGGAGGAAGGGAGGAAGTGAAACATCTTGTGATGAGGAGCACACACCCTTATCTATTTCAGAGAGCTAGTGCAAAGAGGAGGGAGACTTTATTGTGATGTGAGAGAAAGGGCAAGGTTTCCCAACCATGTGTGCAATCCACTCTTGACATTGATGTCTCACTGTATAGAGGCATTCCACTAGGAAGGCCACCAGATCTATCATTGATGAGAGACATTTTATCTTTGGATTCACCACTCTTTGATCTTGGAGAGGTGAAAATTTTGGAGGATGACTTTGGCATGGGGGATGTCAAAGTAGCAGAAAATAGCAGGAGGAGAGCTACACATGCCAGATCACCAGCATTGTCTCTTGCGAGGATTGATCCTTATTGGAGACCTTAGCTCTTAGTAGAGTACTCTAAGGATCTTGATGCATGCATGATTCTAGATGACCCGAATAGAGAAGATGAGTAAATGGTGGATGACATGGTCATCTATTTCCACATCAGAGTCTTCTTGACTATAGATTCTAGTCTCAAGGAGAATATATTGCATGCAGCATAGGAGGACTTCTTTTCCATGCATTTTGATGCATATCTTGCCTTGGCAGAGGAGTTCATTTGGGAGGGCATCTAGCAGGACTTACATCAGCATATGGAGAGATGCAGAGCCTGGATGATGATGGAAAGGATGTCACAGCCACATTTCTACTCATTGGGAGTAAGGGGGCATTTTCAGTTGAACCATTTCAGCTCAAGTCCTCGAGTACATGATGGAGAATGTACAATTTCACCTTATGTTTTGTACTTATTGTCTTTTTATGAGCAGCATAATGTACCAAGGAGGATTATTCCTTTTTTCATATTGTATAGTGATGTACTTGAAGCCATTTGTAGCATTGAGACTGGCTATCTCATTGGTGGTTTGTGGGGAAAGCCACATGATTCTTGGTGTGCACCATTGGCACCAGATTTTACTTTCATATTTCTATCTTGTAAAATGATTGTGGTAGCCAACAAGTGGCCGGGAGAACACTTTTTTTTGTTTGATTTGATGTAGGCAAGGGATGCACTGCGCTGGTTCCTTGTGTGGGACCTTGATCCACTTTTCGGTTATCATTTGGCAAATTGTTCTTATTGTACTATGATTCCATGCATTACTGATATGTTTATGTTCATGGGGAGCTTTTATGGGAGAGTGAGCTTGAGATTGAGGATGCCCATTGGGAGCATGATTCTCCTTACTATACATGTTGTACATTTCAGGAGGAACCATGGCCCAACCATGAATGCCACATTATATTCCTGTACTTCTTGTGGGGGGGACCACTTGAAGAACTTGAGGAGGCATTCCATAGATCATGAGGAGATGGAGGAGTTAGCACAGTCAACTTTTTTCCCTTTGAGGATGAGGGAAGACTCATATATGAGCCACTCCACTTATATGAGAAAAACGTATGGTAAGAGTATTTTTGGATTGCATGATTATTTTTCTATATATATGTATCTCTTAACCTTATATGTGCAGGAATTTTCTCAAAGGGAGGATATTCTGCCTTCTAGATTTGGTGGTCTACATGAGGCCATTGTGAGTGATCACTCCCTAAGTGGATATGGGGAGGATATTTCTCATGGATAATTTACTCACAATGCACATTACATCCTTCACTTTCTCCAAATTTGTGAAGAGACCAGGGCAGCAATTAAATGGTGTGAATTCCACCCATCATTTTATTTTCTATGGCAGTGGAGAGTTAAACTGCGTTTGCTACATTTGAGGGACCATTGTCCTTCTCCTTTACTTCACATGGCAGCCAACATGATTCTCCTTATGGTTCCCTTGATTGATACTACTAGATATTTTCTTGGGAGCATGATTGGAGCAGAGACACATTGAGTGGATGTGTCTTTGGAGGGAGAAAACTCCCACACACTTTGCACTAAATGTTCTAAAGCGAGCATAGGAGATGGTATGGCCACTACAGCAGCTCATTTGTTTCATTATGAGGTGAACCATCTGAGGAATTAGATGCCATATGATGATGACGTACAACTCATCATATATGGAGATACTTGGGCCAGCATGATTTGTAGCGTTGGAGGAGAGGTCCTTGGGGATCTAGTCTTCATCTTGCCACTTGAGGGAAAGTATTTTGCAGCCCAGGATCAACACTTTCTCTACACTTATCATGAGTGGAAAGAAGGACAGCGTGGGGTAGGCTACATTTTCTACCATGAGCATATTTTCATCCCACCTACTTTGCCGGAGCCAAAGGTGGAAGACAATTTCCAGGAGTTGCCTAGTTGGGAGGTAACTAATTTTGCATGGATGATTTCTTAGGGGATGGAGGATCCACATGAAGAAGATTTTCTTCAACACATTATAGAATCCATGCCTTGAGGAGAGGCTATCCAGTTCTCTCCTTGTAGTTGCTTGGGGACAAGCAACATTTTGGAGGGGAGGACTGTAATGTTCCCAAATTTTCCGACAATAATTTGGAACATTAATTTTTGCTGATCTCACCTAGGAGGAGAATAAATGGGTAAGGAGACCCATGTGTAATAAAAATATCAATAAAATACCTCTAAGTATGAAAGGGGATCATCATTAGAGCTGGTTTACACACCCTCATGTGTGGACAGGGTTATTTGGAAGAGGACAAGGTCAAGTTTGACCAAGTCAACAGCGTTGGGCTAAGAGGTGGAGCACACTTAGAGAAGTAGCGCAGTATGAATGAGGAAAGGGTTATTTGGTGGAGGAAACCCTAATAGGAGTGGGACCCATGGAGAGGGGCTTTCACTTGTTTAAAAGGTGGACAAGGCAACCATTGTTGCTCATGCTTGTATTATTCATCTCAATTGTCTATTAGACAATTGTGCATTCTTTGCTACTTAGCAAGAATTTCCAGAGGAATTCATGTTTAGGATTCCTTCTCCTTCTTGAAAGGTCTCTTGAGGGATTTTTCTTCATTTTCCTCACTTCCAGGCTTGAGGCCAAGCATCCTCCATCAAGATAGTGTTATTTCTGCAACAGATTAATGTCGTGTTGTTGGGTGTTGTAGTGAGGGTTCACTAAACCACCTTCATCAGCTATTTTCAGAGGAGGAGCCTCTCTTTCCTTTGATATATCATATTGGAGTCATTCCAGAGAATATTACAAACTTTTGCATCAAGGCCAACTCATTTCCTAGCCCTACAACACAGTTACACTCAGTGACTGTGTTATTTTAAGAGGAGCATTTGCAGTGGGGCTCTTGCAGAGTATTAGAGGGAGAGATATTTGGTGAAGGAATCACCCTTCACTTGAAAGATCCATTGGAGGAGGCATATTTAGTTTGAGCATTAGATTCAGCCATCTCCATCTAGTTCTATTTTTGAGTTGTTGTAGCTACCCAGCAACTCCGGCATTTCTATATAATTGCCATTTTGTATGTTTTGCAGCCAATCCTTTTAGGGATTGTGCATTATTGTTTCCAGGGGTTGAGATATTACTCCCCCTATTGTATTTGAGCCACATATTGACATATTTGTGTATTGAAACTATTATGCAGTAGTTTCCCTTCATGAACTTCGATGTCATAACTTGAGCATGCATATGTAGCAGTGGTTTTCTTATGATTCATGTACTTGTATCTTGAGGTTGAGCATTGCCTATCTTGTGTAGCATTTCCTCAAGATCTTGTATGTATTTGTTGTTGCTATTATTTAATGAGAGGGCTATGATTTTCTCTTACATTTATATGATTTGAGTGTTGCTGCTGCTTCACTATTGTGCTTGCATATTGTTGGAGCTCTAACTTTAGAATATCTTGAGATATTCTCATTGTTGTAGCAATTTCCCGAAAAAGGAACATTACACCAAGTCAACAGCGCTAGGATAGAAGGAGGAGGACAGTTAGAGAAACAACGTTGTATGAATGGGAAGAGGTTTCTTTGGTGAAGGAAACCCTAATGAGTGGGACCCATGGTGAGAGGGATCTCACTTGTTTAAAAGGAGGGCAAGGCAGCCATTGTTTCTCATGTTGAAGATTATTGATTTCTTGTCTGTTTAGACTTTGTGCATTCTCCTGCTATTTAGCAGAGTTGTAGTGCTGCTTAGCACAAGGCATTCCTGTTTAGGAATTCCTTCTCCTTTCAAGAGAGGCCTATTGAGGGAGTTGCTCTTCACTTTCTCCACATTCAAGCTTGAGGCCAAGCATCCTCCTTTAGCTACAGCATTATTCCTGTAGCAGGAAACATTGAGTTGCAGGGTGTTTAGTGGAGGTTCTACAACACCACTTCCAAATATATTTTCAAAGGAGGGAGTCTCCTTACCTTTGGAGGATCATTGAGGGAGAATTTGAGCTGATCCCCATCATATTTGGCATCAGGAAAACCATTTTTCATCACCTACAGCGCAGTCCCTCTCATTGACTGTGTTATTTTCATTGAGTATCTGCAGTGAGGGTTGCAGTATTGGTTTGGAGGGTCAGATATTCAGTGTTAGGATCAGCCTTTCACTTGGAAGATCCCTTGCATAAGTTATATTTAGATGGTACGTCATCTTCAGCGTTCTCCATTCATTTCCAGTTCTTGAGTTGCAGCTGCTACCCAGCAACTCCGGCATTTCTGCAGATTTTCCATTTTGTGCATATTTCAGCCAATCCTTCTAAGGATTGTTGTATTGTTGTTCCAGGAATTGATATCTTTCTCCCCCATCTATTTTGAGCTATAAATATCTATATCCATGTATTGAAATCATTTTCAACAGTTTTCCATAATAGACTGCGTTGTCATAGCCTGGGGTTTTACATATGTAGCAGTGTTCTTCATCTCCTTGTACATGTATTGTTGAGGCTTGCATTGCCTTTCTTGAGTGATTGGTTCCTCAAGGAATTGTACTCTTTTACTACTATAACATCACTTGTTGGCTATTTGCATCTTCATCTATTCAGGCTTATTAAAATAACGTTGTTGCTCCATTATATGTTCTTGCATTTGCTGCAGTCCCATTATTGGGCACTTTCTCAAGACAACTAGGTGTGGGAGACCTGTTTAACCCACCTAGAGTGATTTATTTTGAGCCTCCTATTATATTTCGGTCTTATATGTATTGATCTAAGGGATCCAGGTCTTGGTTTCAAATCTTGTAGCAGCCATTCCTTAAAAATGCGTTTTTCAGGCATGCCTTGATAGTAGTTCCCATTTTGGGATATTACAGTCTTTAATAACCATGTAGTTTCATTTAATAAGGCCTCCAATAAATTCATAACCACCCTTCACCATCACTTGTATTATCCATTTGGTTGTGGGTTCTTACACATCCTGAACTGGCACAGAGAAATTTGCTGACAGATGTCAAAATTCAGTTAAAATAGGTGCTACCGGAAATTCCAATAAAAACATGTAACTGCCCAAAATCTGGAATGCTACCTGAAATTCCAGTATCACCCTATTTCTTTTTCAAAAATACATAGAAAATACTGAAAATTATATGCAGACTTGTATTTGATGACACCTAAGATGATGTTCAAAATTGTAACTGATAAGAAAAAAGGCACTTGTATAAAAAACATTTTTACCTTCCCTCTATGTGTGTTGCAGCTTCAGCAAGCTTATCCAAGTCTGTTTTGTTTCCAGCAGCTAATTTAGATCTATTTTCTCCTGTGGTTTCTTCCTTGACATGGGCTTTGTCCTCCTTAGAACCCTTTTGTGTTTTTCTTCTCTTTGAGGACTCTGAGTGCTATTTTGAAGGGGTTGTGTTCTTGTTTTTCTTCATGGTTTTCTCTATTTTTGAGCCTTTAGGTTTTCCTTCAATATCAATGACCTGTGTCATTAGGCTTGGATTATGTAGAGCCTTGGACTTAAAACTAAAAAAAAATTTGTCTCTGGTATGCCTCTTTTTGGTACCAGCAATAGGTTTAGCTTCTTCCTTATTCTTCTTACTACTGATGTCATATCGATCATCCTTAAGGAGTTCTTCATCTGATGTTGTAGGCTAATACTCTTTCTACAATTTTTTCTAAATATGTGATTCCAGAATTTCTAGTAGCACCTGTGCTTTTTATTTATCTGTAGTTTTGGACCTTTCTCTTATGGTGCTAGTGTAGACTTTAGGAAATGGAGGAATAGGGGGCACTATTTTCATAGAATTTGGTTTGCTTGTTGAGGAACTCTATCCTTTTTCCAGCCTTCTTTTGGCCTTGACTGTAGAAACCTTCTATTTTTTTCTCTTGGCCTTCTTATGAATGTTTTCCTTTTTGGCCTTTCTCTTTGTTCTTCTTTTTGTGGGCTGAGATGTAGGTGCAGGTTGGCCTTCCTTGTAGAATTAAAAGTGGTCCCAAGTTTGGTTTCTCTTCCCCAACTCCTCTTCAACCATAACTTTGATTAAATACTGATGGTACAAGCTATACTCAGAAACATCATTGTGAGTCTGAACCTTTGATGACATATTTTTCAGGCTTTTCAACAAGAAAAATGGCAGATTTAATGTCTTCATCCCTTCAATATGAAAAATAAACCTCATGTGATAGAGGAACACAACTGTATACCTCCTTTCACAAGTGAGGTATATCTTGATAAGCTTGATAGATTCTGCCCATTCATTCTTAAGATAGCTACTTGAAATTCCTTTTTCCCAATTTGGATCTCTATGAGCATCATTTAGGAAGCTATTGATATCTCCTGATGTAATGACCTGCCCTTTGAACCACCTTTATCCTTCGTGTGGAAGGTTAAAGGCTTCAACAATGGAATCTTCAGAAACCTACAAAGTGAGGCCATAAAATATAGCTTCTTGTCCATTAAAAGAGTTAGAAAAATCTTGGGCTACTCCTGAGTGAGAGCTCCCTAACCTGGTGCATATAGAATACCACCCTGATTGAATAAACAAACTTTTTACCCTCGAATTGGCATCAACTAGATCTACACCCTATGGCTCTATTCGATTTATTTTACCACATGTTTTAGTAATCTTTAGAAAATAAATGATTCTATCTCTTGCAACTGATAGGTGGCAGAGTAGGAGTTTTACCTTAAAATTGTTGCCTGTATTCACCTTTGGAAATCTTGTCTGAAATCCAACTCCTTCTCAAACTATGACTCTCAGCATTTATAACTCCAACAGTTAAAACTTCAAATGACAGAGTTCCTACTTTTTAGGTGGTTTTAAAACCAAAATTTGGTTCATCACCCCATGCAAATCAACCTTGTCATTAAAAATATTCCTCATCATGATGTGCACCATGTGATAATCTATCATCACCTTCAGTTGGTTGCATATTTCTGTATGGAGTGCTCCAGATTTCTTGAGAAAAACAAGGACCTCCACATTCTTTGATGTTAATTGGCTGAAATATACGGTAGCACTGATGTGTAGCCAGCCAAATGGTTATGGCATTAAGTGTAATAACCATGATCTCTTCCATTCAAAAAAACATGTACCTAGACATACGTATAACTGACTTGGGGTTGACAGGTAGGACGGGTTAATGGTTGTTCATAATTGCTGGTGACACATGTTTTCAACATATATTACGACTTGACTTAACCTAACTGACTGCAATACGACACCTATCATGAGATATGAAAATATTTTAAAAATATTTGAGGCATATTTACACTACAAAACGTGGCTTAACTAAAGCGGATGTGCTATTTATTTTATTTTTTAAAAACAGAGTATGCTTCCTAAAATCCCGGTAGCACTAGAATAAAAAGAAAAAGACAGAAATAGGAAAATAAAAAACCATCCAAAAAGGCTAAAATTGGTGCTTTCGGAAATTCCGGTAGCGACAAAAAAAAAAAAAAATTGAAATTTTTTGAAGTTTAATCCTAAAAATAAAATTATGGAATGGACTCATGACTTATAAAATAATTGTGATAACACATACAATGTGTCCTTATTTTGTTTATCTAATTTAATGGAGGGAATTTCATGAAATCAAAGCTTAAAATGATTTCAGAAACGTAAGTGTTGCTTTCAAAAGAAATTAATCCTAGGAAAGAACAACAATTTTTAATTGAAATCCTAAGAGCATGAATTCAAATAAAAATACCTAATCTAATTTGCGAAAATGAATGTCCTAATTGGTGTTTATTCTTACTCAATCATGTATTTAGGTCATAGGGGTCAGGATTCAAGCCTAAGAGACAAAAAACCAACCTTTGGGAGCAAATCTCGTCAAGTTTACACATGCTACAAGAGTGCTACACGCAACTTTGTTTTTACTACAGGAAAGTATGTTTTGGAAATAACTCACCGAATGACTGAGTAAATCAAATTCCAATGGGATGGGAAAAATTTTGTTATTAATTATGATGTCTTAGGAATCCATTACAAGTGTAATCACTCCAAAATACCCCTGTTAACATGTGCTAAAAAATAACAAAAAATTACTACTCTAAAATATGGAAATTCAAGAACTAGTCAGCAAGGTAATATATCAAATGCCTAACCTAATCAAGTTCAAATAAAATGGGATAATTTTTTTATCAAAATTAACATTATTAAGACCTAATCCAAGTGGAATCAATTCAAATGGATCTCATTAACCCCTTCTAAAAAATAACAGAAATTTACTACTATTTCGCTACAAGGCATTTCCAGAAATCTTATATTCGTGAACTAGTAACAAAATCCAAGTAGCTTCACGATTAATATTACCTTAAAAATTTATTCTAAAGATGAATGATGATTTTTAACGTTTATACAGCCTGTAAAAGAACTCACTTAAATCACCTAGCTCAATCCTACATCAAGAAAAGAACAATACTAAATACAAAAATATGCAAAATAGAAATAAGAGATGCATGTGAATAAGAAGTGAAAAGAACATAAATAAATTGTGCAAGAGAGCTCTAAGGCTATTGGGATGGCCAAGCCCAAGGAGGACTCATATTCCTATGGAAGAAACCATACTTAGAAGCTAAAAATGGCACCAATCTTCATTATCAAATCAATCCAGTACATCCCTACAAGAAAAGAAAGTGGAGCTGCCAGAAAACAAGTTTTTTCCACAATAAGACTAAACAATGCATGTCCCTAGAGGAAAATTCGAATTGGTAATTATACAAAATGATGAAAAAGAATTCCCCTTCAAAGGAGGAAGATTTCCCCTCCAAAATCCCTCAAATAGTGGATTTGGTTCCTAAAACTAGGAGTTTGCATTAAATGACGGGGAACACATTCTTAAATTTTCTCAATCATCGAAATTCTGGAATATCTCTAGAATTTATCAATTATTTCATGATATTTTTTTCATTTATTCCCCAATATTGATCCTCCAGTAGTAGGGAGAATTCCTAAAATTATCTCCTTCTCCAAATCTTCATAATCTACCCAATATTCTCACAATATTCTACAAAAATAAATAATATTAGGCACAAATATGCAATTATCTTTAAACCTTCCTAAGAACATATTAAATCATAAAAAAACATTATTAAGTGTATAAGGAGACATTTAATATATATTTTATGTGCCTAAGAAATTTTAGAGGGGCCTTAATTTATGTCTAATTTAGAGGCCATGAGTTTATAAGTTGGAAAGTGAAAATGGTTTTAATAATCATAACATGATGGGGTAGACCCTATGGAAAGATATCACAGTATGGGTGCTAGAATGTTGAATGCAATGAAAAACTAGGTTTCCCTAACCTATATACCAATCTTGAAAATGCTACCTTCCATGATAGTTCAGCGGTCATGGAATTGAAGCGGTAAAAAATTTCTCAAAATATTCAATTGGTCCTAAAAAAAAAACCTATCCCATCACTTGGAAGCCGAAAATTTCATAAATTTTAATTAATTCAAAAAATAGACACAAAATTTATAAAAGTGGGTTTTTGAAAAAAATTGAAATTTTAGTATAAATACACCTTTTTGACTTACATTTTTCATTAGTCCATTGGAAATTTGGAGAAAAAAATTATGGATCAAAAAACCAACAACTTCATTCTACCCAATTTCTCAACCAGATCACCATGAATATTCTATGTAATCCCCTCAATCATATCCTTTGTGAATTTCCTAATCATTTCAAGTAACTTTAAAACTATTTGACTGTAGGAATTCCATTTTAGATTTACCCTCTGCGTATATGCGCGTTGAGCATATTGAAATCGCGTGCAGACACAATTGTGTATGAAAGTAAACCATGTATGCACAGCGCAATGTTTCGAATGAAGGGTTTAACAAAATGAAAAACTTGAATGATGCAGGATTTCTATCAATTGGAGAGAAAGTGAACATAGTTCCATTGACAATGAAGTGATGGAATATCCTTTGGCATTGGATGCCCTTAGAGGATGTCGTTTATTAAAATTCTTCAAAATCCCAAACATGAATACAAACACAAGATTGCTTTAAATGCTTGTAAATTACTGGGATCCAAAAGAGGATGTCTTTATGATTGACCATATGCCTCTGCGGATTGAGGCAGAGGATACATATTTCATCACTGGACTTTCCCGAAGAGGAGAGCCAGTAAACTTACAGGGGAAGGCCCCAGGGGGTCTCAATGTGGATGACTACATCTACCTCTAGTGTTCAAAAGACACTCAGAAGGTTGGGACTCAAATCCCAATCAGAGATGTACAGGGACTACACATGAGAATCCTTCTTTTCACGATTTTTTGGGTAGCCAGAGCAACATATTTTCATCAAGATTCACACGCTACAATGAGTTTGGCGAAGGGTTACCTAACAACATTATATGACTGGGGCACAGGTTTACTAACCAGCCTCAAAAATCAGTTGACTTATATTCGGAAGAACAAGACCAATAACTTTAGATATGGAACAATCCTTTGAACTTTTTTTTCAGAGAGATTACCTGGGCTTTTAACCAAGGTGATTTCAACGATTAGTAGCCCAAGAGATCGATGCATAGCATGATGGGATGACTTGATGAAAAGACTAGGGGGTGGCAAGGTCCCTAGGACTACCTTTAATGAAGATTTATTCCTTTTGGTGGGGAGAAAAAAATCATCGTTGTTGATGACTACCCTTACGAAGGTATGGAATTCAGAGCAAACCCAGATCTGCCACTTCCACTCGGTGCTACATGGAGAGACATTGGTAGGATTTTTTTTTATGATTTTTTGATATCATTGAATATATTCGATTTTCAAAAATATGAAATGAAATTATTTTTTTATAGGACAAAATTATTACAAATTTATTGATCATGACACATATGTTGGACTGGTAAGATCTCAGGGTCTGTCGAGCCACCTGCAGCGTGGAAGAGATGCATAAATTTCCACAACTGACACTGAGAGAGTCCTTCATGCCATATAGAGGAACCTGGAGGGTTTAACCTGCCAAGTTCCTATGGTTGCAGTGGAGGATATGCCAGAGGCGATGCAGAGGCACGTGGTTTGTGTACCATGGGATTGAGTGTGACTCTTCTGACATGTGGCAACTTCCATAGCCTTCTTTCAGGATGCTCATCTAGGGTAGGGTCCTCAGACATATATTTTAGGATGACTTGATTTTTTTGTGATAGACATGATCGGGCATAAGCCCTAATTTTGTAGGACATTTTCTCCCAATTTTGTATAACATTTTAATCATATGACTCTTATCTATATGCAGGTAGTTTCGTGATGTGACTCTCTGATATATACAAATCATTATTGATGATTTTTTATGTTTTTAATGTGATGAATGAATTATATTGCAATATAATTCTTGATTATCTAATGAATCATCAAATGTGTTTTCTAATTGTTGGATATGGATAAATGTAATGAAATGAAATGATCTTTGTAATAAACACACTCTCATAAATTGGAAATATAAATAAGGATTCTTGACACAATTGAAGTTATTCAATTGAGACACCATCAGTTGTGAATCCATGTTTACTACTAATGAACCAACACTAAGACATATTTCTTCAGACAGTAGATTGACAACAATAGGATATTCTGCAACATTATTAGAAGTAGTACCAATACATATGCCCATTGAGATTAACAACTGATCGAATGGATAGTAAATTTCCAAAGCCACGGAAGCCAAATTCCGAGTATGTCGACTAGCACCATCAACAAATGCAAATAAAAAAAACAACGTCAGGACGAAACTGATAGACATATATGAAAAAAAAATACAATATGTACAAAATCAAAGCAAATGATAAGAATAATAATTCTTAAGATATAGCCCATTTCTAGGCTCCACCAACTCATTTCCATTAAACTCAACCAATTCATTAGCTCCCCTTTTCAAGACTCTTTTAATGATGTAAGGACTGTACCACATGGATTTAAGCTTACCTGCCCCCAAGGCATCCTTTTCTTCATCATAGACCAAGACAAGGATGCCTTCATAGAAAACCCTAGGTCACACAATATTATCATACTGAACCTTCACCCTTTTCTTAGGAGTTTCTTTAATCGCGGTTGCGTCTCGACACTGCTCATCAATATTTTCCAAATAAACAAGGCGTTATTAAAGACTGGTAGTGTTTGGAAAAAGTTCAAGAACTAGCTTGAGAGAAGGAATTTCACATTCCACAAGGAAGATTGATTCCAACCTGTAAACCAGTTGAAAATGACTAAAACTAGTTGTGGTCTTAACTGACATCCAGTATGCCCAAAGCACAAGATACAACATAATGTGCCAATTGGATCAAGATTTATTGATTGTCCCTTGCAAGATAACCTTCAAGGATTTATTCACAACTTTCACTTTCCCATTGGCCTGAGGATAATAAGGATATGAATTCTCCTTCCTAAAACCTAACTTGAGAGCCAATTTAGTCATCATGGAGTTATGAAAATGGCTTCCATGGTTAGTGACAATTTATTTAGGAGTACTAAAATGAAAAATGACTTGGATTAAAAGAAATAGGGCTAGTTTTTCACCATCGTTTGCAAAATTAGGCATGTCCTCAGCACACTTAATGAAGTATTCCATTGCTACAATGATATACTTATGACCCTTTTCCGAAGGCGGGTTACAAGTTGTAAAATCTATTCCCCGCTTTGTGAACGGACGGAGGTAATAACAGGAAAGAGAGGAGCTGGATGAGTGCACATTTTATGAGTATAGGCTTGAAAAGGATAACATTTCTTGACCGCTTCAACACAATATTTGAATATCGAAGGCCAAAAATATCCAGCATGCAAAAAAATTTGGGCTGTAGCAAGCCCTGATAAATGACCACCACAAGCTCCACAGTGGCAATCATTTAGCACTACCTCAGCTTCTTCTAGGTTTAAGGAACGTCTAAGGCTTGAATCAACCCACGAAAATATAAAGTGTGACCAATGATAACATAGATTTTAGCCAAGTGACGCAATTTTCTATGCACATCCTTCGAAAAAATGAGGGGAAACTTCAAATTTTTAATATATATAATAATATCCCCATACCAAGGATCTTGTGAAGAAATAAGGAAAAGATGTTCATTAGGGAATGATTCCTCATAAACTATTTCCTCTCCACATGGAAACTCCAAGATTAATACTGCAAATATCAATGATTTCATGGCTTTAGAAGACACGAAATCAAGATCAAATTCTTGTAAAATAATAATCCATCTATTATATTTTCCCCCAATCATTTTCCTACTGAGAACAAACTGAAATGGATTGATGGCTGCCAAAAAAACATTTTTCTAAGTACAATGTAATGTCTAAGTCACTGGATAGCATGGAAAGTTGCCAAAGCTAACTTCTGGATGAGAGAATATCATAATTCAGGACCTATCAAGCCTTGACTTAAATAATAAACCACATGATTATAGAGAGAATCGTCTTCCTAAACCAGAGCCATACCTATGGTTGATTCTGCCATAGCAAGATACAAGAGGAAATACCTGCTATAATTAGGTGCACTCAGTAAAGGATCAGAGGTTAATCCCTTTTTCAAAGCATCGAACGAGTACTGAGTGAAGTCATCCCACAGGAATGGAACTCCTTTTTCCAACAATATCATAAATCCCTTTGTAATCTCAACACAATTGACTATAAATATCCTCAAGAAATTGGCTTTTCCTTGCAGACTCTGAAGTTGACGAATGGTAGACGGGGGAGGCAAATGAAGTATTGCCTAAACCTCGAAATCATCTACATGAATCCCTTCAATAAACACTATGAACCCAAATAACCAACCATATGTGACTATGAAAACACACTTATTTGGATTCAACCGGATTTTATAATAACAACATCTCTCAAAAATCAACAGAAAATGATGAGGATGATCAATTATCTTTCGAGAACGAGTAGCTAAGTCATCCAAATAAGCTTCGATGATGTGCTTGATATCATGGAAAGCATAAGAAATGGCTTGTTGGAAAGTCACTCCAGCATTTTTAAGACCAGAAGGAATCATTTTATATGCAAAGGTATCCCAGGGGAAAATAAAATTTGTCTTATGTTGATCTTCAGAATGGATAGTAATTTAATTATAACCCGAGAAACTGTCCACGAAGGATAAAATCTCATTCCCCACACATTCATCAATAACCTAATCAATAAAGGGTGTGCGGTAATTATCTTTAGGACAAGCCTTATTCAAATATTTGAATTCTATGCACACACGGATTGTTACTTGTTTCTTGTCAGCCGAGACTGGATTTAAAACCCACTCAGTCAAAGGAATGGGGTATATAAAACCCACCTTAAGAAACTTCTCAACCTCGGCTTTGATAGCTACAACTTTCCTAGGGTTTACCGGTCAAAGATTTTTCTGTATAGGCTTAACGTTCTCATAAGTCTTGATCTCATGTTGGACAATTGATGGATAAATTCTAGGCATTTCCTCATAAGACCAAGTGAGCAAATCACGTAATTTTTTAAAAAGGTCAGTATAGATTTGAATTTTTTTAGGGAGACACTTGGCTCTGATGAAAACATTCTCTATTACATTGGGATCCCTGGAAATGTTGACCATAATTGTTTCTAAAATGATAGATATATTACCTTCAGCAAAAATTTGTGTTGGAGCCAAAGACTTTAGAATTGGTTGAACATGACCAGTTAACAAAGGGCTAGACAAACTTGAATCTAATTTACGCAAATCTGGGAGAAAATATGACTGATGATGAAAATCAAGAAACGACCTTTCCACACTCGTCATTGCTTCTAGGATTTCCTACTCAAATGGTAGAATAGTATGAAGGTGATCCAAAGAATAATTTGAGTTAAGGGTCCACGTAGGAGCCACATCTCCATCCAAATTCTCTGGTGAAAGAGGAACCGGATTGGAATCTACAGTGTTAATAATAACTTGATAATCAATTTCGGTTGCATACATAGGATATACCATTCCACCCACATTCCCTTATTCTAATGTGGTCGTAGAAGTGGGTAAGGGCAAAGGATCCAAAAAATAAGGAGTTTGTAATAACTCTCTTCGGGAAAGAACCTTGGAAGACAAAATAGAATTTATATGAAAAACAAGAAATAGAATATCAAAGGTACCCATCAATGAGGAATACATATCGACTCCTATATTCTCAACAACTTTCTTGTCATTATTCACCAAGGGAATAGTAGAATCAGAGGATGCATTGGAATCTATTGGAGAATAATCCATCTGATCAACAATAATGTTTCTCCCTTCATGGGGAAAACATATGATACGAAATAATGATGAGACAATAGCATCCATCTCATAAATCCAATTTCAACCCAATAGAAGGTTATAGTCCAAATTAGCATCAACTATTTCTACTTTGATATTGACTACCTTTCCCCCAACATAGAAGGGAAAGGCAGGAACAACGCCATGTGGTCTGTGAGAATTACCATAAAATGCAACCAAGAGAGTGGGTGAAGGAACATCTTGAGGAGATCCAATAGATTTCCAATATGAAATAGACATGATGCATGTGGAAGCTCCTTCGTCAACTAAATTTCGAAAAATATTGATCTTTCGATACGTAGATTTAGTTGAAAAAGCCATATGATGAGGAATTCTCTTCTTAAGATTTGACATGTCAAATGTAATCATAAGAGATTTTTTTGGATCTACGTCCCTGATCGCAGTGAGCAGCACACTCCTTTATGTTGGGCATGACTAGAGTACCTCCAACTCATAGATAGCACAACGACTCTGAGCTAGAAATTCAACAATGGAGTAGTTCTGAGCTGCCTTGGCATTATGGTTAATCGTCGAACATTTAGCATCACCTTTTGGCATGCGAGGTATAGGCTCAAATGCAGGCCTCTCTATATGGGGTGGCTTAGAAACATCAGGAGTGGCCTTACCCTTAGAAGATTTAGATTCACCATAATCATGTGACATCATTACAACATCAAAATGAGCACTCATCATGTATACATTTGATGGATTTTCCCCCTCCTGGTTGCCCCTTATGGGTGCTCCTGTATACGCATTCGCATCAGCAAGCATCTGTTTCCCTTGGGGAAAAGGGTTATTCATGACAACCTATGAACTAGAAGAGCCCTATTGGGCCAAAAAGCACTGAGCATCCTGAATATTAGGGCAAAGATGAGTGAGATGGTCTCTAGTGCACAATTTGTAAGGAAACTTAACTTTCTTTTTCGACTCTTTCTTACCCTCCCCAGCATTATTGTTGGGTTGTTTGCATTATCCTTCCAATCCTTATCCTTTTCCTTATTACATCCTTTCCTCTTCCCATCAGATTGTTGATTTCCTTTTGGGTTATAGGATTGGACAACATTAATTTTTAATGGTTGGGAAGGCATAGACACTGACGACGATGCCTGAATAGAAGAAGTAGTTTGTAAATAAAACTGTTGCAATTGATTTAAGAGGTTAGTTGTATTGTTATATATCGAACTGACTACCCCATCAGAATGGGGATCTAGCTTCGGCTTGGCTGAATCTATCTTGGATCAAGGAGAATCCATAAAAATCTTATTAAGAATCTCAGACTAGGAAAAGACAAGTTCTAATTTCAGGGCTCTAATGATAGCCTTCTCTTCATTAAATACCCTAGAAAGTGATACATCCTTTGATATTTCTAGCTGTAAGGATTTCAAGAACCACTCTAGAAGGAATTCATTGGGAATATAGGATTTAATTAGCCTCTTCCTTCTTCTTCATTCCTGAATATTGTCAAAAATGTGAGTTGCCTTATCTTGTTGGAAGTTGGCCAATAGCTCAGTTCCATCATCATACCGAACGGACAACTGAAAATGATTCAAAAACATAGTAGCCAATTCGCCAAATGAAGCAAAGGTGCTCCAAGTCAACTCTATATACCATTTGGCAGAATTTCCGGTCAAGGTGTATTGAAACAATATCAACCTAATTGAATAGTCAATAAGGGAGTTAGACGATCACCATAAGTGGAAATTTTTTACATGGTCATTTAGATCATCACCAGTCTTTCCGTTGAATTTTGGAATGTTTGATGAAATCTTGGTAGGAACTAGAGGCCAAGCTAGGCTCGAATTGGATCGTTAGTAATTTTTGAAAGATCTGGTAAATTTAGGGTTTCCACGAATGGTAAGCATGGAGCACCTTGAGAATTCCATCCACCATAAGTTGGATTCCCAACAATTTTAAAAGAATAACCTAGATTTTTTAAGGCACAAGGTTGTGAAGGATTGTTCATAGAAGATACTGAACCATAAGGAAAACCTTATGGTCCATAGAAATTTGGAGTAGGATCTCCTCCTACCGACAGGTTACCATAAACAGGAATGGCTCCCCCAAACGAAGTATTAAAAGGATATGAGAGCCCTTGGTAAGGGTTTCATGCATTAGCAAAGGGAGAAAAACCCTGGGAGGTTCCTACGGTGGAGAAAGGCACATTCCCCTATTGACCAAAAATAAACTGATTACTAGTTCCTAAACCACCAAAAGTAGGGTTCCATCCTTGAAAAGCATTGAAACCTTGACCTCGTTGAAAAGGATTGAAACCTTTACCTTGAACGGAGAAATTCAAGGAACCTAAGGAAGGGTTAGAATGGGGGATACGACTACTTCCAAAGGGAAAACCCTGAAAAGGTGTTGAACGACTAGCCATAGGAGACATAGGTGTGGAGACCATAGATGAAATGGTGAAAGGAATCGGGGGAAACTCACTTGAAGGAAACCTAAATGAAAATTAACCAGTGTGGGAATAAAAATCTTGGGTTCCCCCGCTCTAAGATGGAATGGAGGCAGAGCTAAATATTGCAGTACTAGGAGTGATAGTTGATATAGAAATTGCACCTATTCCTTCTACCGAAAGAGGAGTATGCACACTAGAAGTACTCATAGTCAAAACTGTGTTCCTAGTAGTGGTCATTGAAAGAAAATAAGGAGAAACAAAAGGGCTTTCTGGACTGTGATTTGAGGTGCCAATGTATGATATAACACCCATAAAATCAAAAGGAATAGGTGAATAAGGAGCAAATGGAAGTTCGGAAATCTCTTCAACTTCAACTTCTTCTAACGGAAAAATAACCCTATAAAGGAGTGGAGTACTCTCTAAATCGCAACTAACACTAGGATCACCCTATGTAATTATAGCCCCAAGAGTGGGATCACTCTTCGGTGCATTCATTTCTATTGATTGAAAATCACCATGAGAATTGCTCCTACGCCTTCTAGGAGAAGGCTCGGCACTCGTAGGAGAAATCCCATGAATCCTCTTGGATTAATGAACTGATTTATCAGCCACTTTCAATTGTTAAGAGAACTTATACAGACTCAAAAAATTATAAAGCTATGGTAGTCTATAAGAAAATATCATTCTCTCAAGATGTCCCTAAAGATTCAGCCAATTAAGGAGCTCTGAGGTATTTCCGCTCCATGTGATTAGGACCAGACACTAAAATACAATAAAGAAAATATATAAGAACCTTCCAAAAATAGTCTAGGGTAATTATTCGCCATACCTACTTGCGAAGGTAACAGAAGCAGTTACGTTTGTTGAGTCTCAAAAGTGTTTTCCATATTCATACATATTTCCATTATGTCATAACCATTCAGCTCTTATTCCATAGCCATTTGACCTAAAACCCTACATCAAGTAACCATTTTCATAAATATATGGGTTAAGATCCTTATTTTCCAAAGTTATTTATTTTATGTATTTAAAATGAATTTATGATTAGAAACTAGAAAATTAACATAGTTTCATATATCTATATATGTGTTATGAGTTCTGTGACATGTGTAGGTCAAAAGGAAGCTTCTAAAAGACCTTTATGTGGCCTCCCAAAACCAAATTCGAATTTGAGTGGAGAAGATCATGGGATCATGAGGACATGTGTATCATTTCCTTGTTGTATTGAAACTCTAAGAGGATATGTGTCTCATTTCTTAGTTGTGTTGAAACTCTAGAAAGACATGTGTCTTATCATTTCCTATTTTGATTGTAACTCTAGAGATGGAGGGAGAGATTCATGGACTCCCATTAATGAGATAACTTCTCATATTTTGTATAAATAGGAGAAGCGTTCTCCTATCATGGGTAGTGAAAAAATAGGAGAAGAAGAGAAAGGAATAGAGAGTGTTTTGTAACAAATCTTAAGATGGAATGGGATGTAGATTTGTGAGTTTTTCAATAAAGAAGTTCTTTGATGCTGTTTTGATTACAACTTTAAGGAGCTAAATAATTTCACCAAATTGATAGCAGAGGGCCCTTGCTATTAAAGGAGGTTTTGTATGTTTTCTAGATAAGTTATTTTCAATTATGCTTTGTCATATTTCCTTACTTAGATTGCTTTTTGAAATCATAGCTTTTAGCATTATGTTTCATGTCATTTGCTTAGATAAAGGATCCTCGTGATATTGCAGTTAGTCTATTTCTCAAGCTCTTCCAATACATCTCTATTAAATGAATGAGATTCAATTGTGATATTTTGATTTATTAGCATTTCATTTTCTGTTATTTAGTTAAAAAGAATATTCTCATTTTCCGGATCTATTTAGTGTTTACATTATATTTCTTTAGGCAGAGTCAGTAAGAGGGCCAGAAGCTTCTGGTTTCATCCTTTCTAGTAAAGGTGAAATAACCAGTAAAAGCCCCTACTATCAATCTCTATATAAGAAATATTTTGTTCACACAATTTCAGATCAGATTCTTCATTATATTGCAGTTAGTCTCTTTCAAAAGCTTTTCCAATAAACCTTTAATTCACGAATGAGACTAAGTTGTAATATTGTGAGTTATTGATTGTTTTTCTTCATAGAAGATCCTTATCACATTATGATTAATCTCTTTCAAAAGCTCTTCCAATAAACCTCTAACTCATGAATGAGATTTAGTTGTAATGTTATAAGTTGTTTCAGCTTTTTTTTTATGTTTTAGGAGATCCTCATTGCATTAGAATTAATCTTTTTCACAAGCTCTTCCAACAAATCTCTAACTAAATGAATCAGATTAAGTTGTAGTGTTTTGAGTTACTTTTCATCTCATGAATGTTCATTTAGAAGTTGTAATATCCATGGATTATGACTCTCTATTTTTATCATTTTCTAATTAGGAACATAATTTGCAAATAAACTCTGTTTTCATTTATTCATTAACATTTCCTTTTCTCCCTTTTTGACATAAATCTAACTTCATCTTTTTAGCATAGAGTAGCATACTAAAGATCAAACATAAAAAACCCCAAAACATCAATAAAACACTAAAAACAACGAAGTAAGAAAAAGGGATACTTAGGCACATATAGTGCATCACACTTCATCAGTTTACTAGCCCTGGTTGATAATTTATGTTAGCAATTTAGGACACTAAATTGACTAAACATTTTGGCGTCGTTGCCGGGGAGGTGTAACTAGGTAGCTTTATTTCTCACATCTAAAAAAAAAAAAAAATTTAATAATTTATTGAGTATGCTCTTCTCCTGCACTTTGTGTGATCTAGAGGATCAGAAAGAATTTTTATGTTAAAAATAATAATAAATTATGTTTTCATCATTTCATTTCATTTTACAATAAACTTTAAAAATGATGAAAATTTTTAATTTTAATAATTGTTTTGTTTAATGAAATATATATGTATATTTTTGAATTTTTGAAAATATAATATATAATTTTATTAACAAATCAATTAAAGACTCATGGAAATAAGACCCATGCATATGCATGAAGCCAGCCTTTGGCTTGGCTTTACGCATATATCCAGTCCTTCAATCCACACAAAGACCCATGCACTGCAATTTAAAAAAAAAGAAGGAACCTTCTCTTTTCCATATTTGTTTTTCCTCAAACAACAGTTATTAGAAATCATTTTTGAAAATTTGCACACAATAAAGGTATATCACATGAAAAAATTGTTGATGAAGAGAAGATTGCAAATTTTTGATGAGGAGAATATTACAAATCGCTGATGAAGAGAATATTACAAATTCAATTGTAGGGACAGACAATGGAAGTGTATCATATGAAGAAATTGTTGATGAAGAGAAGATTTCAGACTGTTGATGAAGAGAAGATTGTAGATTCCATTGCAAGTAATTGGAATGAGGGAGATCGATCTGAACTTCTCTATGAGATACAAGCCATTACACTTCAAAACCTGCAAATAAAAAACAAATCAAACCACAAGTAATTGCCAAAAAACGAAATGCGTAATTGTGAAAAACACCCGATTTTAAAACGAATTTTCTGAGAAAAACAAGGAAAATTAGAACAAAATAAAACATGGGTTGTTTCAGCAACGGGGTGAATTAGGTAATCTTTTAAGAACTTTCTAAAATTCGCAGCCATTTGGGAGAAATTCAGGGTTCTTCGGAGCACTAATTTGCAGTGTGCGTGAGAGAAAAATGTTTTTTTTTTTATGAAAACAGTCACGGTTTTATAAAATTCAATTTTTAGAAATAATCAAGGATCTGATTTCCTTATTTGAAGGAAAATGTGGAAGAATTCATGTGTGGTGGCACATGATGAGTGACAAATGGATTATTTGAGGCAAACACATTATCACATATGCATCAAATGCAAGTTGTATAAATTGAGAATGACTCTTCTTTCATCTCCTTCATAGTTAGGAATTTGACTTTAGAAATTTCAAGCTTTTTATTTTCATCTTGCATGAAAGAGGCATTGGCATGACTTTGTTTCAAAAATATTCATTAGGACAATTATTTCATCCATGCTTTTTTTCTTTAAAAAATTAAAATATATATATATAATAACAATTCAAAAAAAAAAAAAAAAAAACCCTTCTTAATAATGGTTTGCAGGACAATTGGAAGATTATTTAGATGATTTCTAAACATTTGGCATTAATATTGTTGATGTGTATTTTTCTATAAAGTTTTAACTTGCAGAACACTGCAAATCTTTGTGATCCCAATTTTTTTACTAAGTACAGTGCATGAAGTCATCTGAAAATAGGGAGTTGATTATTTTTCATGGTTATTCTTTAAAAATGGATTGTTATCGATATCATGAATTAGACCGAATATAGAACTTTTTGATTTACCTTAATCTGTTTCATTTGACATTTAATTTTTGCGTAAGAATCAGAAAGAAATTAGCTACTTCTTTTTTAACACACTTATGTTCTTTATGTCAAGTTTTTTTTCAGATTTGGGATGATCGAATGATCATTAAAGAAAACTAATTGTGCGCACGATTGGTTTTCAAAGGACCAATTTCATGAAAAACATAAGAACAAGTCAATGTTCATACCCATCAAGACCATTACTTTTCCTCCCTTTTTGAATTGTAAATCCAACCAAGAAATTCAAATAAAACCACCATTATTTTCCCAGCAGGAGTTAGTTCTTCATTTTCCTTCATTCATATACACTTTCCATTACTTTTTGTCTACTCCACAAATAAAAGCAAGAAGTTCACCTACATGCTTATTTCCCATTGTCATTTTCCATTTTTCATTGTCCATTTCCATTTTCCTTTTCCTATCCTTTTCATTTTGCAAATAAACCTTGCTTCAATGCAAATTATTGAATCCATAGTCCTTCAAAAATTATTCTTTCATGCTCGCGTTAGATGATGGAGGATTCCTTAAGGCCTTCCTTCTAACAAGTCTTGGCCTATTGACATCAGCACATTATCTAGGTCCAAGACTAGAGTCCTTAATAGTACCTTGAGGCTTTTATGCATTAATGACAAGTTCTCTCGCTGACAATCATGGGAATACATAAATGTCCCTTGATCATCAGATCTTGCAAGAAGCTCGACATCAACCCATCTATTCGCACTTCGCAAGATGTACTTAAGTACCCATGCACTCATTGACATTAATGGTTATTTTTCCTCGCATTGGTTAACGACATTCATTAATGGTCGGTAATCTAATGACTTGTCTTCATGCTCGACATCAACACATTTATTCGCATGACTAGAATTGTACCATCGGATTTTGTAACAATTGAAGACTACATCATTTCAACAGTTTGCGGCAGGAATCAATTTGTATCAGTAGCAATAAAGATCCCAATCTTTCCATCAGCACAAAGAAAACAAAGAGAACAAAGAAGCAGATCAAATTCATTTGTTTACATAGTTCCTGATCCAACAACATCAACAGCCACACTCTTCAGTATACATAACTCATCCACATTTAAGGTAAGTGAAGGTATGTGGTTTTCTAATTTTTAGTCATATAATTCATTAGAATGCTAAAATTGTAACTTTGGAAAAATTCCTCACTCTTTTGTTTACATTTTCATATCTTTAGTTGGGGGGGAAGGGATATCATTTCATATCCACACGTCATACACTATCACACATTTTCATTTCATTTCCACCCACATATACTTCCCAACCAAATATTGTTGCAACATGATCCAAAAGATTATATGCCTTGCAAATGATCAATTCATTGATGGAGTATTTGATTCTAAATGTTTTCATGAATTTTGATGCAAGAAAGAAAATAAAGCATTGTTACACAAGAACCATTGCTCAAAAAAATCGGTTGTCACACAAGAACCAACCATATAAAAAAAATGTTGCAATAAAATGTATTATACTTTGCCAAAAGAAAATATTATAAAGCAAATTTTGGAACGAATCTATATGAGTCAAAACTCATAAAAGATCAACTCATGGACAAATGAATCATTGCAATAGTTGCATGAGGACATGCAACAACTTCAGTTGGGGGGTATGTTGAGTCTCAAAAGTGTTTTTCATATTCATACATATTTTCATTATGTCATAACCATTCAGCTCTTATTCCATAGCCATTTGACCTAAAACCCTACATCAAGTAACCATTTTCATAAATATATGGGTTAAGATCCTTGTTTTCAAAAGTTATTTATTTTATGTATTTAAAGTGAATTTATGATTAGAAACTAGAAAATTAACACAGTTTCATATATCTATATATGTGTTATGAGTTTTGTGACATGTGTAGGTCAAAAGGAAGCTTTTAAAAGACCTTTATGTGGCCTCCCAAAACCAAATTCGAATTTGAGTGGAGAAGATCATGAGATCATGAGGACATGTGTCTCATTTCCTTGTTGTATTGAAACTCTAAGAAGATATGTGTCTCATTTCTTAGTTGTGTTGAAACTCTAGAAATACATGTGTCTTATCATTTCCTATTTTGATTGTAACTCTAGAGATGGATGGAGAGATTCATGGACTCCCATTAATAAGATAACTTCTCATATTTTGTATAAATAGGAGAAGCTTTCTCCTATCATGGGTAGTGAAAAAATAGGAGAAGAAGATAAAGGAATAGAGAGTGTTTTGTAACAAAGCTTAAGATGGAATGGGATGTAGATTTGTGAGTTTTTCAATAAAGAAGTTCTTTGATGCTATTTTGATTACAACTTTAAGGAGCTGAATAATTTCACCAAATTGATAGCAGAGGGCGCCTGCTATTCAAGGAGATTTTCCATGTTTTCTAGATAATTCATTTTCAATTCTATTTTGTCATATTTCCTTACTTAGATTGCTTTCTGAAATCATAGCTTTTAGCATTATGTTTCATGTCATTTGCTTAGATAAAGGATCATCGTGGTATTGCAGTTAGTCTCTTTCTCAAGCTCTTCCAATACATCTATATTAAATGAATGAGATTCAATTGTGATATTTTGAGTTATTAGCATTTTATTTTATGTTATTTAGTTAAAAAGAAGATTCTCATTTGCCAGATCTATTTAGTGTTTACATTATATTTCTTTAGGCAGATTCAGTAAGAGGGCCAGAAGCTCCTAGTTTCATCCTTTCTAGTAAAGGTGAAATAACTAGTAAAAGCCCCTATTGTCAATCTCTGTATAAGAAATATTTTGTTCACACAATTTCAGATCAGATTCCTCATTATACTGCAGTTAGTCTCTTTCAAAAGCTTTTCCAAGAAACTTCTAATTCACAAATGAGACTAAGTTGTAATATTGTGAGTTATTGATTGTTTTGCTTCATAGAAGATTTTTATCACATTATGATTAATCTCTTTCAAAAGCTCTTCAAATAAACTTCTAACTCATGAATGAGATTTAGTTGTAATGTTATAAGTTGTTTCAGTTTTTCTTTTATGTTTTAGGAGATCTTCATTGCATTAGAATTAATCTTTTTCACAAGCTCTTCCAACAAATCTCTAACTAAATGAATCAGATTAAGTTGTAGTGTTTTGAGTTACTTTTCATTTCATGAATGTTCATTTAGAAGCTGTAATATCCATGGATTAAGACTCTCTTTTTTTATCATTTTCTAGTTAGGAACATAATTTGTAAATAAACTCTGTTTTCATTTATTCATTAACAATTCCTTTTCTCTTTTTTTGACATAAATCTAACTTCATCTTTTTAGCATAGAGTAGCATACTAAATATCAAACATAAAAAAACCCCAAAACATCAATAAAACACTAAAAACAATGAAGTAATAAAAAGGGATACTTAGGCACATATAGTGCATCACACTTCATCAGTTTACTATCCCTGGTTGATAATTTATGTTAGCAATTTAGGACACTAAATTGACTAAGCAACGTTGACCTCTAGACAAAATCCATTGCTGGTGAAAGTACTCAAGATTCACAAGGGCACTCTCCAGAAGTACTAATTAACATGATGCAATGTTTGCCTCAGGTACCACATGTATGCCCGCCCCCCCCCCCTCCACCGCACCGCACCCCACCTCACCCCCCTATGCGATACCTGGGAATGGAAACTAAGGTTACCAATTCGTATTAGCAGTCGGGAGAAACCATCTTTGGTTGGGATCCGACAAGTAGGAGATGGAGGTATCTCTCTTCCTTGCTTTCACTCCTCCTCGTGCTTGACTCCTTTCTAGGAGAGCTTTCTCGGACAGCTTAACGACATTGGGTTTCACCCTTTTAATCAACTTATAAGTTTAAATTTAGTGTGACCTTGGAGAATTAATTATCCACACACTTATTCCAAGGCCCTAATGACCTCGACTAGTTGATGTATTAAATGACAAATCCAAAATATTCTAGTTCATTTTATATTTTATCGCTTGATTTTAAAGGTTGTTATTTTAATTCAGAGATGAGATGGAGGTGCAACTTATGGTGTTAGGGACACAAGAATAAATCAATAGAAACTTGGCTACATGCAAAATGAAAATTTTTCTTCGATGAAAAGAGACTTATACAAAGGTAACTACGAAAAAAATAATGAAAACAAAAGTTTTTCTTTTCTTTTGCAAAACACACGCTCACACACTCAAAATCTACAAAATACTAAAAATGCTTACAATGCAGCTACTCTAATGCAAACTACCAATGCTTAATGCAAGATTCTAGGATTACTCTAAAGAAAAATCAAATGTGTTTCCCAATAAAGAGTTCAAAACTTGACACCAAGAAAGGACATATTCAAACAAGAAATTCTCCCAACAAAGATGCCAAAAACTTGATACAAAAAGGGGAAAATCAACCAAGAACTTCTCCCAAAACCAAGAAAATTCTAACAAGTGACAAACTTTTCACTTGCTCAAAAATGACAAAGAAGCCTTAAAACAAAACTGAAAGAAGAAGAAAAGTAAAACCAAAAAAAAATTGTCTTTTTCTTTTGAAGGAAGCAATAAATTCTTTCAGAAAACAAAAAAGTACCCAAAAACTCAAGGTCACCAAATTGAGCAAAAGAGGCCTAAAATTCCTTAAGCCATCAACATCATTTGAATGAAAATACTTAATAAGTGGAAATAGGTTACACACTCAAAAAAATGATCTAATCAGCAAGACAGAACTCGAGAAAACAAGAAAACTCTAAGAAAATCAAAAAGACTCTTCAAGATTGCTAGAAGTAAATTTCTCAAAAAACCAAGAAACCCTAGAAAGACAACGAAAGAAGAGAAAAAGTGAAGAAATAAGAAGGTTGAGCATGAGAAAATAAACACTAACTCACTATTATTAATACTCAGAACAACCAAGAACTTCAGCAAGAAGCCCTAGTGCCAAACAGAAAACCAAAACTTCACAAAAAGGGCAAACCCAAGGTTGACTAGGTTTTTCACCAAGAAAGAGAGGAAATTGATAAATTGCAAAAAGAAACACTTTATAAGAAAATAAATGATTAAAAAGAAGCAACCAAGGACAGGAAAAAGGATTTACTAGAATCAAAATATGAAAATTTCATTTAAAATTTGCAATACGCCGCTTAACAGTGATCAACCTGCATACAAGGAAAATTTTAAGAACCCCCCTAAATTTATATGTATAATAAAGGGGTGAATCCCCATGATACATAAGAAAAATGGAACGTGATTTTATTAATAATTTAATATATATATATATAATTTTTTTTGTGAATCTCTCATGAGATTATATTATCTTGTAAAATCATGGAAAATCACCAGTACAAATGGCGAATCACTAGTACAAAATGGTGAATCGTTGTCTAGCAGAGTCCATGGTGTTGGTTCCAATGAAGATATGGTAGTTGAACCAAGAGTTGAAGGAATAAAACCATCGATACCAAGCATGGCATATGGTGACTCGTGAGGGAATTAGATCTCGTGCATTTTGGAAAACATGTTCTTCTAGTTCTGCTAAGTGTAGTGTTCTTGCTCATGCTACTACTAGCACTGATATTGAGGTTATAGAGGAGTTTGAGGAAGCATGGAAGGTAGAAGTGGTGGATAATTACAAAGAGAACCCCATGATGGGCTCCATTTTTCCCTTTGGTATTTAGGCCTACAATATCTTCTGTCTATTAAACCAAAAATTAACTGTTCAACCAACAATCAACTTGACTGAGTTGATTAGTTATGAGTCAAATTAGACTAATATTCAAAACTATGCTTTGAAATATCCCATATTTATCACACTAATGCTACACAACATTGTGCATTTCCACCCAACTCTCATGCATGCACACAAAATTTTCATTAACATCTATAACCCTAACCAAGTGATAATTGATCAACAATTTGCACCAAAGTTTGTTATAGTGTTGAAAGTTCATAAGAAATTTAGATCCATGGTACCTTAAATAAATTTTGATATAACCTCCACAAATTCGACCACAATATAGAAAACTTGTGATAAATTTTAAACCTAAAAAAATTAGGATTCATGTTCCTAGGAACGATCATAAGAAGTAGTTGACATATAGGTCAAGTTTTGAGCCTTGACACATTGATAATTCAGTGGGTTAGGTAAAAAATCACACATTGAAAAGCCATCAATGAAGAGAAGACAAGATCATTATGAGTTACACATACTCCAAACATCCTATCAAATTCTACTTAGTTGTTTACAACTCAGTTATACATAATCTTATAGTACAAATTCCACAAAGCCTTCTTCACATAGCTAATAAATGGCCATTGGAGGAGTACCTCTTATATAATAGTAATAGTAGCAATCAATAGATTATTTAATATTGAACTTCATAGCCATAGCACTCCTATGTATTGTATGATGTATTCAACTTGCATTATCAAATATAGATAAAATCATACTTTTAATTGATACATTTAAATCATACTTGTGCACATGTTGAATGCAATACCACTCAAGGAGTAAAGTCGGTTTGACATGTAATGATCTATAAAATAATGAAGAAACTTAGTAATGCATCACAACTTTCACGTTTGAAAAGATTATAAATATTTCATGCAAATCCATTGTTGTTATAGTTCCTTCTCTTGACCATGTTCCACATAAGTATGGAAAAACAAGTAATACTAGAATTTGCATTGAGAGGTGCAAAGTAACGCCGGGAAGTGGGGATACATCTTCCATGTGAGATAATGGTGATGTAGGTGATAAATTTGGAGGCAATACGAATTTTTTTGGAAGAATGGGTGGTTTGTCTATCAACTTTTGTGAGTTAACTTGAAAATTGCTTTGTTCTCTTCATGCCTACCTCTTAAACCTTAAAAAAAGACTATCCAAAAAATGCATATTCATCGACCTCTACGGAATATGTAGCTAGTTCGTGAGAGGAGCATTAATCCTTGTTTAAAATATAGTAAAGTGAAAGTATAAGATAGCGAATAACTTCAACTCCTCCCTAATCTTAAAATTTTTATATTATCTAAATAGGTCACAGCTCTTTAATATAATAAAATAAAAAAATCAATTAAACAAATATATGCATCAAAACATAATTGTCCAAATTTCTATCTATTATCCAAACTAGTCACCATTCGTATCCAATTCATTTAAATCCACTTGGTTGCATTATCTTAAATTAGAATATGTTCATATGTATAATACAAAGTTCTTCACCCTCAGGCATATTTTTTCTCCCCGTTCATTTGGATTCTCTGGGTTGCATTGGTCATGAATCCATGATATACGTAACTAAAAAGACAAAGCAAACAATCGATTCTATTTTAAGATAAGTTTAAGCTTTTAGAAAAGATGTAGCCAAAGGTAACAGACTGATTTCGTTTACATATAGGTAACCCTTTGAACGTAGAGCATTCCTTGAAGAACATTTTAATTGATGACGAATGTAATACAATATTCAATTTTCGAACTAAAAATATTATTTATATAGATTTGTGTATGGGGTAAATAATAAATAAAAAATTTAACTAGCCTTGGGGTCGTCAATATTTATAAATTTTATTTATACTTTCTTTACCATGTATATCATATACCTATCAGTCACAAACATGAAAAGTTGTGGAATTCATAGTGATAATATGTTCTAGAAACACAACCAACCTTTATTATTACCAATATTAACTTTTATATAGTACTACATATGTAGACAAAATTTCCAACTTCCAAAGAGACAAACTTGGTTCTCCAACATGATGGCACATTCTTAACTACTAACATTTTTTATTGTTGAATGTAAGAAATCTTTCGAAGTACATCGAATCTACTGTGAGGCTCAAACTCATAGACTATGTTCTTTTTTACCATGTATCTATAGGCTTCAGCCTTCTTTTTGTTTGAAGAGGAGTTGTTTATTATCAAAACTACCTTCCCTGCCTTTGATGCCTTAAAGGAATTGAAAATTGGCTCATCAGATGAAGAAAATTTTCTTTTCCTGTCAATTAGAATTGAATAGCTTCCCTGTGCACTCAAAACAAACTCTGACTGATAGAAAACATCCCACCCACCAATTATGAGGTCCCACGGAATTGTTACTCCCGCCTAAACAGCATAGACAACTTGAATGTGAGAATTAAAAAAAAAAGAAAAATTCCAATCGCATAGATCTTGAGGATGAACTCAATATGAAATCCAACACACATAAATTTATATCTAAAACTAAAACTCATCAAATTTGGAAGTATATTGGAAAAAAAACTTAGGAAAAATAGCTAAATTTGAATGCATGAATTGACACAAAATCTGCAAAACTGAGCAATTCTTGACGTACATTACCTCCACTCCCTCGATCTCAATATTGATTTTCTTCCTAGCTATAATGGAGAACTATATTGCAGGCTTGTGAGGTCCAAAATCTACATATTTGGTCATGCTAAGTCCCCCATACTGTTTAGGCACATTCTTTGGAAATATAAATCTGAAAGTAAAATCAAGTATTAAATAAGTTTCTAGGAAATTTTCATTGAATATATCCTCTATCATATATAATCAGAGTCTTCAATTGAGGTTGAGCATATTTTCACTACATCAGAGAAGGAATTTCACATACTTGTAGAAGGTATCTATGACTTTTCCTTCACGTGCAATTACAAATTTTCTCTTAGTACGTTGTGTCAAGAAAGGGCTCAACATGGAGTACAGTGCATTGAAATACCATGGGGCATTTATGAACACCTGAAAAATAGAGAGAATAATAACTAAGACATGAATTTTCTATTTGATAAACTGAGTATAATATCCTCACCCTTATAAGGCCCAACAAAATCCCACGCTTGTAGACTGAATATAGAAAAAAGACTTAATTACATATGGAATACTTGACAATTAGCAAGACTGGAGAAATTCTTCAACATTGTACTTGAAATCGGATCATTTTGAATTCTGGCAGAGGCAATGGCAGTCGGAAGTCACAACCCAAAGGTAGTATGTTTGAGGATTTGTAGTCTGCAATTGATGAGATTGTAATTCAAGTCCTAGAAAGATAAAATAGTCCATTACTATACTTCATTCATATAGTGATTTCATTTTCTTAAAATTTCATTTTCTTAAAATTTTTGGGATAAGATAGAAAGAAATGGTTTCCTCCATAAGTTTCTTATGAAAAGCCTAATTCCCTCATTGTATTATGTGACAGTGGAGGCAACCTTAACACAAGGGGTTATACCTCAATTGTTTGTCACCATATTGCTGAGAATTTTTTAGTTCCATACTAGCAGGTGCCTTCTTAAATCCCGCTAGGTAAGGTGCACTAATATATGCCAATGCACTTATTTGGGAATCTAGATGCCATCTTCAAATGTGATGAAGCATCCTTGGGTTTCCCATGAGATTTCCCTTTGAAACAAAAACAATGACCATTACGTTGACCATGAAAAAGAAAACCCTTGAGGGCAGATTGTGACCATACAAAGAAATGACTATATATGCTCCTCCATATCTAAACCATGTAATTATGGGTGAAAAAGACAATGAGGTCGAACTTAAAAGGTCACAAAGTTCCACTGAGATTAAAAAAACTATGATTCAAGAAACAAAACTGGAAATACGTTGATACAAGGAAATCTTGAGAGAAGTGTTTTTCACTTACTAAAACACCACACAAATATGTGTTAACTTCGCATACCTGTCAGCATTGCATAGACTCTCTTAATAAATAAGGAAAAATAAAATAACAATTGGAGGAAATCGACACCATAAATAGTAGCTTATAGTCATTTCACTAGTACGATTGACATAGTGTTAAAAAATTGACCAGGTTTCCATTGTAGCTGTGGTTTGCTCTGACACAAAAATGGTAGGAACCTCAGAAAGATAGAGGCCCAGTGGAAAACTCGAGTGATTTTGATGAAGTATATATCTGTTACACAGTAATTTGTCATCGTCCCTGCAATTCCCATCTCGCCCATTGGAGGGTCATTTCTATGACCAATAAGCAGTGTCATGCCTTGCAAATACCATCATTGCAACCCTTTCCATGAGGACAATATTTCTTCTGTTGAACATTTCCTGAGCAGACCCCTAAAAACACTTGTTTTTGCCTTGGCACGGGTAGCCCGTTATGTACTCGCGCCAATGGGGGAAAATTAATACTGAGCCCGTGCCAATTGGCGCTCTGTCCCAGTTAAGCACCTACGCCAATCTTCTTTTGGAAAGTTTTTTAAAAAAGAGGTGAAGTTTCGATTACAACAACATCGTGGATGAGTCATCAGGAGTGGTTTCGCCTGAATAACCATGGCCTTCCTCCTTTGGCCTCTTGTGTTCCACCTTATGGGGAACCTCCCAAGGGACAAGGCCTCCCTTCCACTATTGTAGGGATCCCAACCTCCTCCTCTCCTCTATAAATATAGCCTTCATCCATTGATGAAGGGGTTGAATGGCTGAATAGCTAGTTCAAAAGAGTGGTAGAATTTCTAAGTTCCCAAGAGCTTTCATGCTGCAAAAGCCTTCTTGATTCCCTAAGGCCAAATCCAAGCAAGGAGACTATTGCCAAGTATCCGGAGAGAGAGGCTTGTCCCATCCTTGACAGGCTTTATTGAGACATGTTGTGCTGATGACCCACTAAAGGAGAGTGTTGCATCGAAGCTATGGTTGTATTCTTCTTTTGACTCTTTAATGATAAGCGACTATCGGTTATGGTTCCACTTCTTGGTCTTGCTTGCTTGGTCAACTCTTTGGACTAGATTTTATTATTTGTTTGGCTTTGTGTTAGCCTTGTTTTCACTTGTCTGTGTTTGAGATTGCTTGTTTTTTATTTTTTCCATAGTAAAATTGGCTGGCGCGCTTTTTAGCGTAACAGTCGTGCCCATTGGCGCAGGTTGCCTATGTATCACCCGCGCCATTGCATTTCTGGCACTAATTTCAAGCTCACAGTCGTGCCAATCCTGTGAGCTATTAGGGTTTGCTATGTTTCAAGATTTCTGAGGCTGACTTGTGATTTTGATCTTGTTTTTTCGGCTGTTTGAGTGCACTGGAACCTAGTTTGACTGGTTGGAACCTCCTTCCTTTAGTTTTTTTCTTATTTCTTTCGATTTTGCATACGAGCGGTAGGGCATCTAGGTGCCTTTGTGAGTCGAGCCTCCCTTGGGAGTTTTTGGTTTCCGTTTGTTCAGTCGGCTGTGGGATTGTTTCCTTGCATTCGTTTGACATTTGTCTATCATATTGTTGCGTTTTTTGAGTGACTGATTTCTTTTTCATTCGAATTTCGCTTTGCTTCATTTTGGGCCTAGATCACACGGCTCATTGGTGTCTTTGGGACTTTTCTTGGTTTTGAGAGACTTTTTGTCGATTTGAAATCTGATTGTTTGTGCCATTGAGTGAAATTTGTTGGTTTCGCTCTCTTAATATCGTTTCTCGAATTACTTCTTATTTGTTTTTGGTTTGTTTAGTGCATCTAGCTATCAAACATTGAAAATAAAAAAATCTCTTTTGCTTTTGGTTGATTAGTGCAAATTGAAATCTTTTCAATTTTACTAGTATTTAGTGAATTTGAAAGAAAAGTTTTTAGTTTCATTAGTTGCATTAGAGATATCATTGATTGTCTTCTGATCATTTTGTTTGTGCAAAAAACTCTCGGCCTCTTAGCAACTAATTTTCATAAGCAAAAATAGTGTCTTTGTAACATGTAGTTTTATTAAAATTTTTGAAAACCTTTGTCTCATTTCGAGCACAGATCAACGTAATTGAAAATCAACACAATCTACTCAATTTGCTAAAGCTGACGACAATCTAACGAAACACATTTGGGATTCTGGCTAGATATGTGTTCGGCGTCTTAAAACCTAGTAGCGTAGATTAGCCTCTTGGCTGAGCCGACGCTAGTACGGACTTGTGCTCCCCACTCTTTATCGCGTATATAAGGGAGACCCCATAGGTTTCGATCCTTTGTCGCTTAGAGCTTGATGCAACACTTCTCGTGTTCTGGACACGACGTTCGATTGCCTGCACGTACGAAAAGTCCTTGGTTGATTTCTCTTTCATTTTGAAACCAAGGTGTATATTGCAGTTCACGGTTATTTGGTACACCCTTTGCCTAGTATTCCTGAGTAGTAATTTGATCTTTTCTGACTCTTTAAACTTGAAAGGATCATCAAGCGCTTGTCCTTTCACGCTTGCTTAAAAACTGAAAGAGATAGAGTCACCTTTTGCCTGTTTCTTGACTCTTAAAATATGAAACGGTAGAGTTTTGTTTCAATGTTTTAAAAATTAACTGCCCACGAAATATTCTTGGTTAAAGTTAGTTTCCTTAGGGTGTTGTTCTAAACATCATTTCTGATGGCAAATTTTCCGGAGTTCACCAACCAAGGAATCCCCTTCGAAGAGAATCCTGGTCCTTTTCCTCCTTTTGGAAATGTTGGTGCTCCTTACATGGCAATGTTGTCCCTTCCTGGGTTAACTATTGGATTACATGTTTGGTTGTTTTCAACCTCTGTGGTCCTGAATGTCTCGGCTACTGGTCAATCAGTTCCTCCACCTAAACAACGTCATGTTGATTCTCAGGTGGACTTCTCCCCTTCTTCGCCTGTTTCTGCGTCCTCCTCTTCTACTTCGCCTGGTGAAAGTCTGGATTCGAGTAACCAGGTGGCTAAGAAGAAAAAGAAGAAGACAAAGAAGAAGAAGTTTGATAAGGGAGAGGCTAGCTCTACAGCTATTGCACCTAAGAAGTCTCCTCTTGATAAACCTTCCAACCCTCCACGGAAAGTCAAGTTCCCTTGCATGTTGTGCACGGGAGACCATCTTCTTCGAGACTGCCCTGGCATTCCCAAGGTACTCGAAGTATGGTCCAACGATCGCCCGCCGTTGCCTTTGGCTTCTGGGAGTCAAGTTGGGGGCACATCTTCAGCTGCTGCTGGTAAAGCTCCTAAGAAGCAGGGTAATATTACCAATCCCTGTAAGTTGTGTGGGGGGAACCATGCCATTCACCTTTGTCCATATATGGATGAAGCCAAACGATTGTTGGACAACCCGACTGTTTCTACACCATGTCTTCCCGCTGGTTACAAACAGATTTATTTAAGTCTTCCACCTGCTGATACCACGATTGGTCAAGAGTCATCCTTGGTCGATCCCACTCCCCCGGAAATTCAAATTCATGAATCTGTTCCCGACCAATCATTGGTCTTGGGATCGGTTGAGCTGGCCCCATCTACGGTGCACCAGGTCTTTTCCATTGAGAGTGGATCTCACACCCCCCATGTCCTTCTGGTTTCTTCAGATTCTTCAGACTTGGAGAAAGATTCTTCTGTCCCTATACCTCTAGAAGTTACCCCTCCACCTCCCGTAATAGAGGTCCCGGAGGATACTCTTCCCGACTCCATGATGGAATTCATGGAGGATGCTCCTTCTTCTATCGTAACACTAGGGGAAGACCATCTTGGTTCGATGGTAGCCCCTCTGAGTAGTTTGGTCGCTTCCTTTGACTGGAGTCGATTTGCAGGATACTGCCTTCCGTCTTATGTGCCTTTTGAGATCACAGTACAGGATTTTGGTATGTTCATACCCAGCACCATTATAGATGAAGGTGCGTCTGTTAGTGTTTTATCCTCAACTACTTGGCAAGCTTTCGGTTCATCGCCGCTTGCACTTGTTACGCAGAATCTGTTGGCATTTAACAGAATAATGATTCAACCGTTAGGGATTCTTCCAAGGTTACCTATTACTTTGGGAGGTAAAACCGTCCATATGGACGTGATGGTTGTTCCAAGCCCCTTGGATTTTAATCTTCTCTTGGGGCACGATTACACCTATGCCATGGGAGTGCTTGTCTCCTCCATTTTTCGTGTGGTTTGTTTTCCACATAAAGGACGGATCGTGACCATTGATCAGCTTTCCTTCTTTGGTCCCAATGTGGAAGCTGGCCCGCCATCATCCCTTCCTGGTTTTTATCCACCCGTTGTATCTGCCCCACCGCAGGTCAACTATGTGGCTACCTACCCCGTGCCTGTGCTCAGCGATGATGCTATCGTACATAGTGTGCTGGGGGCATTGGGTCCCGATTTCTAGGATGTTTTCCTTCCATCGGGAGTGGAACTCTTGGAAGCGATGACTTTTTGTTCATTATGACAAGGTAGTGAGAGCACAATTCATTTTCTTGTCTCAAGCTCCTTAAAAATGAAACAAGGTCGTCATACCATGGTTCTTTTCCTGTGTCAAGCTCGTTAAAAAATGAAACAAGGTGTTTAGAGCAAAGTTCCTTGTCTTGTGTCAAGCTCCTTAAAAAATGAAACAAGGTTTTCGAAGCACAGTTCCTTGTCTTGTGCCAAGCTCCTTAAACCATGAAACAAGGTGTCCTGAGGATAGTTCTTTTAATGTGTCAACCTCGTTAAAATAATGAAACACGTTCCTGTTCAATTCGAGTCTTTGATAAGTTCTCGTAAAATCCCAGTCGAGTTTGTCTCTTGATCTCGTAACTTGAACCTTCACTCCATCTGCCTTACATATGGATTGAAGCTTGGGGGGCATGTACCTCGAATTGAGTCACCATGCTGGGGGGCATGCTTACTTTTTCAAGCATAGTTTGTTTTCGTTTCAAGCTTGTGTAAAAATGAAACCGGTTTCAAGCATAGTTTATCTTTGTTTCAAGCTTGTGTAAAAATGAAACCAACTTCAAGCAGAGTTTTCTGATTTCAAGCTTGTGTAAAAATGAAACCTTTCCCATTTTACCTCTTGTGATTGCCATTTTATCAGCCTGTTTTTGCCAAATGAGCCTTGGTTTCCTCACTCCATCGTCATTATCTGCTGGGCCAATCATATGCTTTCACTTGGTTGTTTTACCCGTTCCTGAGGAACCGCTGCGATGAGTGGTCTTGTTAGCCAGCCTCTCAACCTTTATTTGTTTTGAGCAGTTCCAACATTTCCGGAACCAATTGCTACCCTTTATACCACTCGTTCCTCTAGGAGGAGTCAACTTTTAGCTCTTTTCTGACTCTCTAAACATGAAAAGATTGTCGAGTCCCTTGTCGTTTCGATCTCATTAAAGTGGCTACAAAATGACATCTACCCAGTATATGTTTACCCCTTTTTCGAGTTGGGATAGATTATTTACGAAAAAGGAATACCCTAGCCTATCGCGACTAGGAGGTTTTCTCAGACATATTTTTCTACCTTTTCGGATCTGAGGAACTATTTACGAAAAGGGACCATTGGAGTTTACTTTTCAGCTGTCTTTTCAAACTCTCTAACCATGAAAAGATGTCGAGTTCTTCCTTTGTCAGACTCATTAAACCTTCATGACATTGGATTCAGTCGTGATGACGGTATTCGAGTCGCTCCTTCCTAGGGCTCGTTAAATGTACTAGGATAGACTTATATGACAAGCATATGGTATCCTCTTCAAGCTTGTGTAAAAATAAAGAGGTACTCACCGAAATGGTGGGGGAAATGGAACCAGAATCATTGTCGTGTCGGTAGTATGTCGCTCTTGAACATGGCACTTGTCTTCATTCGTGTCGGGTTGGGGACATCTCATCTCATTCTTCACTTGCCTCCGTGGGTTTGGATAATCCCTTTTGACCTCTCATCTACTCGTTGCCTCATCACCATGACCTCTGATCCGTTGATGTCAGATACTACCAAATCCACTATCGTGCCGCCAATATGTTCAAGAGAAGTTGACCTCTGCAAATATCAACCTCCCTCTGATTCTCGTTTGATCCTGATTCACAAAAAAAAAACATCATGTTCCTTTGTCTCATGTCGATGACATGGGAAACACTATGGCCCACCTTCGATCAAGGTCGCTTCCTGTCGACTTCAGCTCATTATCCAGGAAGCCGATCTAGAGACTCCCTTATGGTACCTTGGCACCTGCATGCCTCAATGGTAGGTTCGTCGCATTTGACGTGAGGTTTTCATCATTGGCCTCCGATCGAGTGATTCTACGGGTGTTCGTCGCCAGCTCATCGATTCACACGCCGTAGATTGTACCTATAGTACCTTGAGGGCCATTTTCATTATTGGTGGTTCCTCTCGCGTTTGTTAATGGCTTTCATCATTGGCTGGTAATCAGACGATGTTCTCGCATGTTCGACTTCAGCTCACACATTCGCATGCTTGAACTTGTACTTTGTTCGGGTCGAGATGGAGCGCAAGACCCTGGATTGTGTCTGTTGTAATCCAGGCTGCGATTTTGTGGACAATTATTACAGGACTCACTGATTGGATGGCTGCGACCATACCTGAGTCTATTTATCAATCCTCTCTGGATGGTTGCATCCATGCCATGGATCTCGATTTTTGTATACTCTATTATGGATGGCTGCACCCATACCACACATTTATATCATGTATATGAGACATCAGTTGTACTTCGCTCCGCAAGTTTTCCGATGGCAGTGTTTTCAGTCGGCATGTTCTCGTAAAGCATTTCACCCCTCTCTCTCTCTTTCGGGCCTCATGCTTTAGGGGGCATCTGTTACACAGTAATTTGTCACCGTCCCTGCAATTCCCATCTCACCCATTGGAGGGTCGTTTCTGTGACCAATAAGCAGTGTCATGCCTTTCAAATACCATCATTTCATCCCTTTCCATGAGGAAAATATTTCTTCTGTTGATCATTTCCTGAACAGACCCCTAAAAAAACCTGTTTTTGCCTTGGCGCGGGTAGCCCGTTATGTACTCGCGCCAATGGGGGAAAATTAACACTGAGCCCGCACCAATTGGCACTCTGTCCCAGTTAAGCACCCACGCCAATCTGCTTCTGGAAATTTTTTTTAAAAAAGAGGTGAAGTTTCGATTACAACAACTTCATGGATGAGTCATCAGGAGTGGTTTCGCCTGAATAACCACGGCCTTCCTCCTTTGGCCTCTTGTGTTCCACCTTATGCGGAACCTCCCAAGGGATAAGGCCTCCCTTCCACTATTGTAGGGATCCCAACCTCCTCCTCTCCTCTATAAATATAGCCTTCATCCATTGATGAAGGGGCTGAATGGCTGAATAACTAGTTCAAAAGAGTGGTAGAATTTCTAAGTTCCCAAGAGCTTTCATGCTGCAAAAGCCTTCTTGATTCACTAAGGCAAAATCCAAGCAAGGAGACTATTTCCAAGTATCCAGAGAGAGAGGCTTGTCCCATCCTTGACAGGCTTTATTGATACATGTTGTGCTAACGACCCACTAAAGGAGAGTGTTGCATCGAAGCTATGGTTGTATTCTTCTTTTGACTCTTTAATGATAAGCGACTATCGGTTATGGTTCCACTCTTGTTCTTGATCATGTTCATGAGTTATATCCTCTTTGACTGATATATAGTTGTATGCAGTGGATTTTATGCTTGCGTTTGTGTTGTTTCTTGCATGTGTAGGTGTCCGATCATGGAGATCGTGAGGATTGTGATCTGCCAGGGAAAAGGAACGGGAGCACCACCTCTTCTACAAACGATAGCGTTGGATTCCAGGTAAGCCTTCCTCGCAAGTTAGTTTATTTACAATTAGGAACCTGCACTGTAGCATGTTTGATTGTTGCTAGACCTGATCTGGGCTAGTAGGGATCGCCTCTGTCCGCAGAGGGGATTCACCTCCTCAACAATATCCTTCATGCACCTGAGCCAAAGGAAGACCATTCCTTATAATGTATCCCATCTGGACATGTTTTTTGAAGCCTTTCGAAAGGGAGAAAGGCAAAGGAAAGAAAATGTCCATGTACTCATTATACATAAGGTTTTGTAGGAATACTATTACATTTTCGCAGTATGAGTAACTAATAACTAAATGTCCATACTTAAACATTTTGTGGGAAAATATTGTATTGTTTAATACAAAATATATAAAACCAGATCTACCTAAAGATCTCTATTATATCCCTATATAAAAGGAACTTGTCTGTAAAATATATATTGTAACTTTTAGCCTTTTTCAATCTGGGCTAGAGATATATGTAATTTGACACCATTTGAAGCTAGCAACCATATGTCAAGTAATAAATATCTAGAGATGCATCAGAAATTCCAATTTTTGGTGTGCCAAAATTCTCAAAACACCAGATCTATGAGGACATCTAACATAATCCTTATGATTATTTATATTCATTCAGATAATTTTTTATAGGCAAGCTCGAAAAAGGCAAAAACAATTGTGTTTTGAGCAGTTACAGACCTTTCTTGCTACCATATTTGGGTAGTTATCTTGAAAAAGTGCAAGAATTTAGTTTGATGCAACTCTCAATTCTCTCTTCGGCATATTCTTAAGATCTATGATCTGAATCATGGCATTGACACCACCAGGCTTGAAATCAAGGAGCTTCATGTGCTTCTCTATAATTTGGACCCTCCATCTCAGAAACTTCTTCAGCTTCTCATCATCTACAAATATCTTCTGGTAGAGCTCCTTGTCTCGAAAAATCCCATAAGCATTGTAGCACACACGGTGTCCCACTTTATCATAACAATGCATGAAGGACACTGAATTCAGATTCTCATCAAATTTTAAGATCCTCTTCAACTATACTGTAAGCTCCAAATGACTTCCTTCATGCCACACTATTTTACAACACGATGAATGCATCATTCACCCTAAAATCTTTGGCACGAAGAAATTTCAGAAGTATAACATCAGTATTTGGGCCAAATAAGCAAGCGAACCCACTAAGGGTGCATTAATGTAGGTGGAAGGTTCAGATTGATCATAATTGTTTCTCACATCAGTAAACCTATCCATGTTGTCTGGGCCTCCTACCACAGCTCCCACCAAGATGCTGGGATTGGGTGCATTATTGTACAGAGATTGGAAGCCTGCTTTGTAGGGAATGGGTTGAGGATAATTGGCCTTGGATGGTATAGAAGAGGCTCTGTGATGAATAAGTCTTGGATAGAGGGAACCATATCCAATCATGTATGACATCCTCATAGGATTATCTCCCAGTATGTAATCAACCTTCATGAACACAAAATTGATTCACATCCTGCATACATTAGTAACTTTTTGAAATAATATGAAAATTAAGCATTGGGCTATTATGAATCTATACCTGCCGTTTTTCAAGTGCTCTTAGCATGTGAGGAGTGACTGTCATTGTCCCACCACAAGTTACTACTTTTTTGGAGAAGCTCAAGTATTTTTCATATGTCAAGAGCAAGATGTTGGAAATGTTGTCATTGATGGCAAAGGAGGCAGCAGATGCAGAGACAGGAACAGTTACAAGGAGACAAAGATAGATAATGGAAGCAAAGAAGCAAATGAATGAAGCAAAGGAGACAAGCAGAGGAAGCAAATACGAAGACAGAGTTGTTTTCATAGCAGTAGAGGCAGAGGCAGAGTGACAGAAGCGGCAAAGGCATACCCATAGATGTTATTCCAAGAATATGTACATATATATATAAATTCAGAGAATATTTTATACATTCGGGCGTTACACATAACATTCCGGGCATTTGAATCAGTTAGCATTCTCTGTTTGAATTATGTTTGAAATTATCTCCATTTTTTAACAAAGCACTTGTATTCGATTGACATGGAGATTGTATATATGGTAGGTGTGTTATATATATATGGTTTATATATATGCATACACCGAAGAACCAGCGTGAATAGGAGCGGAACCATAGTCAGAGGTGGAACCAAAGTCAAAGGCGGAACCATAATAGTAACAAAAATATATATAATTGAAATCTTTGGAGAACAGAAACCGAAGTAAAAGGACAAAGACGGAACTTGGAGGAAGCAGAACCATGACCGGTGAACAGTAAACATGGTTTGGTGAAAAGTAAAGGCTAGAAGTGGTATTCGCCGCACCACAATTATACGGAAGGCGGTATTGGAAGAATCGCAGCGATTCCATAGACTTCGTGACATGTGGCATAGGCGGTATTTGAAGCCACCATTTAACTTGCAATTTCGTGCATTATACATCGTACCAGGACACGGAGCGAAATGGACAAGAGCCGTCGATCTGGTGGGCCGACATCTGACGGTGATTGTTCGCAGGACCCGCACGGAGTTTAATGGAAGAGCCCGGGGGTTAACAAAGGTACGACGCGCACGTTTGATTGGTTGTAACATGGGCCCGGGCGGAGTCATATATAATGAATCGGTTTATTAATGTTTTTGACGTATTATAATCTTAATATAAGGTTCAAGAGTATGTTAAAAGAGTCGATCAAAGTTTAATATTAGTGGTGAATTGGTGGCGTGCTGGCGGTGGTGCATGGTGGAGCCACCACAAAGTGGTGTTTACGGGGGATCCCATTTCTCCGCACACATCAAATGGGGTGAGGCCCCGTAGTTCATCATAGCCGTTGATCAGCGGTCAACACGTGATCGGCCAGTCAACTACGGGGGGTGCCTTCCCATTAACGTCCGCATTGTTCGACCTCCCGCACTCCGTCGATCTCCGTCAACTTGCTGTTGGTTTAAACTCTACGCCATCAACCTGTTCATCATTCTGCTGATTGCGCAGTTGGAAATTAATTGGGCATGAAACTTAAATGCAATTGTACACACAGCTGATGAAAAATTTGAGCTAAACTAGGACAGTGATGTTGAACCGGGGCTTTGTGGTAACCCTGCTACATCAAGTGTCACTATACTCTCTTTTCTGAATATATATTGTCCATATGTATATGTGATTGAGAATAAACCTGAGAAGCAGTTATATATGCAGTTGGTGCACAAAAGCACAGTGAACAGGTGATTAAACACAGGGATAAAAGTATGGGTCTGATAGAGATTCACATATATTACACGTTTGACAGGTATACATTCACAGGTGCACACAATTACAGTAAATCAAGGTACACAGAACAGTCACTCAACAAATGCAAAAAAAGACAAAGCCAGTAAATCCAAAATCCAGAAAAGGAGCTGAGTGAAATTGAGCTATATAACTGAAAAGGAGCTGAGTGAAATTGAGCTATATAACTGAAAAGGAGCTGAGTGAAATTGAGTTATATAACTGAAAAATGTAAATGTTGTAATTATTTTTATTGTTTGTGATGCAAAGGAAAGTATCCTAAAGAAAAGACAAAATCCCACTGTAGCATGAAATTGTGTACATATTATTATGATTTTTAAATTGAGTTGGATAAAGAAATGAGGAGGAAGAAGACCAAGGGGTATGACCATTCATTTCAAATTCCTAGAAGAAAAAAAACAGTCATAAAAAATTATATAAGTAATATCATTTTGAAATGCCAAATTGAGAGTGAGAAGGGAGAGAAAGAGTGAGTAAAAATAATGCAGAAATAAAGCAGTGAAGCAAAGAAGAAAGAGGAGCTGAACAGAGAAGAAGGAGAAGCTAATAGAGAATCTGAGAAGATGCAGAGATGATACAGGGCAGATATGAGAATAGATGAATAGCAGAGCAATTGGAACAAGATAGAGCTGATATCCAAGGTAAATCAGCAATTGTTTCTCTTTTGAAAGAGTGAGGAAGTTGGAGCTTCCCTATCAAGTTGTAGCTTGATAGATGTCAGTTAGCTGACTGAGGTTGGAACCTCCTGTAGGTTGGTGCCCGCATAAAATTGATGAGAGTTGGAGCTTCCTTGCAAGTTGTAGCTAAGAGAATTGAGGTAGGAGCCTCCTGTAGGTTGGTGCCTACAGAAAATCAGTGGTGAGAGGGAATTGGAGCTTGCCTTTGCATCACAACAATAATAATATGTGGTTTTCTCCCTTTATGGGTTTCCACTTATATCTGGTGTCTCTATGCATGATGTCTATGTGTTGATGTGGTTTATCTAATCTGCTTAATACTTGTTGCTCACATATTAAGACTGTTGTTACATTAGCAAATCTGTTTGATACTTGCTGCTCACTAATAAAGATTGTTGACATATTAAGTTGATCATGAAGTGAAGGTGTAAATAAGTTTTAAGAGAAAGTTTTAAAAGTCCATATATGTATTAAACTGATTCACCCCCCCCCCCCCTCTCAGTTTAATTAAGGGTTCAACAATTGGTATCAGAGCAGGTTCCTTAGTACCAGTCTAACAGCTGAAAGGAGATCCTCGGTTCCCAAGATGACTAGAAAAGAAGGATACTCAACCAACAAATCCCCTTTCTTCACTGGTGAAAATTATGCTTTCTGGAAAATCAGAATGAGAACATACATAATGTCTCTAGGAATAGAAGTCTGGGCTGCTGTGGAATTAGGATATGCCCCAAAGGCAACTGATACAGAGAAAGAAACAAAACAAGAATTTGTGGCTAATGTAAATGCCATGAATGCCATCCTGAATGGATTGTGTGAAGCGGAGTTTATTAAAGTAATGCACAAAGACTCTGCCAAAGAAATATGGGATACTCTTGAGAACATATATGAGGGGAACAAGAAAGTGAAGGCTGCCAAACTTCAAGTCTATAGAGCCCAGTTTGAGAACTTAAGAATGAATGATGATGAAGACATTGCCAGTTTCTTCCTAAAAACCGCAGAAATTATTAACAATATGAAAGCTCTTGGAGGAAAAATACCAGAAAGTGTAATTGTACAAAAAATTCTAAGATCTCTTCCATCCAGATTTAATCCAAAGGTATCTGCAATAGAAGAAACAGCTGATTGGGAGACCTTGACCATGAACCAACTACTTGGAAATCTAACAACCTATGAAATGAGGCTCCCACAGAAGAAGCCAAGTACAAGGGAAGCAGCTTTTAAAACAGAAAAGAAGAAAGAAGAAGAGGGAGACATATGCTCATGCTCGGATGAAGAAGAGGCAAAGTTTGTCAAGAAATTGGATAGAGGCTCAAGAAGATACAAAGGTAAACTTCCTTTCAAATGCTTTAACTGTGGAAGAGTTGGACACTATGGTGCTAAGTGTCCTCACAAGAAAGTAAGGAATCAGCCTCAAGAGCCAAAGAGAAATAAATCAAAGAACTGGTAGAAAGGAAAGAATTTCAGCAGAAAATCCTTCTATGCTCAACAAGACAGCAGTACATCTGAAGATTCAGATGAACCCTCAAGTGAAGAAGGAACCTCCGAATTCTTATTGATGGCCATAGAAGAACTTGAAGGAATCCTGCTAGAAGATGAAGAAGAAGAAGGGAAAGTCGACCTTGAGGGGGAGCTAAGAAGAGCTCTGGAAGAGATTGACATACTTAAATTGAAATGCAGAAAAAAAAGGACATTCTTCTCAAGTATGTAAGAGAAGAACAAAACTCAAAATTCCTCATGCAGCTGAAGGTAGAGCTTGAAGAAGCCAAAAAGATAGAAGACATGATACTTCAGCAAATCAAAGACAAAACCCGAGAACAAGAGAAGTTGGAAGAATAAGTAGTATGCCTCAGGAAGAAACTAGAAAATGCTCAAAGAAATGTGGCTGTAAACTCGTCTCAAACAACAAGCTCTAGTAAGTTGAATGAAATCCTAGTTGCTCAAAGATCCCCTATGATAAAGACTGGAATAGGCTATGAAGAGGAATCAAGTAAAGGAAAAGAAAAGTTTGACAGAGAGATTATCTTTATAAAAGCAAAGAAGGAAGATGAAGCAGCTCAAACAACTCCTACAACAGAAGAAATCTACAACAAGGAAGAAAGAAACCAGAAGAAATTACTAGTAGCAAAGAATGTCATAAATACTCAGACCCTTGAATATGGAAACCATCAAAGGAGATCCTTCCCTTCAATGAAGAATGCCACTTGGTATGTTTTCCATAAGCTGGGACACATTGCTGCATATTTTCATGCAAGGAGGAGTAATTCAAACCAACAAAAGATGCAAGTATTGAAGAGACTACCTCACACAAACAAATGGAAGAAACAACCTTACATCAGGTATGTAAATAGCTTCTATGGTTACTACTTTTATTTTAAGGAATTTGGTCATAAAATCATTGAATGTAGAAAGTATGGACAAAGGCTAATGTTTAACACCTCAAGGAGGTTTATGAATCAAAGAAATTTTGTTCATACTCATAATTCTACAAAAATTATGATCAAATGTTGTATATGCAATCAAGTTGGACATATGCCTTCCAAGTGTTCTCTAAGAAGATATAATTCATCACCTCACAAAAGATACCAAACAAAAGGAGGCCTCTAGTGGATAAAGAAGGTGAAAAAATGTGACTTGGCTTTAACTGCTCAAGATTTGAAGAGTCAATGGTATTTGGATAGTGGCTGCCCCAAACACATGACAGGAGACAAAAGCAAGTTTATAACTCTTGATGAAAAGAAATCTGGCAATGTTACTTTTGGCAATGATAAAACAGGAAAGATCAAGGGAAAAGGCTCAGTCAGCATAGATAATGGTAGAGGAAAGGCCCAGGATGTACTATTTGTAGATGGGCTGAAAGAAAATTTACTGAGTGTCAGTCAGATGTGTGACAAAGGTTGTGAAGTTATTTTTAGAGCACAAGATTGTGAAGTCATATCAAGCACAATAGGAAAGACTCTACTCAAAGGTGTTCGAACAGAGAGTAATGTGTACATAGTGAAAGAGGAGGATGAAGCCTGCCATCTTAACAAACTTGAGGAGTCATGGTTATGGCATAGGAGATTGGGACATCTCAGCTTTGACCATATCATTAGGCTGAGCAAGAAGAAAGCTGTCAGAGTTATGCCAGAAATAAAAAGGCCCTCAAACACAATATGCAAATCTTGTCATTTGGGGAAACAAACTCGCACATCCTTTAAATCTAAAGAAGAGTTATCAACAAGAAGACCACTGCAACTTGTGCACATGGATCTGTGTGGACCTGCAAGAACTAAAACACCAAGTGGAGAGTCCTACTTTATGCTGATAATAGATGATTTCTCCATAATGACATGGGTTGCTTTTCTCAAGAATAAATTGGAAGCTCTGGACAAATTCAAAACATTTAAAGCATTAGCAGAAAATTAGACAGGATGCAAGCTGAAATGCATCAGATCAGACAGAGGAGGTGAATTCACTGATTATGACTTTGCAGACCTATGCAATGAACATGGCATAAAACAACAATTTACTATTGCAGGGACACCTCAGCAGAATGGAGTAGCAAAGAGAAAAAATAGATCTATTCAACAAATTGCCAGAGCCATGATGCAAGAGAATAATATTTCTCAAACCTTCTGGGTAGAAGCAGTGCACACAGCAGTACATATCCTTAATAAAGCTCACTTAAGGCCAAGCAGTGACAAGACTCCCTATGAACTATGGCATGGAAAGCCAGCTTCAATCAAACATTTCAGAATCTTTGGAAGCAAGTGTTACATAAAGAATAATGATGAAAATCTTGGCAAATTTGATGCAAGAGCAGATGAAGGGATATTTCTAGGATATGCTTCCAAAAGAAAAGGGTACAGGTGCTACAACAAGACCCTTCGGAAGATAGTTGAAAGTATTGATGTGAGATTTGATGAAGAACTTCCAAACAATACTAGAGATACAGACTGCTACAGTACATCAGACAACAATGAAGAAGAAGATCAAAATGACGATGAAACAAGAAAAACATCAAAAGATGCTGGACTGAACTAAAAAAACCCCTCAAGATACACTCAAAAGAACCATCCAGAAGATCAAATCATAGGAGACAAGAATGTAGGAGTGCAAACAAGAAGGCAGCTAAATGAACAAACATAAGAAGTATACATAGCCATGTTGTCACAAATAGAACCAAAGAAATTTGAAGAAGCCAACAAGGACAAGTCTTGGGTAAATGCAATGAATGAAGAATTGGACCAAATTGAGAAAAACAATACCTGGGAACTAGTTCCTAGACCTGTTGAGAAAAATGTCATAGGCTCAAAATGGGTATTCAAAAACAAAATGAATGAGCAAGGACAAGTAATCAGGAATAAAGCTAGGCTGGTCTGCAAAGGATACTCACAAATATAAGGACTTGATTATGATGAAACATTTTCCCCTGTAGCCAGAATGGAAGCTATCAGAATGTTCCTGGCATTTGCATGCTACCAAGATTTCAAGGTATATCAAATGGATGTAAAATTTGCTTTTCTTAATGGCGATCTAGAAGAAGAAGTGTACATGGAACAACGAGAAGGTTTCTCATTGACAGATAAAGAAGACTATGTATGCAAACTGAAAAAGGCCCTATATGGACTGAAACAGGCTCCTTGTGCTTGGTACTCAAGACTGGATAAATATTTGCAAAAACAGGGTTTTAAAAGAGGTGGAGTAGACAGCAATCTATACATAAAAGCCCATGAAAATGAACTCCTAATTGTTGTTGTATATGTTGATGACATTATGTTTGGAAGCAACATAGATGAGCTAGCAAAAGGATTTGCAGAAGAGATGAAATCAGAGTTTGAAATGTCCATGATTGGAGAGCTCAGTTTCTATTTAGGACTTCAAATTCAGCAAAGGAGCACAGGTACATTCATCTCACAAGAAAAATACTTAAAGGAAATGCTGAAAAAATTCAAAATGGAGGAATGCAAACCTGTGTCAACTCCCATGACCACAGGCTGCAAGCTATGCGCTGAGAATGGGTCTGCTGATATAGATCAAAAACTCTACAGATCCATGATTGGAAGTCTATTGTATCTTACTGCATCAAGACCAGACATCATGCTAGCAGTAGGACTAGTGGCAAGATATCAAGTAGCACCTAAACAAAACCATCTTTTGGCAGTAAAAAGAATACTCAGATATCTACAAGGAACAACACAATACGGACTTTGGTATCCTAAAACCAAAAAATTCACTTTATCAGCATACACAGATACAGATTGGGCCAGTTGTGTTGATGACAGGAAAAGTACGAGTGGAGGTGCTTTCTATCTAGGAGAAAGCCTAGTGGCATGGTTAAGCAAGAAACAAACATCCATCTCTCTGTCTACAGCTGAAGTAGAATATATAGCAACAACAGCATGTTGTACACAAGTCATGTGGATGAAGCAAACTCTTCAAGACATGAAGGTAAGCATTGATGAACCTATTTCAATCAAATGTGATAATACAAGTGCTATAAGTATATCCAAAAATCCTATACTTCACTCAAAAACTAAACATATTCCAATCAAGTATCATTTCCTCCGAGAATAAGTGGCTCAGAAGATAGTAAAGCTGGAATATGTACCAACAAAAGAGCAGACAGCTGATATATTTACCAAACCTCTTGCTAGAGAACCATTTCAATATTTGAGAGATAAACTAGGGGTAGTATCTGCAGATGCTGGTCTCTGACATAAAGAGAAAGCACAATTTCAGGGGGAGAAAAAAACAAAAATATCATTCCAGGGGGAGAATAGCCAACAAGAAAAACATGAATCAAGTCCTCAAGATCAAAGGATTAAGGCAAAAGAACACCAAGTTATTATCCTAAAATTATCTACATTATTCAAGCATCAAAAGGTCAATTACAGAGCAAAAGGATCAGTAGTGAATCTGAAACATTATATTAAGAATCTGAAACATAAAAGACAAGTAGTGAATGATCATTTGAAGCCTCTCAACATTTTTATTGTTGAATTCAATCATACATCTCAAAGTGTTCTCACAACAAGTCTTATACATCACTATGAAGCAGCATGGTACAAAGTTAGTAGAAGAGGGCCTAAACATAACCCAGAGAGAGGAGGAAGAGCAAGCAATAGGAGAAAGCTACAGGAAAATAGAGAAAAATTGATGTCAAAGGGTAAAAAGCAACCCTTTTCCATTGATGTCAAAGGGGGAGGAAGAGCAAGCAACAGGAGAAAGAGCAGGCAAACAAAGAAAATGTATTGCTACAGAGAAAATATATTGCCATCAATGCCAAAGGGGGAGACTGTTGGAAATGTTGTCATTGATGGCAAAGGAGGCAACAGATGCAGAGACAGGAACAGTTACAAGGAGACAAAGACAGATAATGGAAGCAAAGAAGCAAATGAATGAAGCAAAGGAGACAAGCAGAGGAAGCAAATACGGAGACAGAGCCGTTTTCATAGTAGTAGAGGCAGAGGCAGAGTGACAGAAGCGGCAGAGGCAGAGCCACAGATGTTATTCCAAGAATATGTACATATATATATAAATTCAGAGAATCTTTTATACAGTCAGGCGTTACACATAACATTCCAGGTGTTTGAATCAGTTAGCATTCACTGTTTGAATTATGTTTGAAATTATCGCCATTTTTTAACAAAGCACTTGTATTCGATTAACATGGAGATTGTATATATGGTAGGTGTGTTATATATATATGGTTTATATATATGCATACACCGAAGAACCAGCGTGAATAGGAGCGGAACCATAGTCAGAGGTGGAACCAAAGTCAAAGGCGGAACCATAATAGTAATAAAAATATATATAATTGAAATCTTTAGAGAACGGAAACCAGAGTAAAAGGATGAAGACGGAACCTGGAGGAAGCGGAACCATGACCGGTGAACAGTAAACGTGGTTTGGTGAACAGTAAATGTTGGAAGTGGTATTCTCCGCACCACAATTATATGGAAGGCGGTATTGGAAGAATCACAGCGATTCCATAGACTTCGTGACACGTGGCATAGGCGATATTGGAAGCCACCGTTTAACTTGCAATTTCACGCGTTATACATCGTACCAGGACACGGAGCGAAATGGATAGGAGCCATCAATCTGGTGGACCTACATCTGACGGTGATTGTTCACAGGACCCGCACGAAGTTTAATGGAAGAGCCCGGGGGTTAACAAAGGTACGACGCGCACGTTTGATTGGTTGTATCGTGGGCCCGGGCGGAGTCATATATAATGAATCGGTTTATTAATGTTTTCGACGTATTATAATCTTAATATAAGGTTCGAGAGTATGTTAAAAGAGTCGATCAAAGTTTAATATTGGTGGTGAATTGGTGGCGCGCTGGCGGTGGTGCATGGTGGAGCCACCACAAAGTGGTGTTTATGGGGGCTCCCATTTCTCCGTACACATCAAATGGGGTGAGGCCCCGTAGTTCATCATAGCCGTTGATCGGCGGTCAACACGCGATCGGCCAGTCAACTACGGGGGGTGCCTTCCCGTTAACCTCCGCATTGTTCGACCTCCCGCACTCTCTCAATCTCCGTCAACTTGCTGTCGGTTTAAACTCTGCGCCATCAACCTGTTCATCGTTCTGCTGATTGCACAGTTGGAAATTAATTGGGCATGAAACTTGAATGCAATTGTACACACATCTGATGAAAAAGTTGAGCTAAACCAGGACTGTGATGTTGAACCGGGGCTTTGTGGTAACCCTGCTGCATCAAGTGTCACTATACTCTCTTTTCTGAATATATATTGTCCAGATGTATATGTAATTGAGAATAAACCTGAGAAGCAGTTATATATGCAGTTGGTGCACAAAAGCACAGTGAACAGGTGATTAAACACAGGGATAAAAGTATGGTTATGACAGAGATTCACAGATATTACAGGTTTGACAGGTATACATTCACAGGTACACAGAACAGTCACTTAAAAAATGCAAAAAAAAGAGACAAAGCTAGTAAATCCAAAATCCAGAAAAGGAGCTGAGTGAAATTGAGTTATATAACTGAAAAGGAGCTGAGTGAAATTGAGTTATATAACTGAAAAATGTAAATGTTGTAATTATTTTTATTGTTTGTGATGCAAAGGCAAGTATCCTAAAGAAAAGACAAAATCCCACTGTAGCATGAAATTGTGTACATATTATTATGATTTTTAAATTGAGTTGGATAAAGAAATGAGGAGGCAGAAGACCAAGGGGTATGACCATTCATTTCGAATTCCTATAAGAAAACAAACAGTCATAAAAAATTCTATAAGTAATATCATTTTGAAATGCCAAATTGAGAGTGAGAAGGGAGAGAAAGAGTGAGTAAAAATAATGCAGAAATAAAGCAGTGAAGCAGAGAAGAAAGAGGAGCTGAGCAGAGAAGAAGGAGAAGCTAATAGAGAATCTAAGAAGATGTAGAGATGATACAGGGCAGATATGAGAATAGATGAATAGCAGAGAAATTGGAACAAGACAGAGCTGATATCCAAGGTAAATCAGCAATTGTTTCTCTTTTGAAAGAGTGAGGAAGTTGGAGCTTCCCTATCAAGTTGTAGCTTGATAGATGTCAGTTGTAGCTGACTGAGGTTGGAGCCTCCTGTAGGTTGGTGCCTGCAGAAAATTGATGGGAGTTGGAGCTTCCTTGAAAGTTGTAGCTTGCAGAATTGAGGTAGGAGCCTCCTGTAGGTTGGTGCCTACAGAAAATCAGTGGTGAGAGGGAGTTGGAGCTTTCCTTTGCATCACAACAATAATAAGATGTGGTTTTCTCCCTTTATGGGTTTCCACTTATATCTTGTGTCTCTGTGCATGATGTCTATGTGTTGATGTGGTTTATCTAATATGCTTAATACTTGTTGCTCACATATTAAGACTGTTGTTACATTAGCAAATCTATTTGATACTTGCTGCTCACTAATAAAGATTGTTCACATATTAAGTTGATCATGAAGTGAAGGTGTAAATAATTTTTAAGAGAAAGTTTTAAAAGTCCATATATGTATTAAACTGATTCACCCCCCCCCCCCCCCCCTCTCAGTTTAATTAAGGGTTCAACACAATAAGGAAGAAGATGTAACGTATTGCAAATTAGTATCCTACAGTGTGTAAAGAAGACCTCCTTCTTACACAAAAACATATTGTGTTAAATTTAGAAGAAGAGATAACAAGTGTACTATATTTAAATGCTAGTAAAATCTAAGAGATCATCTAGAGCATATTCAGCATGTGAATAGGGTGTTCCAGGCAGAAGATATCAAATAAAATTGTATGGATGCCCTTTGTATTCCTGAAGAGAGTGCACATTTTGTATCAAGAACTCCTTCACAAAAACAACATGAATACAATCAATCATTTACAAAGAACACCAAGTAGGCAATCAAACTGCCCAAAAAAGTCTCCCTGTAGTTAATTACAATAATAAAGAGTTATTTGAATATTAAAATCTATTAAGGAATACATATGTTAATTTAGGAAAGGGTATTTAATGCTTTTGGATTTAAAAATGTTACCTCTTAAAACTAAACACATGCTATTGTACTGATGGCTGAACTTATGAGGATTGTAGATTCCAAAAATATCTAGGAATCTTACTGTCACTAGAAAGGTCAAAAAATTGACCCTCTTGTAACCATCAAATTTCAGGATATTCTGGGAATCTGCAATAAACATAAGAATCCCTTGCTACTAAATGCTAGGCAAGCCCTGCTACTACTGAATATTAAACCCACTCAAACTATATATACCTGTGATAAAAGTACTCGAGCTCCTGCATGTTTGTTGTCCCACCCAAATAAATTATTTTATTGGCCGACTCCTAAGGATGGGCCATTTACTTGAATGTAGTTTAGATATGTTGGATTGCATGTTTCCTTGTATAGCCAAGCTTCTCCCAAAATTAGTTCGTCCTATAATGATCCCACAAGGAATTCTGTTGTAATTCTTTCAATTTGAACCGTAGGATAAGAAGCTTGGAATTGAACTTATTTAAGCTTGCCTAATATCAACTATTTAATTTCAAAATGGAGGAGCCTTAGAATAACTCCCATCAACCCACACAACATGATGATCACCTCCCTCCTTTGTAGTGCTCACACATAGAAGCAATAAGTTACAGGCAGAGAGCAGTGCCACCTCAGTATGCAGATTCATGAGATCTCGAGGAGAGCCCTGACCTCCACCCATGAGACCCTTGCAATAGTGTCTCTGTCCAGGCCCTTTTTACAATCACATAAGACATCCTCCTTCCCATTGATCCATGTCTCTACAAAGAGAATCCTTGTTTTGCAGTTTTCTACTAGTCATAAGATAGATATGTGTTTGGTGTTCAGACAGGCATCATGAATATACATTATTTTTTGGCTGTGCACATCCAAATAGTGTAGGGGAAAGTTGGAGTATATTATATTTTGATGTTTTTAGATGATGTGGCCCTTCTAGTCTCATCCCCAGAAAAATTGCAAAGACATCTCGATGCCCTAGCCCTTTTCTGTGATCTTCATCAATTTACATTCAACCTAGGTAAAAACCAAACTCATCATCTTCAACGTGTTGAAGAAAATCCTCCTTGATCACCATTTATTTCTCAAAGGAGAGGATATCAAGATCACCAACTCATATACTTATCTAGGGGTATTATTCACAATACTTTATTGCAACATGCACTTCAGCCCTGACATTCTCCAACTTTCTCCAAAATCTCCTAAAGGAAAAATTGTTGTTGGCTTCTTCTCACGAAAATTGATATAGAATTTCTTCATATTTTTTGTCCTTGATATACCTTTGATTCTCAAAAATAAGGAAAACTAATATGTACACCTCAAAACACACAAATATAATGATTTTTTTTCCTTTTCTTCAACATCTCCGTGAGATAAGATCAAAATAATCAATTTTGGACCCAAATTACAAGCAAGTAATGGCCCAAAATCATTGAAGCCTAAAGTAAAGCTAAAATTCTAATGGTTTATTTACGACAGGAAAGCTCTTATGATTCTTGGTAGTTTAGAAGCCCACACGCAGTCAGCACAGAGCATATCCAGAAAAAATGTTTCTTCATATTCACTACCATCAATACACCTTCCACACTTGTCACGACATGCAATACAAAATGTACAATCCCGACATTGATTGTCTTGTCTTTTTTCTTTTGGCAACTTTCATTGGTGCAGTCATAAACAAGCCTTGCATTCCAACATCTAGGGAAAGCTTCAATATCAATTGTATTGTCATCATCATATGAAAGTGAATAATATCGACCATTAGGATAAAACCATGGTTTTACTAAATTAGACTTCTGTTGTAAACCACCATCTAAAAGGTAATTCAACTTCTCAAGGTGCTCTCTTGTTATCCCAAAAATACCACTAATTCTCAACTTCTTCAATCCATGCATGCTACATTCTTTGTGTGCTTTGAAATTTTTTACAAGAAGGTATACTCAAGATCACAAACCTGATCCTAAATACAACTACGGAATTTGCATAAGAAATCTTAGTTAAGGCCTGCATTGAGAGTAAGTTCAAGGCCTGATCTAAGAAAATATTTCAGCCGAGTTGAATTGTTTCCATGACCATTCTAATCCAGAGAGAAGGTGTGCACCAATATCATAGCAACGCAGTATTTGAGGGGTGTGACAAAAGGCTCATAAGGGGCATCTTCAAGGACAAATCACTTGACTTATCTGAAACTAATCATCCTCTATAACATGACCTATTGCAACTTGCTGAAGTATGAAGAAAAATTACACTATTGTTTAATTGTTATGCTATGTACATTGCAAGCCTAGAGTCAAATATATACCCTGAAGAGAAGAACCTATGCAGTGATATGTTAATTTATTTAATAATTTAATTTATTTTACGATAAAAATTCATTTTTATGTATTTTGAAAAATACAATTACATCATGAATTAAATGCAATTAAGAAGACCGACACTAGTTAAATTCTTCAACATTTTGCACCTGTTTGAGGTTCTTTCATGGCAATTTGAAGGGTTCGTTTTGACGCTCGAACCTATATCCTACGGCAACTTCGGCCCCCCCTTGAGGCCTAATCATAATCATGTCTGAGTCTAGTTAAGGCCCTCCTGAGGCTAGTTTTCACATCTTCCTACGGGTTATTTCAGATCAGTCTTGAGGCTTATCTCTGCCTCCTTTCTGTGGAGATTTCAAGGATTTTTCAAAGGCACACATTAGGTAAAATTTTTCTTGGATATATGGACTGATTGAAGGCTAAATTGGAGTCACAAAGGTATTTTTTGACTCAAATTAGGGTTATTTTATCAGTAAATTAAGGTCTGTCAAAGGAATCTCATTTTGGCCAGTAAGAAGGTCTATTAAAGATCACAAACCTGAGCCTCAATAATTTAGTACTAAAGCATAGACCATGCATTACCTTTAAATATTTGTCTCGAAATTTGGATTGGACATTCTTTGCAGTAATTTTCAGGACAATCCTCATGTGATCAAGTTCCCCTCTGCCAAGAGTAGTTGAAACTTGCTATGAATAGACATTCTTCAAGTCTACTAGTAATTTTTATATCTTTTTGTCTTCTAGATATGCAAGCATGTCGTATTCATCATTTTTTTAAGTGGCACCTTATGAACCATAAGTCACAGTATTTGTTATTGGGATAGTTCATGAAAAATGTATTGTTCATGTATTTACATTATTTAACCAGAATCCATTGAATTTTGAAACTTGGATCTTGATATGATCACTTAAAGTGGGAATTAGTCATTTATTTCTCTTTGTGTGATCTATTTATTTCTATGTGCGAAGCCCTATTATTTGATTTCAAAATCACCTATAATCCTTAGTCGTTAAAGAGTCATCGATGGCACATTTTGTGGTGGTGGATGATTAGTATTTGGCATGATTTTGAAAGGAAAAATTGCAATTTTTGCACTCATGGTATTCATGAAAAGCTGAATTGTGTATACTACGTTCTATAGAAAGATGTAAATTGTTGAACTACTTTATTTTCCAAGTTTAATATCAATATCAATCGTTATTTTCTTGAATCATTGCTTATTTCCTTGACATGTATAAGCTTGACAATAATGATGGCAATGCAAGTTGTTATTTTTCTGAATGATCGTGAATAAATCATATATAGGGTATGATCGGAGGGACAATGTGAAAAAACTTTCTTAGTTTATATTGTACATGTAACTATGTTCAAAGACTCCAACAAAAAGTAAAATAAACAGTGGGTTAGTTTATTATGCGTGGTACAGCTGTTGGACTTCTACACCTTCAAGAAAGCATGAACCATGATGAGTGATGGAATCATGTGTTTTACTTAAAGAAGAGGTGGTTCCACCATAATAGTAATTGGCATTTTAAAAAATTACATGCTAAAGAGATTCTTCATTGCATCAAATGCATGTTTTCTTGGTTAGTGAATGGGAAGGTGAAGTGTCACATGTGGATCAAAGAAGTTACCATGTATAGTAGGACAATCCTATTGTTTTTTTTTCTTGATTAATAAATATCTCATAAATGGAAAGTACATGGAGAGATATTTTAACCTTACATCTCCCCAATGCAAGAGCAAATACTTCCCCATTTATCATCAATTATCCTCACAGAACAATCCTCATATCTACCAATATGGTGGACAATATATAATTTTATCTTTGGATGATCATTTAGAGTTACATGGATTTTTTTTGGTGAATACAATGGTTTGGATGATTTGTGTCCCAAGTGCATATATATGATTAGGTTATCGTAAGAAAAATAATTAAAGCAGTGGGTTTGACTGGAATTTCTAAGAGAGCCTTTCTGATAAGGGTTATGGAAACTAGATCTTTTATTGGTGTGAGAAAATCTTAGAACTTAGTGGGTAGAGATTTGTTGAGCAAGATGAATGATTTATTATTGTTTTTTCTCTATTTTTCATTTAGTTACAATTGAACTATTAATAGAGAAATTTTTAATGCCTATATATAGAGGACTTTCTAAATGATGATGACCTTATAAATTATCACTTTGAGTCTTTAATAAGCCTGCAGTTTTATTTTATCTTTAAGCTTTGTCATCTCAAAATGTCAAAATAAAATAATTTAAGTTTCTCTTCACTTCACTTCACACACTAATTTTCTTCCCTATCTGGTGACTAATAGACTATTGCAACACAGCACAACATGCCACAACAAACAAAACATTGTCAAACCTGCTAAAATAACATCCCAAAACACAACACACCATGACTAATTAACCATTTCAACATCTCTAATAAAACACAGCACACCATCACTAATTAACCATTTCAACATCTCTAATAAAATACAGCACACCATGCCACAACAAAAAAACACTATCAAACCTGCTAAAATAACATCCCAAAACACATCATTATAGTTTGTTTTCAAAGAGAAAAAAATTCCAGATTGAGTTCTGCTTGTTTTTATTAGATCTGTAGGGTCTCATCTAACTTCAGTAGGCACTCTGAACTCGGCATAACAACACCACTGATATATGCACTAAGGAAAAGTGGGGTGCTTTACATCCCAAGTGGGGAATATGTTCATTACTTCCTGTAATGTGTCTTAGTGTAATGCTCCCACCTGCATTAAAAAGGCCAATCATATTTTATTTCTCTTAAATCTCAACATGATTCAAGAGATATGCTATTTTCACTTTACTATTTAAAATCACCTTAATTTAGATAGTGAACCATAGAAAGAGGGTGATGAAATGCACATTTCACTTGCAATCAAATTCTATGGTGTCTTGGGAACATTTATATGACATGATGATAAGATAGATTGGATTTTCACAGAAGGAAATAAGTAAAATATGTCAATTTTTAGATAGTGAACCATAGAAAGAGGGTTATGAAATTCAAATTTCACTTGCAATCAAATTCTATGGTGTCTTGGGAACATTTATATGACATGATGATAAGATATATTAGCTTTTCACAGAAGGAAATAAGTAAAATATGTTAATTGGGTTTATTTTGGATGGTTGGGAGGGATGATTTTTATTTTTCTTATTTGAGTTTAATTCTTGCAAGTAATATAATAAGTTTTTTTGGAATGGCTTCTAGTCTTGTTGTTGAATCTACACAATCTCTTGAAGACCAAAAAAATATATATTCCTCATCTAAAATATAAAGTTATTTTCCATATAATTAAAAAAAAAAGTGGTTGAGGATTATGGAAAATGGAAAGGAATGGGACTTCATATCAGACTTGTATGATTAGAAATAATTTGTAAGTAGTTAATGACCATTTCTTAAGTTATAATGTATGATTATTAAATTTTTGTAATGGTTAATGTAGATTCCAATGTGCTTGGTCAATCCAAAGCTTTAAAGTCTCCAAAAGGTTTAACCTAAACTAACCTCGCAAATTCAGTGACCCAAACGTTTAACCGCTGTGAATAGTAGCAGCACAGTTATTGTTTATTTTAGACAGCACAAAAAACCATCATTTTCCCAGGGTCATGTTATTAGGTAGACAATTTTGAGTCGTTGTTGAAAAATCTGGCTTTGTCGATGAATCTAGTAATAGTTAGTTGCATTTGATAGGGGTGATTTTTGGAGTGACAACGATAAAGTTGAATGGGTCATTGTCGAGGAAGAAGGTTCCATATATTAATACCTGTTAATGAGAAGATGAAGAGAGCTGCTAAAAACCACTTCTGGAATCAAAACCCACTTCCATTAATGCATATCATCTGATTCTGATCCAGGAAGAATTTCATCATAAAAAAAAAAACTGAGAGAGACTAACAGTTACCTGAGCATTGTCCTCAGTCAACCTTTCCTTTTTCAAATCTTGATACGTCTCCCCGTAACAACAATTCTCTTGAAAATTATCATGTTCCATCTACAAATTATTCATCCAGTGAATGCCATTCCAATCACCCTCCAACTTTCCAAGCCAGTAAATCTAGGGCGTATGCAACACAAAACCCTCCATTACCCTCATCATCAGCATAAATCTGGGGTGTATGTAACCCAAAACCCTCCACTGCCCTCATCATGAGCATAAATATGGGGCGTATGCAACCCAATTTCCTCCATTGCCCTCATCATCATTGCATTTATATGTCTCGTGTCCCCCCTGCTAGGTCGTTTCTTGTCTGCTTCGGATACCTCCTATCGTGTATTTAAAGGAGCAGCAGGCTGCACAACAATGAGATTAGTTTTGTCTTCACTTCGTTTCTATGAATGTGAAACCAGTCATCGGGACTGAGCTAGTAAGTATTCTCAAAATCCGAGTATTCAAGGGAACAGATTCCAGACTCTTGGCATTGATTCATTATCATGACTTAAGATAATTAAAAACCTATCCTTCATGCGAATAAGAACTTTCCCAGCTTCTTCCCTGACATTCTTCTCCACAACACTTCTTCCATAATATTTAAGACTTTCAACCATCTCATTGGAAGTCTCATCATCAATCTCAAATCTAGAAATTACAGATTTAAAATTTAATACTGCTATCTTTGTCTCATTTTTCAGAAGTTTTCTTATGCTTGGCCAAGTTTCTGGAGATGCAGACTCAAGAAAATATGCCAGCGCTTCAACAAGTGCCTTAGTAAGTTGTGCCTCAGATTTACTTCTAATCTCAGACAATTGAGTAGCACATAGAGATGTTGCAAAAGCATCAATCTCTTGCTTAAGTTTCTCCCGAGATTTGGATGGGTCCCAAGATGCTTGCTCAATTTTTGCATCTAAACAACCTTGATGAAATTATGCCATGCAACCTTCTATATACTTCCTAAGAGAAAATGCAAACCCTTCTCCATTTTTAACAGCCTCTTCAATTTCATCTTAAACCTATTCAAAGCTTCTGAGTGGAGATGCTCCACCATATCTTTGTAAGTAGGATACACAAGATTTAATGATTCACTGACCATCTGATGGCGTTTTTTGGTCCTTACACTTTCCTCAAAATAAACCACTTCCATATCATAACTTGAAGATCTAACCCCTCGAGATCACAAGAAGACCGACCCTTATGTTGTGGTCAAGCTTGGTAACTAGGTCAGTATCACAGAATCAACATAAATTGGGGGAGAATTCCCTTCCAAAACCCTCCAACTTAGTAAATCGTGGGCGAATACAACCCAAAACCATCCAAACCAGTAAATCAGGAGGCAAATCCAGCATTTCATGTTTTATGCGCCCTTATTTTTTTGGGCTAAAACATAATAATTAATTATTTTGTAAAATAATTTTGGGGCTAACTATACAAAACTATATAAAAGGGTTTTATATAAAAAAAAATTCCCTCCAAAATCTAAAACCCCTTAAATTTCTCCCTTGGGCTAAAATTCGCCCCTAAAATTTTCCCTGAATAAAACGACAAGGATTAAACATCACACCTCATATTATTTTTTTCACAGGTTATATACAATTTGAACTTTTTAGAATGTAACTTCATTGATATGATTGTGCCTAAGCTTTCCCTTAAGGATGAATCCTAAGTTACTAAGATGTTATTTTCCATGCTGACATTTTATTTTATTTTTTTATACAGGTTATCTAGCCACATAGTGGCCACTATCGCCCAACTGAAGAAAACATGTTCGAGTTTTTTCTTGTATGCGGAAAAATGGCTTTGGCATTGTTGATGTTGAGGAATATGTTGTATAAATTCTTTATAGTCTACTTTATTTTATATTCTAGTGTTCATTTTCTTTCATGTCTTACACTCTGCATTGTATCTTCTTTTGTTTTCAGAAAATGAACTCAGTATTGATGGTAAGAAGCAAGAATTGAAGAAAGAGGATAGTAATAACACTGCAGTGAAAAATGAAAAAAGAGAGAGAAATAGTTAAATCGGTCTAATGATACCCTTAGAGCCAATATCCCACATAATACACACACATAGAGATTGATGGCTAAATCTTCAGAGTTGCTAAATTCACCTACAATGCACTGAGAACACACTGATAATGTTTTGAAGTGATGAAATAGCATTTCATGTGTAAATTGTAATCCAACCAAAATTAAGTTGGAAACGCATATTGTAATACTTTAACATTTCAAATAATATAATTTATGTGGTTGAGATTATTTATAGTTGCACTTGATATTGTTTAGTATTGTAATTAACATATGCAACTTTGTGTTTTCATATTAGATGAACATGCACAATGTATGACATTTTTTAAATTTAATCGCAAAATCATACTAATTAATTTGAGTTGATTAATAATGAACACATCAAATAAATCTAAAACTACTAAATTATTAGTTTATATTGATTAATGAAGAATACAAATAAAATGAATATACAACTAAATTAGTCATTTATAATTATTATTAATGAAAGTAAATGAAATGAATATAAACTACTAAATTAGTCATTTATATAATAAATATGGAACTACCAAAAAAAGACAAATGACTACTGCGAATGATAAATTTGTGATTCCAAACGACAATTAAATTTTGCATATATATGACTATTAGTTGCTAATTTACAATATCTTATAACACAACCAAAATTTGGTCATATATCTTTGGTCATTAATTGGTTTCAAACGATGACTAAAATTTGCATAAATATGACTATTAGTAGCTAATTTACAATATCTTATAACAAGACCAACATTTTAGTCATATTTTTTGGTCATTAATTGGTTTTTTTGGGTGATCATATAGTAATATATTTTGTTGTATATTTGGTCATTAGTTGTGGCAATCAATGACTAAATTAATGACAAAATTTATGACTAAATATACTAGTAGATGATAAAATTGAGACAACCAATTAATGACTAAGCTAAAAATGACATAAAAGTTGGTGGTGTTATAAGATACTGTAAATTAGCTACTATTGGTCACCAACAGAAAAATGGTCATTTATATGAAAATTTTAGTTGTTTTTTAGTAACTAATTAACCATTTTTTACTAGTACTCTATATTAAAATCTACACACCTCTCTACTCAATTTTTCCTTTTCCTCTTCCTCCATGCATGTTCGATTCTCATATTCCCCCCCACAATGATTGTGACTAGCCAATGCTATCATAACATGGTGATATGAATCTCTCACCCACCTCTTACACACATTCAATGATACAATTCCCATTATGGGTGTATATAGCACATACTTCCATAATTACATGAGATGCATCTTCTACCACCCACACACGTGCATTCAATTATTGGTTTTAGTAATTAAAATGTTGATTATATGGTAATGACAATTATTTCAAGAAAATGACATGATATTCTAGGCATATGGGATTTTCCATCAATCCCCTCTATCCCCACTCTCTTGTGAATCATAGCCACACATGACTATGTCCTTATCTATATTAAAACTAATGATGCATTTTATTTTCTATTACTTCAATTCATATTGTTTACATATTACATCAAGGGGACCTTTTCCATTCATCATATTTACTAATATACATTTCTAATTTGGGGATCAAAATTGGGTGTTACATTTCCCTCGCCCTATATTTTCCATTGTCAATGAGAGAGAGAGAGAGAGAGAGAGAGAGAGAGAGAGAGAGTTTTATATCCTTGTATGCAATAATTTCATAGTTTAATAACTTCTACAATCATTCAAACAAGAAATTTCTCATTCCCATAAGCCTACATAATGCAAGGAATTTTATCCGCTTCTATACACCATCGCCTTTCAAGTTGTCCCATTTCCTTTCTACAACTCCAACACAATCTCTATAAGAAGTTTGAAAATTGTGGCTCTAGGTATTCTAGTTGCACCAAGTATTAAAGGATTTATAGAGAAATGGGAACTCATATTTATTCAAAAATTACAAAACTCTATCTGCACTCCTCCAACATGGCCTCTTCACTGGTCCACCATTATACCTCAAAATTAAACTCCCTTGAATCTACAAGAGAAACAACATAGGAAGAAGGATATGATGCATGAAAAGCTTCATGGAAATTGTAAAAAGATTAATTTTTTCCACTTCAACACCCCATCAACAATGGAAAGGGAGTTTCTAATGGCCTAGATGACCTATTAGGGAAACTGGAATGCTCTAAAACCTCAAGTACAGAGAATTGAAGTGGTCAAGGTTGTTAAAGCACACAAATAAGGATTGGTAGGGTAAAAGGTGATAAAAAACTCAAGATAAGGATGAAAGGATTGAATAAAACTTAGTCAAAATATGTGTAGATTCATCTAATCACTTTATAAGCACATTTATAAAATAAAATATATCCCTGGAGAAAAAGAGAGAAATTCACATAGGTACATGATACCGAAATGAGAACCAAGTTCCACCTTGAAATAAACCAAGGTTAATAGTGAGCCTAATTGTGTGTTTTTGTGAGAGGAGGGTCTGAGGACAAGGGCCTGAAGGAACTAAGTGCTTTGACATAATAAGAAACACTATCTCCCCCCCCCCCCCACACCCCTTGACATATATTTGAATTTCATATGGTTTAAAGATAAAAAAAAATTGTTTTGATTGTGCTAAAACTAACATGGTTGTAGATAGTTGAGTTTCGTAGATATATGTATATTTCTAGGTCATAAGTGCAAGGAGCAAATTGTTGGATCTTGAGGAATCCAACCATTAGAAAAAATCAACCATCTGTATTCCGAGATAAGGTGTGCCATCCAATCATTAACCTATTAATTTTCAATTCACTATGCATGAATGTAAAGAGGCTTAAATAGGTCATAAGAACTATTTTCCATAGGTCTTCTGCAAGCCAATGGGAACTAGTAGTCTGGAAATAAAGGAAATTTTGGAAAACTAGAATTGGTGACCATATTAGGGATCATCCTAATAGGTTTATTTTGGTTCTTTAGCATCTTGTTTATTTTCTTTAATTCACTTTTATTTCTTTTGATTCATATCAAGAAATTTTGGAGGATCATGTCACCAAAATTTCTACATAAAAATTGAGAAGTTGGATCTAAAACAATTTCAATTCTCCTGCGCAACCTTTATATGAAATTGGATGCTATTCAACACTCTTCCCAAGCAATCATAGACTGTTCAACTCTCTACCAATACTTTGATAGAACGTTGAAGCAATCTAGATGGGGTATTTTGTGGTTTTCTATGATTATTTTTTCTTTATTACAGGTTCCTGAGCCTAAGGATTAGACCACAATTGGGTCACATCCACAAGAGCTTATAATCAATTAATCATCCTAATATTCACTTAAAATAAGTGGATTTTGATCCATTTATAGTATCTTGAATTTGGTCTTGTGTTTGATTCCTATATATTCATTGGAGTTGGGCACCACTATGTTCTTGTTGTCCTATAACCCTTATGTTTCTACCTACTCTAGGGATTGTGTTGAGTCATCAACTTCATGTTTGAAATGCATGTTTTCTTGTAGGTATGGTTTAGGTTTTGGTGAATCTTTCTTGTTGTTTCTTTTTTATTTTATTTTATTATTTGTGTGTTTCAAATTATATATGATTTTGAATGTTAACAATGTTAAAGGAGAGCGTGGTAAGGATTTTCATTCAACTTTGTATAGGAAATATCTCACCTTCATCTATTTTTCATTGAAAGGGATAAATTGCATTTTCATATATTGCATTCCTTTCTTTGGAATCAAGTCAATCAGATCATCCAACTTTCACACCATGATCTATAAATTGTCATGGATATTCAACTAGATAGTTTGTCACAACAAATCTGATAAAATTATGCTTAAAAGTTCCAAAATATACACTATTACAGTTTTATATCTCTTTACATTTATAGATATGTAGATTATTTTTAATAGTGTATGAATGTGAATTGAAATTATGAAGAAAATATAGAACAAAAAAATGAAATATCACAAACACATTTGACACATGATATAACTTGGGAAACCCTTTCGGGATAAAAACCTAGCTAGAAGGTGAGGTTGATTTTCTCTCTTTTTCTGATTAAAAGAATGTATGTGAGTGAAGAAATATGTCCTATATTCTATGGGCTACTACAATGCATAAATCCTCTCTATGTGCTCTATATTAAATCCATATTGGCTATTTTTACTCAACTATGGAACAAATGCACTCAAAAAAACAAAACCTCTTTTCCTCCTAGTGACCTGGTTATAACTTAGCCCTATAACCTACTAGTGGTTAGCTTTGAAAACCTCAACTATTAACCAGAGTTACAATATGGGATATTCATAATAATCATGTCGATATCAAAATTTTCATAAATAATGGTGGATGATGTGGCATCCTCTCGAATTATGGTGATGAAAACAAGAAGGTCAAATTCTAGGTGGCATAAGTTTTTCATACATAATCCCATTGATGTGATTATTTTGTCATTGGAAAGGTATTTCTGTGTAGAATAGGAAAATAAGGTGTAACACTATAGAGGTAAAGTATTACCCCCCAAAAATGTTGTTTGATTCCTTAAAATGCTCCTCAAATGTTTCATACCCTTCTTTTCCAAACTTGGACCCACTAGTAAAAATGGTCCTAAGAGTCCATTCCTTAACTTTTTCCACTTTGAAAGCATCGAGGTGGATAGAAAAAAATATAATGATCTAATATGTATCACATAATAACACCTTACTTCATAACAACTATTAATAGGAACATTAATACAATTCATTATATATAATTTTATGTTGTTAGTAGCACACCAATGATATCTTAGGATTTTAGGGCTTTTGTTAGGTCCCCATAATACTAGTATAGCCCCTTATTATTGTTAGTGTAGCCCCATTATTGTTATTGGTGTGCCCATGTAGTCCATATATTTTTATTATTGTGCCCCATAGTTGTAGCCTCATTATTGTTATTTTTGTGTCCATGTGGTCCCCATATTGTTATATTGTGACCCCTTAGACTCTTATATATATATAGAAGGTAGGTTTTGTCATTTGTATCATCTAATAATTTTTCATTTATGTAATGTAAAGGAGGCTTCCTCCTCAAAGAGGCTAATTTCTAAGTCGTGATCTATCTTTTCTTCTTGTTTGTGATCTGGTTGCATAACATTTGGTATCAGAGCTTTAGATTCTAGGGTTTCACTACTGCAAATAGGTCATCTTAGAACTTTTGCTATAAATTTTTTTATCAGGTTAAGAAGCTGAAATTTTTACTTCAAGTTGAAATCTAGAGGAACTTCATGTAAAATTTCAAATCTTGGTTCCCTATATTTTCAGAGATATGATCTTAGGAAGTTATGGTTTTTCCACGCTCCAGAATTTCATCTCAAACATGTGGACGAGGAAAAATCATCATAACTTTCGTTTCTGACAACAAATTGGAATATTATAGGAAGTGCACGAAAGTGCACATACTATAATTTTGTGTGTATCGATGTCAGAGTCTGATCAGGTGATCAAGTCCTTGATGGAAAAATGCTCAAAAAATTAGTTTCTCAGAATTGGTCCAAACCAGAACGACTAGGAAGAGCTTGGAAAAATGATCCTGTAGCCATGAATGGCACTGAAAACCGACGCTGTATGAGAAAGTTATTCAGCTTTGAAGTTTTCCAATTTCAGTAAAAAAAATGGCCAATTTGACTTTACAAAAATATTTTATTTAAAAAAGAATACTCTATAGAATATTTTGGGAATATTCCTTGGAATATTCCACAAAATATTCTGCAGAATATTCGAGTGGCGGCCAATCGCAGGGCGCCACGTGGCAAACCCGGAGGCCGCCACATGGCCCCAAGAGTCAAATTTCGAAATTGTTGTGTATTGTAAAATTTTGTGTTCACAGCAGGATTCGACCCGGGGTCAAGGCGAACAAATTTGTGCGGCCCAACCATTGGGCCAGAGCCGTGGTTCTTAATATAAAACAGAACGCATACATATTTGAATTTTCAAATTGGTTTGGGCGGGGCTAGAAAGGGGGTCAGCCCCCTCCTCTCTAGGTGACCTCCGAACAGAACCATGGCACTCTCATCGACATGCAGGTGGTGGGGACATGGTTCCATAGGCCGCGAGTATGGTGCTATGCACCTATAATATTTGTTATATAATAAATTCTCCGTGCAATAAACTCAAAGTTCTTCAATGCATTCCATTTGGTGCAGTCACGTGAGGCTATCCGTTAGCCCTCTAGAACTGGATGTAGAAGCGGCGGACTCCGCCTAATTTGGTGGCCACTCCTTATTTAGCGGGCCTAACTACAGTCTTCCACATTTAGTGGAGGTTTTCTAGCGCTAACTAGACAAAAGTCAGTTTTGGTCATAACTTTGGCTAGGGAGTTCCTTTTGGAACAATTTTTTTTTTGTTTTGGGGGTATTGAAGCATTTTGAAGTTGTTATAATAGGTTTTAGAGCCATCAAGGCAGTCTGTCAGAGGTTTTATCAGCGAATTTTCTTGTGGAGCCACCAAGGCTATGGGAATGATCAGTTGTATTGCGCTATGTTCATTTGTTTGAGGTGAATGAATAGTCAATTTTTACTGTTTCCAGCACTTTGATTCTTATTTTGCAGCTAATTTTAGCCTTTTGAGGATTTATTCATGGTGTAATACTTATTTTGAGCATTAATAAAAGAGGGAAAAGCCTATTTGGAGGCTTTTGGACCCAGCAGAGGTAGCCCAAGAGAGGGGTGAACTGCTTAAAAAAATGCTTACTATTATGTTGTGCATTCTTGCTGCTTATTTCTAGAGTTTACTACATTAAACAGTAATTTTTAATAAGTCCACTTTTCACAATGAGACTTATATAGTGATCAAAATGCATTTGTTCCATTTCAAACCACATTACTTCCATTGCAGAATACCTTAGCTTGGTTATTCACACATAAAAATTGGTGAAGGAATAATTTTCAAATAGAAACAAATACTTTCATTGCTAGATCGTTTTAGTGTTTACTTAATATTTCTTTAGGCAGAGCCAGTAAGAGGGCCAGAAGCTTCTGGTTTCATCCTTTCTAGTAAAGGTGAAATAACCAGTTAAAGCCCCTACTGTCTATCTCTGTATAAGAAATATTTTGTTCACACATTTTAGATCAGAGTCAAAGGTCAAAACAGTGACACGTGGTACACCATACAATTTTGATCTACTCAACCAACACCTAATTAGGAAATTGTGGGAGATTAGACATAAATTTAACTTGAAGAATCCAAATTAGGTCGGACCTATGGCATTGGAAATAAGACTCATAGGGCTACCATGGGACTGAATTTCAGATATTGGATATCTGAATTTACATATTTACAATTGTTTCAAGGTTGAGCTCCTAAAAGAAAAATAAAAAACGTGTGTATTGTTTAAAAACATTTGAATAAATTTTGTTTGAAAATTAGTTTGAAGTGATTCCAAGTGAATATTGAAGCATAGATACCAGTACTGAGTTCTAAAATTCCTCAAAAAAATAATTCCACACCCATTAAACCCTCAGAAAGCTCTACTATCACACATTAAGAGGAAGAATTATAGCATGATATCTCAAAATTATAGGACCAAGTGCAACAAATTTCGCTCTCACATAGAACAACCAAAAATGAACTAGAAGCTAAGATGGATAGTTTGAAGGATGGCATGAATGGCATGGAAGCTAATATCGATGGTATATAAGGAAACATGGAATAATTGAAGAAATAGATGGAAGGTTTGGAAAAGTTGCTACAAGAAAAGATTCATAATGGAGAAAAGGTAGTAGAGGAAACTCATGATGATAACAAAATAAATGTTAATCATCATTTCATAGAATCTAATGTTGTATTGAAGACCCACAATATTCCAAATATCGATATGAGTAATTTTGATGGCAATAATCTCGTAACATGGATACTACATATGGAGCAATACTTTGATCTCCATAATGTTCAAAAAACGCAAAAGGCACGCATTGAAACTTTATATTGAGAACCCAATACATTTTTATGGTATCGATGGCTCTTCTCTCGTTAACAAATTTTCACTTGGTCAATTTTTACAGAGGAAATGATGGAACATTATGAGGATACAAAGAGAAACACCTTCTTTAGCCAATTGATAAATCTCAAACAAAAGGGTTCAATGGTGAAGCACATTGAGGACTTCCAAAAATTGAATATAACAGTAAATGATATTCCAGAGGAGCACAAGATTGATGTCTTCATAGGGACTTCAAAGGATAACATCCAACATGAGTTTCACCTTTGGGAACCTGATTTATTGGAGAAGGTATTCAGGTTGGAAATAAAAATTGAAAGGAAAATTATGGTGACAAGGAAGCCTACCACTCACAACTATAAAGATGAAATTGTTGCTACTCCTATAATTCCAAAAAATACAAGGTTGACACCACAAAAATTGGAAGAAAAAGAGAAAGAAGGCTTTGCTATAGTTGTGATATAAAATACACTAAAGGTCATAAGTGTGATGAGAATATATTATTTTACATAGATTATGAAGAGGAGGAAGGAAAGGAACAAGAAACTTCAAAAGAAGAGGATATAGACCAGGAACTAATTTTGGAGGAAGAAAAAATGAATTTGACCATATCCTGTAATGCATTGGTAGGAACTACCACTCTTCAAACTCTCAAGATTGAAGGAAATATAAAGAAGAAAAATGTAATAGTGTTGATTGATTCAGTTAGTAACCATAACTTTATTCATTGTAAGGTAGCCAAGGAATTGAATTGCTTCCTATACCCAGCACCAGAGTGTTAAGTTATGGTTGTAAATGGAGGAACTATAAACTTCTCTAGAAAGTACCATAATATCAAGATAGCCATGGGGGAACATGTATTGAATAGTCCAATGTTGTCCATTCTAATGGGTGCTGCTGATGTTGTACTAGAAGTACAATGGTTACAATCTTTGGAGATAGTAACTTTTAATTTTCAAGAAATTTTCTTGAATTTTTTTTGGAAGGAAATGAAGTTGAATTATGGGGTATCGCAGGGAAGTCGGGAAATATAATCAACTCTAATGTCATGAAAAATATTCTGAATAAATAACGAGGCATAATGGCACAATTATGCTCACTAGATGTTCAAACATTAAAAAAATCTATTTCTCCAGATCTCAAAAAAGTCTTGGAAAAGTATTCCAGGGTGTTTGAGACTACCAAAGGAATGCCACCTATTGGTTACCATGATCATGATATTCATTTTATTCCAGGAATTTTTCCTCCAAACATCATGCCTTACATATATTCTTATGCTCAAAAGAGTGAGATTGAACGTATGGTTGCTAGAGGTTGGTATAATTCAACCTAGTCAAGGTTCTTTGTCTACTCTAGTAGTATTGGTGCACAAGAAGGATGGATAATGGCATATGTGTCTGGATTATAGGGAGCTCAACAAGCTCAATATTAAAGATAAATTTCCCATCCACTTCATTGATGAATTATTGGATGAATACATGGAGCAATTTACTTCATCAAGACGGACCTTCATTTTGGATATCATTAAATTAGAACGAAGACTGAAGACATTTCGAAAATAACATTCAAAAATCATGTGGTTCATTATGAATTTGTGGTCATGCCGTTTGGCCTTACTTATGCACCTTCCACATTTCAAGGTTCGATTAATTCCATTTTCAAACCATTCCTTCGAAAATTTGTGTTAGTATTTTTTTATGATATACTAATCTACAACAAGTCTTGGAAGGATCATGTTCAACGTGTTGAAAAGGTGCTCAAACCGTTGGAGGAGAAACAATTCTATGCAAAAACCTCCAAATATTTCTTTGGAGTATAGGAGGTGGAATATTTGGGTCATATTATATCTCATGAGTGTGTTAAGGTAAACCCTAACAAAATTAAATCCTTTAAGGAATGGAAATCCCCACAACCATAAAGCATCTTTGAGGATTTGTAGGTTTGATGGGGTATTATCACAAGTTTGTTAAGAATTATGGGAGAATATTGGCACCTCTAACATCATTATTGAAGAAATATGCATTTTATTGGACTCTAGAAGAAATTAAGGCCTTTGAACATCTTAAAGAGGTAATGTGCCAAGCACCAGTCTTAGCTACGCCAAACTACACAAAAATTTTATTGTGCAATGTGATTCCTCATGAAATGGAATTGGTGCAATTTTAATGCAAGAAGGAAGACCAATTAATTTTTAAATTCATCCAATCAAAGGAAAGTATTTACATAAACCTATTTATGGGAAGGAAATTTTGGAAATACTACATGCACTAAAGCAATGGCGACCTTACATAATGGGAAGATACTTCAAGGTAAAAACAAATCATGATAGTCTTAAATAATTTTTGGAACAATGATTATCTTTAGAAGAGAAACAAAAAAAGGTCACAAAGATGTTGGATTATGACTTTAAAATCATATACAAGAAAGGGAAGAAAAGTATTTTGCAGATGCACTCTAAAGAAAGCAGGAGGATGTGGAAGCATTTCTTTTTTCATTTCTATTATCCAACGTGAGTGGTTAGCCCAAACAAGGGATGAATGGAAGAATGATAAAGAGGTGCAGAAACTCATTAAAAATTTGCAGCAAGATCCTAGTACATATGAAACATTTAGCTAGAAAAATGATTCATTATGGTACAAAAATCTCTTATATATTTGTAAGAATTCCCAACACAAACAAAATATTGTTTTGGAATTTTCACACCTCTCCCATGGGAGGGCATTCAAGACTTTCAGAAACTTACCACAGGGTCAAGAAGGAATTTTTTTGGGATGGCCTTAGATCTAATATTCAAAATTTTGTGGCAGAATGTTTGGTTTGCCAAAAAAATAAAGTTGAGAAAATTAAGACCCTGGGTCTGTTACAACCTTTATCCATTCCAAGTCAACATTTGGAGGAGGTTTCAATGGATTTTATCACAGGTCACTACAAGGAAAAGACCCTCTAGTGGATGTTTTTGAGGAACCACAAAGAAAAATACTCCATACATCCATTTCTAGCGGAGGTTACTAGAGGAGGTTGGTGGGCGGAGGGTTTTGCGGATGTTTTCCTATCGGTGCTCTTATCATTAAAACTCGCCCCGGTGCTCTCAAAAAAAAGAAAGCACCAGTGCGGACAAAATCAATGGCACACCAGACACTGTGCACTCCATACACACCCACCTGGTGCGTTATAATATAATAGAGCACCGGTGCCTCACAACTCGTCCACGCTGGTGCATTATAAAACACAACACCAACACCGAAACCTCCCGGTGCGGTAGACAGAAACTGCACCGGTGCATCATAAAAAACGCACCAAAACACAAAACAACTGGTGCGTTTGTAGAAAAAAATACTGGTGCACCTATAAAAAACGTGCACTGGTAAAGGGTTAAATTAAAAAAATATTAACGACACAAAACCCGGATTTTTCAATTTTCCAGTGCTCTTGAGCTATCAACCACTGGTGCGCACGATACCATAGAACTCACTGGTGCACACCGAACATTGGCACACCAGACAGCGTGCCCAAAGTACACACACCGTCGGGGCGTCCAATTACTATAACGCACTGGGGAGTCAATACTCTTTCGTGCCGATGCATCATAAAACACCGTGCCAAAATAGAAACGAGCCGATGCATTCTTCTCTAAGAGCACCGGTGCGCCAGAAACTGCAGACACTGGAATAGCATTATTAAAAAAAAATTAAGGCCAAAAAATTGGTGCTTTGCGACTATTACGCACTGGTGCTTTACCATTACGCCGCCCCGGTGCATCATCAAATTTTCGCGCCAAAACTAAAACATCCCGGTGTGCGATTAGGGAAACACCCCGACGCATTATAAACAACGTGCCAAAATTGATACCGCTTGGTGTGGTTTTATTTAACTGCACCGGTGTTCTTATAAAACCCTGCGCACCGAAACAGGGTTAATTAAAAAAAATTACGGCCAAAAAACTTCATTATTCACTTTCCTCAGTACTCCAAAGCTCTCAAGCCCTAGTGTTATTTCCTTGTTTCTGAGCCGCCCTGACATCGGTGCTCTCATTGCACCCATTGCACACACTGCTGCTCTGCATTGGCCACCAATCTCCAGCTTGCATTTTGAAAAACAGTGGGAAAAAATTATTTTCCAAATTTTACAGCCAATATGCCTCCTCGACGGAAAAATGTACAGGTATTTTTATAGTTTTTCTATAATTAATCCTTTTAGCAAATTAGAAATTGAAATAAACTTAAAAATAACCGTTAAAAAAAAAAAAAAAAAAATTGTCACACGATGCACTCGAGCTGTTCGGCTCGCACCGGATAGTGGTGCTACCTATAAAATTTACAGGCAACACTACTACTGGTGCTAACGTTAACCGCATTGTTTCTGGGGTGGTTCCAAAAGGCACCCCGAATAATTTTAAACTAAAAATAAAAAATAAAAAAGGCGGTGCGCTCATTTATCCAGAAGCACCGTTGACCCTGGAAATCACAGTGCGGTGCGTTGACTTCATTTGCTGCCCTGGTTTATGTTAGCGCACCACATTTTGCATTCCAAGAGGGTCAACGGTGGGCCAGGTAAAAGACCGCACTGTCAACTATGTCATTGTCATGAAGTCGGTACGCTGACACGACTATACGCACTGGGGCATATATTTCAGTCAGCACACTACTATTCTGAATTATATACAGAGTACGGTGCTTGAAAAATAGACATCTGCACCGAATCCGGTGCGGTCTGTTTCATTAGGGGCCCCGGGGACGGTGCACTAAAATATTAGGACGCACTGACACTGGTGTGTGACTATTTTTATGGAGCATCGACTTGTATGTTTGTTTTTTTTTCAAAAAAATATATATATGTATATTTATAAATACATTTCTATTTTAATAAAAAAAAATTATTTAATATGGAAATGATTCAGAGAGAACAGGAGCAACAGAAGCAACAAGCAGAAAAATATGACATGATTTGCCAATGGGAGGTGAGAGAGAGGGAGAGAGATGGATGCCCTCACCCCATTACTACAGATACCCAAGAGATCCTTATCTAGGTAGGCCTCCTCAAGTTCTATGAGGAGGCTATTTCAGTCCTAAAGGCCCATAGTGTGCTTTTGAGACATCTTATCGGCAGGTGGAATTCCCACCGACAAGCTTTTCAAGTTGGTCCTGAACAGTGGTACACACCCACTGAGGAGGACATTTATTTTACTACAGGACTATCGAGGAGAGGGGTGGATTTTCCCTCATTCCTAGACGTGCCAGCTGGTTGTGTAGTAGGGAGTCAATTAGTTTACTCCCAGAGATACATTGGAGCACATGTACTATCTCCTTCAGAGTTTCAGGTACCTGGAGGTTAGTTACATATAGGTGCTTTTGGTAGATAGGACGTGCAGCGCCTCTCTATTATCGTTTCGATCATTTCATACAACACCAATGACGGGAAATGCATTAGTTTCTCGCTTTTATATTACGTTGATTCTTTAGTACAACATCCATGACTTGTCAAGTGGTCTGCCATTTTTTTGCGACAGTTTTGTATGGCCTTAGATAGATTTCGTACTCATGCACAAGGGAGGTTCAACTTCCCTTTTTCTTCGGAGTTGTTTTGTTTATTTTTTGAGAGGTTTCCAGAGATGAGACCTAGTTTTGTTCGACAGCCTCGTAGGCTAATGTTCGAGGCTCGGATGCGCATGTGGGGGCAGATGATGCCCAAGAGGGGAGACACTATTTCCAGCAAGGATACCACATGATTCGCTGGACTTACTAGCCAGTGTTGGCGGGCTGCATCCCTTCATTATGGTCCCATGTCCTTATGTTGGACTAGATTTACGAGGGTGTCCCAACATCCTCTTCACTCCTAATGAGCCTCCAGATGATAGAGGTAACATTAATATTTTATTTATATTTATTCTAACATGTTATTTAACTTGTTTTTATTAAATTGTGTAATGAAATTGTCTAATTATTGTTGTGTACTTGTATATATTTTGCAGACATTGGATATTTTGATGGCGATGAGATGCCAGATCCACCACATGATCCAGGTGTTGATCTTGATGATTACGATCAGGATATGGCTGATGCACTGGAGGATGAGGCTAGTGGTGCAGCAGAGAGATGTGCTAATCCTGTGCCTCATGGTGCACTGGTACTGCCTTTTTCTAGGCGTGGTCGACCTGAGACTAGATACCGGATGGAGTTGGGCAACCAACTCTGTGGATTGATTTCAGATGCGGGCATCAGGCCCGCTCATTACAGAGAGGTACAGGGTGATGATAGACTATTACAGATGTGGAGAGGCATGTCACGTGACATGTACAACTTGATGCGGCATGTCGTAGGATCTATGATAGCTGTTACACGATTGAGGAGGATTGTCCGTAGCTATAGCCATAGTCGAGATGTGGCACATGATGGACAGTTTTCCATAGCTGCATGGCCAACTCAAGCAACTGAGTACCCTAAGAAATCTGTCCCGTAATGATGTCTGTAGCTTGTACCTCTGGAGGTGTGGCAGGTTGTAATTGGGCCTGTAACGCAGTGATTTGCCATTCCATTTGGGTCTTGAGGGTCTGCATTTCAGCTCTAGGCATCTTTAGTGCTGCAACCAATCCTTCTACTACAGCCCGGAGTAGAGCTGTAGCCAGGAATTCGTCTAGGACCTCTGTGCCGAGCTGGTGGACCACTATTTCGAGCTACACCTTCTGCGAGAGAGAAAGGGAGATGTCTGCGGTCTGTCATGAGATGATTGGCATGGCCACATCGAGTTGTTGCTGTGCGGTCCTATCATGATGATGGATCTCTTGAAGCACGACAGTGTGGAAACCCTGTAACACCTCGCGGGGAAGCTTTGCAAAATCCAATTGTAGTCCCGTATCCATTGGAAGGTGGGTGCAGACCACGACAGTGCTAGGCAACAAATAAGCATGGATTTCTTTTGCAATTAACCTGGTACTGCTAGATTTCATGGGTTCTTGTGCCTGTATTATGGTAGGGTGCAACATATCTGTCTTTTCCTGGAGGTCACGAAGCTCAGCCTGTATGGCGTTGATTACAGCCTTTTTTTGTGCTTCAAAGGCTGCCCACTTATCCTCTATAGCCAAAGTAAGTGCATCCGTGATTTATCGAGATCATCATCAGTTAGCGTGATCGTTGTGTCATATTCCTGGCATTGGGCGCACTGATTTTTCTGGGGCCCCTTTGCAAGCTCCCTGTGTCGCTTCGTACCCCAGAGGGATGTAGTATCCTTGTTAGTCAGCCCTTTCATTCGTAGGACTAGCTACAAATCGACCGTGTCAACTCTTACAGTGATCTTCGACAGTTGCGTAACATCTTCCAGGGCTGCGTCTGAGCCTGCCTAGCTGGACCCTGTGATCATCCCAGGTTTGGAAGGGGCATTAAATTCCGTCATATAGCTTTGACGCCAATCCGTGCAAGGTTCAAAATTAATTCTCTACGCAGGGAGCCAAAGGGAAATTAGCTTATCTATTTCGGCATCCCCAGACCCCCTCAACGTAATGTCTGTAGGCTATGGACTGGTAAGCGCCAAATCATATGTAGGGTTAGGGGTTGCCATAGTAACAGAAGGAGTGGATCCTGAATTTTGAGACTCACAGGCAGCGGAAGTGGGTTGATTGGGTATGAACAGAATGCTAAAGGTCCAGAAAATCATGCAGCAGAATAATACATGTGGATTACAGAGATGATATGGAACCTTGGTCAGAGTTATCCTTTCTCCTTTATAGTGCCTGTGGCTATCCAACGGTAAGGTGAATCTTACTTGGAACTTACCATCAAGAAAACAGTAAAAATCACAAGAAATTGCCTCATTAATTGCCACTTACCTGTTTTCCTTAACACTAATATTCCCTTTTTACCAGAGTTCAGTGTTCTGACTGTCATTGTTCGCACCCTCTGGGCTTCCCACGGATCTAGTAACCTTGGATGAAGCATCCATGCTTCTTGCGCATCCTTAATTATAGCCGAAGTAGGGTGTGCTGTAATGTGATTCAGGTGCAACCTAAACAACTTGGAAACCATGCGCATCATGTCTAGTTCTGAGTTTGGAACAGTTTGGCGGTCATCCTTTCCTTCCTTTGGGCTAAGGCTGTAGTATTCAACCATGTGTGGTACTTACATTCCCCATGATTCAGATGCAATGTACAGGCATGGTCTATCCCAAGTCAAGGTGTCAGTGTTTTGTAGAGCTGCGTCGAGTTCTCCTGTGCCATCCACCACCCTAAATGTTCGAAGAAACCCATACCGTAAAGTCTCCCAATGGCGAGTGCGTTGATGTAGCTCCACGTCTAAATACCATGCAGCTGGACATAGTCCCAGAGCATGCATAAATAGGTGGACCCATGCGAGAAAATATCTGTGTGGATCTTCTAACCCAAAGAACTTTTTGATCTGTCTTGCAACTGAAGCTTCAAATCATAGGATCATCTTATCTCGACATTCCTCCCAATCCCTGAATACTTTCCCATGCGTCTCTCACCAGTGCGCGGGTGTTCCAGACAGGGCTAGCTTAAGGGCCCATAGCCTGCGTCCCTTGGGAACTTCTACTTCAAATGCACGTAAAAATTCCTTAATGTTACCCGAATCCCCAAAGTAGGGAAGTATCTCACCTCGAAGGAGATGCAACAGAAGTTCCTTGTGACCCGAAGACATCATCGTGCCGAAACCTCATGCAACCAGCCTTGCCAATTCTCTAGTTCCCCATTAGAGTTGGAAAAACATTCACTTTCTTTTTCCCATTAGAGTACTCCTTCCGCCATGGGGTTAATCCAATCTTCGTCCTACATAGTCAACTTGTAAATGTAATCCACTTCCTCCTCATCGCGCGCTAGCTCTATATACCGTGCACCTTCCACGGGATCCAACAGTATTATTCCTCGTGTACCATTATTTTCAAACACCATGCCCCGATTTTTGATGTTAATAACACCCCCCATATCTATATCCTAGTCCAGTCCTAGGAGTGCAAGGTAGGGGTCCGCATCTTCTACTATTTTGATTACCTCAAAATCAGCTTGGGCCTTTACTCCTGCGATATCCACCATGATTTTTGGTAGCCTTCCTAGAGGGATGATATTCTATTGATTCACCATGTACAGATAGATGGTGGACCATTCCAACTTAGGTTCTCCCATTCGTTGCCATGTTTGTTTAGATAACACATTCGCATCTAATCCAAGTTCCAAAATAACCTGATCTGTCTCGTAGTCACCAATATGCGCAATCAACCGCATTTCTCTTCTGGTGCGTTTTTTATACCTATATAGTTTGTGTACATCCTTGGTCCCTAGGGTCAGATCGGGCCGCACTGCACAACTCTTCATTAATGCCTAAAGTTTCTCTATAGCCTTTGGGTTATGTAGCAGCTTCATACTTACCTGCAGAAAGTTCTCGACCCCCTCATCTATCTTGGGATGTGTCGGTACTTGCACAGTAGCTGCCTCTGCCTTAGCAAAGTCCTGGCAAGTTGTGGTCATTGTTTCTTGTCCCTTTTTCATGTTCAATCCTTCTTGACGGGCCAGACAATCTATGGCTGCCTCTTCCTTTGGCCCCCGGGTGGTCATCCCACTGTGTGTTACGACTTTCACACTTGGGTCCATGTTCCTTATTTCAGCTTTAACTCTCTGCACATTCTGCATAGGGGTGGGCTGCTTTTCCTAAATTTTTGCTATTAAGATTGGGCAATCTTCAATCACATGGTCCAGCTGTCTGCAATATCTGCAGGATTGTTGTGTAGGATTTGGGCAGTCCCTAGCAAAGTGTCCTACTTCTCTGTAGTTATAGCATATTAGTTGTCTGCGCCCTTGACCTATGCTTCCTCCTTGACCTCCTCCCCTGCCCCTTGCTGGAGGGCCACCGAAGCTCGCGGGAGATCTGGGTGACACAGGGTCTGATTTTACCCTATACAAGTTTCCTTGATCTATCATCAGATCATAAGTTCGATAGTTCTGCTCATCGTGTCCTACCGACCGATAGAACCTGCACCATTGTTGCTTCATTTCTGGGACATACACTCCTAGTCGGGGGCAATGGTTCGTATTGTGCAACCTTGCTATGCGGAAATCATTGCACCATAATGAAAATCTTCTTGATCCTGGATGCACTAGGTTAGGTTCTCATGTCTGTATGTAATCAGTCAATAGTGGGCACTGATCCTTTGTATGGCCAGATCCCCGACATCGTATGCACCATAAATCTGTGCTGGCTCCTTTTCCTCGTTCCTTTCGTAGGTTCTGAATTTCCATGTGCATAGCTCCGAGCTTATCCTAAATTCGTTGTACTCCTAACGAAGTATCTTCTCTGGGCACAACTTCTAGTTTCATAGCGACTTCCACGGCTTTTTCCTGCAACTCGAAGGTTTGGTGACTCATTGGTATGCGCAGTTGAGGCAAAAACATAGCGATGAACCATTCTATATGTTGTCTATCGTCATACTCAAATCCTCCTTCCCTAATTTCTCTCTTTAGTCATTGATCAACCTCCCATATAGACTCAGATTATTCTTGCTTGAAGTCCTTCACCTTTGCTATTATTTGAGAGTAAGATTTTTTCTTTCGAAACTGTTGCTTCAGAGCGTCCTTAATATCTTGAATATATGCATTCCCGTTCTGAGATATGTATTGCATATACCATTCTAGAGATCTTTCTTCGAATGCCAAGAACAATTGCGCCCTCTTCACCGTATTGATTGCCACATTTTGTGCAGTCCGTACAGAATCTACAACAAACCAAAATCGTTCCATATCCTCATCTACTACCCCCTTGAAGGTAGGTAGTTTCAGGTGTGCAGCCATGTCACTGTCTGGTGGAGGTGGTGGTATGGGCGAATTCGTACCTCTATGCATCCTGGATGGTGGTGTAGCTGGGGCCCTCTACGCAGCTGCCTCTTGCAAAGGGCTATAGATATATCTTCATCCTTAAAGGTTGGTTCTATAGTATTTACCACTACGTGTCGTTCTCTCATCTGGATCCGAGGTCATTCACTTAGTGTGACTACATAGAATACTCTTTTCGCATAGTATTAATCAGCAGGGGTAATGTCTTCAGAAACTTGACCCAGAAACCTTTAAAGAATCTCTGCTCTGCTTCGGAGTAGGAGACGAACCGATCAATGGAAAATTCTGTCACAAACCCTCCTAGCACACTGTCCACCCAGTGATCCACCATGCGAGTGATGCTATTATCAGTACTTTCCAGTTTCTAGATCAGCCCTGGAGTCCACTGAGTGACCCGTTCATCCTTCCAACACTTCTGGAACTCTATAAGCCTTGCCAACCACTCCTGAAGCTCAATTGCAAATTTCACAAAGAAAATTTCGTATCTTTCTGTAAGAATGTACCTGTCTTTCCAATTTTCCGCCATTAACCTCGTGCTGCGATTCTCTTTTATTGCAAATTCCTGAATCTGCTTTTTGAAACACTCTTCGATTTCCTTCCTCTTAGGCTTCCATTGCTCTCTTTTCATTACCTGATCCCTCTCTCAAAATTCTCCCGGTCCCGGCAACGAAACCATTTGTTGGCTCGAAGGGTCCTGACCCAGGTTCGAAGATTAAGGTTTGCCAACAAACCCCTATATTACTGGCCCTTTCGACAGTGACCTGCTTGAGTAGGTCAAAGTCTCACCCGAAGCAATATGGGTGGGTGCTAGAACCAGGTTTCCACACCCTGCGAGAGGATAGGTAAGCTAAGCAGAGCTGCATCCCGCTTTATAATGACCAAATCGCATATCCCAGAACCGGATCTATATATATCCTTCGCATCCACGTGCACAAGGTCAACTATACTTACTGTACTTAACAAATCATACACTCCTAAAATAGTAGTGCAACATTACAGTTATTCTTTACATAAAACATAACAGAATAGACCCAGATCGAAGGTTTGTGCAGAAAAACACTTAACACAGTTCCGTTCACAGCTTAACATAGAATATGCATAATATAACATCTATCAAAGATTCGCATCAACAGTACAAATAAATTCAGTTACTCAACAACCTTTCTCATTAATTTAATCCTTCAGATCCTTCTTACAATACCCAACCCCGACCTGTGCACATAGCAACAGGGTCCGCACATAGCAGGACTAGGGATCTTCGTGCACACAGCCAACAGGATTCCTTTCCTTGAAAACCAAAACAGATCTACTAAGCCACAATTCGCATCAATATCTCATCATTCTCTTGCCTTATAATTCAAAATGTCCCTCTATTTATAAAAATCTAGCCTAATCTTTCCTATGGTCCACACACCATGGTTTGTGTACTCTAGGTCTACCCTTTGACCCATTACAATGCTTTTGAGGCTTTAACCCACCCAAAAACCCCTATGCTAGACTAATTATACTAAAAAATATGCAAAATTGAACCAGTTTCGCAGCTTGCAGGAGACCCTATTCCAACACTCATAGAATCATTCGAACGAAGGTCAATTATGAGAACATGTCGTCGAAGGCGACAAACCTGCCATTAAGGAATGAAAGCTCCAAGGTACTGAAAAAGGTTTATATATAAACATACTAGAGAATTATATGAAGTTGATAGGAGGAGACTCATCGTAGGAGGGCTTACGACATGAAACTCATGTCAAGTTTTGAAGAAAATATTTGGAGTGATCCAGGATTAACTTAGCGATGGCCGACGTGATCAAGGGCTATGAATTGCAAGGTAATTTTTACTGAGGTTAGAATTCTCTAGGCACATGCCCCCAAGCTTCATTTCATTCACCTAAGTAGACTATTATTTACTAGTAGGTGGATGGAATTAAGGTTCATTCACGAGGTCAAATTAAAGACTCGACTCAACATTTACGAGAAGTAAAAGACTCAAATCAGTTAGAGGGGGGTATGTTTCATTTTTTAATGAGCCTGACACAGGAAAAGAACTATACTCATGGATCTTGTTTCAATTTTTAAGAATATTGACACAAGAAAAGAAACTTTTCTCTGAGGAAATCTTGTTTCATTTTTTAACGAGCTTGACACAAGAAAAGAAATATGCTCATGGACCTTATTTCATTTTTTAATGAGCTTGACACAAGAAAATGAATTTTTCTTCAAGGAAACCGTGTTTCATTTTTTAACAATCTTGACACAAGAAAATGAACTATGCTAAAATGAAACCTTGTTTTGTTTTTTAATGAGCTTGACACAAGAAAAGGAACTATGCTCAAAGGGACCAACTTCTTTTTTTAATGATTTTGACACAGTAAAAGAACCATCCTCTTAGGGACATGTTTCATTTTTTAACAAGGTTGACACAGTAAAATAACCATCTTCAAATCACCTTGTTTCATTTTTTAAGTGTTAGACACAAGAAAAGGAATTATGCTCATAGGACCTATTTCATTTTTTAACAAGGTTGACACAATAAAAGAACTATCCTCATGGGAACCCATTTCATTTTTTAATGAGGTTGACACAGAAAAAGAAACATACTGAGGGGACTTGTTTCATTTTTTAATGAGGTTGACATAGTAAAAGAACCATCCTCATAGAACCTTGTTCATGAATTCCAACTAGAAGGAACACATGGCAAGGGACACACCTCAATCATGGCCTCCAAGTGGTATTCATAATAAGGAATAATAGTTCTATGGAAGGAACACATGTCAAGGGACTTAATAGGGATAAGAAAATCAGATTCAAATGTCCCCACTGAAGGGTTCACTATGTCACCTATTGGATCTAAATCAAAAGAATTAGAGAAAACAGTAAGAGGATCACTTGCATCGGTAATTGGAAACGTCAGACTAGTTGTCACATAATTAGCCCATGTTGGGGTAGACACTGTCTGCTCAACTTAGTATTTCTAAATTGATGTCATAAATTTTCAACCGGGGCTAGTAAACTGTTGAAGTGAAGTGCACTATTTGTGCCTAGGTATCTTCTTCCTTCTTCGTTGTGTTTAGTCTTTTTCAGTGTTTTTGGTTTTTTGTTTTTATCCTAAGAGGAAAAGAACTAAACTGTTGGCAAAGAGAAGTTATTGATCTCACTAAAACAGAACAGAACCTACTTTAAACTATGTATGGCACTTCAGAACAGAAAATGCTAATCCACAGATTATAAAGCTTGACAAGAAAAATAACTCATAACATTAAACGCAGTCCAATTCATTTCATTAGAGGTATGTTGGAAAACCTTGAGAAAAGGATAATTTTGATGTAATGAAGTTCTCTATAGTAAACAACAACTTACAATACCACAGAGAAAATCTCATCCATAGTTAGGAATTTGTTGGAACATTTCGAGAAAAGATTATCTGCAACATAGTAAGGAACCCTATGCTAAACTGACTTATGACACTAAAACTAACCCATTCTGCCACTCAAAATGTTACTATTAAGCCTCATTCAAGGGTTAGAGATCTCTTGGAATAGCTTTGGAAAAATGTTGTTTGTAAAATTATGAGAAATTGCAGAACAGTCAAGAACCCAAAATGAGATAACTAATTCTTGTCCATATGATAATGATGTGTTAGAAGAGATTAAGAACAAGAGCAGCTTGTAAAATAATGAGGGCCTTTTAAATCTAATTAACAAGACTAGAATGCAATTAACTAATAAAAACTTGAAATACAATGAACAGAACTGAACAGGACTAGAATGCAATTACCTAATAAAACTTGAAATACAATGAACAGAACTGAACTAAAATGCAATTAACCTCCAAAGTACCATATCTCTATCGCATTCACGTGTTAGTGATATATTGGAACAATTCATGAGAATGGGATTGACTGTAATATTCGATGTAAGTAAACATAAAACATGATGCTCAGAAAACCGCGTAAATTAAGAATAAACAGAGTTAAAAATCACTTATCTAGAAAATATACACAAAGCCTCTCAGACAGTAGGGGACCTCTACCATCAGATTAGCACACGAATCCTTAACTCCTTAACGTTTCCTCAGATCATGCATCAAATTTTTACTTCTTTTATTAAAGGAAAAATGCTCAGAAACAGAGTATCACAGTCTTTCAAGAATTAACAACAAAACATCAACTAGCTAACTATCTCTCGGTTCACCGAGTTATTTTTATAAGAAAAATACATAACTGAAATTGAGTAGAAATAGGCATGGGTGTATTTTTCAATCAAAATCGAATTATGACTCCTGTTGAGGACTTGTACTTTTCTGAAGACATCTGCAGAGTCCTTGTCCTTGTAGAATTCTACTTCTTAATTTTGGCTTCCTCCACGTGCATAACCACTTGCAAATTTTTGCTCAAACTTCGTAGAGGGCAAGGAATGATGTAGGAGAGTTCTGTAATTTAACCATATGAATTTTTCCTTGAAATGACACCTGTAACCTATGTGAACATAAATATGGTTGCGGAATATGCGACTAGCTACAGAATGGTTGCATTCTGTAGCTAAGTCTGATCAAAAATCACTATGACAACAAAACCACAAAAGTTTAGTAAGTCAGTTATTGCATGCATTCTGAAAGTAACTTTAATCATTCCTATTGATATTTTAAGCCTATAACTAATAAAGGAAAAATGGAATGAAGTGAATTTTGGTGAAAGGAAAGGACATCTTTGGGGCTCAACATACCCCCACTGCAAAGCTTTTGCATGTCCTCATGCAATCAATCCATGTATTCTGAAACTTCTGCTAGGACATCTAACTTCCTTTTTCTGATCTGCTTGGTGTTCAATGGCATCCTAGGCTTCCTTATGACCAATTTGAACCTCAGATTTATAAGTTCCTTTCTCAACTTTTTGTTTTTCTTCTTCAGCTTCTCACTAGCCTTGTACAATTTTTCCATTTGCAAAGAGAGAGTTGTGTTCATATCACTTTTCAGCTTGACTTACTCCCTTAAAATTTCATTTTCATTTTTAATATGCCTATTAAGTATTTCCAATTCATATTTATCTCTTCTCAGCACTTCAATTAGAGATTCTTGTGGGCTAGGAGTTCTTCCTCTGCTTTCTGAGGCTCTCTTTTCTAATGACTCAACATAATTATAGATTTTTTGTTGAGCTGGGTCTACCTCTGGAGTTCCTCCATCAAGATCTTCTTCGTACTGGTACTCAGGAGATCTGTCAGTTGGTGTCTCTTCATCTTCAATATCTATGATTCATGTTTGCTTAACGCCAGTCTTCTTCAATATGCCTCTAAGCCTATGGCTTCTTCTTAGTTTAGATGGTCCCTCACCTCTCTCCTTAGCATACTTTCCTATTATCTTCTACTTTTTTAGTTGTTTCTTGATTTCAGCCAATTTTTTAGAGATAATCTCCTCACTATATTCTTGTATGGATTTATTAGTTTTAATTTCAACAGATTTGGAAAGTTTTCCTCTCCTACTTCTTCTTACAAGTTTTCCTTCAGATGGAGTTTCTTTAGGTTCTTCAAAATTATTCCTCAAGAGGAACTCATCCCAACTGTCTCCCACCTTTTTTAAATGATGCTCAATTAAGATTTTAACTAGGCCATGGTGATATAGGGTGGTTTCTAAGAACTGAACCCTCTTCTGGACATTAGAAGCCATTCTCTTTAGGCTATGGAGTAAGAAAAAAGGTAAATTGATTTCTTCATCTAAGAAATGCATCATAAGTCGAATGTGATAAACATATAGGGTACCAAACCATCCCTCACAAGTTATTAACTTTTGCAGAATTAGCAACATATTTCACCATTTATTCTTTAAGGCTGAACTAGGAATGCCTTTCTTGAAAACTGAGAAATCCATACCTGGTGTTTTTAGCATCTGCCTCCATGCATCATAATGGAACTCCTTTTTTTTTAACCATCATTCACCTTGCCTTGGTAATTTTTTTGCCTCTGCTATGAAGGATTTTGTGATAATGAACTTGAAATCACCTATTTCAAATTTTGACCCGTTGAATGACCGGGAAAATGACTTGGTGACCTCCTTATGAAAACTATTGAACTTCTCCAAAAACTGTAGCCATCCGACCTGCTGTAAAATCTCTTTAATTTGTGGGTACCATTCTAGGTATTTGGTTTCGACTGGTTCTGACCTTACAATGAGTCCCGTGGCTTCTTTTCTCAATCTTCAATTCACTGTTTTGTTACTTCTCTCCTATTCAACGTAAAAATGGTTGTAGAAGGTTTTTTTCACCCCAAAGATGACTTCTTTGTTTCTGCAGTCAGTAATTGGCTATGGGAAAAAATATATATATATATTTCATGAAGTGGATATGGAATGAGTGAAATATGATGAGGGTAAATCATATGAATAAATGAGTTTGAGAGCTGTCATGAAGTAAAAGACCATGGAGAAATCCCATGAGGATTTCAAAATCATCACTGAATATTTCGGGTTAGTGACGTGACCTAATAGGTCACTTCAAGTACTAACCGTTAATTTTTAATAAATGATGATTTGATATGGTGGAATGGAAGGGATTTTGTCCAAGGATTTTATGATAGGCTTGATCAATACGAATAATCAAAATAAATCTATGAAACATACATATAACTTAACTTTACTATATCTTTCATAATCTGTTATCATAATAATTTCACAATTTTACCTTAGCCCTTCTTTTGATTTTTTCTTTTTTCAATATGCTTGGTCTTTCCTTTGAAAATCATTGATCTTTCAGTCTTCATAATATTTTTTATTTTTCTTGTTGACATAGGTGTGCAGGATCAATTTGCTGTTGAACACATGGTTGCTGGATAGTTGGCTACAGAATATCTGGCTGTAGAATGTCTGGCTGCAGAATGCCTGGCTACGGAATGTCTGGCTGTAGAATGTACCTCTGAAAGCTTTGAAACATGGAATGAAATGATTTGAAATATGGATGGAATGAAGTATAAGATGAGAATGGATCATGAACTATAATGGAATGAAACATGAACGAAGTGGAATATGATAGAATGAAATAGATCACAAATGTGGAGTGAAATGAAATATGAAAAGTGGCCTGCAACTTATGATTTGTAATACTCAATTGCAGAAAGAGATCAACTTTGAAAATCTGAAATTAAAATGAGATGGATCATGAAATTGAGTGAATGAAGTATGGATGAATGGACTGAATGTAATATGGATGAAGTGAGATGTGATGAAATGAAATGGATCATAAGTGGAATGTGATATGTAAAGTGGGCATGCACTTATGATTTTATGATAGTTGTTTGCAGGAAAAGAACAATTTTGAAAAGCTAAAGTGTCAGAAGGATTCTGATTTTCACTTTATCTTTACTGTATAAACATGCTAATCAATGATTAGTTTTCATGTTTATACTTTTTTTTTTTTTAATCTGATTTCAGAAAATACAATTAAGTTAATGAAGAAGAAGGATTCTTCTTCATTAACTTCACATCATTGTTCTCTTGGAATCTCTTGACAAATTCTTCTCTTGAAAGTTGCTTATGATACAGCTTCAATCTATACCATTTACAAGAAAAGTGACCTTCTCTTCATCTATTGTCCTGATTTTTATTGCTCCATTGTCAAAAAATTTCACAATTTCATATGGTCCAAGCCAATGTGTTTGGAATTTACCTTGAAAATATTTGAACTTTGAATCAAACAAGAGGGCCCAATCACCTTCTTTGAATTTCTTTTCCTTAATGTACTTATCATGCCATCTAGTCCTTTGCTGTTGGACTATATTTGTTCTCTGGACTGCATCCTGTCTGATTTCATCCAATTCATTAATCTGTTCCAATCTGTGCTTTTGTGCCTCTGTTAGATCAAGTCCTAGCTGGACTGCCATTTTAAAAGTTTGAATCTGAAACTCTATGGGAAACAAGACTTGTTTTCCATAAACAAGTTCATAAGGGGTATGACCTGTTGTGCTTCTCCATGTAGTTCTATAGGCCCACAAGGCTTTAGGAAGCCTGTCTGCCCAATCTCTTCTATGTAAATGAATAGTCTTTGTTAGGATCCCTTCAATGACCTTATTAGTAGATTCCACTTGACCATTTTCTTGTGGATGATAGGGAGTAGATTTTCTGTGTCTGATTTTGTACCTCTCCACCATTTGTTCCACTAGCCTTGATGTGAATTGAGCTCCTTGATCTGTAACAATTTCTCTTGGAACACCAAAACGAGTAAAAATATCCTCAAAAAGAAAATTAACTACAGATGCTTCAGTAGCAGAAAGTAATGGCTTGGCCTCTACCCATTTGGTAACATAATCAATGCAAACTAATATATATTTCTTTTTTCTTGATGGAGGACTAATAGGTCCTACAAAATCCAAAGCCCATTTTTCAAAAGGTTCAATATGTACCTGAGGCTGCAATGGCATCTCACCTGAAGGAGAAGGTTTCCCTACCCTTTGGCAACTATCACACCTTTTGACATACTCTTTAGCATATTTTAAAAGGGATGGCCAATAATATCCCAAATGAAGGATCTTATAGGCTGTCCTTTTATCAGCAAAGTGTCCGCCACAAGGTTCATCATGACATGCCTTGAGAATCTCAGGCATCTCATCTTCCCAAACACATCTCCTAATGATAAAATATGGACCTGTCTTGTATAACTCATTAGCAACCCATGAATATTTTGCACAGTCATAAATGATCTTTCTTTTGTCTCTTGCATTCATTATTGAAGGAAATTTCCCTGAAACTAAATAATTAGCAATGTCAGCAAACCAAGGAGTTTGAGTAGAAATTGAAAAAAGATATTCATCAGGGAATTGATCTTCAACTGGAGTATTGTCTTTAATGTTTTGGAGTCTAGATAGGAAATCAGCTACTGTATTTTGTTTCCCAGGCCTATCTAGAATGGTGATGTTGAATTCCTGTAAAAGCAATAACCATCTTATGACTCTGCCATTAGTAATTGATTTGTTCATTAGATATTTAATTGCAGAGTGATATGTGTGAACAAAAGTTTCATAGCCTGTTATATAGTGTCTGAATTTATTTATGGCATGAACAACAGCTAAGAACTCTTTTTCAGTTATAGTATAATTTAACTCTGAAGGAGTCAAATTTTTACTTGTATAGTAGATGGCATAAGGAATCATGTCTTTTTGTCCCAATATAGCTCCTAAAGTTGTGTCTGAGGCATCTGTTGAAATATGAAAAGGTAATTTCCAGTTAGGTCCCCTTAAAATAGCTGCTTCAGAGATTTTTGTTTTCAGGGTTTCAAAGGCTAACTGGCAATCAGGATTCCATTTGAATTCACAGTCCTTGGTAAGTAATTTGAAAATTGGAGATGCTATCTTGGTGAAGTTTTCTATAAACCTTCGATAATATCCTGTAAATCCTAGAAAACTCCTAACATCTTTTTGACAACTTGGAATAGATAAGTTAGAGATGACTTCAACTTTTGACTCATCAACTCTAATCCCATCTCCTGAAATGTGATGCCCCAAAACAATCCCTTCAGTAAACATCATGAAACACTTCTCATGACTTAGTGAAAGATTTGCTTCTTTACATCTCTTTAAAACTTTTTCCAAGTTTGCTAAGGCTTCTTCAAATGTGTTTCCATAGACTGTGAAATCATCCATATATACCTCTACACAATCATGTATTAGATCTGAAAAGATTCCTAGTGCTGCCCTTCGAAATGTTGCAGGTGCATTGCATAGTCCAAATGGCAACACTCGGTAAGCATAGGTACCCCAAGGACAAGTAAATGTGGCTTTGTCTTGATCTTCAAGTGCCACTTGAATTTGATTATAACCACTAAACCCATCTAAAAATGAGAAGTACTTTTTGCTAGCTAATGTATCTAACACCTGATCTATGAAAGGTAGGGGAAAATGATCTTTAAGAGTAGCTTTGTTTAATTCCCGGTAGTCAATACATACCCTCCATTTACCATTTTTCTTTGGCACAATTACCAAAGGATAAACCCACTAACTATCTGAAATGGGATAAATAAAGTTGACATTTAACAATTTCTGCAATTATTCTTTAACAATCTCCCTAAGATTTGGATTCATCCGTCTCTAAGGTTGTCTGATTGGTTTACAATTTTCCTCTATGTAGATGTGATGAGTGCAAGTCTTAGGGCTTAACCCTTTCATATAAATGTACTCCCATGCATATGCAAAAGAATGTCTCTGTAATATCTTGACTAGCTTTTCTTGTTGAGCTTTCTTTAGGTTCTTGTTTACGTTTAAAATTTTACCTGGAAATATATCAATTGTAGAGCTACCAAATTTATCCATGGAGTAAAGAGACATCTGTCTTGATGATAAAAACTCAATGTTGGATTCTTCTTGAAATTTTTCATGTTTGTATTCCGAAGAGGATTCAAAATTTTCTAAGGTATTTAGAATTTGGCTATCCTCACTAATTTATGAAATTGTGAAGAGAGGTTTTTTGTCTTCTTCATCCTCAATCCATTGAGTATCATTTAATTCTATAATTTTTTTTTTCTGGAGGATACAAGGTAAATTTCTTGGTTGAACTACGATCAGAGATGTACATATCACCGGATCTATAGCTAATGAAAGCATCATCTGTAGCTAACCAAGGTCTTCCTAATATAATAGGATGCCCTCCTAGATTATTCTTAGGAGTTAGGATTATAAAATCCACAGGATACTCCCAAGAATCTAGGGACATTGGAATGTCTTCTATTACCCCATCAGGTTTGATCACAGATCTATCTGCTAATTGTAACAATGTGGGTGTAAAAGGAAGATTAGGAAGTTTTAGTGTATCCATGATTTGTCTACTCATGATATTGATTGCTGCTCCTAAATCAATAAGTGTGTTTTGAATCTCAGTTCCATTGATGTGTATTTTAACAACTGGATTTCCTGGTTCTAGATACTTTGGAATAAAAATCTTACCCATCATGATGTCTGCTATTTTTCCTGCCAGTTGAATTTTCTTTGTCTCTTTGATTCTTTTTCCTGTTTTTTTCATGCTCAAATCCTTTATTGTCTTTGCTAAGATTGGAATTTTCTTGATAGCTTGTAATAATGGGATCTTAATACAAACATTCCTTAGCTCATCTAGGAAATCATAATTAGGTACCATAATTTGTTTTTCTACACCCCTATCAATTTGTAATCTTTCTGGAAAGGGAGGTGTAGAGGTGGATGTTGATGGTTGATCTAATATAGGAGTTGAAATTATTGGTTCTTTTTGTTTTTATTTTTCAATGTTTGGGTCTTGAAAAGATGTGTTCTCTTCAAGACTTTTATTTACCCATAGAGAATCTTCCTCAGAATTGTTTTTCTCTTGTATGATTACAGAAGGTTTCTTCTTTTCAACTATTCTTCCAGACCTAAGTTAAACATCATTAAGGTCTAAAGGAGTAATCAAATAGGTTGGAAACTGTTGGCCTTCTATCATGTATGTGTTCTGAGGATTTTTATTGTTGGGGTTTGGTATGGGTTAGGCAGGTAACTGATTTGCTTTCTGAGGAAATGGTAATGAAAGTGGTGGATTTTGATGTTGTGGATTTTGAGGATTTTGTTGAGGGGGGGAATTTGGATATGTTGGATAAGATGATGGATATGGATAGTACTGAGAGTATCTTCCATAGGGATTTTGTGCTCCTTGTGCCCAAGTTTGAGATTGATTTTGAAATTGGGGCCAAGGTTGTTGCCAAGAATTCCAATTTGGTGGGGGTTGATTATACAATTGATCATGGAATCCTTGTGATTGAGGTCCTTGCCAAGGTCTCTTAGAGACAAAATTGAGAGATTCTGTGGAATTTGTAGGGGTTTCTTCTTGAAAGACAGCTTTAAGACCAGGAAGTGAAGGACAATTCTTGGTCTCATGCTTTTCTAAACAAATTACACAAGTCTCTACTATTTTTGCATCCAAAGGGCACTCTCTCAAGGCATGCTTCTTTCTACATTTGGGACAAAATATTGCTAAGGCATCTGATTCATATTTTTGCTTGTTTTTTAATTTAAGGGTGTCTATTTGTTCACTAAGACTCCCTAAAATTTCAGATTTGAATTCATCAATCATATGTCCTATTTCTGCCCCACTTACTGTCCCAGAAGCAGACTTACTTGCCCTTGCAAGAGCAGGGTCTCTTGGTCCTTTTACAGTTTTAGATTTCCCTCTTGAAAGGTTGATACATAATTAAACTATTTCAGGTAATGTGAGCTGAGATATATCCCCTTTTCCCATCATATTAAGGATATCTAGCCATTCATCCCTAATTGTCTTCAACAAGAGAGCTTTCAAAGTATCTTGGTCTAAGTTTTCCATTTTTTCTCTTTTGATGTTATAGTTAAACCTCTCCAACAAATCTTCCAAATTTTCATCCTCTTTTTGTAAAATTTTAAACGCTTCCTCCTTACGGTTGACTGGCATACAGTAATCCAAATAACTCTCTAGAAATGCATGTTTCATGTCTTCCCATGTCCTAATAGAACTGTTGATCAAACTCATAAACCATTTCAATGCTGCTCCTTTCAATGTTGAAGGGAATAGTTTAAGTTTTTGGGCATCTTGTAAGTAATCATAAGTTCTACATAGGACTTCAAATTTAAATGGAAAGGTTTCAGGATCTTCACTTTTGAGTCCATAGAAGTTTGGAAGGACAGAAGGTGGAATGTTTTTCATAGTTGCATTGGTTTCTTCATCTACTATAGGAAACCCAAAAGAGCTTCCCATTTCCCTTCTACCTCTTCCTCTACCTCCTTCTGTGCCTCTACCTCCTTCTCCTTCTACACCTCTACCTCCTTCTCCTCTACCTCTACCTCTACCTCCTCCAAATAGTGTGTGTTCCCCATTAAAGACTCCTCCTCCCCCTTCTTCTGCCATAGTTGATTCTTCTGTTGAAGTGGAAACGTTTATGTCTCTAGTAGCAATCCTTGAATATTCTTCTAAAATAGGTTCAGTGGATGAAGTGGAAGGTCTCTCTAATGGAATATCTGATCTTAAGCCTTCTAGAAGTCTGTGATTAGTATAGGATAGAATGTAGGTTTGAGTTGGAGGTGTGCTGCCTCTTGGTCTTGGTGAAACAAGTGGTGTTATAGGAATCAAGCTTCTTCTTCTTATGAATCTACCCCTTGAGTCTCTTTCTCTACGCATATCATTGTTTTTGGGAGGTAAGAAACAAGGCTACCTAGTTACACTTCCCCAGCAACGGCACCAAAATGTCAGCTCAACTTAGTGTTCCTAAATTGATGTCATAAATTGTCAACCAGGGCTAGTAAACTGTTGAAGTGAAGTGCACTATTTGTGCCTATGTATCTTCTTGCTTCTTCGTTGTGTTTAGTGGTTTTCAGTGTTTTTGGTTTTGTTTTTTATCCTAAGAGGAAAAGAACTAAATTGTTGGCAAAGAGAAGTTACTGATCACACTAAAACAGAACAGAACCTAATTTAAACTATGTATGGCACTTCAAAACAGAAAATGCTAATCCACAGATTGTAAAGCTTGACAAGAAAAATAACTCATAACATTAAACTCAGTCCAATTCATTTCATTAGAGGTATGTTGGAAAAACTTGAGAAAAGGATAAGTTTGATGTAATGAAGTTCTCTATAGTAAACGACAACTTACAATATCACAGAGAAAATCTCATCCATAGTTAGGAATTTGTTGGAACATTTTGAGAAAAGATTATCTACAACATAGTAAGGAACCCTATGCTAAAATGACTTATGACACTAAAATTAACACATTCTACCACTCAAAATGTTACTATTAAGCCTCATTCAAGGGTTAGAGATCTCTTGGAATAGCTTTGGAAAAACGTTGTTTGTAAAATTATGAGAAATTGCAGAACATTCAAGAACCAAAAATGAGATAACTAATTATTGTCCATATGATAATGATGTGTTAGAAGAGATTAAGAACAAGAGCAGCTTGTAAAATAATGAGGGTATTTTAAATCTAATTAAGAGGACTAGAATCCAATTAACTAATAAAAACTTGAAATACAATGAACAGAACTGAACAAGACTAGAATGCAATTAAATAATAAAACTTGAAATACAATGAACAGAACTGAACTAGAATGCATTTAACCTCCAAAGTACTACAGCTCTATCTCATTCATGTGTTAGTGATATATTGGAACAATTCATGAGAATGGGATTGACTGTAATATTCGATGTAAGTAAACATAAAACATGATGCTCAGAAAACTGCCTAAATTAAGAATAAACAGAGTTAAAAATCACTTATCTAGAAAATATGTACAAAGTCTCTCAGACAGTAGGGACCCTCTACCATCAGATTAGCACACGAATCCTTAACTCCTTAACGTTGCCTCAGATCATGCGTCAAAGTTGTACTTCTTTTATTAAAGGAAAATTTATCAGAAATAGAGTATCACAGTCTTTCAAGAATTAACAACAAAACATCAACTAGCTAACTATCTCTCGGTTCACCGAGTTATTTTTATAAGAAAAATACATAACTGATATTGATTAGAAATAGGCATAGGTGTCTTTTTCAATCAAAATCGAATTAGGACTCCTGTTGAGGACTCGTACTTTTCTGAAGACATCTGCAGAGTCCTTGTCCTTGTATAATTCTACTTCTTAATTTTGGATTTCTCCACGTGCATAACCACTTGCATATTTTTGCTCAGACTTCGTAGAGGGCAAGGAATTATGTAGGAGAGTTTTGGAATTTAACCATATGCATTTTCCCTTGAAATGACACCTATAACCTATGTGAACATAAAGATGGTTGTGGAATATGCGACTAGCTACAGAATGGCTACATTTTGTAGCTAAGTCTAATAAAAAATCACTATGAAAACAAAAACACAAAAGTTTTGTAAGTCGTTTATTGCATGCATTCTTAAAGTAACTTTAATCATTCCTATTGATCTTTTAAGCCTGTAACTAATAAAGGACAAATGGAATGAAGTGAATTTTGGTCAAAGGAAAGGACATCTTTGGGGTTCAACAGATGCCACTGGCGTATAAGGAATATTTAGGGGTGTCAAATGGTTGGCATTCAAATCAATACCAACAAATGAAATATGGTCAACAATAACAATGTTTCCATTGTGAGGGAAAGACCTCACTCGAAAGAGTGTCAACAAAAAAAAATTCATGGCATAAGCATAGCCCCTCCCAAGGAGAAAAATGAAATATAAGGGGCCTTGGACCACCATAATATCAATAAAAATATATTTTCCTTCCATGGTAATGGGTAATTTAGGAAGGATCCCTAAAGGTTCACTGAAAGTTCTATTAAACGTTAACAGATTCTGTGTAACAGACACAAGCCGAGGGGAACCAAAATCTTGCCAAGAAGTTGAGGATAAAATACTAACATAAGAACCTTCATATACATTTGTGCTATGCACATTATATCTATAAACCTTCACAATGATTTGGAAAGGGGTGTAATAAGGTAGAAAAGGCTCTGTCAGTCTACTCCAATCAAAGGAAATGACCTCAGTACTTGGAGGGGGTTCCGTTGAAATGAGTGAAATACCCACTTATGCGGTGGAATCTGAAGTAACAACAAGAACCTAAGAGATATTAACTTCAATCTATAACTGGAGAGTGGGATTGACTGAAGTTGGAATCGATTCGACCACTTGATCAACCAATGGTTCATCAACCTGAGTGATATATGTTTCACTCTCTAATGGAACAGTGGGATTGACTGTACTTAGAATTAGATCAATCACTTTGTCAGTTGATGGTAGGTCAGGAGAAATATTATGGTAACAAGTTAGAAGTTTCCAACAATTTTTAGGCTTCATCCATGTGAGGGAAAATATGATTTTTATGACTCCCTTCGCATAACATACAAGGAAACCTAACTTGACTCTCTTTCCTTGGAACCTGAAAAATCAATGGTTGATGGATCAATAGTATGTTGATGAGAAATTTTAGACCATACTTCCAAGACCTTAGGAAGTATGATGAATATCTTATCAAAATAACCTTCCCATATTAGGCATTTGAAGTCCCCTGTGGGTAAGGGTGGGATTCCTGCTTGGGAACACCCGTGTGCTAAACAACACAACAAACTTGGTAAATAGCTGAAGCATGCAAAGAATGTCAAATTAAAATACAATATCTAATTCCAGCCTGATTTGATTTTCCACCCTCATCTTCCTTATATGGTTGTGAGCCTTCCCTAGCCTTGGTCCACCTCATAACTGTGTTGCACATGTGGCCACTAGGCTCCATGAAGACTGTGTTGTCTCTCCATGATCTCCATAATCTATGCATTTAATCTCCACCCCCTCCATCATGTGTGCATTTACTGCACCACTTCTTCCATCATTGTATCATTAATGCTCTATGATCTTACTTTTATTCCTCCACTATCTCCATCATCTTCATCATTAATGCTCTATGACCTCCACTCCTTCTTGATTATTAAGCTACTCCACTACTCCATAATGCTGATATATTATCTAATTAACCCACATTCACACAAAAAAGTGGATTTTATTCATATATGGGGCTTATGGGTCCCTCCGCCCTTTTATTTACTTAATTAATTGATAAGAGTAAGAACTCTAATATTCCAAATAACTGATGGAAAATTGGGAATATTATAGTCCTCCCCGCCCAAATTTTCCTTGTCCTCAAGCAACTACAAAAGTGAATGCTATAGCAATCATACTCCCTCCAAATGGCATCCTCATATCGAAGGTCTCCCCATCTACTCCAATGTGTAATGAATTCCCAACTCCATAGTTTCCTCTCTAGAATGTCTAGAATGGTTTCCAACTGTATAGCTAAATGCCTCTCCTCATCACTGAACCTACAAGTGGCAACCATCTGTGGTTCCAAAGCCTCTTCTCTCCATGAGACATATGAAGTGAAGTGGTTCCTCCCCCCAAAGGAAATTCACAACTCATGAACTATCTCTCCAACCCATGCTACATGGAGTAGGATGTACCTCTCCATGCTCCCATCATTGGCCCTGTTGGCCTTGCTTTCTCCAAGCATCATCTCAACACTGTGAAAAATAGGAAACAGAGACATATGGGTTGACATGTGAAATGGAGAGCCATACTCTCTCAATAACATCCACCGCAACAATGCCTCTTGCTGCCATACCACCCCATCATCATACCAAGTATGGTGGCCATACTCTCCTAACAGAAGCCAGTGTAGTAAGGCCTCCTTTTGCCATCCCCCCTCCTCATCATGCAAGGTATGGGAGAAATTCATCCCATACTCTCCCAAGAGTAACCAAAGCAACAATGACTATTGCTGCCACCTCATATCATCATCATGCAAGCCATGGAGCAACAACATACTGGTTGACATGTAGAAGAGTCACATCAACCCAACATAACGAAGCTCCCTACTGCCACATCATGTGAGTGCCATGTAATGTACCAAACAATAACACACCCATTGACATAGGATATGTCATGTGATGGCCAACCCAATGCAGCCATGCCTCTTACTATTGCATCACACCAGTAATATACAAGGCATGCATCATACAAATGTGAGATGTTGGGTAGTAACCATACTCACCCAAAAGCAACCATCATAGCCATGCTTCCTTCTGCCCTATGTCATATATCTGCAAGCAGCTCACCAACCACTTGCTCATCATCCTCACTCATCCATCCAACTGCGGGTGATGACTCACATCATGCTCCAACTTGATATCCACCCAATGAAGAATACCATCCTCCCGAATCTGATGATCTTTGCACTCCATGATATGTTGAAGTGCATCCTCCTCGAGGTTACTCCATCAAAATCTCTCATCAATGACCCAATAGAATCCATAAGATTCTGAATATGCTTTAGGCAGAAACTTCTCTTTGAGATGTTAGATGCTCATTAAGAAGGTTTCATCCTGATAATGGAAAATTCTATCCATCATAAGATGTCTACCAACTATCATCTACCCTTCCAATGCTTCATGAGTGAATTGGTCATCGGAATGTTCCAAAAATATTTGGCCCCCTAGTTCATCACTGCTTCCTAGTGACAGCACTGCTGATCTCCATGATGGTGCATCTGCTATCTCATGGCCATACTCAATGCGAAACAAACAATTCTGCATTAGATTTATTAGGACTATGATCATCCTATCCTCCAAAACTCTACACTCTAACCCAAAGTGTTGTGTGTAGCTCAACAATGAAAAACCATTATGGATATACATATCCTCCTTGAGCAAGTCAAGGGTCCTCTCCACAGTGATAATTTTCTGCTCCAAATTAGCAAGGTGCTCTAATACTTGGTCATGAAATTGCCCTGATGGCATGTCCCCACAAATCTGAAGTTGAGGTATTGAAATAATATGTGATGGAAATTTTTGCAAACCTTGGATCAAGTGAATCTTGGGAGCATCTTGCACAGCTACAAGAGTTCCTCCAACTGGTGCAATGGCTTCTCCAACTACTGGTAATGATGATTGTTTCTCCTCTTCTACTGTACCAACGTTGGTATCTGCCTCCTCCTCCTCATGCATCTCCTGAATCATGCATGAGACTCCCGATGTCAAGATCTCAAGACCATAAACAACACAACAGACTTAGCTAAACAGTTGAAGCGTGGAAATAATGTCAAATGACAATACAATATCAAATACCAACCTAATTTTCTTTGTTTCCCTCATCTTCCTTATATGGTTTTGAGCCTTCCCTAGCCTTGGCCCACCTCCTAACTGTGCTACACATGTGGCCACTGGGCTCCATTAATACTGCATTTTCTCTCCATGATCTCCATGATCTCCATGATTTTTGCAGTTAATCTCCACTCCCTCCATCATGTGTGCATTTACTGCACCACTTCCTCCATCACTATATCATTAATGCTCTATGATCTTACTTTTATTCCTCCACTATCTCCATCATATTCATCATTAATGCTCTATGACCTCCACTTCTTCTTCATTATTAAGCTATTCCACTACTCCATAATTCTGATATATTATCTAATTAACCCACATTCGCACAACAAAGTGGATTGTATTTATCTATGGGGTTTATGGGTCCCTCCACCCTTTTATTTACTTAATTAATTGAGAAGAGTAAGAACCCTAATATTCCAATTAACTGATGGAAAATTGGTAATATTATAGATAAAAGATATGTGTCAATGTAGAATAAACACTTGAACATAGAAAATTGGTCCTTTTTTACTATTAACATACGGTGTTGGGTAGAAATAACGAAACCCTCTTTATTTCCTTCCCTCCATATTTTGTAATGATCACAAATTTGTTTTATTTTTCATTTTAAATTTCTTCCACGTATTTACATTTACATTTAATTCATTCCCTATATATTTTAATTCCTCCATATTTTGAACTCCTTCCCTCCATGTTTTTTAATGATTACAAATTGTTTTATTTATTATTTTAAATTTCCTTCAGTGCACTTACATTTATTTATCATTTTTACTTTTGATTTTAAATTTCCTATTTTTTTCTAGAAATATTTCCTTTTGTTGCTTTTGTTGAGTAGATATTTATCTGTTGCTAATGGGATTTAAGACTGGAATTGGAAGCCTCACTCTCATATAACCACATTTATTCGGTTGTTAATGGGATTTAATGTTAGAATTGGCAGCCTCAATCCCAGATACCCACATTTAGTTATAATAACTTGCATTGTAGAAATAGAGCTTGGAGTTGAGTGAGGTGCCTTTAGCATTAACTGTATTAACCTAGCCTTCATGATGAGCATGTTCCCCTTTTTTCCCATAGCCCAAACTGAAAGCTATAATGATTTATATGTGTTCTCTTTTGTCCCCATCCACCATGGCAAGGTCATCATAAAACATCCATAAAGGTAACACAACCTGTATATTGGGACTTTGAAGGACAACAACAACAACCACCAGTCATCTATGAATACAAAACAATTCATCTCTAGATTCAAGAGTCAAAAAATTATCATGTTCAAGTCCCGAGATTATTCTAGTGAAAAAATTGGAGATTCTATCTAATGCCGAAGAGTATTTGGTGGCCATTAATTCTTCCAAAAATAATGTTTTTCATAATGTGGTGGAAAGAGCCACAAGGACATCATTTAAAGTACTCTACTCCTAGCTACGCTCACTGTTGCACCTAATCTAAATCCAAAGGTAAACCTCACCCCCATATCCTTCTCATATTGTTAAATGATTATTCTATTGATTTTTGAAAAATGAAATAAATTTTCTTATTAGATCCGATGAGATAAACCTCACTGCTACATCATTCCTAGATTATCCAACAATTTTATTCTTGATGGTAGAAAATTGGAATAAATTTTATCATTAAACCTGTTAGAAATCATTTTCCATAGTGTGAGGACGAGAAGGATTTCAAAACTCTGAATCCATAAAATATGAATGCAGTTTTATTTGTTACGAGTTCATAAATTTATGGTTTGTGTCATTCACTGTGTTTGCATAAAGAAAAGTGAGGTTCTCTTATGACCTAGGGTAGAATATATGTGACCCGTGCATGTTTCATGCTAATAAAATAAAATTAAAAAAAGTCAACATCAAATGTCTAATCATGGAAAAACTTAGCCTGGTAGGTTAGCTCGCGGTTGAGTGTTGTGGAACGAAGGAGGTCTCAAGATCAAGTCCCTAGGCTGGTGGCCTCTGATAAATTCTTGATATTGGTGGGCCTCATTCAATTTCCTACCTACCTGGGGCAGGTACCAAAAATTTTCTAGCTCGTTTACCCTGGGTACCGTCCTCATAATGAGGGGTAGTGCCTAGGGTAACATGGGATATGTATTTATAAGGAAATGAAAAGTCGAAAAAGATATGAAAAATAGCATAGATCCATCCTAGCCCTAGATATTTTAAGAAACAAAATGTTTTCACATATTCTTTTAATGCATCTCGGTGTTTAACAAATCTAGGGTTAAGATGGATCTTTCGGGCACCTAGTTTTAGTAGGCAAATGTTTTCCCAACTAAATTTCATTTCAGATGACAAGATAATCAAATTCAAGTTTGGATACATAAGTATATGCTTTTTCATAGGTTTATGTTAGTAGTAGTATGGTTTTGTTACTAATTATTAAGGTTAACTCAAACACTTTTTATTGTTAGTTTTGGATTTTGTCACTTTCTTGAAGTATCTAGACCCATGTATTAGGTAGTGGGAAGCATCCTTTATTCTATCTAGTCCAATTTTTCTTTTACGCCTATATTTTTATGTTGGTATTGAGTGGGGGACATTTTGCAACTATCTCTGGGTAATAAGTATAGTAGTTTCACTGATACATTCCATTACTTTTATATGCCTTTGAAGCATATATTAACCTTTTCTTGAAGTTGTTATTGTTGGAAACTCATGGATAACTAGGCAAGTTTGTAATCCATGTATAATGGGTTGGGTGCATTTTTTATTATTTAATGAAATTATTCAAAACCTTAAACATAAAACCTAACCCCCCAACAAAAACAAAAAACACCATCCCTGTTCATTGTTGACGTATATAGTAAATTTCAAATTTTGTCTATGCTATGCTAATTATTTTTTATGGTTTTTTTTTCAAATTCGGTTGGTAGATTTTATATTATAAAATATATTGTCATACCATTGTAGCTTAACTTTACAAAAAATATGTAGCCCTGGCAAACCATGACTTGGAATTCCAAGCTAATGATGAAAGATGAAGTAGCAAAACAAAATACTATGGAGGCTTATCCATATCTACCTCTTAGAAGTCCACACGTATACTGCTTAAGATACTGGAATAATGTAAACAGTACTCAACAGACACACTAGGTTACTAAAAGAAAATTAAAAATGTAATGCCCATTTTGGGATTTAGTTACTAGGTCCACACGAGTTTCTGGCCTCTAGGTATTCATATTTCATTATTGTAGAGCTACTATCATATAGAGCCACATGTTCTTCTTTACTAGGGCCTTCTAATAGCTTTGAGATATGGCTAGTTAGGGTGTATCCATTAAATGATGTATGGAAAAGGAGGTAGATTCTATAGAGGTGTTACTTAAGTTCAGAGTGGGAGCTAAGTCAAACTCTAGAGGGAAGTTGAAGTGAACCATTGTGCACCCAACCATCATTTATAAACTCCATATTTGAGGCCATTTCCAACTAGTTCCATCTAACAATCATCATGGAGGCCTGAGGTTCATCCTCCCATTCCCTCTATGTTAGGAAACACTTAATAATCTTTCCATAAATTCCACCAATCAACGCATTCGCAGAAGCACATAAAATTGAGTTACCAATATTTAACCCAAGCTCATAGCCAAAGCCCACCTGCAATTTTGATGGAATTATCAAAATTATTCTGGCATAAAAGGTTATTAGCCCTAACAACAAATCCATTAACCACAAACGATTGTAAATCCATTAGGGGAATTTTGAGGTCTAAAATGGGCCTCCTAAGGAAATAATAAAATAATAGCTAAATCAATAAAATAATATTTATGAATTTGCAATTCACTTCTTGCACCACAATCCATGTAACCATAGTTAAATTCAATTCAAAAGTTGTACCAAAATAAAATTAATAAAAAATTGTATTGATGTGACTATAAATAAGAATGAGTTTTTCAAGAAAAAGTCATTATCGTTGAACAACTAATGCATTTGTCCTTTCTACTAAAATAACTTAAAATAAAAAATAAATATAAATCTATAAATTCTTAATTATATTATATGCTATTAATTAAAATTTATATTATTTAAATAGTATAATAACATGTAATTAATATACTATATAAAAATAAAATTATATCATATAATATAATATATTAAATGTATAGGGATATGCATTGTTTCTTTCAAGAAATATGAAATGACAATAATATATTTTTATTCAAAAAGTGTGAAATGACATTTATTATGAGTACTTTACTATGACTTTAAAAGTACTTAGAGCACTATCATGGTTAACCATGAGTTTTTATCCACCATTGAGAATGTGACAAGTAAGTACCTTTAACTCAAGCAATGTCACTTCAACCGTTAGGGATGATGTCATCCCCTAAAATGTGATTGGTTCTCATAAAGTGAATTTTGATTGTAAATTTTCCTTAAGAGGCCCATTTTAGACCTCAAAATTCCCCTAATGATTATATAGTTGAATCTCAATCCCTATCACCAAGGCTTTCTTTAATGTCACATAGGACCAACGTTCACCCTTTGGATGGAACATTTAATCCCACATGCAGGATCCATTTCCACCAAAATATAGTTCTTTACAGAATTAATCAAATAGAGGCGCATAAGGTTAGAAGGTGTGGTCATTTAAGCCCCATCCTCCACATTTCCATCATGATATGATAGATATCATTGGAAGGGTTTCCTGTCTTAACACTTTGCTACTTCATGTGAGTGGGAACATCGAGCTCAAGTCTCTTAACCCCTCCTTTACACACAAGACATCTCCTTGTATTTGAACCCTTTAATCGGCCTTTTACTTTTCTTCAGCATTTATACTTTAACATATTTTGGCAAGCTCTAGGTTTGTAAGTAGGGGGATTTTGAAGGATGGATTAGATAACTGCCATTGAGTTTTTGATTACTATCAACTTTCAAACACCTTTGTCTTTTAGTACATCAACATTTTAGTTTGCTTCCACATTTATACTTTAACATTTTTGGGCAAGATTTAGGTTTGTTAGTAGGGGGAGTTTGAAGGAGGGATTAGATAACCACCATTGAGTTTTTTATCACTATCACCATTCAAACACTTTTTTCTTTTAATAAATCAAGTTCTTGATGGACTTTAAGATCTTCTACTTCATTGGAATATGCTCACAATAATTGAAGTTGTGCTTATATTAATCATGTCCATATCTCAACAGTTAAAGAAAATCTCTGACATTTATGATTTTACCTACTATCTAATAGAGATATCCATATTTCTTGTAGCACATTGCTCAATAATTCAATAGTTTTTATTAGGGAAAATTTTATGGATGTAAATTTATCTTAAAGTTTAGAAACCTTGAAAAATTTCACTAGTTTGTAATATGCAAACTGTAAAATGTTTGTTGATATATTTGTAAAAATATTCAAATCTCTAGTGATTTTATATATAGTATCTATATAATTTTGGCGATTTTTAAGTTAAAATAATTTTATATTTTAAAATTTGGGTGAATCATTTTTAGAAAAAAGGGAAATTGGAGAATCATTATTTTGCAAAAACCATGGAAAATTAGCCCACCTACGAATATTAGCCCCTAAAAATTTCTATGCCTGCATGTATACACAAATGTGTACAAGGAAACATGTGTATACACATGTTTCTTTGGACTAAAACGTGTGTATACGCGACTGTGTAAATTCGAAAGTGCATATAAAAAGGGCAGTAAACTAAAAATTTAAAATCCATGTCTGATCCAGAAGATTAAAACTTTTTCCTGGAGTGATTATGAACCAAAGAAGATAGAAAATTGATCAAACCAAACAAAAACCAAGATCCAAAGAGAAACAACCCAAAATAGGAATTACACGGATGCAATCCCTGGCAGAGTCACCAATCTTGTTACAAGATGAAGTACTCTAGGGTTTGGTTTGAGAACCCCAACCGAGCAAGAAGCATACAACAAAAAGAAGCAAACGAATTTACATTCATAATGCTTAAACTAGTAAAATGGGAAGAAGAGGTTGTACCTGTAGGTCCTATATCTGAAGGCAGTCCCGCAGAGTTCAAACCCTCTGCTTCTCCTAGTGCTCCAAAACCTGCAACTCACTCAAGAATGGCACATATACTAGTAATAACTGAAAGCATTTTCATGATGTTAACATTAGATCATATAAGCTTATAAGAAAATAAACATGAAATCATTCATAATAAGACCATAACATGTATAAAGCATTAATATCATGAACATCAAGAATGGGACAGAGCTTCTTTATTGATGAATGTAAATATGTGTGGAGGAATACCACCTAATTTAGCCATGGCTCCAAGCGAAACCATCCTCTAGATCCGTCCAACCCAATCCTCAACAATCTCCTTCCAAAAGCATACACATGGATGTCATATAAGAGGAATGAACATCTCCATGAAGGAAACAAGAGTTTCAACATTCTAGAAAGTTTAGGAGGCACATGGATAAATCAAACTTGATCAAGGAATAAATGGATATAATATCAATACCTATCTCTCTCTTCCTTTAAGGCCTTCCCATGAGGTGTATTTATACCACTCCTAAACAGTTTTTCAGTTGGGATATAGTTAGGCCACGTGCTACTGTAGGTAGGCTTCTGGTGTAACCCGTAAACTTTGTCCAAAAAATATGGAATTATATATTTTTTCATATTTCAATTTATTTACATGGGTTGGGTATAACTGGACCCGCATATGCGCACACTTTTGAGAGGGCATAGTCGCATATGGAATTCAAAATAATGTTTTTTAGGTAAGGACCAACTATGAAGGGAAAGGGTTGCCCAAGGCCATGACTCATAGCATCAAGTATACAAAGGTGGAAAATGATTCTATAACAAAAGGTTACAAGAAAAAGTAGTAAAAATTAAGTATGCAACCCCATCCCCCTCATGACCACACTGACTTGTTTGTTTCCAATGAAGTTTTTTATAGTTATGTGATATACTATCTTGAGCAAATTTCAAAATCTTAATAATAACCTCAGGCTTGTAAACCAAAGGAAGCCTCTTAATAGTATTATGTCTCTCATACCTCCACATTCTTCCATCCAGGATGTCCAACAAAGATGCGAGAATAAATGTGTGTATTTTCTAAAAAATGGTCTCATTCAAAACCACATCATGAACAAACTACAACAAATTTTCCAAAATAAGTGACAGTTGATTATCTATATTTTTCTCCATGTCCACAGAATCATGATTGATAGTTTCAAAGCTCATATTAAACAAAGAAGCATATGTTTGGACGAGAGTTCACCAATAACATAAGAAAGTGGGAATGACCACTTTCCAACATAAAAACAAAAAATCCAAGGAAAAAAAAACCACTTTAACATCATGTTTAATCGGACTCATGCGAGCATCTCTAGGCCAACACTTTTTGTTGTTATAACCAACCATGTTTTCATTGTTCGGATCCGGATTTTCTCTAATGTATCATTGGATAAGATCCCTTTCCCATTCACGAGTGAATCTAAAAAAAATGTGCACCTTGTCAATATAACGATAACATAATCTTATAGGATGCCTCATCTCCACTTTTATATCCCACTAAGTAACAAATTCATTTGGAATCTATGGAGAACCATTTATTTCCCTTGTCCAATTCAAACTAGGACCAAGAGATCCAAGACCAAACCATAATATTGCACAACAAAGGAGGAAAACTAAAGACCTCAAATCAGCCCATATGAATTGGTATGGCTTATATATTTGTATGATAGAAAAATTTATTTTTTATAGTGACATAATCAATAATGTTGATAACATATAATTCTACAATAATTATTTATTCGAATTCTATAAAAATTAATGAATCAAAAGAAATATTTTCAGTACTCATAAACTAATAACATAAAACAAAACAATTACTTCTCTAACATTATCATATCTATTTTTTCAAGGAACTTTTCAATTTTTTTTCTGAAGCATCACAACACATTTACCTTCACTGGCATTCCATATATCCTAGAAATTATTAATCCCTTGATACCACTTATATACCAAAAGTGTAGGAGGCTCTAAATCTGCAAGTTTGATCCAATTTGGAATGACATGGTGTTTTTCACCTTCATACCAAATACATTGATCAAGATATGCATCTATAATTTTCTCAAGAGGTTCAATTTCATACACAAGGATCATATAGCTATACAAGTCCATAAACACAATTCACACCTGCAATTTGAAACATAATGAGATATTAGAAACCCGGGTAGACAACATATCAACGCCATTGATTTAGCATCTGGAAGTGATTATTTCTGCAACTTACTTCTTTGAAGGGACGTTGTGTAAGATGTGATAATGCCTCATGTGGATTATCATATGCCTGCTCGATAATACCACCTCTTTCCTCTATCGTTGATTTAATCATGAAACAACACTATAAGATTCTTTTAATCATTCAAGTGCTAGTATTAGGAGTTTTTTATCATGTTTATATGAAAATGGTGGAAAATTAATGGGCGAAAAATTTCTCGATACCAATGAATGTGTTGTAGTGGTATATATGGCCAAAGCTTCCTCAAGTGTTACATAGGGGCCATCTTTCAAGTAATTATGTTTCCATTCCTGTTAATAAATAAGCATAATTGATCAGTAATTTATAAAGCTATTTGATTTTTAACATTACAAATTGTCCAGTTAATATAGTGTAAGGGAAAGAAATCATGTATGCTCTGCTTTCAGCCAAAGAGGTGTGAACCTTCCTATATTTTGTTAGAAAACAATAATGAAATTCTTTATCTAATTCTTAGTAATTAATTAGCCATTCAGGCCACTTTTTATCTCGACCTATCCCAGTTCCCAACTCTTCTTCTCTTCCCCATTTCTGAGCAGGTTAAAATTTCTATGAATTCTGATTATGTATGTTTGTTCCTATACTGATTATAGAGTGGTTGTCATTTCCAAGTGTTTTTTGAATGGTAGTATACAAAAATTTACACACTCAACTCAACCTGCTATAAATATTTTCACATACAAAATGTTTGTTTTCTTTATCAATACGAGCATGTCAAAGAAAATATGGAAAAACAAATTGAACATGATCATAATAACATGTATCCAAAACAACTAGAGGAAAATCTCATATATAGAAAAGAAATAAGAAATTGTAATATATCCTATTATCTGACGAACTAAATAAAAAGAGATATGATAATTTTAATAATGTTGAAAAAATGACTACAAAAGAAAACTAGATGTGCATCGAGTAACATAAGGCACAACTTATTGAAAAATTTCATAGGAGCTTCTAAAAGAAATAAGTTGCACATGAAACTATGTCCCCTTCACCCTTTAATGGATATTCAGTTTCATTCAAAACATGACCACCCATCACAAACATTTCTTTATGATATGAAAACCACTTTATAAAAAAAATATATTAGATGTTAATTTTCAGAAGATACAAGACCAAAACAACTCAATTTTTAGTTGTAAGTGAAAATGAAATAACTCCATATATGCAGTCATGATGCCTTGTAAACACTATTGGCCTTAATTAGCTTTCTTGAGGTTGATTGCACATTCAGATAAGTAGTTCATACAAGGAAAGGACTGAAATAGTTGAATTGACACAGGGAATGGCTAAATACTAAGGGTAGCCAACTCTTGGCATCAAAACTTACAAGGAATATAAACCAATGCCCAAGTTTTTCCTCTTGTTTACCCAATCAATTTATACCCAAGACTTGTCAAATAACATGCCAGGTTGGGAGTTCTCTTGATAAATGGATCAATTGAGTATGAGAGAGTAAGAAAACTATTCCGACTACTCAATTGACCTATAAACAACCAAAACTAAGATTAAAAATAGTAGTTGAGTTCCTTAATGAATACATACAGTCATTTTGGGTTCCAACAACTTCTTAGAACAAGAATAGACTTTTGTTTATGACATTATGAGTTTAGAAACTAGATGGAGAATTGCAACAGCCATAAAATTACATCCATTGATCTGAAGATCACAGTGGATGATATGGGTAATTTTTCTGTTGGGATTAACTATACAATAGACTAGGCTTGATTCTAATGGAGAAAAATGAATACTACTATGAAATCTATTTCTGCGTAATTTCTATCAAAATTACAGCTTTACATTCATCATTGTAATCTGAATGTTACTTGGCACATGTTCATATCACTAGTCAATTTGTCTCTCACGTGCTAACATGAAATGACCTAGATTCACACCCTTTAGATTTGAGAAATTTTTGTAGGATAACCCTAATTTTAAATAGTCATGGATGAAGAGAAAGCCAACAAAAGTAACATTAATGTATTGGTTCTAACAAAGAATAAAGAACCTAAAAACCAAGCTCAAACCTGGAATAGAGAAATATGTGGGAACATATTTCGAGCCAAAAAGGAGTGATGAAAATAAATGGAAAACATACAAGGTACACTTATCAAGGAAGAGATGAAGAATTCACATATAAGGAAGAAATCCAAAGATCAAAAAGATACTATATAGAAGCAAGAACATATACCCTGTAAACAAAAAGCGATAATGAGATGGATCAAATAGGAAGACAGAAAATCCAGATCCTTTCATAAATTTATGATCAACATAAGGAATATAAATAGAATCACCTCTTTATAAGATTCTCAAGGGATTAAATTGGAGACTTTTGGGTACATGGAGAAATAACTTAAAATACACTACCATGAGCTCCTCTAAAAACCAAACATAAAAAGACAAGAGACCATAAGATCTGTCCTAACACACACACCCCAGTTGAAGACGTCGGATCAAATTTCAAATTTATGAGAAAAATCACATAAGAGGAAGTTGATAAAATGATAAAGGAGATGGTAACACAAACATCAGCAAGGCCAAATGGTCTCACAATAGACTTCTTTCAAAATTGTTGGTCAATAGTTACCAGTAATGAATGAAGGGTAGTTGAGAAAGCTAGAGCAAGCCAAGGAATTTTACAAGCCCTTAACTCAACCTTCCTCACACTCATTCCTAAGGAAGAAAGAACTAACAATTTGAAAAAATTCAATTGTATTTCACTATATAAAGTGATATAATATATCATTCCAAAGGTAATAGACTCTAGCCCATCATGAACCACATGAATTCTTGTGAGCAAGGAAGTTACATTGAAGGGAAACAAATTCTTACAATATCGTAATGGCACATGAAACTATGCACTTCCTAAAATCAATAAAGAAACCAAGTATGTTAATTAAGCTTAATATGTCGAAATATTTTGATCCTCTTAGTTGGGAAAATGCTTGTAGCCTTCTAATTCTATCAATATTGGATTTAATGGGTTAGACTCTTAATATCCCTAAATATATTTACTTTCTTAAATAATGGATCCCTGGCCTCCCCGTTCAACCCCACTTGAGGCATCAAAGAATAAGACCCTTCATTTCCTTTCCCAATCATCATAATGGCTAAAAGACTACGAAGAATACTATGTCAAGTAATCATTGTTGACAATTTGAAAGGCCTCCACATCCTTAATCAATTGGAGCCCCTTTTATATTTGTAACTTGTGGATAAAACCCTTATGATCTGAGTTACATGGTACAAGGAAATGGAAATTCATATCGAAAACATGATCATGCTGGAAATGTAGCCCCAAAAAATCAAGCGGGGAAAGATGATATATATCAAAAAATTATACTGAAACTTTGAAAGAAATCATAAGTTTTAACATTATAATTTAGAATATAGATACAAAATCATGATTAAATGAAGAAATAACAATGCCCAAGGCCCAAGAAAATATGTTGTAACAAATACCTACGTATCATCTAAATCATTACCTATATTGGGATCCTCATCATCAATATCACCTTGTAGGAATTAAAATAAGATAAGAAAAATCTTAACATGTCAAATCCATATTTTGTTTGAGAGATGTGTACACCATTATTAGGGTCATGATAGAGGAGTTCAAGAATCAATGTTACTAACACCAAGGGACATAGTTGGCTTGGTGCTCATAGTTAAATTCTAGTTCCATATCCTCGTACAGAATAAAATATGATGGAAACATTGTAACCCCCATAATCGTGAATTTCTAAAATATGTAATGTCTGCTGGATTTTGAGAAGGATATAAAATTCTACATTCTCCATTAGAAATCCATTGAGGTTGGAAACACCCTGAAACATCTTGAAACAATTAATGATAATGTTAAAAATTTAAGTAAAACATATGAAAATGAAAGATAAAGGAGAATGTCACTTTTACTTACCATTACCATTAATTTGTAAACATTACCAATAATTACATAGAATATCCTTAACATTACCATTAATTACATATAATTAGTAGTTCCCTAGTGTGGAATATTAGGCTTCCCACTCATAAATGATTGTTTTCCTAAAATAATTTGCATTCAATCCACATATGCCACATAAGCATGTGGTGCCACCCCACTCATCATAGAGATGATAAGACATGATGTATAAACATTTAAATGTGGGTTACAATTCAAGAAATGCTTTTCATCATAGCAGAAACATATTTCAGGTGTATTTCAGCCGTGTTTTTAGGTTTTAATATCAAAACAAGGTTGGTTGCAGGGGAATTCCCACATTTCCTAATATTATTATGGACCACCCCTCTATCTTGGAAGACTCCAATTCCATCCTTGATACATTTATTAGGGTATTTCTTACCATCATAAAACAAGGAATGTCCATTTCAACACTCATTTAATCACTCAATGCCACATCGATAGAATCCTTAGCTTCCAAAAGAGTTATTTTCCCTCTAAGTACCTAGGAGCTCCCCTCATTATAAATGTCTCAAGAAACATCTAATGGGAGGATATACTAGCCAAATTTTGACCTTAATTTTAACTCTTGTACTTGTTGATCTCTTAATTTTCCAAGAAAAATTACCCAACGTAATTCTATTTTTCAATCCACATGTTTATATCATTTCTTAGAATTGGCACTTCCTACCAAGATCCTCAAATCCATCAAGTGTCTTCACTGTTAGTTCTTTTCTTTGAGGAGGCCCTCGGAAACACAATAAATGACCCTTGGTAGCTAGTACAAATTAAACCTTCCTAGATAAGTGGGTGTTTAGTAACTAGGAACCTTCATATTCTCAACAATGTCTCAACAGGGAAGTTATGATGGAAATGGTTGAATAGCAAGGTAGAACTATGGAGTCAAATATACAGAACAAAATATGCAAGGGAGGTAGAAGAACAAGACCTCATTATAATATATGGTCTTCAGTCTGCATGTTCTTTGATGTAGAACAATTCTTAGAAGAACATAAATATATTCCAAGGTCATTCCTTCTAGGAAACTCAAAAGGGGGCTTATGCACTATTATGGGATGACTCATGGCAACAACTAGATAAATTGAGTAGTCAGAATACTCTCTCAGAATCTTGGGACCACTTCCATTCCTTTTATTGAAATATATTTAACCAATACTAGGAAAATAATCCAATGGAAAACCTCAAAATATGGCATATTTGGAAGGCACAAGACAAGTATCCAACCTTCACTTCCATGGAACCTTGATCTCTATTAGAGGAATCATTACAAAAATAATATTCTTCAATCATGGAGAATAAATCCTCATATTCGTGTTGAAAGGAGGGGGGGAATTTTCAATCAAAGAAGCCCATGCCTTAGAAATAAGGCATCAATATCTAGAAATGGATGAGATTCAACAAAATATTTGGAACCTTAGGCTCTGGCCAGAAATATCCTCAGTTATGTGGCTTCTATCCAAAAGAAAGGTATTTATGTGGAAAAAAAATTCAAAAAGGAGGGTTTGAGTGGAGTTCAATATGCCAAACGTACAACCAAGAAGAGGAATAAGTAGAGAATATTTTTTTTCAATGCGAGAAGGTTGATATTGAGGGATAAGGGAGCAATAACCTTACAAAAAATGTTTTAATAGGATTTACATTTTAGATACAATCAGAGAATGGAGACCCTCCCCCTTTCAGAACCCAATCCTAAATAGAGGCTAGTGCCTACTCCCATGATTACTCCTATAGGGAATATGGAAAGAAAGAAATAGATTTATTTTCTAGCACAATAAAAGATAAGTGGAGAATATATGGAAGGAACTAAGTCAACACCTAAAATAAATAGTCTAGCCCCTAGATTGGTCAAAGAAAAGCAACAAATGTAAGTCTTAGGAGCAGAAAATTCTTGTTGTACGAGGCATAGATCTAAGAACCATTGAAAAAAATCCTCCTCTTCCTCCCCTCAAGCCTAATCCTAGAAGCCTGGTCTCCACCTCCATAGAATTTTATCCAACTCAATTTTGATAGAGCTTCAAAGGAAAACTTGATTAGGGAAATAGTAGGAAGATAATTTAGATATACCTTTCTAAGATTGTATGAAATGTTTCTTGGAACTAATATCGACAATGTAGTTGAATTATAGCTACTGGAAGTAGGAGCTGATATTTCCATTGAAGAAAGATGTAAGAAGTTTATTTTGGAAGGAGACTCACTCATTTAAGTGAACACTCTTAAGAACATATTAAATGGAACCAGACTAGAAAAATTTATAAGCTCCTACATGTTGACAGTAGGAAGTCTAGTCTTCATTACAATACATTAATCAAATTATAGTAATTATCCCTCCCCAAGGAAAGATAAAAATCTTAGCCTTGTGACCTAAATGTTGGTTAGGAAAGCGTGACTTGAAACAATCTAAAGCAGGACTTTTAGTATGAATATTTTGTCAAAGTGTACGAGAAAAGACCACTTTAGCTACGCATAACTTATAGCCCTAACATCAAATATGGTTGCCAATATCTTCAGATCTGCAGTTAGTTGATCAAGACAAATGCTGCAAAAATACAGATCTATGCATAAAGAGACATTAAACAGTAAAAATAAGGTTTTTCTCCATACATCCAATAGACAAGACAAGAACAATATTTTTGAAAGAATTTTTGTATTAAGGGCACCTGAGAGGAAAACAAGAAGGTGTTTCCAATTCTCCTCAATGGGATGGATTCTTGGAAGTCCTCAGCACTTCAGATCTAGTATTTCTCTCTCTTGTTGGTGTAGAAAACCCAGACAAAGATAGAACTCAAAGGGAGCTCACACAGCAAATAATGGAAAATTTGACAATGATAATGGCTCAAAGTCAGACCAGGAGTATAGATCCAGAGTGATGATCTAATAGGCAACAAAAGGTGAAGAATGGTAGGAGAAACCTTCCTATTTATAACAAAATATTGGGTCATTCTAGATCTTGGTGCATGATTAAAATAACATTAACCAAATCTAGATCCGCCTTTTATGGAATATTTTATTATATTTGTTGGAGGGAAAAAGTATTTGACTTGGGTCAAATCCCTTTATTTGTAAATAATAAATAAATAAATGATTTACTTATCATTTTAAAGAAGTGGTTGAAAGATAATCAAATAAATAATGATTTATTTAATTATTTATGGGTGATTTAGTCATATTTAACAAGGAATATTATTTAAATAAGATTTAAATAGTTATTCCTAGAAAATAATAAGATAAATAAGGATTTATCTAATTAATTTCTTTGTTTTGGGTTAAAAATGACCAGGAATAATAATTAAATTATTGTTTAATTTATTATTCCATGAGGGAAATCAAAAAAATATAGATTTGTTTAATATTTCCCTTTGGGGTTTCCTGTTTAGACCATAAACAACCTAATAAATGTGTTTTATTAAGTTATTTTACATACTGAAAGCAATTGTACTTGGGTTCAAATTGGTCTTACATGGTGTGCTTGGGTCCATCTAATGGTACTAGGTTAGATGACCAAAAAATGGTATAACAAGGACTATATGGACATTTAGAAATCAAATATTGCACTTTAGGGATGAAATCATGGAGTTTAATGCAATGTTGTACACCATAATGATAAAAAAGAAAAAGAAAAAATTGGGAACATGGATCCACACTCCACACCAGATGTAGAAATATGGGAATGCAGTCACTCATCCATGAAGAACAAGAGAAAGAAGAACGTATTCTGCATTCCACATGGGAAATGCAAAATTGTGGAAATATATATAGTGGAGGAACAAATCAGAAACTCAACTCTACAATCCACGCCAAATTAGAGAATACAAGGACTCGGCCATGGGGAGAAAAAGTAACACGAATGTCCACATTTTTACATTTGGAAATGTGGAAATACATATAGTGGAAGAATAAATAGTAAACTAAACTATGCACTTTTCACTAGATGCAAGAATGTGGGGACTCTTCCATAGGGAGATAGTGTAAGAAGACAACATTTTGCATTTCACATGTAGAATGTCAAAATGCAGATAAGGGAAAAGTAACTCAAAAAATGGGTGCCACAATCAAACACGATATGTAACAATGTTAGAATGAGGGGAATTAGGAAAGGGGAGACAAAGCAGCAAGTCTCTCTGAATTCCACATTCCATAGGAAATACTAAGCAACAATTCTCTCTGAATTCCACATTCCATAGGAAATACTAAGCAACAAGTCTCTCAAAATTCCTTCCACAAGTGGAATGCAGAGAAGCAAAGATATAGAAAATAAAATAAAAACAACTTCTATTATTTTCCTATTGTTATATCCAAATCACCCAGGCTAGAAAAATATATTGATATCATGAAAATATGTTAATATCGACAAATGACAAGAATAAACATCTATAGCTCATGCATTCTCCCTCTTGAAGAAAAAAAAGTAAATGTTGCTCAAAAATAAAAAATGGCATGCCATGAAGGTGGGCACTCTCCTATTGGGGGAGGGGGGGCGGGGGGGGGGGGGGGTACGTATGGGTGGGAGTGGAATAGAAAGTTAAACCCACGAACAAGTCGTGAGAAACCCCCTCATTTAGCCCTCCATCTCCTAGTGAAAGTAGAAATAAAAGAGAGTCCAAATCTGACTACAACCACAAAACTCCAAAAATATTAAGTGTCAAAATGTAATCAGCCCCTAAAAAATATAAGTGCTTAGAATGGACTAAATTTTTTTAGTAATGCTCTATGTCATTACAAGTACTCAAAAAGGTAATCACCTTGCCTAAAGTACCATCTGCATACTAAAAGTTGATTTCCCAAAAATACATCCAAAAATCATAGTCTTGGATTTGACAGAAATTTGAACCATGGGATAATCTCTAAAGTGGGTCCTCAAAAATAGAATTTTCACATAATTCTAACCATCTTCTAAAACTACAATTTCTTCAAAAATTTCAACTCCTCCAATTCACACCAAACTTGGACCATAAGGATATCTCACTATTGGGTATCCAAATATGTCATTGTCTACATAGTACTGCTAAAAAAGAACAAGTTTATAAAAATATAATCTACAAAAATATACTAAATTTGGAATCTGAAAGTGCCCATTTAATTATCCTACATCCCACATTCATGTTCCTCAATCTACATGTGAATTTGATGCATGAGGAAAAACTTCTATAAATAGAATGTTTGAAGCTTGAATTGAAAATTCTACTAATACTAGCAAAATATGTGTTATCCTCCTCACACTAATCTCTAAATACTCTCAGACTAATATAATAAAACTTTAGAAAAAGGTAAGGTTGGAAAAAAACTCTACAAAAAGGTACCCATATGGATAAGGTACTCATGAATTATCGATATCAAATGATGCACTAACCAACCAATCCAACAATTAGATTTATGAGGGAAAATCTGGTGTGAAGAAAACATATGTGATATATCTGATCAGACACTTCCATTCTTACAAGTATTCAAGGAGCCCATCAATATGGGGTACTTTTACATTTGGTTAAGGATAAGACAAAAATTCCAGCATCCTCTGATCTAACTCAAGAACAAGAAAATGATGCAATTGTCATGGAAAGTCTTAAAAGATTGTAATTACATAATGTGGCCACTTGGCGAATAGTAGTGCCTTGCACGAAAATGATATAATAGATCATTGAGAATACAAACATTGACACAAAAACAAGAATAAAAAATGAACAAAAATGCATAGCCTCACTGCAAGTAGGTAACCGCTAAACATATTCCAAGTTCCATAGTGTAGATCTTCCCATGGGTGATGAATGGGTGGGGGAATCCCCCCAAGACAAGGACTACAATAAAATAATAAATATATGATATGATGAGGTTAAAAATTTCATAGCTAGGGACACAAAAATATACCCAATACCACTCTAAGAACACCCTCCATGTATGAAATTGCCTTAATAAATATTAAACACATTATAAGGTGAGAATGGATCAACACATCTCATAAAGGCTCACGTTCCTCTTTTGCACACCAAACTAAGGGAAGGAAAAAATTTCAATTGATCTCCCATCATATCCAACACACTAACTGATTCAATTGTTGGGATTAAGTATCCTAGACCAAGCAAACAAATAGAGTTCCATGTGTCCTGATACCTTTGAACATTATGTGTGGTGGAAACAATTCATAGCTAGGGATAAGAAAATATACCCCAATGCCATGCTAAGAGAACCCTCCATGTATGTAGTTTCCTTAATAAGCACACTATATGGTGAGAATGGATAAACACATCCCACAAAGGCTCAATATCCTCTTTTGCACACAACTCTAGAGGAAGGAAAATTTTTCAATTAAACTCCCATCCTATCCAATACTCTAACTGATGCAATTTTTGAGGTTAAGTATCCTAGACCATGCACATAGATAGATTTCCACATGTCCTCATACCTTTTGAACATTATGTGTGGTGCAAAACACATTCATTGAGATGCGGTGGAGATGGAAATCCAATCATCTACCTATTCAAGTGTACTATCAGGATCTTTTGGAATACAAATACAAAAAAATCTAGTCAAGGATATATGATCGTTTCTTTTCTCCTTTGTATAAATGAATTTTCTGCAAACCATGTCCAAGGTTGTTGGAGGAAGTTTTCCAAGTCCTAGACTAGATTGGTGATTGGTACATCAATAAGGAGCTTATATATGAAAATATATCGAGCAACAAACATTCTCACATATTTCTAAAGTATGTGCCAAATAGGCTGGAGATAAGAAAACTAACTTATCAAACAACCCTTCATGGTTTCAGGGCTCCATTGTATGGCCAATAAAACAAATTATTCACCTCCCATCCTCTCTATATAGGATTATACAGACTAACCAACTTTTCTCTGTGAGAATAGAGGTAGAAAAATGAAAAAAATATAGGTTCGGGGAGGATAGATTTTCAATGTTGGAAATAGATTATGAAGAGAGGCAGTCCTGCAGAGAAAGGATTTGCATGACTACACAGAGGTAAGAGGCTCTACTTTTTGAAGAGAACATGGAACCAACCAAATTTCATGTGCTTTGATCAAAGGGAGAGCTTTTAATTTTATTGAGTTCATAGATTGAATCAAAGTTTTTAAATTCTTCCACTATATCTCATTGCCAACTTCAAGCTAGTCATTCATAGATTTATTTCCTTCCATACGTCCATTGTGAATGGAAAATTTATAAATAGGTGGTCAATGGATTCTAAGTTTTCCAAGAAAAGAGGGCATCTGCTTAGTCCATTGAAAGATATTTTCTAAAAATGTCCCATATAGGAACTTTTTTTTCTAGGATGAGCCACATGAGCATCTTGGACTTTGGAGGGAATTTAAATTTCCATAATTTTTTCCCACCCAGGGTTTTCCAAGGTCCCAGAGGAATTTTCCTAGTAATATCCTGCTTTTGGAGAATAATCGCCCATAGGATTGGGAGACCATATTAAGGGATCCTCATTCTCGGATAACTTTACTAGGGATTGCACCAATCTGTTTATAATATTCATCCAATCATCCACCCATTTTCCTTCAAAGTGTAGCTCTTCAGCTTATCTCCAGCCTTGGAGTCCATCGACCAGATTTATGGCTTAGATTTAATTTAATGCAGATGGTGTATAACATATTTGCACCAGATTTGTAATTATTGATCTAAATTTTCTTATAGTTTATCATCTTTCGATTTGGCTAAAAAATTTTATTTTTTTTAAGAGTTAAATGTAATTCATCCAATCATCCACCAAATTTCCTTCAGGGTGTGTGTAGCTCTTCTGATTATCTCCCGACTTGGAGTCCATAGACAAGACTTTTGACTGATATTTAATTTAATGCACATGGTGTATAACACATTTATTTTGCATATTTGTGATTATTGATCTATATGTTCTTATAATTTATCATCTTTCCATTTGGATGAAAATGATTGTTTTTGTTTGATTGGCAGCCAAACTTACCTCTAAGAGAGTAGGAAGTTGCAAAAATGACCTGTGTAACAGAAAAAACTATTCGAAACTATGAATTTCTCCAATGCTACAAGCCCCTTGTTTGTTGGGCGACATCTTTAATGCCTCTGCCAGAAGTCAGGCCAAGCCCTTCAAACCCTCCTTCACCAAAGCTTCAAGAAGTCGTAGGGACAGATCCAAAAATCCATTGTTCTGCAGATTCCACCAATATCTCACTCAACGTCATGAATTTATCCTTCCCCTTGCTTCTTCCATTACTGTCGGTGGTGAAACTCCTTACTTTCGCTCTCGAACTGTCTTTACCTTTGTCTTTGCCCCTACAGCAATTTCATTTGACCTTGTTTACCAATAAGCCATAGCAGTTTAAGGTTTAGATGCAAATCACATTCTATAAAAACTATGGTAAGAGGTGGTCTGATCCCATTCCTCTGCATTGTGATAGGCCAGTATGTGAAATCATATTGCGTAATGCATCATACTACTAGAGTGGGAGACTTCTTCTTTTCACACTCCTGAGAAACTTCATTAGAAGAAAATTCCTGATGTCGCGGCTACCAGACTGCACTCATAAACTTACAAGATAATCATGAAAGAACACCTCAAAACCCCAACAAATTCAATTGTATTTTACTTTAAAACCAAAAACAAAGAGAAAATGGCTCCAAAGCACCCTGAATGCTTATCAACCAGAGTGGAATTTTGATGGTCTTTTTGGTTTCTCTCTGATGTTAGTTTTCAATAATTGAACAAGCATATCACCACTTAATTTGTGTTAAGATATCAAATATATTTTTAGCTTTTTAAGCTTTAAATTTGAGGAAATTATTTTATTTTTCTTGGAAAATTAGAATTTTTTTTTTTAAATAAGAAAATGGAAAAATAAGTTAGTTCATCTTTTAAGATATTTTAAAGATTTATAATGTTTTCGTGAAACGTTTCACCTTTCTTTTAAGTGAATAATATAATTTACATAATTCTTTATGATTACATTTTTAAACATTCATTTCATTGAAGAGATTTTTAAACATTCACTTTTATATCAAAGCATAAGAACATGTAGCAATAATTTTTAATTAATTTGTGATTAAGTTGGTTATAATTTTTTTTAACATGTATTCACAAATGTAGAAATGTATCTCTTGAGTATTCTTGCATGGAAAATAAGGGTTAGCTAAACAATTTGTTATTAGGGTTTATGGGTATTTTGCTAGTTTTACAATATCAAATGCCTAGATCAAATCTCTTGAGTAAGGTGCGCCAATCCACATTAACAAGTTTATTGTGGATTTCATCCATGAATGTGGGGAAGAAACCCCTTTGTCTCTAAATTTTAACACTGCAGATGGATTCATAGACCCCCTTTATCTCTAAATCCATCTACAATGTCAAAATTTAGTGAAATGTAACACTTCAATATCAAAATTGCAATGTTCTATTTTCGGAGTGACAAAATTAAAAATGACTAGCATAAATGACTAAATCGTATACTTGTTGTACTTGTTAGTTGGCCATATTTTTATTCTTGGACTATAGTAATCATTTACGTTAATCAATTTTAATTTTGTCACTTATCTATTCATATATTTTTGTCGTCGACTAAATTAGTCATTTAAGTTAGTCATTTTTATTTGGGTCACTTATTATCTAGTCGTGTATTTTATCCCTAGACTAAATTAGTCGTTTAAGTTAGTCATTTTTAGTTAAGTCACTTAAAATTGTTCAAATTTAGTATTAATTCACTTTAAGTAGTTGTAGTGCCTAACTTTTTTAGTCGTGTAGTCACTAATCACTCATTTTGTACTAGTGGAGAGAAAAGAGGAAATATTAGAGTTTGGTTTTAGGAAAAAATTAGATAGCCATACTATGTGGAAAAATAGCTTGGTGACGCAGCGGCAGCAATGGATTTGAATAAGTTCACAATGGACCTTACAGTCTTCACCCACTTTTGTTCAAATAGGCGCAAGATATTTATTTTATCTTTGCGTTCCAAAATAACTGTTAAAACCCTTTTAAAACAGCGTTTGAACGCCCTTTATAAACATTTCATATATATTTCTGCATCCTCAGATCTAGTTGATCCGACGGTTCGGATCAATTCGCAAATCGGTGATTTACAATGTGCAACAGGGTTTGGCATTCACCACGCTCCGATGTGATATCATTATCCCTACTCCGATGCACTCCTCACTCCAATGTACGTCGATGTGATATCAATCAGCAATCGCAAATCGCACTGATTGATGTCATTACCCAACCGTCGCAGCTTCCACAACTCCGATACGAATTTAATCGGAAATCGGAAATCGCTATGGTTCAAAGTCGCCTCCCGTAGTCTTTTCAATAATCACTGGACCTGATCTCACTTCAAACCTGGCTTATATCATTTCGCGTCTGTTTCATTGTCATATGTAGTGATATGGAATGATTCTCCGTTGTGATGCGATTTGAAACACATCCAATCTGATCCGATGGGTTTATCGGACCCGATATGTCATACAAATCAACTGATATGTTTTTAAATCCGCTCAAAGGTTCCACTAAGTAGATTCTGCCAATTTCCTGTGTTGATGACTTTACAGCTCACAAATTTCAACAATGCCAGATTTGCCTTAAACACAAGAATGCTTACAATTTAAAATAAAATACACAGGCCACCATCATTCCAAATAATTTCGCAGAAAAGACTAATGTTCAAACTTCACGCTCGTTATATAATGATGCATTCAATATTAATTTAATTCACAATAAACAGTAGAACAGACTCTCGGCCTTAGGCCCAATTACACAATAAAATGACCTCTGTCAAACAAACACAGCTCGCACACAATTCTGAGCTCTCGCTTCCCTCCAAGCCTCTCTAAAAGAAATCTCTCCTTATCAACATCTTTATTATTAACTAATTCTTCTAACAACACAATCTTCTATTTCTAGAAATCTAACAGCAATCCTCTATCTCCTAGCTCTCGTGCACACCTATATTAACAACTCTTATCTCTAAATCTAAAATAAGACAATCTCACATTTATTACAATTATAACAAACTATTTGAGAAGTCCAACTTCCTCAATAAAACTGAATTTGACCAACAGTCAGTGAATTTCACCCTGTTTAAATCTTCACATTACTGGCTAATCCTGATGCTCCTGCATCAGACTCCCGGGGAAGAAAAGATTTGTCCTTCAGATTTTCAGGGCTTACTCCGTATTTCTATAGTTCAATTGTTGTTAACCAACTTGAATCTTCCACTGGCTGCTCCTTCCACTTGACTAGATACTGGAAATATGTCTGCCCACGAGCTTTCTTGGATATTCTTTGATCCAAGATAGCCTCAACTTCTTTCTTGGATGCTTTTGGTACCTGTTCCTCCCAATCTACATTTTTAACTTCATCTCTTGTGGCTTCATTCTGAAACTCGGTCTCTACCTCTTTGAATGGATATAAGTCTGCAACATTAAAAATGGGGGATATTCCAATCCCTTCCAGCAACTCGATCTCATATGCATTGGCTAAAATTTTCCTTTTAATTTTACAAGGTCCTATTTTCTTCATTTTCAGTTTGTTATAAGTTTTTGTAGGAAATCTCTCTTTCCTCAAATATGCCATGACTAAATCTCCTACTTGAAACTCCATTTCTCTTCTTTTCAAATCTGCTCTCTGCTTGTATTTACTATTGCTTTCCTGCAATTTACCTTTGACTTCTTCTTGTAACCTCTGCATTTTTTCAACAAAATCTTAAGCACTTGCACTCCTGGCTTCCTGTTTTCCCAAGTCCCTAAGCTCATATACTCCTCTCGGATGCATTCAAAAGGCAATCTGAAATGGACTCATTCCAGTGCTTCGGTTTGGTGTATCATTGTAAGCGAATTCAGCTTGAGCTAATGCCAAATCCCACTGTTTTGGATTCTGATGTACCAGACTCCTTAGTATATTTCCCAAGCTTCTATTCACTACTTCAGTTTTTCCATCTGTCTGAGGATGGTATGTTGAACTAAAACTGAGTTTAGTTCCCATTTTCTTCCAAAGTGTCCTCCAGAAATGCCCTACAAATTTAGTATCTCGATCTGATACAATACTTACAGGTAAACCATGCAATCTTACAATCTCTGAAAAGAATAAATTTGCTATGTATGTTGCATCACTAGTTTTCTTAGAAGAAATAAAATGGGCCATTTTAGAAAATCTGTCTACTACAACATAAATAGAATCGTTTCCTCTTTGAGTTTTTGGTAAACCTAGAACAAAGTCCATACTAACTGCATCCCATGGTCAATCTGGTATGGGCAATGGCTGATATAGTCCTATATTCTGACTCCTTCCTTTGGCATGTTGACATACCCTGCATTTCTCAACAAACTTTTTAACATCAGTTTTCATTTTGGGCTAGTAATAAAAAGCATTCACCTGAGCGAAGGTTTTATCTTGTCCAAAATGACCAGATAACCCTCCACTATGCTTCTCCTTAATTATGTTCTCCCTTATGGAACATTTAGGAATACATAACTTGTTGCTTTTAAATAACAGCCCTCCTTGAATAAGATAGTCTATCCATTGACTTCTATTATAGCTCACTGGATTCTGAACTGTTGTGTAGATGTCTCTAAAATCCTCATCATCCTTGTAGATTTCCATCATTTCTTCAAAACCTACAACACCCACTTTAAACTCTTGCAAAAGAAGACTTACCCTGCTAAATGCATCTGCTAATTTATTAGACTTACCACTTTTATGCTTTATTACAAAAGTGAAACTTTGCAGAAATTCCACCCATTTGGCATGCTTCTGATTTAGCTTTGGCTGGTTATTAATAAGCTGTAAAGCGTGATTGTCTGAATATAAGATGAATTCCTTTGGCAGTAAGTAATGCCTCCACTTTTTCAATACCTGCAAAATAGCGTAAAACTCCTTGTCATATGAAGAAAATTTCTTTTTCACATCATTTAGTTTCTCGCTAAAATATGTTATTGGTCTTTTCTCTTGGCTCAGTACCGCACCAACTGCTACTCCACTTGCATCGGTTTCTACTTGAAAGACTTTCTCAAAATTAGGCAATGCTAGAATTGGCTCTTTTGTTATCTTCTTTTTTAGCAGATTAAAGTTCCTATCTGCTACTTTTGTCCATCGAAATGGCTGGTTGACCTCCTTGATTGTCTCAAGGATTGATGCACAAATTTGAATAAACCCTTTTATAAATTTTCTGTAAAAACTAGTAATTCCATGGAAACTTCTTACCTCAAATACACTTCTGGGAGTAGGCCAGTTCTTGATTGCTTGTACCTTCTCTGGATCCATCTTCAAGCCTTCTTTGGAAATCACAAATCCTAGGTACACCAGCTCTTCTTTCATAAAACTACACTTCTTCAAATTGATTAGTATTTTTTCCTTCTGTAGAGTTTTCAGAACTAACTTCAGATGTTCTAAATGCTCCTCTTTACTTTTGCTAAAAACCAGAATATCATCAAGGTAAACAACGACAAATTTACCTGCATACTCCTTCAAGACCTCGTTCATTAGTCTCATGAATGTACTGGGTGCATTAGTGAGCCCAAAAGGCATCACTAACCACTCATATAGTCCACTATTTGTTTTGAAAGTCGTTTTCCATTCATCGCCTTCCCGAATTCTGATCTGATGATACCCGCTTTTCAAATCTATCTTAGTAAATTACCTGGATCCACTTAAACAATCGAATAGATCATCCATTCTGGGAAATGGAAATCTGTACCTGACTGTTATCTTGTTGATAGCTCTGGAATTGGTGCACATGCGCCATTCTCCTCCCTTCTTCGGACTAAGTACCGTTGGCACAGCACACGGGCTCAGACTTTCTCGAATCAGCCCCTTGTTCATCAATTCCTGTACTTGCCTTGCAATCTCTGCGTTTTCCTGGGGAGTTAGTCTATATGCAGCTTTATTGGGTAGACTTGCTCCTAGTATTAAGTCGATATGGTGGCTTACAATTCTAATCGGTGGTAATTCATTTGGTAATTCATTTGGTAATTCATCCATGATGATATCCATAAAATTATTTAACACAGCTTGAATTTCTTCAGGAAAATCGTTTAAATTCGTAGAGGTTAAAATTACCTGGGGCCTCCCTACGATAGCGAAATGCAACTCCTCGCTTTTATCGACCTCCTGTAGCAGTTCTTTACCACTTATCAACATAATACTATTTTCAGGTAGTCCTTTATGAACATCATTCTTCACTGGCAACAACGTGTGTTTAATTCTGTCCTTTTCTATGGTATATGTGTTCCTTCTCCCATCATGAATCGCTTTCCGGTCATATTGCCATGGTCTCCCCAATAATACATGACATACATCCATGGGTATTATGTCACATAGGATCACGTCTTTGTATGTGCCGATATGCATTTCCACATTACATTGCTCTGTCACGATAACTTGATGGCCCTTCTGTAGCCAAGATACTTTGTAAGGTGCAGGATGTGTCGTCCTTGCTAACCCAAGATTTTCCACCATCTCCGTGGACACAAGATTATCAGTACTCCCACTGTTAATTATAACCTTACAGCACTTACCCTTTGATTTACATGTAGTTCTGAACAAATTTTTCCTTTGCGCAGGTTCTCCAGCCTCCTTTTCTGATCTAAGCAAAGTTCTTCTAAGCAGCAGTGATTCAGCTTCTTCAGGTGGTTCCTCTTTCTCCACAAGTCGAGGTGGTTCTAGCTCTACCTTTGTCACATTTGCACCCCTCTGGCTTGCTGATTTGTTATGAGGACAGTCCCGCGACATGTGTCCCCATTCTCCACAGGTATAACACCTAACATCTCTTCCTCGCCCTCTTCCTCTGGGTGCGAATCTTCCTCTACTAGATTCACCCCTCTGTGGCGATCTGCCACTTGAACTTCCTGTTTCATGCTATTGTTGTGTTCCTCTGGATCTGGCAGCTCCTCTTCCTCTCGTTGAGCTTTTTCCTCTGTTCCTTTGACTCTGTCTCCTCAATATTTTCTCCTCTGCCTTCAGACTTGCTTGATAGGCATCCTCAACAGTTTTCAGACTTAACAAGCTAATCTCATCTTGTATTTCATACCTTAACCCGTTTACATATCTGGCTGTTTTTTCCAAATCATCTTCTACATGCCCTGTTCTGATACTTAATCTATAGAATTCTTTTGTATACTCCTTAACACACATTCCTTTCTGCTTCAGATTTTGCATTTGCTTAAAAATATTCAAATGATAGTCTTTAGGCAAAAACTTGGCTTTCAGTTTACTTACCATTTTATCCCACTGCTTGATCTTAGATTTCCCTTTCCTCGTTCTTGATGTCTGTATCTCATCCCACCAGATGGCTGCATGACCCTTCAATCTAGTGACTGCAAACTTCACCCTCTTATTCTCCTCAACGTCTTCATAGTCAAAGTACTGATCTATGGATCTGATCCAATCCATAAGCTCCTCTGCATTCAGACTCCCTTCATACATAAGAATCTCCATCTTGGGTTTGCTTCCAACTTTTGCCAGCGTCTTAAGGACCTTGGAAGTTTCATTGTCTTCTTCTACTTCTTCCACATCTGCATCAGATTCTTCTGAAAAACTCTCGGCACCATCATCAGGCGCTCTCCTTTGGGATTTCTCCATTGTCTCCATTCGTGCATGCAAATTCCGCACCTCTTCTAACAGAATTGCATTTGGTTCTGGTCTTCCTCGACCAATTCCTCTTCTTGGTGGCATCTTCGCTGCAAACACCTCTTTCTTCTGCTCTAATACCAAAAATTGACGCAGCGGCAACAATGGATTCGAATAAGTTCACAATGGACCTTACAGTCTTCACCCACTTTTGTTCAAATAGGCGCAAGATATTTATTTTATCTTCGCGTTCCAATATAACTATTAAAACCCTTTTAAAACAACGTTTGAACGCCCTTTATAAAAATTTCATATATATTGCCGCATCCTCAGATCTGGTTGATCCGACGGTTCGGATCAATTCACAAATCGGTGATTTACAATGTGCAACAGGGTTTGGCATTCACCACGCTCTTATGTGATATCATTATCCCTACTCCGATGCGCTCTTTACTCCAATGTACGCCGATGCGATATCAATCGGCGATCGAAAATCGCACTGATTGATGTCATTACCCAACCGTCGCAGCTTCCACAACTCCGATGCGAAGTTAATCAAAAATCGGAAATCGCTATGGTTCAAAGTCGCCTCCCGTATTCTTTGCGATAACCACCGGACCCGATCTCACTTCAAACCTGGCTTATATCATTTCGCGTCTGTTTCATTGTCATATGTAGCGATATGGAATGATTCTCCATTGCGATGCGATTTGAAACACATCCATTCCGATCCGATGGGTTTATCAGACCCGATATGTCATACAAATCAACTGATATGTTTTTAAATCCGCTCAAAGGTTCCACTAAGTAGATTCTGCCAATTTCCTGTGCTGATGACTTTACAGCTCACAAATTTTGACAATGCCAGATTTGCCTTAAACATGGGAATGCTTATAGTTTAAAATAAAATACACAGGCCACCATCATTCCAAATAATTTCACAGAAAAGACTAATGTTCAAACTTCACGCTCGTTATATAATGATGCATTCAATATTAATTTAATTCACAATAAACAACATAACAGACTCTCGGCCTTAGGCCCAATTACACAATAAAATGACCTCTGTCAAACAAACACAGTTCGCACACAATTCTGAGCTCTCGCTTCCCTCCAAGCCTCTCTAAAAGAAATCTCTCCTTATCAACATCTTTATTATTAACTAATTCTTCTAACAACGCAATCTTCTATTTCTATAAATCTAACAGCAATGCTCTATCTCTTAGCTCTCGTGCACACATATATTAACAACTCTTATCTCTAAATCTAAAATAAGACAATCTCACATTTATTACAATTATAACAAACTATTTGAGAAGTCCAACCTCCTCAATAAAACTGAATTTGACCAACAGTCAGTGAATTTCACCATGTTTAGCCACAACATGTGAACAAATCTTCACATTGCTGGCTAATCCCGATGCTCCTGCATCACTTGGAAAAATTCAGGATTGGGCTAAGAAGTAGGTTGGAAAGCCTATGATGAGTTATTATTGTGAAATAACCCAGGTGATTATGTAAAGGCTACTATGAGCACCCTTTTCTATATCTAGATTTCCTAGATCTCTTAGTTGAAATATTCCTAGTTAATTTATGGTAGATAATTGGAGTGGATGGAGATTATTTAAGGGGCTATGGTGCAAAGAGAAAAATTACATCCATGAGGTTGTGAAAACTAATGGGGAATATAGCTTCACAGATGAAATTCTTGTTGGATACATCATTATGAATTTAATGAGTATTAGGCTTTAGACATCCATAGGAGCTTTTCCATCCTTGCAGAGTCATAGCCATAACTCAGAGTGACCTATTGCAAAGCGAATTGCTGCAATAATTCATATAATTTGGTGAAAAGTCCAATGTTTGTAGATGGTTGTGTAAAAAAAATTTTAAAAATAAATGTTTTCTCAATACTCTTATTTATAGTTTTAATGTTTCTTTACTTCCATGTTTGGATTATAGTATGTGTTTAAATGTTATGCTTCATATTTAGATAGTTTGTTTCCACAATTCTTAAAATTAATGATATTTGTGCATGATTTTTATGGTCATGATGTGCATATTTGCATTTAAATTGGTATCTTAGTCGAAATTGTACTGACGTGACAACACGTCTTAGTATAACACATTCCATATAATTACCATGCAAAATTAAATGTGAAATTTCTATTAAAATATTGAAAGTGTGTTTGTTTGCCATTATAATTTGTAGTGGTTATCATAAATTAGTAATAAATTTTTAGATATTTGGCATGTGTATATCCTTGATTAGTTCACCACCTTGATACGTGTATATTCTTGACAAGTTTTCCATTTTATGGTGTTTACGTGTGTGCCACAACCTTAATGATACACACCATGTTATTTATGGACCAACATGTGTTGAGGCACTGAAGCACTATTGGAAAATGTTAAGGCACTCATGCACTATTGGAAAATTTCAATTGGTGGAGGGTGCATCATTTTGGTTAACCAAAATATCATTGTAATGTCACCACAATATATTAAAGAATAACTATGCTATATTTTCCTTTTATCTTAATCAATATTCTTCAATCTATCATTGATTATCACTCAGTTCGATGAGTGCTGGAGATAGGAACTTGGTATAGGAACTTGGTATAATGATGTAAATGGAATATAATAATAATAATATACATTATAACAATGTTAGAATCCAAAAGAGAGATTATCATTTAGTTATTGCAGTGATAATTTCTTTTCTTTTAGGTAAAACTAAACATAAACATCTACAAATAAGAAATAATGCATACATTTGTTTTTATAGTTATTAAAAGTATACGAGATTTAAAAAAAGCCTCTATCAAAATTGTCTTTTCGAAAAAGCTAATAAATAATGTTTTAAGTTGATGGAAATGAGAGAAGGAACTAGGTATAGATAGAATGTTTCAGGATATTTTTGGTTAATACAGACAAGCTTTACAATATATGGTTATAATAAATAGGAGAACCATCATGGATTCAATTGTATTCGATAATGTATCTAATTCAATTTTCATGTAAGTTGTAAAGTTATTGGAATTCTAATTGGTGTTTGGTATAAGTTGTACTAGTCAATATTTCCATGTCTCAAGTTTATAGATTAGATATTCTTTTGGAAAACAATGGTTGTGATCATCACAATAGGTAGTGGATTTAAAAGGATGGAATCCCCACCAAAAAAATAGCTACCATAGGTATATACATAGTAGGAATTGCTAGTTTTTGGACATAAATAATAGTCATCAACCATAACTAATAGCATGATGTGGAAATGATTCTCCATAGCAATAGCATAGATATCATTTAATCTCTAAGTGTTTCTTTTCATTCTCCAATATCTCTTCATATCATAACTTAATTCTCATAAGTTTTATGATCCAATTTAGTTCCATATATTCTTGTAAATATTCCTTGATTTTCAATAAAACTAAGTCAAATCAAGCAGAAGAAAAATAAGTAATATTACAACTAAAATGTAGAGAGAATCTCATTCATAACTACTTATAATTAAAAGATAAAAATAATTCTACTATTTATATAAAAAGAAAAAATATATATAATAAATTGAAGAATCAAAATCAAAAAACATCATACAATATTAAAATTAAAAAAAAAATATTTCCTATATTAATTCAAAGAGAAAGGAAAAAAACCATGGAATGATGTCGATGTTTTTTTGACTATTAGAGTAACCATTTTTAAATATAAGTAATAGTTTTATGCTTTCATTTATTATGTCTTTATCCAAAATAAATGTAATAAAACCCAACCTTTCAATATTTTATACAAGTCGGGAAACTAAGAATTATGGCTTAAATATGCTTCATGTTTATGTCAACCAATGGTTTGACCTTGTGTAGATATTTCTTACTTATCCAACTAGGATTAATGCTTCAAAGGAACTACTCTAGCAAGCATCAAAGACAATATATGGTGAATATTTATCTATCTATAAACTATTTTATGATTGGGTTAAATATTATTTCTAGACTCTTCTCTATAGATTATTGATAAGAATGTATGATTAAAATTGCGTACATCTTATCATAGATTTTTATGGAAATGGCATAAATGTTTATGAAAAAAAATTGGTGAAATTATGCACATTGAAATATCTAATTCTAACATAATATATTTGTTTCCTATTTATAGATATCATAGCATCTCTAAATATTATTACTACAAAATATATGATTTGGTAATATGAGACCTAGAACCAACCTACATAAGTGAATGGGATAGATTTTAGCATGAAAAAAGTCAAAACTATTGTACAATGGAAGTTCATACATTCAATGTAGATTAGATATACAAATACTATCATTTATTTCAGTTTTCAACTCGAGATCTAAAATATATTGCTATAGATAGAAGTTAACAATCTAAAATAGCATACCTTATATAATCTCGCAACATTTGGATGTTTGATGGGCTTCAAATCTTTTTCTTTTATGTTGTCGTTTTTAAACCTAATGCAAGCTTCTATCACTACGCTTAGAGAATGTTTGTAGAATCAATCATCACATCTCATGCAAGATTTTGAAATTGAATACTACTAGTGAAAGGAGAAATGCTTTAGAAGCACAACCTTCTAGTGGTAAGTGGAAATGAGTTTTGATTTAATTGTTGGTCAAGATGAAAAGACAAGGTGCCTCGCATTTCGAGTGATTGCTATCTTATGTGCAATTAAGGAGTATATTAAAAGCCATATCTAACTCACTTTGCAAACATCAATTTAATGATGTATTTTTAGTGTTTGGATTATTAAGATTGCAATTAATGTTAGAGTGTAGATGACATAATTGCACATAGTGTTAGAGAGAAAGATACCAAATACATAAAATATAATCAAATAAACTTATGGAAATTTGGTAAATGAATTTATACATATATAAATAAAGCAAACTAATTTTCTTTCTACAACATAAATTAAATCTCATCGAAATATATAAACAAACTAAACCCCCCCACACACACACACATTATCAATAATAAATAAAATCAAACCTATATCCCTGGATAAATACTAATAGTCCATTATATAAAAATTAAAATAAATAATTTTTTTATATAAAAAATAAAATAAATAAATGGTATTACATAAATTTATTTGACTAATTTGCAATTAAGTCTTTTGTATAAAGCAACTCGACAAAACTTTCATAAAATGTACTTAATGTATAACATCATAGTTGCATGAGAATATACATAGATATAAGTAAATTCATTAGAGTAACCATTAAAAAAGTTACCCCTAAATTCTTTCATAAATTTGTTTTATTATCAAATGCATAGTACATTACCTAGGCACCATGCTTTGGCTTTTGTGTTCGAATCTCGGGCTACCTTTGCACGGGCTTTTGTGCTTGAAATTTAGACAGAGGTATATTTTGATAGCTTTTCAAAATTAAAAATTTCCCATGAAAGTCTACAAGAACCCCATAGACCAATGTTCAAGAACTTTATACACATTGAAAAGACACATTCCCACATTTTAAAAGATGTTTAATTAAAATAGCTTTTCCCCAAAGTTAAAAATATTTTCTAGAGAGCGATTCTACACAATTCTACACAAACCAAGAACCCCAAAGACCAAGGGAATGAAGAGCTTTATACACATGTAAAATATTAGAAGTAACTTTTCCGAGACAAAATATCTTATCCACTCAGGAAAATCTACACAAACCAAGAACCCCAAAGACCAAGGGAATGAAGAGCTTTATACACATGGAGAATATCAAAGTTGTTTTTATATTAATCACCTCCATGGAAAAGACTAGGCTAGTTACAACATAAAGGTGCTTGGTCATATTTCATTTGACATTAGTTGAACGGTGAATGGATGGTTTCTTATTTCTTTTGACATTATATGAAATGTGAGCCCCAAGGATTTATGTTCCATCCCCATTTTCGATGGAATGATTGAATATTTTGTACTTATTCCCAAGTTTCACATCAATTCAAAAAGTTATATTTGGACCTGCCCCCTAAAGATTCCATGTACAATACCTTAGATAAAGGGCTTTGATGTTTGTTGGTTCTCAACTTCTATTTGGACATGGGCTTTTGTAAAGTCATTTAGGATCAATAGACTTGGAGCTAGGGACCATTGCCCCTTTCAAAACCATGTAGTCTCGCTATTCCAATAACACATTCATGGTACATGGATTAACACATGTACATTCAATGCATTGTACAATGATTAATATGGAAAGTAAAAGGATCATGGGCATTAAGATTAGGGTTGTGTGAGATTTCCAATTAAATTATGTGAGGCCACATAGATGAATGAATCCAAATCTCTATGTTGCCCAAAACGACTCTGACACACCAAAGTTGATAGACGTTGGGAAAATCTAAAATGGAGGGGAAGAACGGGACCAAAACTACATTAAATTGACACATAACTGTACCATATAATAGGAGGGACCATAATAAAACGAAAACAACTACATAGCTCCTAGTGGACTTCTTGTAGTTTAGTTAGGACTTTCTAATTCCGAGAGGGTAGGCAGCATGCTTGTCGTGGGGCGTGCTCCACTTGTTCACATTTGCACATGGGGTAGTTGAGCTAGGATTTCCCAAATTGGTAAACCCGAACGAAACGCCACATTATACATATTAGCACTTTGGATCCCACTAAAGTTTCGTATTACAAAATAAAATAAAGGGGGGCGAAAAAAGAGTGGGCTGGCGGCCTTTAATTCACCGCGTCATATCCATTCAGCTGAAAATGTTGTGAAGAAATTGAGAGGGAGAGGGCGGCAAATTAGGTGGTGATCTTTTGTCTTATTGCGGTGCCATCACTATCTTGGTGTCCACTCGAATCCAAATAATCCGGCATAGTCCGTGGCAACTTGCATGGTCGGCAATACTTTTATAGTTGCAACTTGTTCTGCTCCCCACCGCCCTAGACAACATACAACTTGCACTCCCTTCGCCTACGGGGGTGGGGGACGCTGACGGATGGAACCCTTCTTAACGATACCCACCCACGTCGCCGTAATCCATTCCTAACCTCGCCTTTAAGTAACCATGCCATCATGCCATACACGCCATGCCATGGCATTCATGATGGCCTTCCTAAGTGGCGTGCATATCTTCATCCAAATACTTTATTGTTTAAAAAATAAAATATTTACAAGAGCCATATACAACTTGTATGATCTAAAATATTATTGACATTGACAATGGAAAGCACCCACTCTCGGACCTTCGTAATTTTATTTATGTGTGTATCCTTGAAACATTTGGGGGATATTTTCAATTATTTCTATTTGAAATTTGGTTATAAAATTACAATGGTAGTAGTAAATTTGAGTAATTATATATATTCAAATTTAAATTATAATCTCTAATAAAGAAAACAACATATTTTTATTATAAAAAATATTTTTATAATTTTTTTATTTTCAAAATTATTATTAATAAAAGTAGATAAATGTTTTTCGCAATAATTATATCATCAGGATTTTGTCGAAGTAATCAACTAATGTGGTTTATCTGCAGTATAAGGTGAAAAAGTTCAGATATCTTAGTGAATAAATAGTGTGGATGCATCATTGCTCAAAATTAGTATATATAAAACAAAACAACACATTTATAAATAGAAATATATATAAAACAAGTTAAAATCATAAAAATGGTTTAAATCTAAATAATTCATAAATCATTTTCTATATCAAAATTTATATAATTAAAATCTATTTTTAAAACATATATCTTTTTATTTTATAAATTATTATTAAAATCATACATATATATCAATTTTAAATCATAAAACATTTTTTTTTATATCTAAATAATTTATATATTATTTTCAATATCAAATTCAATAACATTAAGTCTATTGAGTCTTGGATATAGGGTGATAAGGTATTTTGTTAAAATACTCTTTCATATAAAGTCATTGGTTCAATTTCTCACCTCAATCATAAGATGAAAATATAATCGTGCCAAATTTACAAAAAAAAAAACAAAAAATTTATATCATTAAAACTATTTTAAAACATAAATATGATAACATCGTTTTTCAATTAAATGTTCAAAATCTTATCTATTTTCTTCAAATATTCATCATCTTATCCTATTCTTCTCAATTTTCTTAAATATTCATCTACAAATATATAGAGATAATATAGCATAATTTTCATAGGATAAGAAAAAACAGGTGTTCATGTAATATATCATATAATTCGGAGTTAATATCCAGTACACATCAACCGAATAACCAAGGGATATATATATCTATATGACTTTGAAAAGAAATATTTATTTATTTTATTAATTAATTTAATATTAATTAGGTAAAAAAATATTTAATAGTATAATGTAAATTTTTATTGAACTTTTGTATGTTAATAAAAAAATATGTTTATCTAAATAAAATGTTTAATATATATGTTACTTTGGTTGTTGAGTGGAATGAATGTTGTCTTTCCTACCAAGATTCAGATTTTTGCTAATGTCATTTTCAACTTTGGTGCTTTGAAGAATATTGTTGTTATTTTAGGTTTGATCATGCATTTCTTGCCATTACTTTTTGAGATAAGTGTAAGATTATTATCTCAAAAAGTAATGGCAAGAAATGCATTAGCAATAAAACTTAAAATTACAAGTGTAAGATTATTATCCATAACTTAGTTATCTCGTTGGAGATTTGAGCTCTACAACTCGAAGCATTTGGGTATGGAGACTAATGTTTTATGGAAAATAAAGGGCTCGTAGGCGATAGAGTGCAATGTTTGAGTTGAGGTTTGTTTGTTGAATTGTTTTTCAGTCTCATTGGGAACCCCTTCGGGGCTTGTTTCTTTGTTTGGGATTGGGTTTGTCTCCTGTTTTTCTTTCTATCTACACAAAAAAACTTAGTTTTTTGTCTTATCTTGGGGTTGTTTATTTGCACATGGATAAGTGTGATTTAGAAAGTCCTCAAGGTGGCACTCATGATTGTCAAGATCAACATTTTCAGGTGAGGGCGCCAGATCCTAAGATATTTATCCTCCTCCTCTTCACCGCCCTCGAGCTACCAATTCCACATTACCCTGCCTCCAAAAGGTCTTTATGTTCAAGGAGAGAAGTCGATGCTCACATTCAGATGTGATATCGATACCAATAGGGTTTCTATCTTGTTGTCTCATGCCCTAATAGGGAAATTTTACTGCAATATTATGTTAAAGTACCAGATTCATTCTTGGGTGTCTACTCATCAGAAACCTCTCCTTGGTTACACTCCAACCATAAGCGTACTCTTGAACAACTGGTTACATTTCCACTTCCTAGATGAAGAGGATGTGCAGTCAGTTCTTCAGAAAACCTACTAGGTCATCAGTGGAGGTTATCTATGGGTTCAGAGGTGGCATATAGGGTATAATCCAATCACGGAGAATCCTAAAACTCAATACCTCTCAGTCAAGTTAGTCAGTTTTCCTCTCGAACTATGGACTCGACAAATAGTCATACAAGTTGCGAACTATATAGCCAAGTTCATATATTTTGACAATATGTCCCTGGTATCATATGAAAAAATGATCTTATGGATCCTATTCGAGATGGATTTGATGCTAGGTATCCCGCTTGAAATTGAAATTGCACTTGGGGATTCATCTTTCTTCTAGAGGTTAGACTTTTAGAAAGTTTCTTTCAGATTCTCTTAGAGTAGACGGGTTGGACATCTTAAGGTGTATTATGTTTCTAGGATTATGTGTGGTGTGAAAATTTGTGTCTCTCATAGGTTTCTTGGTGGTGAGAGTTTGGGGTTCAACACGAATTTGGGATGGCTCCCACAAGGTTGACTCCATCCAAAGGTTTGGCCTCAAAGGTGATTCCTTCTCTAGTGTCAAATGAGTTATCTCCCCCTTGCACTTTGGGAAACGAGGTTTCATTAGGGGAATTTTGAGGTCTAAAATGGGCCTCCTAAGGAAATTATAAGATAATAGTGAAAATATAAAATAAGATTTGATGACATCATCAAATTTTAGAGGGAAATTTTTTTTTAAAAAAACTACTTTTTCAACTGATATTTTCAACCTCTCTCCCAAAAATTTTACTCAAATTTCGAGTGGGAGTACTCATTGGATGCAAAATTTAATTCCTCATCAAAGAAGTACCCATGTTGCATACTTTCGACGGCTCCTGCTACACGAAAAATGAGAAGTACATGAAAAACATTATTATAATCACGTTTTTTATGTATTTCTCATTTTGCGTGTAGCAGGGTCCATCGAAAGTATGCAACATGGATACTCTTGGATGAGGAATTAATTTTTTCATCCAACGAGTACTCTCGCTCGAAATTTGAGTAAAAACTTTGGGAGATAAGTTGAAAATATGAGTTGAAAAAGTAGTTTTATTATTTTATTATTTTTTAATCTTTTTACCCTTTTACTTAAAAAATAGTGAATCATCCCCCATGATTGACATCGTCATCTTGAATCCTATTGGTTCTTATAAAGTTTGTTTTTCTTGTACATTTTTCTTAGGAGACCCATTTTAGACCTCAAAATTCCCCTAATGCTTATCATGACATATATTTTGTTGGTACTCCAAATATGGATGAATTGCCTCTTACTTCACTGGGCACTGTATTTGGAGAGGGGCTCACTCCTTTTGATGGTGTAGACCCTCGAAAATGAACAAATGACTCTTTACGAGACTCTATTGTTCATGAGCCCCTCTCTTATCTATTTTCTATAATTTATTCGACCACATCTTCTGCTCTCACAGGTAAGCTCATCCAATCTCTCTCTGCAAAATATTGAAATTTACTTGATATTTTAGCTTTAAGTGGTTATATTCCTTCCCAGAAAGAATATTCTGCATATTCTAATTTTAATCTCATAGATTCGTATATGAAGAACTTTCTGCCCTAACAACCTCACTTTATACTTTCATTTAATCCTCCATCCTTCGGCTCTCCTTACATCAACCATATCCTCTACTCATTGAGTACACATTAGTCCTATTTTTTCAATTTGAAATCATCTTCTCCACAGATACCCTCTCAAACAGAAACCCTAGCTAGCAGGCTAGTTTTTCCAACCGGAACTCTAAGGCCTTGGCTGGGGGGGATTTCTATTAACGCCCCACTCGTTATGGACCCCTCATATAATTCATTCATATGCCTTACATACATTTTTCACTGTCCCATCCTCAAATCCCTGTGTGCCTACCAACGATGAATATCTATAATTATTAAAAAATGTCACTATAAAACATAAAAGTAAAAATAAAAAAGAGTTGGCTTGAGAGGGGGCCATCTAGGGTGGTCTCTTCTCAGAGAATATGAGCTCTCCTGTCTCCTGTAGGGCCCTTAGAGTGGAGATTTCCTCCAACAAATTTTCCTCGCGATTCTGGTGTCACTGAACATTCATGGAGTTAGTGGAACTCCAAAAAATCACACTCTTTTTCGACTAATCGACTCCCACCATCCCTCTATTTTCTTCTCTCAGGAAACCATGGTCCCTGGAAAAAAGGCAAGAGAGGAGCTCCTTAAAGATTTCTGAGATTGGTGTATTTTCTTGGTTGGTTTTATGGATCACTCTAATGAGCTTATTGTCCTATGGAATCCCCATGATGCATCCCTCCACCCTTTATCCTCTAAGAAAAGCGTTATCCTGGAGGGACATATCATAGGTTTGCCTTGCTCGGTCATTCTCGTGAATATTTATGGACATTACGAGGATAGAGAGGTATTTTGGGGTCATTTATATGACAACAGTCTGAATCAAGAGCGATTTGTTGTCCTTGCTGGATATCTTAATTTCACCACCTCATATTGCGAGGTTTGGGGAGTAAGTGCCAAACACGATTCCTTCACTCCATTCATATCCTAGCTTATCCATTACTCAAATCCCATTCATATGACCTATTCCCATTGTTTCTACTTGGAATAATGGAAGGTTGGGTAATTAGGGAATTTCCAAATGATTAGACTATTTTTTATGGTAGACTCCTTGGTTGATTTTTTGGGTAAATTTCGCTCATGGATTCGGTCGAAGGACATATCTGACCATTTCCCAATTTTTCTATAGCTAGTGTTTAAAATTTCTCCGAAAAAACTCCCATTCAAATTCAACCACTCTTGGATCAAGAAGAATTCCTTCATATCCTTGATTCACTCTTACTAGAATAAAACCACGGTGGATTCGTTGATGTCATCGTTAGATTCTTGGACATATAGAATGCAAGAATTGAAAATATGTGTTAAACAATGGGCTAATGTCCATAATACTAATTGAAGAAGGGGTTTGGAAGAAATTGAATCATTTTTTATTTCCTCACAAAATTCCTTTATATTCTCAAGTTATTTAGAGGCCATTAAAGGTTGTTTATGTGCCCTAGATGAAAGAAAATAAGTTTCTCAAAGCCAAAGAGGTGAGGTGACATTTTAAAAACAGGGCACTTTGGGTAAGGATGGGGATGACTATACATTATTTTTCCAATATTTTCTAAACATAGGAGGAATAAAAATTCCATATGGGACTTACAGGATGATATGGGAAACTCTCATTTCTCCCAACAGGATTTGGAAAATGCTGATAAGGCACATTTTTCCTGTATATACATAGATCCTGGCGTCAATGTGATTCGAGATTAACTTCAAGTTATCAAACATTTTCCTCATTTCTTCTCAAAGGAAGATTGTGCAAACCTAGGTGGTCCTGTATCCCTGGATAAGATTAAGGGTGTTATTCACTCCTCTATTAAGGGTGAGAGTCTTGCCCCTGAAAAGTAGATAGTTGAACTATTCTTAGAATTTTGTGACTTATTCGAAAATGAAATTTTATAGGTGGTGGAATAGGTCAACACATTGGGGAGGATGGCTACAGCAATCGATGCCACATTCATTTCTCTTATTCCTAAATGATCCAAACCTTTGCCTTTTAATGATTTTAGGCTTATATATTTGTGTAACATGATATAGAAAGTTATTGCCAAAGTCATCCTAAAAAAATTAAAAATTTTCTATCCTTGGTTGTATCCCCTAAACAATTTGGTTTCCTTCCTGGGTGCATAGTTTATAACACTGTTGGAGTGGCTCATGAAGCCTTGTACTCCATCAAGACTAAAAAACATAGTTCCATGATTCTCAAAATGGACCTAGTTAAATATTATGACAGGGTGAATTGGGAATTTCTTAGGATGTTGCTCATACATACATGTATGGACTTGAAGGCTACCAATTGGATCATGGGATGCATTACTTCTACAAACTTTTATCTCATTGTCAACAAATCCCCTTCAGTTTTTTCCTCTTGTCCCTAAGGCCTTTGGCAAGGATTTCCCTTATCACCCATATTATTTGTTCTTATTATCGAGGGTCTCAATAGGATGATATCAAAGGCTAAATGTGATTGAAAAATAAAATGGGTCAAAGTAACAAAGTTTATGTATTTAAATCATCTACCCTTTATGGAAGATTTTTTTATTTTTGGGATTGGCACAAATTCTAAATGGTCACATTTTCATAGAATTTTCATTACCTTCTATTTTGTGACTAGCAGGGAGATTAACCTCCATAAATCATCCTTTATCTAGAACAATATTTAAGAGAAGATAATTGATTCCATCACTTCTCTTCTTCTGTACAAGGTGGCTCCTTTAGGCCTTGGATTCATCTATATAGGTTATTGTTTTAAACCAAACCATTACCATGTAAAAGACTGGTTGTGGATTATCAAAAAGGACAAAGGCGAGATTAAAAACGGGTGTTACAGTTATCTTTCTCTAGGTGGTCGAATGACACTAGTTAAATATGTTTTGGAAAGCATATCATTTTTTTGGCTTACCCTCTCAAAGTTTCCCAAATAAATCATTAGGGGAATATGATAGAGTATGTTGAACTTTCCTAGCACTCGTAGGAATATTAGCGATGGATTTCATCTGGCCAATTGGGAATTTCTATCATAGCCAAATATCTCTGGGGGTCTGGGGCTTTAAAAACCTACATTAGTTCAGCCTTACCGCTGCTATGAAAATATTTTGGCAAGTGTTCTTAGGTACAAGAATTTGGAGTCAGATTATCATTGAAAAATATCTCCATAATAGGTCTTTCCCTGAATGGTTGAGGTCCCTTGATTTTCAGCATTCCCTTTTAGGGTCTATTACTTAGAGGTGTCTCAGGGAGGATTTTCCCTAGATTTCCAAATGGCTTTCCTGGAAGGTGGGAAATGGCCACAAGGTTATACTTGGGAAGGACTCTTTTATTGGGGGGGATAATTTCTACAAGCTCTCTTTGAAGATCATCTACATCCTCAACGATTATGGAATTGTTAGGCTATACCATGCCTCTTCGTTAAGCTCTTTGTATATATCTCCTTATTGCTAGAAAAGTTATCATGTTTTGGGTCTTCAGAGCTCCCTAGCTTTAAAATTGGATACATTTATCTCAAAACTTTCTTCTAGTGGGATTTATCTCAAAGATGAAGAAGACCCCATTGTATGGAGTTGAAACACTTATTTGGGGTAGGTTACAACCAACCAGGCCTATGACTTCATTTATGCCTCCTCTCTAGACTAGAAGGACTTCTGATGGCACAAGAAGATTTGGTCATGGTCTCTTCCACCAAAACTAATATGTTTTGTATGGATTTCCCTAAATCATCATACTCTAACGTAGGATAATTGTCATGTAGAGGATTCATGGGTCCTAATGTTTGTAACCTTTTCTTGAGAGGGCCTGAATAATTAGATCAATTTTTGTTTTATTGTGCCTTTTCAAAATCTCTTTGGAAGGATATTTTATCCTCCCTCAATATATAGGTTGATGGTCCATAATCTTCCTTTGATTCTTATCTCCATTGGTGGGATTCTAAGATGGGTATCTTCAAATATCTATCTGTTTTCATAACCTGGGGAATATGGAAGGCTTGAAAAAAGCTTATATTTGAAAATCATCTCATCATTCATCCTATCATTACTGCACAAATTCTTGGCTTTTTTAAAGATTTCTTTAGGCCTCAAAAATTTAAATCATTATGGACCTTCCATTTTCCTATGCACCCACATACCTGTAATGTTGGATTTTTTGATGGTGCAATGAAAAATTGGATGTGTGGTGGAGGTTTGCATATACTGTCCCAAGGGGCTGTCTCCTTCCAAATTTGATTGAATTTGGGGAAAGACACAAACAACAAGGAAGAAATTGTAGCATGTTGGGCACTCTTGTTTTTTGCCTCTAATTTAAACATTGATTTTATGCAATTTTATGGGGATTCCAAGTGCATCATTGATGGATAGTAGGTAATGGAATAATCTTGCAAAAATTCTACCCAATAAGGCCATATCTATGGAATAAGGCTTCATCTTTTCTGAAAAAATACATGGCAACTTATTATCGTGGGAGCTTCACTTAATGAACCTCTGACATATCATGTGCATTTGTGGCATACTAAACAATACCCATAATTTGAGGACATATTTCAAAATACCTCTTAAAATCACATTATTTAACCCCCTACCAATACAAACCCAATACACTTTCCCAATTAAAAAAACCTCTACATTCACTAGATATTATAGGTTTTCAATTTTTCATTAAAATTTTTTATATGCCTTTATATTTTTTGATTAAATTTGAGCTCCATTGTTTATACCTACAAATATAAAATATGTTTACCCCCTATTATATGCTCAATATGTTATGTCATTTTTTCCTCAATATATATCCCCCAATATGAACGCACATGGTATACTATTTCTCCCACAGTGAATGCCCCATGCTTATTATTGAACAGTGGGAGGATTAAACTATCCACGGGACATGAAATTCCAATCGTTTAACCTCCTCCAACTATTGTTATAGTTTTGTGATTTTCGCTTGATTTCTTATTATTTTGTTACAATGCTATAAATAAAGCCAAATGCTTGATGCCGAAGACATTCAACACCATATAATGTTAAAAATCAAGTCAGATGCTTGATTCTTGATGATTAATGAGTTTCAGTGGTTTTCTTTTGTTGAGATTCAACAAGATGATGAGCTTAGTGAAAAGAGTCGCCTTCACTAAGTGGGCCCGCAGGCTGTTTTTGGCGCAAGTCTATTTTTAGACATGTCGATCATATTTCAGAAGTTACAGGATGCTATTTCTGGATGGTTGATCAAGTTGGAAAAATAGATGAAATTATATTTTTAGAGTATTGGGCGAAGTCTATTTATAGATCGTTGATCTAAAAATAGATGCATGTCGATTATTATTAGCTCTTAATAATAATCAGACTCTAAACAGAAACATATTCTCTTGGAGCACTTCAATTCAATGCACAGATGTGGCACATCAGTCGACAGAACAAATTACGCTATTCCTAAGGGTTTACTGGAGCTATTGCATGGAGGACTCAGTTAGAACTCAAGTGGCAGAGTTATGAGATAGTTGGAAGAAGTAGTTATGGAGTTGTGTTTAGTTTAACTTAGTTAGACTCAGTTGAGCTAGTTGTATATAGTCTAACTGATTGATACACTAGTGAGAGTGGAGTGAATTAATTATTTAATTAATTCACAAATAATAACTCATTAATCAACTGAACATTACAACAGTTAACTATAGTGCATGGCAGTTTTAGTGGAGACCAGTGGAGAGATAGGTGAAAGGGCAAGATAAACTATCTGTTGTGACTATTAGTGATGCATTGATTGCATCACACACATAGTGGAGATGCCAATGAGGATTGTGTAGTCAAGGATGGAGTAATTCTAATTCATTTAGAGCTATTCTTCAGCATAGATTGTGCAGTGGAGGCAGGCTAGCAGGTGGCAAAGATTGGTTCATGGATTTGCAAGATTAGGCCTGATTAGTGTATGACGATTGTACTGTACTGAGGGCTTGTGATAAGATTTGTATGTTTGTATGAGATTTTCATATGATCTCCATGTTACATAATATATATTTGGGGTTTTCAGCTTCAAGCTTTCTTGGTTAAAAACTGTGTTATGTGTGATTGATATTTTTGTTTATGCTTCACATGTGTGTGCAATTAAATTTTCCGCAAAAGATTAACAAGTGGAATAGATTCAGTATCTTGCATAAAGTTAAATAGTATAAGATCAGGTGGATCTTGGACATATGTATGCTTAGTGCATATAATTTCTACATGGTATTGGAGCATTGTTGATCGAAGATTTCAATTGTGAAGTGAGTTTGTACTGGTGGACAATTAGAATTTGCTACAGAAGATTCTTGGTGCAGAAATCGAGTATACATTGAAATGTCTTTCAATGGGTTGAGATTGGAGTATGCCCTTGATGGGAGCTTGAATTACATAGCCTGTAAGGACAGGATGGAGGCGATGTTGGAGGATAATGGGCTGAAGGAGTTCATCGATAGCGATGTTCCTAAGCCGGGATCTAGCAATGCTGCATTACTGGATGCATGGCAAAAGAAGACTGCAAAGATGAGGATGATTCTGTTGGAAGGTGTGAAGGACCACATTATGTCTAGACTTCACGGGAAATCCACTCCATTCTTAATGTGGAAGGCTTTGACAGACTTGTTCCAAAGCAGAAGTGACCAGAGGAAGTTGGCGCTTAAAGACAAGCTCAGAAAAATAAAAATGGAGGAAGGCGATAGTATTCCAAAATACCTCACGAAGTTTGTCTAATGCAAGGATGAGTTGGGAAGTGTGGGGGTTACTATTGATGATGAAGAATTGGTGAGCTTGGCTCTCCTTGGGCTTCCAAAGATTTAGCATAGCTAAGAAGACTCTGTCAATGGACGGGAGAAACTGCCAGGATGGGAGCGAATTTGGTCGGATCTTGTGAAGGAGGAGATAAGGCGGGGTACCAGGGATGGATCTTCATCGAAGAATGAAGATGAAGAGAATTGCACTTTGGCTGCCAAAGTAAGGAAAGGGAAGGGGAAGAAAAATCCTTCAAAATCTGGTGCTAAAGGCAAGAAGCAGGACTTGTTCAAAGTGAAGTGTTTTCACTGTCACGAGCATGGACATTTCGCCACTAACTGTCCACAGAAGAAGAAGAATAAGCAGGTTGTTGGATCTACAGTTGGAGAGGCCTTAGCCTCACAATCTGAGCTGGATTTTTCCTTGATCGCATGCTTGGTTTCAAGCTGCATGGCATCGGTGTGGTATCTTGATATTGGTGCATCTTTCCATATGACGGGAGACAAAGAGTTGTTTAGTGAATTGGAGGAGAAGGAGCTCCAGATGCATATAGAGATGGGCAATGATGGTCGATATAGTGCAAAAGGAATTGGGACCATTACCTTTGAGAGGGAGTCCGGTAATCCATTCTTGTTGAAGAATGTCATGCATGTTCTAGGTCTGAAGAAGAACTTGGTCTCAGTCGCAATGCTGGAAGACAAGGGTTATGATGTTGTTTTCAGTGAGGAAAAAGCCTTCCTTCGACATAAAACAACGGGTCAAACCAAGAAGATAGGGGTTTGAATTAAGAATCTCTACAAGCTGGAGGTAGATGGTTGCGTTGCAATGGTGGGCAAAGGAGAAGAAGTGGTGAGCCGAGATGAGGGCGAGTTATGGCACTAGAGATTGGGCCATCTTCCCCATGGCGCTTTAAAAATTTTGCAGCAAATTTATACTGGACTTCCTAAGGGTACTCTTGCACAGTCAGATCAGTGCAAAGGATGTACAATGGGTAAGTTTGTGAAGACCACCTTTCATGAGAAGGAGAACCATGCTTCAGTGCTCCTGGAGAGAATTCACACATACGTGTGTGGACCATTCTCGGTTGCTTCAACAGAAAAACACATGTATTATGTGATATTTGTTGATGAATATTCTCATAGATGTTGGATCTTCTTCATGCAAAAGAAGAGTGAAATGTTCTCAAAGTTCTATGAGTTCAAGGCATTGGTGGAGAAGGAGTCGGGGAAGCAAGTGAAAGCTCTAAGGAGAAATAATGGTGGTGAATACATCTCGGGTGAATACAAAGACTTCTGTAGAAAAAAAGTAATTCGAAGAGAACTCAGAGCGCCTCATAACCCACAGTAGAATAGGGTTGCGGAGAGAAAGAATAGAACGATCATGGGTGCTGCACGAGTGATGTTGCATGATCAGGGCCTACTGATGCACTTGTGGGCGGAAGCATGCAACACTGCAGTTTATGTGCAAAACCGTTGTCCTCATAGAGTACTTGGCATGAGTACACTTGAGGAAGATTTTAATGGTAAGAAGCCTAATATTTCTCATTTGAAGATTTTTGGCTCACCTATTTACATTCATGTGACGAAGGATGCCAAGAAGAAGCTGGAGCTGACTGTAGAAGTTGGGATATTTGTGGGGTACACAGAAACACCCCATAACTATCATGTGTATTTTCCAAATAGTCAGATGACTGTTATGTGACGGGATATAAAATTCAATGAGGTGAAATCCATGAAGTTGTCACTTGAGAGGGAGCTAAACTTGCATGTGGAAGAGGAACTTCTTCTTCCCAAAGATGAGCCTCTAGATGTGGATCAGCCACAGGAGGAGATTCATGGAGTGGAGGAGTCCACTCATGCAGAACCAAACATCGGACAAGGAAGAAAGCATACCACAGAAGCTGAGAGACTGAAGGTGGATGCAACATAGAATGTAGGAGTTCCTACATCATAGCGCAGACAGAGATAGTCACCTGACCGTCATACTGGATACATGGCTCTTATGAGCAAGTGTATCGTGACAAAGCCATCTTATTTTTAAGAAGAAGTGCAAGAGCCCACATGGGTAGATGCCATGGTGGAGGAGTATGACTCCATTTTCAGAAATGGTGCATGGGAGATTGTTCCAAGGCTGGTGTGAAAATCAGTTGTAGGATCAAGATAGATCTACAAGGTAAAGCAAGCTACTGATGAGAGTGTCGAGAAGTATAAGGCAAGATTTGTTGCCTGGGGCTTCTCACAAATTGAGGGGATTGACTATGAAGAAACCTTTGCACCTGTCGCACGGTATTCTTCCATACAAACCATCCTTGCTCTCTCTGCGCAGATGGGTTGGCACATTCATCAGATGGATGTGAAGACTGCATTCCTTAATGGGATCATTGAGGAAGAGGTGTAAATTGAGTATCCTAAAGGATTTGAGATCTTCAGCAGCGAGTCACATGTGTGCAGGCTCAAAAGAGCGATGTATGGGATGAAACAAGCACCCCATGCTTGGTACACTCGGATCGACAACTATTTCACTGGACTTGGCTTCACCAAGAGTGACACGGATGAAAACCTGTACCAGATTGTGGTTGAGGGTAAGATTTTGATCATTGTACTTTATGTTGATGATTTGATACTAACAAGTGATGAGAAGTTGATACACTCATGTAAGGTTGAGCTTGCAAAGGAGTTTGAGATGAAGGATTTAGGCCTCCTTCATCATTTCCTTGTATTGGAAATATGGCAGCGGGAAGGTGAACTATTTGTGTCTCAAGGAAAGTATGCCTGGGATATACTGGAGAAGTTTCACATGCAAGGCTACAAGCCTATCAACACTCCTCTTCTAGGAAATTGGAAGAAAGAGGATGCTACATCGGCAGAGGTAGTGGATGCCACTGTTTATCGACAGTTGGTGGGTTCACTCATGTATTTAGTCAATACAAGACCAGACATATGCTATGCGGTGAACCAGCTTTCATAAGGGATGGTTAAGCCAACGAAGCTCTTTTGGAAGGCAGGCAAGCATGTTTTGAGATATCTCAGGGGCACATCTGAGTATGGTTTATGGTACAGACATACAGATGAGGTGAAGTTGCATGGCTTCACAGATGCAGATTGGGTAGGAAGCCCAACAGACAGAAAGAGCACATCAGGAGGGATTTTCAGTATCGGATCTACGGAAGTTTCTTGGTACAGCAGGAAACAAAGATCTGTGGCACTCAGTTTAGTGGAAGAAGAATACATGGCAAGAATTTTAGCTTCATGTGAGGCTATCTAGATGAGGAAGATTTTGGTTTGTTTGTTTGGTTCACATTTATATCCCACGGTGATTCATTGTGATAATCAGAGTTGCATTAAACTCTTGGTTAATACTGTGTTTCATGATAGATCTAAACATATTGATATCCGGTATCATCATATCAGAGATTGTGTGTAGTGGAAGATAATGTTGCTTCGGTACATTCCCACGGAGGATCAGGATGCAGATATTCTGATGAAGGCACTCACTAGGAGAAAATTCGAATACCATAGAGGCAGGATCGGGGTGAAGGATAGTCCCTATCTTGTTGAGAGGGAGTGTTGAGATTCAACAAGATGATGAGCTTAGTGAAAAGAGTCGCCTTCACTAAGTGGGCCCGTAGGATATTTCTGGCACAAGTCTATTTTTAGACTATGTCTATTTTTAGACATGTCGATCATATTTCAAAAGTTGCAGGATGCTATTTCTGGATGGTTGATCAAGTTGGAAAAATAGATGAAATTCTATTTTTAGAATATTGGGCGAATTCTATTTATAGATCATTGATCTAAAAATAGATGCATGTCGATTATTATTAGCTCTTAATAATAATTAGACTCTAAACAACAAATTATTATCTTGGAGCACTTCAGTTCACTGCACATATGTGGCACATCAGCTGATAGAGGGAATTACGCTATTCCTAAGGGTTTACTAGAGATATTGCATGGAGGACTTAGTTAGAACTCAAGTGGCAGAGTTATGACATAGTTGGAAGAAGTAGTGATGGAGTTGTATTCAGTTTAACTCAGTTAGACTTAGTTGAGCTAGTTGTATCTAGTCTAACTAATTGATACACTAGTGAGAGTGGAGTGAATTAATTAGTTAATTAATTCACAAATAATAACTCATTAATCAAATGAACAATACAACAGTTAACTACAGTGGATGGTAGTTTCAGTGGAGACCAGTGGAGAGATAGGTGAAAGTGCAAGATAGACTATCTGTTGTGACTATTAGTGATGAATTGATTGCATCACACATACAGTGGAGATGCCAATGAGGATTGCGCAGTCAAGGATGGAGTAATTTGAATTCATTTAGAGCTATTCTTCAACAGAGATTGTGGAGTGGAGGCAGGCTAGTAGGTGGCAAAGATCGGTGCATGGATTTGCAAGATTAGGCCTGATTAGTGTATGACGATTGTACTGTATTGAGGGCTTGTGATAAGCTTTGTATATTTGTATGAGATTTTCATATGATCTCCATGTTACATAATATATAGTTGGGGTTTTCAGCTTCAGGCTTTCCTGGTTAAAAACTGTGTTATGTGCGATTGATATTTTTGTTTATGCTTCACATGTGTGTGCAATTAAATTTTCTGCAAAATATTAACAAGTGGAGTAGATTCAATATCTTGCATAAATTTAATAGTGTGATATCGGGTGGATATTGGTCATATGCATGTTTAGTGCATATAATTTCTACATCTTCGAGAGGGATCTCTTATCCTTACTGGATATCTTAATTTCACTACCTCATCTTGTGAGGTTTGGGGAGTCAATGCCAGACGCAATTCCTTCGCTCCATTCATATCCCAGCTTATCCATGACTCATATCTATTAGATATATGCCATATTCCCATTGATTTGAACTGGAATAATGGGAGGTCAGGTAATAAGGGAATTTCCAAGAGATTATACTATTTTTTTATGGCATACTCCTTTGTTGATTTTTTGGGTAAATTTTTCTCACAGATTCAGTCAGAGGACATATCTAACCATTTCCAATTTTTTCTATAGCCAAAGTTTAACATCTCTCCAAAAAAGTACCCATTCAAATTAAACCACTCTTGGATAAAGGATCATTCCTTCATAACCTTGATTCACTCTTACTGGAAGAAAACCATGGATTTTGGGACATATATAATGCATAAATTGAAAATATGTGTTAAAAAATGGGCGAGGATCCATAATATTGATCAAAGAAGGGGTTTGGAAGAAATTGAATAATGTTTTATTTCCTCCTGAAATTTCTTTACATTCTCAAGTTTTTTGGAGGCCGTTAAAGTTTTTCTATGTGCCCTTACTAAAAGGAAAGCTTAGTTTCTAAAAGTCGAAGAGGTGAGGTGGTATTTAATAAGAAGTTCACTTTGGGTAAGGGAAGGGGATAACTATACACATTTTTTCCACATTTTTGGTAACAATACGAGGAACACAAATTCTGTATGGGACTTACATGACAATATGGGAAACCCTCATTGCTCCCAATAACATTTGGAAAAGGCTGCTAAGGAACATTTTTCGTGTATGTACAAAGTTCATGGTGTCAACGTGTTTTAATATTAGATTTAGGTTATCCAACATTTTCCTAATTTCTTCTTGGACAAATATTTTGGAAGTCTGGGTGGCGTTGTATCCCTAAAGGAGATTAAGGGTGTTCTTCATGGCCCCGACGAGTGGATAGTTGAACTATTTTTGGATTTTTTTCCCCTGTTCAAAAATAAAATTTTGTAGGTGGTGGAAGAGGTCGGGACATTGGGAATGATGGCTAGAGAAATCAACGCCACATTCATTTCTCTTATTCCAAAATTCTCCAAACCCCCATATTTTAATGATTTTAGGTTGATATATTTGTGTAACCTAATATACAAAGTTATTTCCAAAGTCATCTCAAATAGACTAAAAAATTTACTCTCCTTGGTTGTATCTCTTAAACAATTTGGTTTCCTTCATGGGTGCACGATTCATAACACCATTGGAGAGGCTCAAGAAGCCCTGTACTCCATCAAGACTAAAAAATTTAGTGTCATGATTCTGAATATGGACCTAGTCAAAGCTTATGATAGGGTGAATTGGGACTTTCTAAGGATGTTTCTCATACATAATGGTATCGACTTGAAGGTTACCAATTGGATCATGTGATGCATTACTTCTAAAAGCTTTTATGTCCTTGTAAATGAATCCCTTTCCACCTTTTTGTCTTCTTCCAGAGCCCTTCAACAAGGATGTCCCTTATCAACCCATCTTATTTCTTCTGATTATCGAGGGTCTCAGCATGATGATATCGAAGTCTAAATGTGATGGTCAAATAAAAGGAGTCAAAGTAACAAAGTTTCTATATTTAACTCTTATAATATTTGTGGATGATGTTTTCAATTTTGGGGATGAAATAGTTTCTGAATGATCACATTTTCATAGCATTTTCATTACCTTATGTTTTGCAACTATCATGGATATTAATCTCCATAAACCAACCTTCATATCAAACAATATTCAGGAGAAAATAATTGATTCCATCACTTCTCTTCTTTCATACAAGGTGGATCCTTTAGACCTTGGCTTCATCTATTTGGTTTATTATCTTAAACCAAACTACTACCATGTAAAATATAGATCGCAACTTATGAAAAAGGACAAGAGATGGATTCAAAAATGGTGCTAAAAGTGGATTTATATGGGTGGTCGAATGACACTAGTTAAATCTATTCTAGAAATCATATCGGTTTATTCGCCTAACCTCTCAAATATTCCCAAATCAATCATTAGGAGAATCCAACATTTTATGTTTAACTTTCTCCAGTTTGGTAAGAAGATCAATGATGGATTTCATCTGACCAATTGGGAATTTCTATCATAGCCAAAGATCTATGGGGGTTTGGGATTTAAAAACCTACATTGGTTTAGCCTTACCCTTGCTATGAAAATATTTTGGCTGGTTGTCTCAAGTATAAGAATTTTGAGTCAAATTATCGTTGAAAATTATCTGCATAATAGGTCTTTCCCTGAATGGTTGAGGTCCCTTGATATTTAGCATTCCCTTTCAGGGTATATTACTTGGATGAGTGATCAGGTGATCAAAATTATGCTCAAAAATAAAAGTTTTCAGATCGGTGTGGAACCTGAACGATCACGTAGATATTGTCGTTTTGATTCTGTCGGAACTCATTTCACATAAAACCGACACAATATGCTCCCAGAAACGCGTTCTTTCCACTTTCTCAAACATGTAATTTAAAAAAAAAATGTGCCGACAGTTGAGTCAGTAGTCCATACAGCTGACTAGGCATGCCTACTGTTATAGGTCAATTTGGGCATCATTCCCAATGACCTGGTTAACTGGGCATCATCTCCAGGACCGTAGATTAAAATTCTGGCCCAACACCTACGTGGCAGGTTGTTTGGTCAAGGGGTGTTCTCCTCCAACGAATCAGGGAGTGCCAATTGGCACAGTTTCACAGGTTAATTTTGGCAAGTTTTGATTGGTTTATTTTTGGGCCAACTAATGGCCACCACGTGGCAGCACATGGGGCCAATTTTTTTTGGCAAGGGTCGATTAAATCCCTGGGGAGTCAAACTACTAACCTCAACACAACTATCAACCAGTCTCACTGCTATGCCACACTTATATGTCTTAACATATATAGGTCACGACTTCGTTTTATGTTTTAACTGTCGTGTCTATGGGGGAGGGGGTCAAGGTCTAGCCCCATCCTTGGTCACCACCACCAGTGGGACATTGGGTGAAAGGATAGCCTTGAGTCCCCGCATATTATGTTAACGGTCAGTGTGAAGTTGTGGCCACATGTTGACGGTTGGCGAAACCGTCGACGTCCCATTTATTAAAAAAACAAATTTCTTCCAAGAAACGGGGAAATTGTCACCCAGTTAGGGTGGAAAAAGGGTGAAATTGTAGGATGATGCTGACTCTGGAGAAAATTGAGAAGCAGTTAGTGGAGAAACTTGGGAGATCATAACTTCTCCAGTTTTTGGCCAAATTTGAGGTAGAAAGAGGCTAGACATGCATTTTTGGGTATTCTGGAGCTGATGAAACATGTTTCAGAGATTTTTGAGCATTGTAAACACATGTATTCACACTTTTAAGAATAATAGAAGAGGGCTGAGCCATTGGAAGTTGGACCAAGAAGACGTAGCCCAAGCGGGGTGAACTCCTTCATCATGTGTTTTTTTGTGACTGATTATGGTGATTCTAATGACTGTTAGATGTTGTTGTCTAGTGTTTTATTTATGTTAATTTTCTCATCAAATTCACATAAAAACACATAAAAAACTCATATCAAACTTGCAATTAATTTTTCAATCCTTAAGAACTTTATTTGTATTATGAATTGGATCTTAGCACAACAAAAATAATATTCCCATTCAGATAAAGTTGGTATTAGAGCACTAGGTTTTTTTTTGCAAGGATGATTAATTTGTTTTTCAAGTGTTTAAATGCTTACAAGGTTGAAGCTCAAGAGAGGCGAAGGAAAGCTTGTGGGTGCAAGTTCTGAAATTGGAGCAAGGGGAAGGAGAGAAGAGTTGCCACAATATCCACCACAATTTTCACCTCTTGTTGTACCCGAGGCTTCAGTAAGCATCTCACATGGAGGAGAGCCTACAAGTATGTCACACGATATGAAGGATTTTAGGAAATCTTTCTTTGACATGGTAGAATTGGTGAAAGCCCTCTATGAAGAGAGGAACACCAAACTATAGGGTGAAAGCTCCAGACCTCCAAGAGGAGGAGGTAATGAGAATGGTGATAAACCACCATCTTCTCCACCATAATCATCCTTTCACACAACAACTCTCATACAAGAGGCTAGTGCAGAAAGTCCCTCAGAGAAGGAAGAGGGCCAAGGCTACACATTTTGTCTGCATGATGCTGAGGATGAGGTTCTATCAACACCAAAGTCCAAAGAGCTGAAAGAAGAAATACCAAGAGTCCAAGAGGACACCTCAAGAATGATGAAAGAGTTTAAGAGCATATTTGTCCATTAGTCGGAAGATGAGGAAAATCTTAAGCATTAGAATGTAGTTTCTTTACATGAAAATTTTGATTTAAGATCTTTTACAGGCTTTGAAAACCATAGCAAAGGAATAGGAACAAAGCTCTTGTCCAAGATGGGTTTCAAGGGAGGAGGCCTTAGAGTGAACAATCAGGGCATTATCCATCCAATTTAGGCAAAGGAGAGACCTTGATATGAAGGTATGGGGTATGTCAAAAAGGAAAAATGGTATTCCAGCGATAGATCTTGGGTATCTTGTTCTTTTTGTCATAAGATAGGACATGAGGAGGAAAAATGTTGGGATTTTCATCCAGAATTGGTACCAGTTTGGTTTCTAAAGAAAAAGGAGGAAATGAAGTGAAAAAAATTTCCAAATATAAATGAAAAATTTGAAGAAGAGACTAAGACAAGTTTTTTTTTCCAATCAAGTTCCTCGCGTAAAAATCATAAGCCAAAGGACAACCATGAGAGGTATAATGTTCTGATTATTCAAAGGCTTTTTATGATGAAAAACCACATAATTATTTGAATAACATGTTGTGGAATATTTTTATGTGGAATTTATGTCATGCACCTAGCTATTGTGTAGCTAAGTGCCACAAAAGGAAAGCATTAGTCAAGAAGATGAATATATTGATTGGAATTGAGACCAAGGAGGGAAATTCTCATCCAAGTTTAAAGACATTTGTGCCAAGAGTGGCTCACAACATCTTTTGCACTCATTACAATATCAGTGGGCATTGGGTTGAGAAGTGTTGGAAATTGCATCCGCAACTTCATCCTAACAAGGGAAAGCAAGTCATGCAAGCACCTGAAGAGGAAGCGAGAAAGGAAAAAGTGACACAAGTTGCGACCATCGATGAAGTGATTCAAGAAGGAAAACAAGTTCAAGTAGAGGGTTCATTCACCTGGTTTGGTAAGAAATGGACAGACTATTTGTCTAGTTGAATATCATAAATATTTGTAAAGCACTTGTTACATATCCCCACAATTGGGCATTTTGAAAAAGTTATGTTTTTGAATAAATCACTTATATGCAACAGTGATTTATTTGGCATTGTTATGCTATTTGGCTTGATGATGAGTCATTTTGTACGGGAATTTCGGATTCAAATTTATTCCATATTGTAAAAGACATTGCTATTCATGACATTTAGTAAGAATCATAAACTTTGGGATGAGTAGTTGCAGCACATTCAATATGTTACAAATGTGTCAAGCACTCATTTACATAATTATTTACCATGTGAAGCTTATTTGGGTTACTTTCCAAAGTCTTTTTGGATTTTATCCTCGGTAAATATTTTTGCAGCAAGAATGTTCTCTTTGTGACATTGGCATACATCGGATGTAAAAAATGAAAAGTGCAGAAATACCAAAGAAAAGCCAAAAGTTGTTGAACAATGGAATCAATCGACCATCTCTTCTGCCATGTAGTGCACCTATGGTTTTAGTTCCCAAGAAGAATGGAAATAATTTTATTGCTAGGGACAAAAGGAGTGGTTTTCATCAAAGAAGAGTTGTTGAAGGAGGTATGTGGAAGATGACATTTAACATCAAACAAGGTTTTTTTTAATGGCTTATTATGTTTTATGGTATTTTCCATACTCCTACTACTTTCATGGTTATGAAGACTAATGAATTGAGGCCATTTCTAGATGTGATAGTCCACTTGTATGACATTGTCATTTTTATAAAATTTCATTATCAACATGTCATGTATAAGAGAAAAATACTTGATGTTGTAAGGCATGAAAATTTGTTTTTGAAGATGTCAAAGTATGATTTGGGTAAAACTTCTTTGATGTACTTGTGCAATAATGTTGGAGGAGGTAATTTAAAGGTATACCTCTCCAATTTTGACACCATTGTGGATTGGTTAGTGCCCAATATTGTCATCTCGATAAGAGGTTTTTTGGGAGAAACCCAATGTTGAAGGAAAAATTTGTTAATATTTATTCTATTGTAGCTCCTTGGCATGCATTAACATGTGTGCAAAAGGTCTTCCACTAGGGAGGCAAACAACAAGAGGCATGTGATGCTTTGAAGGAAAAGATCATTTCAACTTTAATTTTCTCTTTTAAACTTGAAAAGGTCATTTGAGCTTCAGGTTGATGCAAGTGACTTTGCCATTCATTTCATTCATAAAATTTTAATGGCGCAATGATTAAGTTGCAGTGATTAAGGCAGTTTCATTTGATGGGTGTTCATCAACAATTCCACTTGGTCAAAAGGTATAAGAGAGGTATAAGCGTCAAGTTTCTTAGTATGCCTTCTAGGCCTATTATTTGTGTAATTATTGTACTCAAGAATCATTTTTTTTTACATGAAATTTATGTTCAACAATATGCATACTTTCAAGATGTACATTCAAGCTTGAGTCATGTAAACCAAGTAGTGTAATTTGTTTACCATTTGCATCATAATTTGTTTTGTCTTCTTGGTAAGAAGGATGTTTCTGTTGATGGCAACCTGGAAGAAACCAAGAAGTTCATTGAACGGTTTCAAAATGGTACATGGCAATGGTGAAAACACTTGGTCAAAGGTCGAAGCAAGTACAAGGAAAGACAAGCTAAAAATCGCCATGTCGACAATGTTCGAGGTGATAAAGTTTTCAAGGTACTCAAGTTTCCTTTGATTGAAAACCAAGGTTGGAACAAGTTTCTTTCTTCAAGGAAAACTTGTTGTTCTACAAATTCTAGTAAATTGTATCATGATGGTGTCTACCACAACAAGACAGGGTCTCCAAAATCAAGGAAAGAGATCAGTTTTCCGGAAAATCTCAAATTGTTGAATTCAGGAAAATTCCAGTGAATTAAGAATGGAAGGGTGAGGGGGTTGTACCCTCATCCACATGTTCAGTAATGAAATATATTTTGGAGTCAAAAACCTTCCAGTGGGGAGGAGTGATTAGGTGCTAAAAATTATGCTCAAAAATAAAAGTTTTCGGATGAGTGTGGAACCTAAATGACCCTTTAGATCTCATCGTTATGAATCCGACACAACTCGTTTCACAGAAAACAGACATTGTATGCTCCCAGAAACACATTCTATCCATTTTTTCAAACAAGAAATAAAAAAAAATAATGTGCAGACAACCCAGTCAACAGTCGGTACAGCTAATTGGGCATGCCTACGTGGCATGTTGACTAGTCAAGGGTGTGTTATCCTCCAACGAACCAAGTGGCATAGTTTTGACAGGTTAGTTTTGGAAGGTTTTGATTGTTTTATTTTTGGGCCAACCACGTGCTGACACATCGCCCAACCAGGGGCCGCCACATGGCAGCACATGGGGCAACAAAATTTTGGCAAGGGTCGAGCAGAGCCCTGAGGAGTCAATCTGCTGACATAAACGAAAATAGCAACAAGTCTCACCACTATCCCACACGTGTATGTCTTAAGCTATATAGGTCGTGGCTTTGTTTTATGTTTTAACCGTCGGGTCTCTGGGGGAGGGGGTGAGGGTCTAGACCCAACCCTGGTCATCACCACCAATAGGACCTCGAGCAGGAGGCTATCCCCAAGCCCTGACATATTATGTTAATGATCAGTGTTAAGTACTGGCCACATGCCAACGGTTGGCGAAACTATCAGTGGCCCATTTATGTAAAAAAAAAAATTCTTCCAAAGGCTGAAGAGGTCATTTTAAAAAGGAGAAAAATTCACCAAAGAAACGGGGAAGTTGTCACCCAGTTAGCATGGAAAAAGGGTGAAATTGTAGGGTTATGCTAGCCCTGGAGAAAATTTTGGAGTGGTTAGTGGAGAAACTTGGGGAGATCATAACTTCTCCAGTGTTTCTCCGAATTCGAGGTAGAAAGAGGCTAGACAAGAATTTTTGGCCATTCTGGAGCTGATGGAATAGGGTTTAGAGTTGTTTGAGCATTGTAAACACATGTAATCATACTTTTCAGCATAATATAAGAGGGCCAAGCCATTGGAAGCTGGACCAAGGAGACGTAGCTGACGCGGGGTGAACTCCTTCATCATGTGCTGTTGTGTAACTGTTTATGGTGATGCTCATGTCTGTTAGATGTTGTTGTTCAATGTTTTATTTATGTTAATTTTCTCATGAAATTCACATAAAAACAAATAAAAAAATCATATTAAACTTGAAATTAACCTCTCAATCCTCAAGCACTTTCTTTATATTCTGAATTGGATCTTAGCACAACAAAACTAATATTCCTATTCAGGTTAAGGAGTCTCAAGGAGGCTTTCCCTTGGATTTCCAAATGGTTTGCGTGGAAGGTGGGAAATGGCCATAAGGTTATACTTGGGAAGGGCCCATTTATTGGGGGAAATGCTTTCTACAAAATCTCTTTGGAGTTCATATACATCCTCAAAAATTCCGATATTTCTAGGCCATATCTTGCTTATTTGTCAAGCTCTTTATATATATCTCTCCTTATGGATAGAAAAATTTGCGTTTTTTGGGTATTTAGGGCTCCCTAGATGTCAAATGGGAAACATTTATCTCAAAACTTTAGTCTAGTGGGATTTATCTCAAAGATGAATAAGACTCCATTGTATGGAGTTGGGACACATCATCAAGGTAGGTTACATCCAACCAAGCCTATGACTCCATTTATTCCTCCTCCTCTATGGATAGGAAGGCAGTCTAATGGCACAAAAAATATTTGGTCATGGTCCCTTCCGCCAAAACTAATATGTTCTGCATGACTTTTCCTAAAGAATCATATTCTAACCTAGGATAATTTGTCTTGTAGATGCTTCATGGGTCCTAATGTTTCTAACCTTTTCTTTAGAGAGCATGAAATGGTAGACCAACTGTTCATTTCCTTTTCTACAACTCTCGGGAATGATATTTTATCCTCCCTCAATATACAGGTTGATGGTCCATATTCTTCCTTTGAGTCATATCTCCAATGGTGGGATTCTAAGATGGGTATCTTCAAATATTTGTCTATTTTCATAGCCTAGGGAATGTGGATGGCTCGCAAAAAACTTATATTTGAAAATCATATCATCATTCATCATGTCATTGCTAAACATATACTTGGTTTTTTTAAATATTTCTTGAGGCCTCAAAAATTAGAATCATGTCGGATCGTTCATTTTCCTATGAACCCATAGACATGCAATGTTGGACTTTTTTATGGTGCAACTCAATATGTTATGTGTGGCGGAGTTGCACATTTACTATGTCAATGGGATCTCTCCCTCTCCATATTTGGTTGAATTTGGGGAAAGGAAGAAACACCAAAGCATAAACTGTTGCATGATGGGCACTCTTGTTTTTTTCCTCTCATTTAAACATTCATTCTATGCAAGTTTATGGGGATTCCAAGTGCATCAATGATTGGATAGCACAAAGATATAAAATTGAGGCTTTAAATTGAAATATTGGCAGGATAGGATCATAAACATGGAAGAAAAGTTCATTTTTCTAGTTCGAACATGTTCACCGGAACTGGAACAGTCTTGCGTACATTATATCCAAGAAGTCACTATCTACGAAAGAAGGCTCCATATTTTTTGATAAAATAAAAGGAAACTTAATATGTGTTCATTATTGAACTGTAAGAGGATTCAACTATCCATGAGACAAGAACATCTAATGGTTTAAACTCCTCCAACTGTTGTTATAGTTTTGTGAATTTCACTTGATTTCTTCCAGCTCTATGAGGTAATCAATGAGCCTTCAACATTTTATATTCCTCTCCACTAGTACTATTTTTGTGCTTTCTTGAAACTATATACAGATGATGATAACTATTACTTATTTTTTAGTTGTTGAGATATACAGTTTTTAGCTGTCCATATATACTATTTTTAGTACAATTGATGCTGATAGTTTTTGTGAATTGTCTAGTTTTTTGTTTAGTCATTTTATTGCACTTCTTTCAAGAAAAATGTCATATAAATGTAAATGCACAACATATTGGCCATCTACTCTCTTTTCAATAGAAAATAGATGATATTTTCCTTTGTGGAAAAAAAAGTGTAAGATTTTTAGCCCATTCTCATTATGGTAATGCTATAGGATATCTTGTTGCAATGGGATATTCTTATTTTAAGAATCATTTTTATTAATATTTATTTTTTAAATTATTTAAATTTTGATTAACACCATAATTAAATATGTGTATTGGGATTGATCAAAGTTGACCTTTATGTTCTCATCTTAAAAAGTTTGTTGCTATGGAAAAGTTGAAATACCTTATGCATGGGATTGGCTAAATGCACAAATAATCATGCAAAGGCCTATGTACTTCTCCAATGCTTAGATCTAACCTATGCTTGCAATCTAAAAAGTCTGGTGGTTATTAGGGACGCTAGGATTATAATTTTCCACCTTATGGTAGGTGCTTCTCCAAGAGAAATTAAGTTGAAGAATGTATTCAAAGGAATTCAAGAGTTCCTATCTAAATTCCAATCCCCTTCTATGTATCATGGCTTATGATAGAATAACCAAGAAAATAACAAAATGGCTAATAAGGGAACTAGTTTGGCTCTAGGAACCTTATGGATTAATAAGGAAGAGGAATTTCGTTTTATCCCATAGTGTAGTGGATTATGTATTTGAATATTAAATGGCCCCATGAGGGAAAGTTTCAAGGGGCACCATCATATGTTTACAAGCATGCAGGAGGGGCATTTTATTTACAAAGGATTAATAGCTAAGGGAGCCAGAGATCCCTTAAGGCCTCTCTCGTGAAATTAAGAATGAGGAGGTACAAGTACCTAATGTTTACATTATGTACTTTGTGGGAGCAAAGTTTGGAATCTAGGTAGACTAGGAAGAAATTGTTTGGATTGACAACAATCCCCTACATCATCAATCTCAATTGGAAAGGATGGTGGAGGATCAAATCATAAATTGACATAACTCTCAGTTGTAACCATCGCTCTCCTCCCTGTGATGTTTTCATTGCTCTCATCAAGATGTGGAGCTAAATGTGGTATGGGATAATCATGTTCTTGCATTCTGTGAGGTATACCTAGGTATGTATGTTGTGGGAAGAAGCTATCCTAGTGCATTTGTTATGCTCTAGCTCTTAGTGCTATGATATTCCCCCATGTTATGAAATTTACTACATATTATAATTGAGTATGAATGATGACTAGTTCAATGCATCAATATGTTATGTCTTGGGAAGTTTCCCATAATTGTGAAGTCTTACCATGAATAGTGGATCTCCCATTTATTTCCAATATAAATGGTGTAGGTTGGTGGATGTTCAATGTATAAATTGGAATTATTCATCTTTGTGGATGATCCTATTATGCTTATGTTGCAAGGGCTCTAGAGGTATGAAGGCTGAGAGTCATAGGAATGCTGGTGAAAGTGGTAAGTGTATCTTTCATTAGTTTTGATTTTCTTTGGCATCGGTTAGCACCTTGGTGAACTGAGGAGTGGGTCGAAATTAAGCCTTGCCCTTATTCTATCCCTCTCACCATTTTATTTGGGACAATGTTAAGAAATTCGGGGCCTAGGTTTTTGATCCAAATGGAAAGTGACATCCACCCATGGTATTGTAACTCAAGAAGAACAACAAAAAAACTATAAATAATGAATCTCTCCTTGTAAAACCACAATGCAATTACATATTATTTCTCTATTAAATAAAGAGATTATCTTATTTTTAAGGCATTCACTCACTATTTCATGTTCAATATTTTCTTATCCCCAAAATCCAGATCAGTAGTATAAAAGCCAATTTACTGTTCCATAATAGTATAAGAGCCAATTTACTACTCCATAACAAACGGCGTTTGTGCCCTTTTCTCTCCTCGTCACGACTACTATGTTCTAATGCTAGAAAACAAGCCAGATTCTGTGGATTTTTTGAGATTCAACGCCATGGAGAACAACAAGGGATTCTGTGGATTTTTTCCTTTCTGTTTTTAATGGTGTTGCTAAAGGATTTTGTTCATGCAGATCCAAAGAATGTATGTGGCCTATCTCTCAGGTGTCAAGGGTTCGAACCATGATTCCCCAAAAGGAAAGCCTTTCAGGTCCATTCTCTACCATCTACTATGGACAAGCATCTTTAATTTTAATTATGATGGGGATGACTGAAAGTTGTAGTGGAAGGTCGTTGGCTACAAGTTCAACACCCACTCTATCTGTAATTTCATTCTACACGTCATAGAGGCTATCATGGATCGACTCGTGCCAATTCTAGAGGAAGCGAGCGAGCAGGATAGCTGCATGGATTTATCGGATATTCTGAAGTGTTTTACTTTTGATAACCCATGAAATGTTGCTTTGGGGTCGATCCAACTTCTCTGTAGGAGAGCCTCTCCATTTCATAATTAGCGCAGGGTTTTGATGTGGAGACTCGGCTGAGTGCTCTGAGGTCCACTACAATAATCTCTGAGGAAAAATGGGACAAAAAAAACTTTGGTGTTTTCATACGAGGATCTGCAGGGCATGCATTACCCATAGGCCTCCATTTGTGAATTGATGAGACTTTATTCGTCTGTCCTCTTTGACTCCAGCACACCCTCCACAATGACATCATATCCGACGGGACTTTCATGGGAAAAGGAAATCAGGTGACTTATCATCTGTATGCCATCGGTCGAATTGAAGCCATCTGGGCCATCGACTGTCTACAATTCAAGCACGAAAGGTGGGTGCTTGAGAATGGCCATTTTATCCTGCAAAATCTATTCGAGTTCGATCTCCTCCATGGTGGCCCGGGGTTCTGTCACGGAAAAGACATGGTAAGATGAAATATGTTATGGCGATTGTGATTTCCATGTGAAAATTGTAGCCACCTATTGAGTATTCGGCCATGGGAGCTCCAAAGCTCATTCAAATCTTGACTGCATACAGGAAGGGCAGTTTTCCCATTGTCATTGAAAAAAAAACAGGGAAAAAGAAGAAGCCCACCTAGTTTTGCATGGAGAGTGGATGGCTTTCTCCATTTTATGAGCTTAAAAGGTGAAACATATGTCAGCTACTCACTGAAGAATAATGCAGATTTTATAGCCTACAAAACAAAAATATTATCATTTATGCAGGAAGTAAAGGTGTTTTGAATTAACAATATCACTCTTTGAAAGGGATCCTTTTCATTTCAAATGCACACTGGTACATATTGTAACAGCAATGAAAAACTTGGTTAAGTTGGTTCGCAGTGATCTTAAATCCACAACTACAGTTGTCAACACTTTTTCTACATGTATTTCTCTTTTCAAGAAGTCATTCATTTTGTTCTTATGATAGTCTACCTACTTCTAGAGTAGATATGAAGTTTGGATCCTCCTTTATATCAACTATTATTTTCCTTGCAATTAATGATTCATGGTTCATATCTACGAAGCGTTATTATAAGATAAGGCCTTAAAAATAAAATCCTTCTAATGGATTAGAATCACAAAGCCTTATATATTGTTTTTGGAACTACTTTCATCGCTTGTGAACTAAAATGCATTAAACAAATTATATAAATTTCAATGGGTAAAGTGTGAGAAAGAGTAACTTAAAAAGTTATCTTAAACATCAAATAATAATAATAATAACAACAACAATAACAACCCTCTTAAAAATGAACAACAACAACAACAACCCTCTTAAAAATGTTATTAATCTTTCTAGTAAAATTTTGACCCCTTTGTTTTTAGCATCCTTGGTAAAGGGCTTAATTTTTCCCTTGCCCTTAAAAAGGCTCCTATCGATGCCATTATTTGCAAGATCGAATTCGGTATTAGGGACCTTTCTGATAATGTTAAAGAGGTTATTAGGAAAGAATGTGTTATTGTTCTTAGGAAGGCTAAGCCTCCCAAAAGAAACATTAGTAGAAATGAATTTCTTGCCACTACAGCCTTAAGGGATAGCTCCAACATTGTTGTCCTTAAAACTGACAAAGGTGGGGCCATCGTTATTTTAGATAAATCTTACTATGTTAACAAAATGACTGGCTATCTATCTAATATTGGGAGTTACATCAAGCTTAATAAGAATCCCATTAAATTCATTTCTAAAGAAGTAATGACTACCATTAAATTGATTAACTCCCTCGAACCTCTTTGTAAGAATCTTATTGAGAGAAAACCCCTCATCCTTAGAATTTATGGCCTTTTGAAGATTCATAAATCTAGGATCCCCTTGAGGCCTACTGTTAACACAATACGGGGCCCTACTTAAAATTCTTGCTAAATTTCTAGCTCGGAAGCTAAAGCCTCTTGTTGGTCGGACTGACTCATTTGTCAAGGACTCTGCTTCCTTTGTTAAAGAGTGGAAAGATACCAGGTTGGAACCCGAGGATTTGCTATTAAGCTTTGATGTTGTGTCCTTTTTTACCAAAATACCTATTCATAAGGCCATTTATGTCATAAATTGGATCACTAGCAATGACACTGCTAAATTAGTTGGCCTCTGCCTCACCTTGACCTTTTTTCAGTTTCCAAGGTGAGTTCTGTGAACAAACCTGTGGGTTTGTGATAGGTTCCCCTCTTTCCACTCTTGTTTCTAACTTATTCATGGAGGATCTTGAAACCAATGCTTTAGCCTCAACTCAATTCTTCCCTAAGAGATAGAAGATATTTGTTGATGATACTTGTGTCATTTGGCCCCATGGTCGTGAAAAATTAGATTTGTTTCTCAACCATTTTAATTCTCAATCAGACTCCATCGTGCATCAAGTTCACGATGGAGGTTGAGGAGAACGTATGTCTTCCCTTCCTTGACATCCGCCTCTCTAGAAAAAAATTATGGTTCCATTTCTCACCAAGTATTTCGCAAGAAAACTCATATGGAACAATATCTTCATGCTTGTTCTCATCATTTTCCAGGGCAAAAATTTGGGGTGCTTTGCACTCTTGCAACCCATGCTCTGAGAATTTCTGATGATAACCACCTAGGGTAGGAGAAATCTCATCTTCTTAAAGTTTTAGAAAATAATGGGTACAGAAGATCTCAAGGCCTCAAGGCCTTTCAAATAACATGTAAAGAATCCAAGGATAATACTTCTTTTGTTGATCCTATCTCTTAGGTTCAACTTCCATTTATCCAAGGGATCATTGACAGGATTGTTGATATTCTTAAAAAGAATAATGTTTCTACTTCGTTCAAACTTTTTATTACCATTAGAAATTCCCTTTGATCCATTAAGGGCTCTGTAGACCCTAAAGACATGAAAGGGGTCTTCTTGATTCCTTGTTCCTGTGTGATTCCCTATATTGGGGAAACATGTCGCTCCATTAACCAAAGAATTCAAGAGAATACAACAGACATTAAGCACAATCGTTCCCGCTCATCGGCTCTAGCTAAACATGCAGAGAAATCCAAGCACCATCTCTACATTGAGGATTCCAAAGTCATTGCTAGGGTTGATCACTTCCACCATAGGAAGCTTAGAGAAGCTATTGATATCGAGAAGCACGCAATCAATCTCAATGAAGATGATAGCTGGAGATTAAGCAAAAGTTTGATTCCAGTCCTCTCCTCGTAACCGCTCCCCTCTTTTATTTTTATTTATTTTTATTATTATTATTATTATATTTATTTTTAAACTAAAATATATTTAAATTTTCTTATATTGATAAAATAATTAAACTTATAAATATACTAATTCTTATATTATTAAATTCTTATAATTCTATTAACTAATTACTATAAATATATAAAATTGAAAATAATTCCTTTCAAATTATTTATAACTTTAAAGGTTATATCCTAATTTTAACCCTTAAAATATTATTAGTTTTATTTGTATTCAATATAATTATAAATTAATAAAAAATCCTAATAGGTAGTTTATAACTAAGTAACTAATTTCTAACAACTAGTTTATAACTTATTATTATTTTAATTAACTACATATTATTTTAATTAACTTAATATCTAAATTCCAAACGATTAGTTTATAACTAAATAACTAATTTCTTACAACTAGTTTATAACTAATTATTATTTTAATTAACTAAATTTAATCAACTTAATAATTATTTAATAACAACTAATTCCTAACAGCTAGTTTTGAACCTTGATGCCTCTTTATTATTTATTTTTTAGGATTGAGTGAGTATTTCACCATTGTCCTAAAAATGAACCACATTAATTGGTTTAAAATGTCAACCAAATTTTCATAATGTAATTAATTTGAAAGACATTATTACTTATTAATTATCTTATTATAATCTATACTACTTATATTGCTATAATCCATATTGAACCTAAGGCATAAATAGATGACATTGAGTTAGGGTCGTTGAATAAATATAACCTAAAGCATAAAAAAATGATCATTGAACAAATGCAGTCACCAAGCTTGTTTTCTAGGGGTTGTTTTTTTTTTATGGTGTTCATTTAAAATGGAGAAAACATGAGGCAAAAATGTTAAATGATGTAACCTGTAGGTGAAGAATGTGGGAGCTGTGAGGCAGTGTTGTAACATATCCATTAAATTTTATTTTTTTGTTCTCCATTAACCAATTTAACTTTTTTATTATATTTATATTTTACTAAGTTCAGGTTAATAAGTAATATGTATTTTCTTAAAGATCATTCACGCAATAAATTATGTGTTATCATTTTCCAGGTCTACTTTCTACAATTAGTTACAAGTCCTTTGCTAGTTTTACTATCGTGTATGGTGCTACCAAACATATATAGAAAACTGATAGAAACTACTAAAAAAAAATAAATTACTAAAAAACACTTATATATTATACACAAATGGTGTATGTGTAAACACACCCACACACCCTGATTACATTCAGATTAATCTATTAAATAGAGTTTCTGAGATCCAACTTATTCCTAATTTAGAGAGAGAGAGGTTGAGAGAATTTCTCAACCATCAAACCAACTTTTGAAATATAGAATGTAAGCATTAACTCCAACATCCCCCCTAATGATTACATTACATGAATTTATTGAAATCAATCATAAATAAAAAAATAATTAATCATTCTTTAGCTTATCAGTAGATTCTCCATCAAGTTGCCTCATAACCCTCATAAAGGTGTAGTTGGCAAGTTGGATTCCCGAGTTCACTTCCTCAACTCCCGAATCAAGGACCTCCCGAAGTCAATTACTGGACAACATCCCAATATATCGCATAACCTCATTAGAAGACCACTCTACGTCTTCAACGAATGAGGGATCCTTCTCTAGATCCACAACTGCCATACTATCTCGACAACCATCCATGTTGAGCCTTATTGCCACTTGATCCCTTTTCACTTTTTCTTTCAAACTATGGAATTCCTGAGAGGAAAACAACTCGATTGAATGTATGGAATATAGAATAAAATTGATCACTTTTCACTTTTTCTTTCAAACTATGGCATTCTTGACTAGAAAAAAACTGGATTGAACGTGTCTATATAGCTCTTAATAATCGGTACTCATAAAAAATTGCAGTGAGTGAATTCATAAAATTCTATACTTTCCAAATTTCAGTCTTTCGACTCTCATCATTCTTTGTTTTTCCTACTCTCATCCTCAACCTCAAGCGTAACCTTGTTCCACCAAAAATGACAAGGAGAAGCAACTATTGTTGTTGTTTTTATTGCTTTTCATGGAGAAACACCACTTTGCCCTCTGCCCCTGCAAATGCTTCTTCTGCAGATGTTGATACAATCGCTGCTTCTCCAACAGTTGCAACATAGCCTGATACTCAAATCCCCCCATCAACATCAACATCGACTGATGCCTGAGGAAAAACTATTCCAACATTACAGGCCACAGCATCATTCACAACCGTTGTCAAAATATTGGCAATCGGCCAGGAACTGTGCATCTCTGCCATTTTCGCTTATGGAAGAACAATTATCAAGGTCGAGTGATATATCCGATAATTTTTAATAGAAGTTGTAAGTGGAAAATCTGATAAAGCATCCACCCATAACATAAATTCTCTCGGAAGAATTACAAGATAACTTTAGAAGTTCTTTAGCACCCTCAACACACACATGACAAGCAGAGGCATTGAGGTCTCCTCCGATAAAAACTACTTTCTACGAGACTCCAACATTGAAACGACGGTTCTGACGCAACTCTAAACCGATATCGAAAGGTCAGAAAACAGTACCCTTATTACAAAGAAATTGTAGGTCTGATCCAGTGGTCCAAATCCGGTACATATAACTTAAGAATGCATGCTAATAAACTGCCAGCCATGAGGTACATGAAGTCGCACATAGACATTAGAGGCCCAACTGCCGGCCATGGCTAACATTACCATCCACACGCACAGAGATCTGTAGTTTCTCACCAAGCTACTCTCTTCTCTATGCAGCAACACCCTTCACAGTGACATTCTGGAAAAAACACGAACTCATTTCCCACTTCACCCTCACAGCATGAATCAAATTTCTTCCAGCAAACAAGATCTTTTACTAGATAAATGCAGCACAACACACAGGCCTCTGATCCTGTGCTCTGATACCATGATAGAAACTACTGAAAAACACTAAATTACTAAAAAACACTTATATATTATACAAAAATGGTGTATGTGTAAACACACCCACACACCCTGATTACATTCAGATTACTCTATTAAATAGTGTTTCTGAGATCCAATGTATTCCTAATTTAGAGAGAGAGAGGTTGAGATAATTTCTCAACCATCAAACCAACTTCTCAAATATAGAATGTAAGCATTAACTCCAACAAAAACAATGATAAGTGTGGAATCCAGAACATAGCAAAGTGAAAAGTGAACATCCATTCAAATCAATTGCTTTTGCAAATTCCAATGCATGATGCCATATTTGTTTCATCATGCTTCAATGTAATGGAAATCTGCCGAGTTGGTATATGCCTCAGTCAAACAAATACTGAAAATTCATGTAATCAAATGTTTGAAAATACATTAATATGATTACACAATAAGAGTGAAAGGAGTAAACCAATCACAATTAAAAAAATAAAATTTAAACATTTAAAAAATAAATTAGTTTTTAAATTAATTTGTTTGGCAGTGTGAACTTTATATAATGTGATCGAATACATTTATCTCTGCCAGCAACAAGATAAATAAGGCCTATAAAAATAAAATATTTTTAATGGATTACAATTACAAAGCCCTATATATTGGCTTTAGAACTACTTTCATCACTTATGAGCTAAAATTCATTGAAACAAACTACATAAATTGCAATGGGTAAGGAGTATCTAAGACTAATAAAAAATTATCCCAAACATCAAAAAATATGTAACATACCTAGCTTAATAACTCTTGATTAATGTTGTCAAGTATCTAGACCCAACCTCCCAAGTCACCTTAAGGAATTGGGGTTATCAAAAATTATCTTCCTTCAAACATCTCAAAATCTAATTTGGAGGCCACCATCATCTTATGTTCATTATGAGATTTCCAAAATATAAAATTCGTCTCAATCTAAGCTCTAAATACAAATTTATTCCCATTTTAATATTTTCATCCAAAATCCACATCAACGACAATACCACGCCACTTGGAATGCATGTGATACTCCTTTTTTTGACATGTCACCATTGTACATGCCATGTCAGCTACCAAAGTGGCTTGTCTAATCTATTGTCTATCATATCAACCAAAAGGAAAGTGGTCCTATATAACACCATGTTAATATTCTTGCTTTCCTTCTTATTTAATACTAGTTTTCTTCAATATTGAACCACAATTGTTGCCACTCCACTTTCTTTCTATCCACTAATGTTTCAAGCCATCAGGTTACCAAGCCACTAGACAATCATAAAACCCCACTCATGATGCTCGAACTACGTAATAGATGGATTCCAACTAACAAGAATCATCCATGTTAATCGACAAATTTGTTTGTATTAATTGGTATTCATGGATGGTGATGGGGGTTACTTGAGACATATGATTTAATTACAACACCCAATACCTCAATACTCAACATCCTGATAAGTCGATACGTCAACACTATTAAGGTCAATAAGTTGAGACTCCATCATTCTAATTGTGTGAAGTCATAATAATTTATCTCCTAATCTATTTTATCCATGTCATCCCCTTCCTGAACTACTACTTAGCCTCCCCCTCAACACCACTATGCACTCTAATTTGTGTTATATTTCCATGTCCACATGTCACATCAACACCATGTTAATAAGCCTCGTCATGAAAAAATATCATTGTGCTACATTAGCCTAACATAGCAACATGCCACGTTAGCAGCAAATTATTATGAAAATCACAAGTCCTACTTTGTTGACATGTCATCTTTCCAAGCACTAGACTAGCACACAACATAAAAACTTTGCTTCATAAATTCTCACCCAATCCAATTGACATACGTTAACCAACAAATTTATTGCCCATTAACTAATTGATCTAGGTGGATATTGGTGGAAACCTGCCTATTCTACTTGAACCCCCAACACTCATTCTTTTTAGATTCATGTTTTCTAGCACAATTTACAATTTCGCTAGTTTTCTATTTTTTTCATTTTTTTGGCTCTTGAACTTCTAGAGCCATTTTGAGGCCCTAAACGATGTTTTTGGGGAAACATGAAAAAGGGATATGTTTTGAGGCCTATATATTTTTAGTTGAAAGTTATTGTCCTCAAATAGATCTTTCTAATGAGGTATCATGTGTGTCAAATGAATATTGTATACCAAAATTATGACCCCAAGAAGTTGACATTCTAACTAACCCCACTGGGCCCAGAAGATTTTGGCGCTTCATCTCCTAGGGTTAGTTTTTTTATTTCTTTATCATAAAAAATCCTTCAAGCATCATTATAACATAATTCAAAAAACATGTAGCCATCACATTTCTTCTCAGAGATAAGCTACCATCGCCCGAGCTACTTTTTTCCCTTCTACGTGTAAACAATTTTAACCATTTGTTATTAATTATTTGAAGTTCAGCTTTCGTTGTATCTTTGTGTTTTTGTTTAAATTTGTATTTAATTTCGTTCCTTCATAGATTTAGATCAAAGGTATTAGAGCAGTACGTTATTTTTATATTTTTTTGTGCATGTCCCCAATGAGGTTAGGGTATAAGGTGTTGGGACTTGAACTAATTGATCCCTTGCAAGATAGGCCTTTCCAAACCCAATGACCTCCCATGGTGAGAGATAATAAAGACAAGGGAGCAGGATATCCTTTCAAATTGTTTCTTGAAGAAGACCCCGAGTGGCAAAGGAATGAGATGATGTAAAATGTTTCCCAGATCCATCGGTAGATACTAGTGGGCAAAGCATATTCATCCAATAGTCACTTCGAAGGCACTGCCCTCTTTTAGGTACAAGTTAACTTTTATATTCCTATATATTAAGGTCAAATATATGGAGATGTTATAGATGGATGGTTAAATATGCTAGAATGATATTTCTTGGTTAATAATTTTTCCGATAGGAAAAATATTACTTTTGCACTCATCAAGGTCAATCCCCATGTCAAGGACTGGTGGGAAACTCACTATGTGAAAAAACACGAGGAGGCCCCCTCACTATTTTTAGCCACACCCTCTTGAGGTTCTATTTGAGACACCATCAACGAATATTATTACCTTGTTGGGTGATATGAAGAAAAGTATATAAAATGGACCACACTATGGCAGGAAAGGGATCAAGAGGTGTTACAGTTTACAAATATTTTTCATACCCTATGTAAGAAGCTGGGTATCAAGTATTATGTGTAAAATTTGGTACTCAACTATTTTTTTTTCTGCACAAATATATCCAAGAAGAAATGGAGTCCTTGGACATCTCCTCACTTAATGTGGCATACCGGTATGCTGTTAAGATCGAGCATAATTTTTTTTTTTAAAAATGAGACTTTGGATCTGTGAATCTGAAGAAAGGAAAAAGAACCACAAAACAAAGGATTGAACCAAGGATGAAATACCCAAGAAATCCCATCAAATCCACAACCAAAGAACAACAACAGAAAGATGAAGAAAGACATAAGAAAGTGGTGTGAGTTCCATACGATCCCCACTCACAACACAAGTGAGTGTTCCGCAAAAAATTCATTGGTGGTAGATATAAAAACTTCAAAGTCAGATGCATGTTCTGAATTAGAGTCGAAACCAACAAGCGGAAAGAAATCATTGATGCAAAACCCAACACCATTGTTTTCACCACCAAGGTCAAGAAGATTAAGGCCAAAAATCTAGAGGAGGGTGAGAATCTCTTGCACTCATAGATGTGGGTGAAGGGTTTTCCGTTGCATTTCATTGTCGAGAACAAAAGTCAAAATAACCTCATCTTAGTCAAGGTTGTGAAGTGGTTGGGCCTACTAACAACACCACACTCGCAACCATGAACCATCTGGTGGCTCCACCAAGGGTGAGATCTTCACATCAACCAATAATGTCGCCTTCCCTACAACTTGAAGCCTTTCACATATGAGGTATTGTGTGATGTTTATCCCCTTGAAGTTTGTGATGTTTTATTATGCCAACCATACTTGTGGAAGCATCATGTTGTATAAGTCCAGGCCTTGTACTGTTATTATTACTTTTGGTAGTAATCTATACAGGATATCGGAGGTAGCCTCGCCTACCGTCATTTATTTGATATTTGCTAAGAAATATAATAATATCATTTACTAGATCAGGAAAACTTGTTTTATTTTTTATTTTCTCTCAAATTAATGGGAACATCGTGGTGACATCCATGGCCCCCATAAATGGTTTCTCCACAAAGCAGAAGCAAGTTGATAATGCCATGGAAGAGTACAAGGAGATATTCTTCTCACCTACAAGTGTACCTTTTCACTGTCAGGTCAAACATTGAATCAATCTGACCCCCAGAGCACCTCTCCTAATGGACCAATATATTTTCACTCTCTTCTGGAAAAAAATGAAATAAAATGTTAGATCTAGGATTTGCTACAAAATTGGCACATCTGTCAAAGTTCATCACCTTTTGGGAGATCAATTGTACTTTTATAAGAGAAATATGGAACTAGGAGACACTTCATTGATTATCGATCAATGAATAAAATCACTCTCAGGGAAAAATACCATGTCCCATGGATTGATGACCTTGTTGACCAACTCAAGGGTGATAATTACTTCAACAATATTGATTTGATGTTTGGCTATCACTAGGTTCCAATAGAGTCCACAAACATATGGAGTACTTACTTCAAGTCTAAGGAGGGTATCTTTGAGTGGATTTTCATGCCCTTTGGATTGATGAATGCCCCTACCACTTTTATGAAGTTTTTGGAAGATATATTACGACATTTCACCAACTTGTTCATGTTTATGTATATGGATGACATCCCCATATTTAGTAAGAGTTTGGAAGAGCACTTACAACATATTCGATGGATCTTTCAAACCCCACAACAACACAAAATATGTGTCAGATTTAAGAAATGATCATTTGATATTGACCAAATCCAATATTAGAACTACATAATTGATGAGTGAGGCATGCATGCGGATCTAGCTAAGATCCAAGTCATTCAATGTTGACCAGCCCCATTGACTTGAACAGAGCTTCATAGTTTCTTGGGTCTTACCAATTTCTATCAAAGATTCGCGTTGGGGTTCTCTCATATCACTTGGCCTTTGATTCAAGTCACCAAGGGAGGAGCGAAAGAAATTTTTTTTTGGTCTTAATCACAACAAAATTCATTCATTGAGTTGGACACCATCTTTTCCCTTTGTTGGTCCTCACATTGCCAGACCTGCAATAGCCATTTGAGATTGAAACATGTGCCTCCAACTATGATATTGGTGTTGTTCTCACCTAACAGGGGCATCCTATGGCATATCACAGTGAGACACTTTCTGATATGACTGAAAAATACCCCACATATGATAAGGAGATGTATTCCATTGTTCAATCTTACTGATAGTGGAAATTTTACGTTATGGGGAAGGAAACAATCATCCATACATATCATTGACCTCTTCAGCTTTTGTAGACAAGGGGAAATTTGTAGAATGATCGTCATAAGAAATGGTCCACATATCTACAAAAATTCCATTTTAACATTAAGTACAAGAAGGGCGGCACCAATAATGTTTCAAATTACCTCGGTTGACCACCGGTTATGGCGCTGACCACTATTCTCATCTCCTATGGGAACAAGACTTCTGGATGGCCATAGTTTTACAAAAATGTTCTAGAATTCACCACCACATACCAAATGTTGATGGATGGAAAGAAAATTCTAGACTTCCACCTCTAGAAATAATTATTATTCCACCTATAATAACTTTGTGTTCCTTCAAGTGAGAGCATGGGGGATTCACTCAATGAACCTCTAACATATCACGTGTGATCATAGCATATTAAACAATACCCTTAATTTGAGTACATATTGGAAAATTCCTATAAAAATCACATTAGTTAACCCCCTACCAATATAAACCCAATATACCTTCCCAATTTAAAAAGCCCCTACTTTCACTATATATTGTAGGTATCCATTTTTTATTTAAAATTTTTTATAACCCTTTATATTTTTCATTAAATTTGAGCTCGATTTTTTATACCTGCTAATATAAAAAGCCTTTTCTCCCTATATATCCCCCAATATATTATGTCATTTTTTCCTCGTTATATATCGCCCAATATGAACCCACATGCTATAGTATCAATCCCACAGTGAAGCCCTGGTGAGTGAGAGTGCCAAGCTGATTTTGGAGGCACACTATAGTAAGGTCATAAGACACTTCGATGTAGAGAAGATAATGGCAACACTACAAAAATATTTTTGTTGGACAAATATCTGTAAGGATGTTGGAAAATATATCATATCCTACACTTCTTGTTCCATCACAAAGCCAACCATTAAGAAAAAAAGTTTGTATACTCCTTTTCCTACTCCTAGTCGGCCCTGGGAATCCATCTCCATGGACTATATGTCCTTCCTTCTACCAAGCATGGCAATGACCGTGTATTTTTGGTCATCGATAGATATTCTAAGATGGCCATATTGGCTTCATATAGGAAGAGAATCACAACAAAATACACTACCAAACTCTTCTTTGAACGAGTGTAGGTACATTTTGGGATCCCATAGAACATTATATCAGATTAGGATAGCAAGTTGATAACCACATTCTGGTTGAGCCTATGGTCATTTTTGGACACCAATCTCACCAAGTAAACCAAATTCCAACCCAAGACAGATGGCTAGACATATGCCATCAATAGGGTGATAGTCAACATACTACGCATGTACAACTCTAAACATCTGAAAACATGGGATGAGAGTCTTCCTTATGTGCAAAAAAACTACAACAAAGTTGTCCATAGATTTATTGGCCACAACCCTTTTCAAGTGGCCATGGGATTTCAAACATTATGTCCCATTGATGTTGCAATGCTTCTTGCAACTACATAGGAAGAAATTATCTACACATGTTAAGTATGAGGCTTAAAAATCCACTAGGTTCATTGAATGCATTCAACACATATTCCATCATATTCACGAAATCATATATAAATCCAATTCCAAGTACAAAAAATGACATGATCAACATCGGGTGCCACATAATTTTCATGTGGGAAATAAGGTTTGGTTGCATTTGTAGAAGGAAAACCTTGTTGGAGCCCATCAGAAACTTTGACCACTATGATTCAAGCCTTACATCATCACCAAGGTTGTGGAAGATAATGATTTCAAGCTTAGTTCCCCCCCATTCCTTGGCTTGCACCCAATATTCAATATGGACCACCTTTGGCCATAATTTCCACCATTGTTGGACACATTAGACAATGCTGAGCAACTGACACCAAAAACACCAAACCCATACTATATTTGTTAATTTTAGATAACAATGATATGTTTTATGCTTTAGATAAATTTACTTCAATATTTTCTTATTAGCCCAATATCAATTTCCATATTAGAAATCACATTAACATTGATAGTAAATGATGACAAAACATAAACAATAAGCAGAAGACAAGCCAAGGCAAGAGGACATAATATTTGGCAGATGTTAGGGAAAAACCCCAATGCAAGGAAACCCCTTTGATCAAATCTTTTTATTATTCTTCAAAATTTCAGCAAAGGGAGATAGAGAGTACAATATACAAAATACACTTTCCCAATAGTCTAGTCAAACAACAGTCAACAGGATGCCCTAAACAGAAAGTCAACGATGGTAAACCAGCAAGAAAACTCCTCCAAATCAGCTTCGTCAAACTCAGCCAATGTGCCCTCCAACAATATTCCAAATCATCCCAAAAAAGATCTAAAAAAATCATACAAACTCGATCAACATAAAGTCAACGTTTCGGTCAACACTGGTCAATGTGCTCAGAAATCCTTGATTTTTGTCCCAAAGAATGCAACCTAAGGAGATAAAAATTCCTTCCTGAAAAATGTAGAAAATGCAAAGAGGTTGACCCTTGGTCAAATCTGGTCAACACTCTGTAATTCAACCGTAAACCAGATCCAAAAATTTTAGACTTGCCCAATCACTTTTCCACACATGTGAAGAAGAGAGGTTGCTCCTTGTATGAACCGATGAAGAGAGGCAAGAGAAATGTAATCAGTGATAATGCCTAAAATGAGGAATAAGAGTCATATTTACATCCTTCGTTGAGGGTGGAGACACATCCATTGGGGCTTATGTGCCTACATTAAACTTCTGGCTGACCTTGACAATTTGCACATGTGTGAGAGAATAAATTCATAATCTTACTTCTACTCATCCAAACAAGATGATATTTAGATCAATCTTGCACCTCTTGGAAAGAAGAATCCAAGAAAATATCATCTCCATCATATGAGTTGTCTAAGGTAGAGTTTTTCCCTAGCTTCCAATTTTAACACTCCCTCTCAACTAGGGAGAAATCTACTTGCCAATCCATCTACCAACTTGTATCATTCTGTCATCCCTGCATTGCTCTGCTATGTTAAACTATGATCAAGAGTAAGTCACAAGACATCACCACTCTCAACTAACCCAAAGTCAGTCTAGAGGTAAAAACCTCAACCAAACTTGATCCCAAATCAAGTTTTTGGATGCCAAGCATCCTAGCATAGAGAGTACGATAATACATGATTCGTCCAATTGTAGTGCTATGGTCTCCATCCTCATTTCCCAAATCTTTGGATATATGAGAGGTACTTCCCATGAGTACCAAAATACATGGGTAGGATGTATGTTGGGGCATCAACAAGAGAGGTTGAACCTGCTGATATATCAACCAACAATGGTGTATCACAGGGAAAGGTGAACCATTCACCTTATATAGAGCACACCACTAGGGGAAGACAAACCTCACCCTATAGTCACTCATAGCTCCAAGGAGTAATCCAAAGCCCCCCGGAGCTCCCAGAGCTTAATGTCCAACTCAAGAAAGACCCTCATAGGAGGTTTTTTCCATGACTCCAAGTCTTTCATGGAAGGTTAAGAATTTGACCTTCCCCAGGGGCTTATTGAGAATATCTACGACCTACTCATCAGTCCCAATGTGATGGAGCCTTACGGGTCCCTGTTGTACCATATCCCAAATAAAGTGGTACCTGATATCAATATCCTTTGAGTGGTCGTGGAACATGGGATTCTTTGAAAGTGTAATCCCACTTTGGCTGTCACAATAGATCACAGTGGTATCTAGCACATGCCCAAACATATCGCTAAATATCTTCCTCAACCAAACAACTTCACAATAGGTCACAATTTCTGCAATGTATTCAGCCTCATAGGTACTCAAAGAAACTGATTTCTTCTTCCTTATCATCCAACATATCGAAGAAGAACCTAGAGAGAAGCAACATCCATATGTGCTCTTACGATCCACCGCACTGGCAACCTAGTCAGCATCAATATATCCATGGAGCCTCAAATTCTTGATAGTGTATCTCAATCCATAGCTTATTGTGCCCCATAGATATCTCAAAATATTCTTGGCAGCAATCTAGTGTATATGATGAGGCTCAACCATAAATTGAGTAAACATATTCACTGCAAAGCATATGTTTGGATGAGAGTTCACAAGTACATCAAGGCCCCCATGAGTTGAAGATACTTGAAAGGATTTCCCAAATCAGGCCTAGCAACACTTCTTCATAGCTTCTTAAAGCTGAGTTCCATCAAAGTAGTAACAGACTTGTAGTCCACCATCCCAAATATTTCAAGCAGCTTCACAATACATTTTTCTTAAGAAAGGAAAATCTCACCTGGATTTTTCCAAACCTCCAAGCATAGGAAGTTATGCATCAACCCTAGGTATTTCATCTCAAATTTAGAAGCCAAATCCCTCTTACATTGATGAATGAGAGGGTTTTCACATGTTAGAAAAATATCATCGACATCGAGTACCAAAATGAGAGGCTTGTCATTATCAACCTTAAAGAAAAGGTTCAGATCAACTTCACTTCTTGTAAATCCCAACTTCATCAGGTAGCTTTCGATCGTCTCATACCAATACTTAGTTTCTTGCTTCAACCCATAGAGGACTTTCTTAAACCTACATACATGTGTATCTCAATATTAAACTTCGAACCCCCTAGGTTTCTCCACATATACCTCTTCCTTAAGTGATCCATGCAAGAAGGCAGTCTTGACATCCATTTGATGTAGATTCCATCCCTGTGAGGAAGCAAGGGAAATAATCGAATGGATGGTGGTATATCAGAAAATCGGTGAAAATATATTATCATAGTCTATACCTTCCTTCTGCAAGAATCCTTGGGAAACGAACTTGGCCTTGAACTTTTCATCACTCCCATCAACTCCATATTTGAGTTTGTAAAGACATTTCAAGGTGACAACAGACTTTTCCTTTGGTCTAAGGACCACATCCCAGACATTATTCTTCATGATCGAATCATACTCTTTGTTCATTTCATCCTTCCAAACTTGGTGCTTCACGACTTATTCAAACGTTCCACACTCAGATTGAATAGTGGTGCTCATGGCTACTAAGTACCCTGGGTACCTTCTCGACTTCTTACTTTCACGGAATGTCCCCCTTGGTGAAATATGTATCTCGGCATCTTCGAGAGTATCTCTAAGACATGAGGGTCTTATTTTTGAAGATGATGGATCATCAACAGGTGGATCAATGGGATCCATTAGACCTTCAGCATCGGTCATTGGTTCATCCTTTAGTTCTTCCTGCTTTCTTGCATCTTCATCTTCGTCTTCCTTTGAGATAGGAAGATATATAACCTTCTGAAGGGAAACAACTTCATCGAAAGTGACATCATCACTTATCACCACTTCCATTTGACCATGCACATAGATTCTATAAGTCTTTGAAGTTCCACTATATCCCACAAATGTTCCCTTATTTCCAGAATAATCCAACTTGCTTCTCTTTTCTTTCGTCACATGAAAATATACCGGATATCCAAAAATTCTAAAATGAGAAACATCAAGTTTCTTACCAGTGAATATTTCTTCGGGAGTTTTGGAGTACAAAGCTTGATGTGGGCATCTATTTTGAACATACATGACAGTATTGGAAGCTACTCCCCATAGGAACTTCGGTAGGCCTTGGTCATGAAGCATGGCACAAGTATCTTCTATGATGGTTCTATTCTTCCTTTTGGAAACTCCATTTTTTTCGGGAGTATAAGAAGCAGTGGTCTCCATCTGAATGCCAACTTCCCTACAATAGTCATTGAACTCATTTGACTCATATTCGATTCCATTATCGGTCCTCAATACTTTGATCTTCTTCCATGTTTTATTTTCAACCAAGACTTTGAAATAGTGAAACCATTTGAATACTTAATCATTTTTCTTCAAGAAGTATATCAAAGTTTTGTGAGAGAAGTCATCCACAAAAATAACATAATACAAATATCCTCCCAAGGATGTTTCAGGAAACATACTAGATAAATCGGAATTAATCAATTGAATTTTGTCGATAGTCTTTCTATCACTTGAGGGGAATGGTCCCCTTGTATGTTTCCCTTCGACACAAACCTAACAAACACCTTCATGATCAACTTTGAAATCGGGCATACATGTGACCATCTTCCTAACTTCGGAAGAGCTTTATAATGAAGGTGAGAAAACCTTCATTGCCATAACTCAGATTGAAGAGTAGTGTTGCATGTCATGGCTCCTAATAGACTTCCTCCAACCTGGTAAAGAGTATCAACCCTGAAACCAAGAGTGAATTCTTCTCTGAAATTCCTCTTCCAAACACATACCTTTCCATCAATTAATTCCACCTTGAATCCTTTGTCTTCCATCGCTGAAGTAGAAACTAAATTCTTCTTCAAGTCAGGTACATATAACACATATTATAGATGAAGGATTTTACCTTGATTTAGATGAAGAGTAAATGTCCATATCCCTCTCACAGGATAGGTGGTATTATCTCCAAGTATAATCTCCAAATTTGTTTCCTTTTCAATCAAATGTGAGAGGGCCTCTTTGTACCCAATAAAGTGCCTTGAGGCACCACTATCAATCAACCAATTATCCAAGGTGTTGGGAGAAGATGAAGTAGAGAGAGCAGATATAAGAAGAAAATATTTTTTCTTGTTATCTACAACATTATACTCATCATACCTCGAGTTTCTCGATCTCTTGGAGGGTTTACCATTTCCATTTCATGTAGCGGGAACCTTTCTCTTTCCTTTGTTGTTGACCATGTTATTTTGATTTCCATTTCCATTGAAATTGTTGTTGTTATTGTTGAGTCCCAAACTTGCATCTTTCCTATACACCTTTCTAGACTTTTTCCATTTACCTGGACCTCCTAAGTCATCAACATAATTGCATATTAATCATAAAAGAGCATTTAAAGTGGTTTTTAACTATGTTTTGTGTCTGCTGTTTGAATTAGATTTTTGCTCATTGAGCTGCGGAATCTTGTCACTTTCCGCAGCTGCTTCAACTTTCCGCAACCATTTTGTTAAATTCTATATTGCAGGTGTCTTCAGGCAAATCAAGCCACATGGGCAAGTTGGAAATGACATGAATATGGACCGAGTCCTATTGGCTCAGTCGAATTCACCAAAGAAGGCCGTGGTCAAAGGTAGTCAAGCGGTGGTCAACCTAAGAGTCCTACGGTGACAGAACTCTGTTTTTCACCACGTGAAGACTTGCGTGGCCGTTCCTAAGTCTCAGGGGACATATCAACACCTGTGAACTGCTCCATAAGCTGAATCCAATGGCCACCCTCCATAGATTTAATCTTCACGGCATCCATAATGCTAGATTTCTGGACGTGGTTGTTCACGTGTCTTTTATCAGTGCAGATTGTAGGAAAGTAGTTATGTCATCCTCTGTTATAAATAATGCGTTCTCATACGCATAGTAGCTAGATTTTGTAATGTAATTTTGCTGTAAAGAAAGCCCACTGTGCCGTGACATTATTTCCTTGTTATGACTGCGTTTTGAATACATGAGAAGACTCTGTTCATAAGTATAATTCGTGGTTGATAGTTGTTGCCCGAGGATTGTGCAAAGGGCCCCTGCACACGGCGAGGTTTTTTTTTATTGCTGTATAGTTTCATGCTTTATTTCCTTACGTTCATTATGCCATAGTTATTCACGTGTATATATTACATCTCTTATGGTATTAACGTTTTATTTATGTCCATAATTTTTCATGCTTTATACTGTTGTTAACTGATCAGTGTCTTTGTTCCAGATTACAGTAGGTAGCCCGGGCATTTGCACATAGTTTTACAATGACTAATGACATGGAATCGGTCTTGTCCTTCTGCTGATTTATTTTTCTTAGCTTTTAATTCCAGCACTGTTTTATTTATTTCAGTTTTGTACATTTTCTTTATTAGTTAGATTAGATATTAAATTACTCATGTCATTATCAGTTACCTCCGAAAGCCATAGCGAGACTAATAGTGAGGGATTGAAGTATGAGTGTGTAGTTTGATATTAGTTTATTTTTCTGCAAGTTAGATATTAAATTGCTCATGTCATTATCAGTTACCTCCGAAAGCCATAGCGAGACTAATGGTGAGGGATTGAAGTATGAGTGTGTAATTTGATATTAGTTTATTTTTCTGCAAATTAGATATCAGATTGCTCAAGTTATTTATGATTACCTCCGAAAGCCATAGCGAGACTAATGGTGAGGGGTCAGAATATGAGTTGATGTAATTTGATTTTAGCTTTACTTTGCTTGCAATTCTTGGATTTCTTTGAGCACGGTTTCTTTTGTATTTAGACAGCAGCAAGGGTAATGGGTTTCATGATCAATAGTTCACTGTTTGTTTGACTAGTATAGTGGCACATTTTCATTTTCTTTTAGGAATTAATTTTGTCATTGCATGTTTAAAACCCTTTTGAAGTTTGAAGTTTGGGAAATCATTATAAAGGACATCATTTCCTTGAAAATTTATATCCATACTTGTCTTTTAGAATTTCCATCTCACATTAGGAAACCAACCAAGATAAAAAACCCCCAAGATAAATAAAAAACCCAAAAAAGACAAAAATTAAGAGATAGGTTATCTTGCACATATAGTGCACCACACTTCGTCAGCTTATGAATCCCGGATTCAAAAATTAATGTAGCAATTTAGGACACACTAAATTGATCAAACATTTTGGCGCCGTTGTCGGGGAAGTGTAACTAGGTAGACAATTTCTTAAAAAAAAACAATAAAAAGAAGGGAAAAATTGACAACTTCTTGAAATATGCTCTCCTCTTGCACCTAGTGTGATCTGGAGGATCAGAAAAGAGAGTTATTGGTTCAATAATTTCTTAAGTATGCTCTCTTCTTGCACCTAGTGTGACCTGGAAGATCAGAAAGAGAATTATTAGCCCAACTTAAAAAAAAATGACATGCACAGAGCAAGAGATTCTAGGGGAAGGTTTATAGCTAGAGCCAAGAGTTTGATTTTCACAACTCCATCTTCTTCAAGGCATAGACAAGATTCACCACCATCTACCCCTAGCCTTAAGATTCCTGGAATTCAAGGAGTAGCTAAATTAGAGGATTCTCCTACACCATCTACCAAATCTCATTTAGAAGAAGACCCTTTCTTTACTTCTACGGGAGAGTATATTGTAATTAAAGAAGCAGAATCACCTGAAGAAGAAAAGGAAGAAACTCCCTCTCATCCTCCCTTGATAGAAGAACCAGAGGACTCTGAGGACTCTGAAGAAACTATCATGATAGAGGAAGTAGTAGATGGATTCAGAGGTAGAGGTAGAGGTAGAGGAGGAGGAAATAATGGAGGCAACAATGGTGGAGGTGGAGGTAATAATGGAAGAAATAGGGAAGGAGAGAACTCGTTTGGATTCCCTATAGTTGATGAGGAAACTCATACAACGATGAAAAACATCTCACCATCTGTCCTCCCCAACTTTTATGGATTGCGAAGTGAGGATCCTGAAACATTTCTGTTTGAGTTTGAAGTCATGTGACGAACCTATGACTATATGGAAGACTCTCAAAAAATCAAACTGTTTCCTTGAACATTGAAGGGAGCCACTTTGAAATGGTTCATGGGATTAGTCACCCAATCTATTAGGACTTGGAATGATATGAAAAAAATATTTTTGGATAGATACCTAGACTATTGCATGCCCACCAATCACAAGGATGAGGTATTCAAAATGGTGCAAAAAGAAGATGAAAATTTGGAAGATTTACTTGAAAGATTTCAATACAACTTAAAAAGAGCAAAGATGAGAAACTTAGATGAGGAAAATTTGAAAGCCCTTCTATTAAAATCCATCAGAGATGAATGGATAGATATTTTAAACATGATGGGGAAAGGAGACATTTCTCAACTTCCACTTCGTGACATAACAGAACTATGTGTCCATCTCTCAAGGGGAAAATCTAAAACGGGAAAAGGGCCTAGATATCCTTCTCTTATCAGGGCAAACAAATCTGCAACTGGATCAGTAAGTAGAGCAGAGATTGGAAATATGCTTGATGAATTCAAAACTGATATCTTAGGGAGCCTTAGTGAACAACTAGACACCCTTAAAATTCAAAACAAGCAGAAAGCAGAAACTGATGCTCTATCCATCTTTTGTCCGAAATGTAGGAAGAAACATGCTTTAAGGGAATGTCCCTTGGATGCAAAAGTTGTAGAAACATGTATGATTTTCTCAGAGAATCATGAGACCAAGGTTTTTCCTTCAATTCCTGGACTCAAAGCTGTCTTTCAAGAAGATCCAAATTCAGTAGAATCTCTCTGTTTTGTTGCAAGAAGACCTTAGCAGGGGCAACAAACTCAAGGGTTTAACAACCCTATGAATTTTCAACCCTCACCAAATTGGAATCCTTGGCAACAACCTTGGCCCCAACCTCAAAATTCATATCAGTCATGGGTACAAGGTATGCAAAATCCTTATGGGATATTTGCTCAATTTTATCAATATCCTCCATCTTTTCAAAATTGACAAGCTCCACAACTTCCAAACCCAAATCTACAACTTTCATTGCCATTTCCACAACAACAACCTTCTCAACAAAATCCAAATCCTCAACTCAAGCTTCCATTCCAACAAAAGACAAATCAACTTCCAGCTCAGCCATTGCCAAATCCTAACAATAAAAATCCTCGGAATACTTAAATGATAGAAGGACAACAATTTCCTACATATATGATTTTTCATCTCAATGATGTACAACTCAGGTCTGGTAGAGTTTTAGAAAAACCTTCTATAGATGTCCAAGAGCAAGATACCTCTAAGGAGGACTCTCTTAAAGTCAATAAGGGTTCTGAGGAAGCATCTCTTCATAACTCAAACATTCAAAAAGAGAAAGAAAAGTTAACCCCCACAACTCCTATAGTTGAGCAACCTGCATCTTCATCCACACCTCCTTTCCCTGAAAGATTACAAATTGATAAAGGGGTGGAAAAACAAATCTTGTTGCCTAAATATGATTTTCTAGATGAATTAAAGAATGTTTCTATCAATATTCCCTTGCTACAAGCCATTAGAGAGATTCCTATTCTAGCAAAAACAATAAAGGAGTTGAGTCTCAAAAGACCAGGAAGGAAACCAAGAGATACAAGAAGAATCCACCTGGTAGGAAAAATTGCAGATATCATGATGGGAAAAATTACCATGCAGAAGTATGTAGATCCAGGTAGTCCAATTGTCAAGACACATATAAATGGGATATAAATTCCAAACACATTGATTGACTTAGGGGCTACTATTAACATTATGAGTAGACAGACTATGGTACAGCTAAAACTTCCTAATCTTCTTTTTACACCTACTTTACTGCAACTTGCAGATCGATCAATTATCAAACCAGATGGTGTATTAGAAGATATTTCAGTCTCCTTAGATTCTTGGGAATATCCAGTAGATTTTATGATTTTGACTCCCAAGAGTAATCTAGGAGGGCACCCAATTATCTTAGGAAGACCTTGGCTAGCCACAGCTGATGCTTTCATTAGTTGTAGATCTGGGGATATGTACATTTCCAATGGTAATTTGACAAAGAAATTCAATTTGTATCCTCCAGCAAAAGCAATCACAGAAGTAGGAGACAATGAATGGGTCGATGATGAGGACACTATACAACCTGTCTTTACCATTTCTGAAATCAGTGAGGATAGTCAAATTCTGAACACATTAGAAAATTTTGAGACATCTTTAGAATATGACCCCACACAATTTCAGTTGGAATCTGACATTGAATATTTATCATCAAGACAAATGTCTCTTTACTCTATGGAAGAGTTCGGTAGTTCTACCATTGAGATTTTTTCAGGAAAAACATTGAATATCAACAAAAATTTGGAAAAGTCACAACAGGAAGAACTAACCAAAATCTTGCAAAAACATTCTACTGCATTTGCATGGGAGTATACTGATATGAAAGGTATTGATCCTAAGACTTGCATCCATCATATCTATATTGAGGAAAATAGTAGACCAATCAGACAACCTCGGAGAAGGATGAATCCAAACCTTAGGGAGATAGTGAAAGAAGAGATCCAAAAACTACTCAATGTAAACTTCATCTATCCAATTTCAGATAGCCGATGGGTTTCTCCTTTGGTTATAGTACCTAAAAAGAATGGTAAATGGAGGGTATGCATTGATTATAGGGAATTGAACAAAGCAACTTTGAAGGATCACTTTCCTTTTCCCTTTATCGATCATGTATTAGATACATTAGCAGGCAAAAAGTACTTTTCATTTTGGATGGTTTTAGTGGCTATAATCAAATTCAGGTAGCACCTGAAGATCAAGATAAGACCACATTTACCTGTCCATGGGGGACTTTTTCCTATCGAGTGCTTCATTTTGGGTTATGTAATGCACCCGCAACATTCCAAAGAGCAGTACTAGGAATTTTTTCTGATCTAATCCATGATTGTGTAGAGGTTTATATGGATGATTTTACAGGTTATGGTAATTCATTTGAAGAGGCATTAGAAAATTTGGAAAAAGTTCTTATAAGATGTAAAGAAACAAACCTTTCATTAAGCCATGAAAAATGCTTTATGATGTTTACTGAAGGGATTGTTTTAGGACATCATATTTCAGGAGATGCGATTAAGGTTGATAGATCAAAAGTTGAAGTCATCTCCAAGTTGCCTATTCCAAATTGTCAAAGAGATGTTAGAAGTTTTCTAGGATTTACTGGTTACTATAGAAGATTTATAGAAAACTTCACTAAAATAGCATCTCCACTCTTCAAATTGCTTACAAAATATTGTGAATTAAAATGGGATCCTGATTGTCAATCAACGTTTGAAACTTTGAAAACAAGAATATCTGAAGCACCTATCTTGAGAGGACCAAATTGGAAACTTCCTTTCCATATTTCTACGAATGCTTCAGATACAGCTCTGGGAGCTGTGTTGGGTCAAAAAGATTTAGTTCCTTATGCCATTTATTATACCAGTAAAAATTTGACTCCCACAGAGTTAAACTATACTGTGACTGAAAAAGAGTTTTTAGTTGTTGTTCATGCAATCAATAAGTTTAGACATTATATAACATGCTATGAAACTTTTATTCATACTGATCATTCTGCAATTAGATATCTAATGAACAAACCTGTTACTAATGGCAGAGTGACAAGATGGCTCCTACTTTTGTAGGAATTCAATATTACTGTGTTGGATAGACCAGGGAAACAAAATACAGTAGCTAATTTCTTGTCTAGGATTCAGAATACTAAAGAAGATTCTCCCGTAGAGGATAAGTTTCCTGATGAATACTTGTTTGCAGTAACTACTAAGACCCCTTGGTATGCAGATATTGCTAACTATTTGGTTACAGGGAACTGCCTCCACATTTATTTCCAAGTGAAAGAAGAAAGATTATTCAGGAGAGTTCAAAATATTCATGGATTTCTAACGAATTGTTTAAAACAGGGCCAGATCTTGTGATCAGAAGATGTGTCAGGGAGGATGAAATGCCTGATATCCTCAAGGCATGTCATGATGAACCATGCAGCGGACACTTTGCTAACAAAAGGACAGCCTATAAAATCCTCTCTTTAGGATATTGTTGGCCTTCCCTCTTCAAAGATGCAAAACAATATGTCAAAAGGTGTGACAGCTGCCAAAGAGTAGGGAAACCTACCCTTTCAAATGAAATGCCATTGCAAACACAGGTACTCATTGAACCCTTTGAAAAATGGGCTTTAGATTTCATTGGACCTATTAATACACCATCTAAGCAAAAGAAGTATATATTGGTTTGTACTGATTATGTTACTAAATGGGTAGAAGCTAAAGCATTAGTATCTGCTACTGAAAATTCAGTTGTTCATTTTCTTTATGAGGATATTTTTGCTCGCTTTGGTGTTCCAAGAGAAATTGTGACAGATCAGGGGAGCCAATTCACATCAAATTTGGTGGAGAAGTTGATGGAAGAATACAAAATCAAGCACAGAAGATCTACTCCTTACCATCCACAAGCAAATGGTCAAGTGGAGTCCACAAACAAAGTTCTTGAAAGTATCATCACCAAAATTGTTCATCTACACAGAAGAGATTGGGCAGAAAGGCTTCCAGAAGCCTTGTGGGCCTACAGAACTACATGGAGGAATACAACAGGACATTCTCCCTATGAACTTGTTTATGGGAAAGAAGTCTTGCTCCCCATTGAGTTCCAAGTCAAGACCTTCAAGATAGCAGTTCAGTTGGGGATGAACTTATCAGAAGCCCAAAAGCATAGAATGGAGCGGTTGAATGAGCTAGATGAGATCATACAAGAAGCAATTCTAAGAACTGATCTAGTTCAATATCAAAGAGCTAAATGGCATGACAAGTATATCAAAGAGAAGAAGTTTCAAGAAGGAGATTCGGCATTGTTATTTGATTCCAAGTTTAAAGATTTTCAAGGAAAATTTCAGACTCATTGGCTTGGGCCATATGAGATTGACAAGATCTTTAGCAATGGAGTGGTAAGAATCAAGACCATTGATGAATCTCAAACTCCTCTTATTGTGAATGGCCACAGATTAAAGATCTATCATAAGCCACTCTCAAAATAGGAATTTGTCAAAATGTTTCAAGATAATTCTGCAATAAGGCTGGTGAAGAAGAATCCTTCTTCTCCACCAGCCTAGCCTTTGTTCTTTTCAGTTTCAAAAAAATAAAAATAAAAAAATAAATAAAAAACAAATAAAAATAAAAAATAAAAAAAATTGTATAAGCCTGAAAACCAATCACTGATTGGAAGTCTTATACAGAAAATGTAGGGTGAAAATCATGGAACACCTGACACCCTATATTTTCCAAAAAAATTCTCTCTCTCTCTCATTTCACAAGTTTTATGACAACCCACTCCATTTCATTCCACTTCATTCCACTTCATTCCACTCCATTTCATTTCATTTCACTCCATTTCATCTATTTCATTTCATTTCACCAATAAAAATTTTCTTTCATGACCATTTTCATTCAGTCAGTTATCATCTATCCATCTCCATTCACCCAAATAATTGCTATGTCAGTTTCCGCAGCTGACACCAGTTTCCGCAGCCAGAAGCAGTTTCTGCAGCCACCACTTTGTTTTTCAAAAATTTACAGTCAGATGTTAGTTCAACAATCATGAAATCAAATGCAGGTATGAGGACATATTATGAAGACATGAGGCATTCAAAAGCATCAACGAGGAGCAACTGATTGAAGACTAATGAAAAATGGAAAGAATTCCAAGGTATGAGTAGAAATTTATTTCAAATGGCATTCAAGCACATTTTTACATAGTTATAAACCAGAGCTCCATTATATGCAATGATTGCGTTGATAACTCCATAACCGTTCCATGATCTCTATACGATCCCCCCACAATCCTTGCATTCATTTTTAAACGGCCTCATAATCAAGCCTTCGGTCTTCACTCGTGTTCGGCTATACTTTGATAATCCACCTGTAATTATGGAACGTGGTTGATTTGACTACAGCTTCTCTCAGCCGCACAAAATCCGTAGTCGTTTCATAAATGTGCTTGCGTCTACTCTGCAGCCACCCAATTTTAAATACTGTCGGATGCACTTTACTCCCCCTACTATTTTATTGACCTCACGGCTACATTTCCACCATGTTCACATAAGCCTTCACCCCATTTTGTTCTCTGTTCCGCTACATTCCGTGTACCTATTCTCTGATATCCGCTTACAATCACTGGTCTCCTTCATAAACCCTGTTCATTCCTGCTAATTCACCCGTCTTACATCCGCTAAACTCTCCTCACACAGACGAGTTTTAAAGAACAGAAGGAAGGATGGGTCGGTTGTTGAGGGCAGAACCAGAGGGACCCAAATTTATGGAAGGATACCCGCAAGTCAAAGACATATTGAAAAAGGCAAAATGGCTTCGGTTTATTCAAAAGTTTAAAGGCTACAATAAGGAGGTAACAAAAGATTTTGTGAGGTATTTCAACGGTTTGGAGGTGGAAATTGGGGACCTCAAATTTACAGTGACTGAGGTATCCATAGCAGCTGCTACAGAACTCCCTCAAGAAGGTGAACGCTGGTTCAAGAACAAGAGCATTGGCGAGGAAGCCTGGAGAGTGATCCTACGTAACCCAGGTATGGATGTCACCATTTTCAAAAAGGGAATTCCTGTCCATGCTTTAAAAGAAGAGTGAGCCAGTTTACTGTTGGTTATTCAAAAGTTTATCACCTGTGAGGGACGTTTTGGATCAATGTACATGTATCATACCCGACTGTTGATGAATTTCCTAGACAACCAGACCCTCAATCTGCCATAATTTTTACTAAATAGTTTGAAAAAGATGTCTGTAACCGTCCAAAAGCATCTGGGGGACGTAGAACCACATTTGTATCACCATGGTCTCGTGAAAATCTTGATAGAAAAACAATTAAAAGAGAAAAAGGACACCTGGGAGCAGTTTTTAATTAGAAATTTCTTTGAAGAACCCCAAGAAACCCCTGAAGGTAGTACATCAAAAAGAAGTAGAAGAAAGACAACAAGTCATAAAACTCAAAGCACTCCTACTAACACAGTTGAAAGAACTAGTAGATAAGAAAGACTGTCTAAAAGGAGGAAGGAAAAGACTGAGGGTAAAAATCCAACAAAATCAAAATAGAAAAGAAGCATTGAGGCTGTGCATCAAACCCCTTCCTCAGAAGAAGACCATCAAGTATTGTCTAAGAGACTAGTTCACCTTCAGGAACAGTCAGCTATGGCCAAAAAGAAAGGAAAAGAAAAACAGAAGGAAAAAGATAGTAGTCCACAACATGTAAGAAGAAGCACCAGGCTTAAAGGAAAGTGGACGAAAGCACAAAAAAAAGGACCCCATTTTATTGATTTGGGAGAAGGAACACCTGAAAAAAATCCAGCTGGCCGTAGTCCACCTCATTCTCAGCCAAACGTTGAAACTAGTCCTCAAGATGTTGATATGAGTCCTTTTCGGCCAGATTTTGAAGTCAATTCTCCTCCACAGTATTTTGGGGACAGACCAAGGAAAACGACACCCGAGATAGATCCAAAGCAGCAAGAGGTTTATGATTACATAGAATCCTTAGAAAGAATAGCCACGGGTCCCAACACTTCATCCACTCAGCCTCACATAGCACAGGAAGCTCTAGTCCAATCGTTGAAACAAGAAGTCTTTGAGTTGGAGGTTTTAAATAGACATATTAAAAATAAAAATGAAGCATTAAAGGAGCAAAGCAGATTGGACAAGATCATTCATGACAACACTATGCTACATCTAGGACTGTGGCACAAAAAGAACAGGAAATTGAAGAAGAAATGCAAGAAGATAAGTAGAGCATTGATTAATCTCAAATTCAGATGCTTGATGAAGAAGCCCAGGATGTTAGCAGCACCAAGAAAGAGGAGAAGAGGACTGGATGTACTGGCAGAGGTATCAGGGCATATGAATTGAAGGAGGGTGATCAAAATTTTGGTTGCATGGGGACATGCAACACCTTCACAGTGGGGGTATGTTGAGTCCCAAACTTGCATCTTTCCTATACACCTTTCTAGACTTTTTCCATTTACCTGGACCTCCTAAGTCATCAAAATAATTGCATATTAATCATAAAAGAGCATTTAAAGTGGTTTTTAACTATGTTTTGTGTCTGCTGTTTGAATTAGATATTTTCTCATTGAGCTGCAAAATCTTGTCACTTTCCGCAGCTGCTTCAACTTTCCGCATCCATTTTGTTAAAGTATATATTGCAGGTGTCTTCAGGCAAATCAAGCCACATGGGCAAGTTGGAAATGACATGGATATGGACCGAGTCCTATTGGCTCAGTCGAATTCACCAAAGAAGGTCGTGGTCAAAGGTAGTCAAGCGGTGGTCAACCTAAGAGTCCTACGGTGACAGAACTCCGTTTTTCACCACGTGAAGACTTGCGTGGCCGTTCCTAAGTCTCAGGGGACATATCAACATGTGTGAACTGCTTCATAAGTCGAATCCAACGGCCACCCTCCATAGATTTAATCTTCACGGCAGCCATAATGCTAGATTTCTGGACGTGGTTGTTCACGTGTCTTTTATCAGCGCAGATTGTAGGAAAGTAGTTATGTCATCCTCTGTTATAAATAATGCATTCTCATATGCATAGTAGCTAGCTTCTGTAATGTAATTTTGCTGAAAAGAAAGCCCACTGTGCCGTGACATTATTTCCTTGTTATGACTGCGTTTTGAATACATGAGAAGACTCTGTTCATAAGCATAATTCGTGGTTGATAGTTGTTGCCCGAGGATTGTGCAGAGGGCCCCTGCACACGCCGAGGTTTTGTTTATTTTTGTATAGTTTCATGCTTTATTTCCTTACGTTCATTATGCCATAGTTATTCACGTGTATATATTACATCTCTTATGGTATTAACGTTTTATTTCTGTCCATAATTTTTCATGCTTTATACTGCTGTTAACTGATCAATGTCTTTGTTCCAGATTACAGTAGGCAGCCCGGGCATTTGCACATAGTTTTACAATGACTAATGACATGGAATCAGTCTTGTCCTTCTGCTGATTTATTTTTCTTAGTTTTTAATTCCAGCACTGTTTTATTTATTTCAGTTTTGTACATCTGCTTTATTAGTTAGATTAGATATTAAATTACTCATGTCATTATCAGTTACCTCCGAAAACCATAGCGAGACTAATGGTGAGGGAATGAAGTATGAGTGTGTAGTTTGATATTAGTTTATTTTTCTGCAAGTTAGATATTAAATTGCTCATGTCATTATCAGTTACCTTCGAAAGCCATAGCGAGACTAATAGTGAGGGATTGAAGTATGAGTGTGTAATTTGATATTAGTTTATTTTTCTGCAAATTAGATATCAGATTGCTCAATTTGTTTATGATTACCTCCGAAAGCCATAGCGAGACTAATGGTGAGGGGTCAGAATATGAGTTGATGTAATTTGATTTTAGCTTTACTTTGCTTGCAATTCTTGGATTTCTTTGAGCACAATTTCTTTTGTATTTAGACAGCAGCAAGGGTAATGGGTTTCATGATCAATAGTTCACTATTTGTTTGACTAGTATAGTGGCACATTTTCATTTTATTTTAGGAATTAATTTTGTCATTGCATGTTTAAAACCCTTTTGAAGTTTGAAGTTTGGGAAATCATTATAAAGGACATCATTGCCTTGAACATTTATATCCATACTTGTCTTTTAGAATTTCCATCTCACATTAGGAAACCAACCAAGATAAAAACCCCCAAGAAAAATATAAAACCCAAAAACGACAAAAAGTAAGAGATAGGTTATCTTGCACATATAGTGCGCCACACTTCGTCAGCTTACGAATCCCAGATTGAAAAATTAATGTAGCAATTTAGGACACGCTAAATTGATCAAACAGTTATAATCATCATCTCATGGTGTATCCATTTTATTGGGATACTCTTGCATAGTGGTGAAACCTGTTACAATTGAAACATCTACACTTTCTGCCTACTTTGAATATAGATCTTCCTTGACCTTGATTTCTTGGACCAACATTGTTCTTTCTTTTAGCTTGAGTAGAGAATGTAGTAGGATCATTCCTATTTTAAGGCATATCTCTCTCTGTCATAATTGTCTCCTCTTGAGTGCATCTAGTCAAAAATTCATCAAAATTTGGAATCTTGTCATTGTCGATAATAGTGGTATTGAATAGATATCATGCTCAGGGAAGACCTCCAAGGGAAATAAGACAGAGATCACAGTCGGAAATAACCTCTCCAATAGATAGAAGATAATTTTTTTATTTGGTAATCCTCATGAAATATGATTGGATGGATTCTCCTCTACCCATCTTGATGTTCTTCATCTTGTTCTTGAGAAAGAGGTTTTTATTTGTGTTGCTAGCCATGAACATGCTAGCCAACTTGTCATACATCTCCTTAGATGTGCCCAGCTTGGAGATGTAAGAAAATAATGCTTGTGAATAGAATCCCCAATGATATTCTTAGCTTTGACCTCTCCTTTCTTGTACTTTTTCTTAGTGGCAGCATATGCATTTGAAGGAGGCTTAGTAATCTTTCCCTACACATAGTCCATAGCATCATGCTCCTCCAAAGTCAAGTCCAAAGCCATTTTCCATGAATGATAATCGAACTTATCATTGATCTTGTCATTAGATTTGAATTAATATGAGGAATCCATTGACCCTTGTACTTTTCCAACAAATATTAGTGATTTCTCTTCTCACTCTTGCTTGGGATTTTTCTTCACCTGAGTTCTAATACCATGTTAATTTCAGATAAAAATGGTATGTTATATGATATAATTCAATATTTTCTTATTAGCACAATATCAATTTCCAAATTACCAAACACATTAACGTTGCCAGTAAATTTTGATAGAACATAAACAATAAGAATAAGACAAGCCAAGACAAGAGGAAACAATATATGGTGGATGCTAGGGAAAAACCCCAATACAGGGAAAACCCTTTGATCACATATTCTTATTATTCTTCAAAATTTTAGTAGAGGGAGATAGTACAATATAAAAAATAGACTTGCCCAATAGTCCCGTCAAACAATAGTCAATAGGATGCCATAACTAGAAAGTCAATGCTGGTCAAACCAACAAGAAAACTCCTCCAAATCAGCCTGGTCAAACTCAGTCAATGTGGCCTCCAATAATAGTCCAAATTAGCCCCAAATAGATCCGAAAAACTCAAACACATTCAGTAAATATAAATTCAACGCCGGAGTCAAATTTCTATGGTCAAATATTTGTCAACGTGCTCAGAAATCCTTGATTTTTGTACCAAAGAATGCAACCTAGGGAGATCAAAATTTTTTCCTGAAAAAACGCGACAAATGGAGGGAGGTTGACCCTTGGCCATGTAGAAATTATATGCACTACGCATGCATATGTCCAATATTCTCTTGATCACACACTATTTTAACTTCATGCACAATACAAAATCTATTCCACCATTGATCATAACATGCGGAAATTAAATCAATTGCAATGTACATATGAAACCATAAAAATTCACACACATTAACACAATTCTTTTAACGGGAAAGCTTGAAGCTAAAAACCCCAACTATTTGTATATAATATATGTCATAGAGATCATGTAACAATCCTCATACAAATATTATCACAAGCTCTCAGTACAATCCAATCGCTACACACTAATTAGGCCTGATCTTGCAAATCCATGCACCGATCTTTGCCAGCCTTTAGCATGCCTCTACTGCACAATCCCTGCTGAATAATGGCTCTGAATGAACTCGAATTGCTCCAGCCTTGCTCACGTAATCCTTAAAGGCGTCTCCACTAAATTTGTGGTGCAAACAATGCAACACTATAGTCACAACTGATAGTCACACTTGCTCTTTCACCTACCTCTCCATTGGTCTCCACTGAAATTGTCCATGCACTGTAGTTAAATGATGTATTATTTAGTTGATTAATGAGTTAATATTTAGTGAATTAATTATTAATTAATTCACACCACTCTCACTAGTGTATCAATCAATTATACTAGATACAACTAGCTCAACTGTGTCTAACTGAGTTAAACTGAACACAACTCCACCAACTACTTCTACAACTCCACCAAACTCTGTCACATGAGTTCTAACTGAAGTCCTCCGTGCATAAGCTCCAGTAAACCCTTAGGAATAGCATAATTGCTTCTGTCAGCTCCTGTGCCACATATGTGCACTTAACTGAAGTGCTCCAAGAGAATAAGGTAATGTTTAGAGTCCAAATATTATTAAGAGCCAATAATATTCGACATATCTATTTTTAGACTGGCAATCTAAAAATAGATTCCACCCAATATGTCTAAAAATAGAAATCCATCTATTTTTCCAACTTGACCAACCATCCACAAATATCATCTTGCAACTCATAGAATATGATCGACATGTCTAAAAATAGACATAGTATAAAAATAGACTTTGCGCCAAAAATCACCTGTGTGGGCCCCACCTAGTTTAGGTGATCATTTTCCAACTAGGATCAGGAATGATGTTTCAGGATGCCTCCTTCACTATTTATTGTTGTAATCTTAAACAGGTCAATGCTAGACAATGCTCTATAATTCAGCCCTGAAATAGATCTGAAAATTTCAAGCTTGCCTAATCACTTTTCCACACTTATGAAGAAGAGAGGTTACTCCTTGTATGAACTAATGAAGAGAGGAGAGAGAAATGTGATGGGTGATGATGTCCAAAATGAATAATAAGCCTCTCATATTTATATCCTTCATTGAGGGTGGAGACACATCCATTGGGGCTTATGAGCTTACATTAGACTTCTGGCTGACCTTGACAATTTGCATATGTGTGAGAGAATAAATTCAAAATATCAGTTTTCATAATCCCAACAAAATGATATTTAGATCAATATTGAACCTCTCGAAAAGAAGAATCCAAAAAAAATATAATCTCCATCATATGAGCTGTTTAAGGTGTAGTTTGACCCTAGTTTCAAATTTTAACAATATTGAACATGCCACAGCTAATCGGATCATGGAGCCACAAATTAATAATAATCTCCAATAGAGTATCAAACTATATTGCATTTTAATGATCCGGATTTATGCAGGAATGCAACAGAATAAACACATAACCATAAATACAGAGATGCAACGGAAATAACACTTCATTTCATTAATATCAAAGAACTGAAATTTGCTTACAGACAGAATGGAAATAAAACTAGCTAGGGCACTGGTAGCTATCTCTGAGAAGAGATGTGGCGGCTACAGGCCTCTGAACTGCGTTACAATGAGGCTCGAGGGCCTATTTATTATTGAAAAACAATGGAGAACCCTAAACATCCCAAAAACCTAACCCTAGGAGATGAAGCGCCAAAACTATGGGCCCTGTTTGGGTAAATTGGTGTTTCAACTTCCCAGGGACGTAACTTTGGCATACTATCTCTGTTTGACGCACATGATACATCATTAGAAAGCTCTATCCGAGGAATACAACTTTCGGGACGACTTTGATGATCTTCAATCAAATAATGGATGCCCAAAAACGTTGTTTAGGGCCTCAAAACGGCTCCGGAAGTTTAGGACCCGAAAAACTGCTAAAAATAGTAAACTGTGCCGAAACTGAAAAACTGAAATAGACAATGGTGGAGCCCCAAGTGGAATAGGTGGGTGACCACCAATATTCACCTGGATTATTCCTCCCCCCTTAGGAAGCAATGGTCCCCATTGCGTTAAGTTCCTCCATGAGATGAGGAAATTTCTGCTGAACTTGGTCCCTGGTGAACCACTTTCCTTGGTGCAGGAGTTGGCCAGCTTTGACAACCCGATACAGTTGGATCTGCTGTTGACGAGTGTTCTTGACTTGCATGTCCATGATACAATCTGTGGTGGCCTGTTCCATGCAGTCTGGGTTTAACTCTGTTGGTGTGAGTTGTTCTGCAATGTCCGAGGTGTCCAGTAGAGGTGGAAAGTAAGGACGAAGGCGATCCACATTGAAGACTGGGTGCAGACCAGGGAATGGTGGAATACTAAGCTCGAAGGCATTGTTACCTACAGCCTTGGTGATGGTGTACGGCCCGTATCGGAGCGGGCGAAGCTTGCGGTGAGGTCCAATGAGGCGCTCCTTCTGCAAATGCAGCCATACTTTGTCGCCCACCTGGAAGTTGTGTGGCACCCGGTGTTGATCATGGCGCTGCTTGTACTTCGCATTGGCTCTGTCCAATATATCATGAACCTGTTGGCGAATGTGTTGAATGCGCTCGATGAAGCTACTTGCTTTGTCAACTTCAGACTGGACATGCGCTGAATCGGCCTGAGCAGCTGCAAATGGCATGGCTACGTCAATGGGACATAGTGGCTGGAATCCCAAGCCCACTTGAAAGGGGCTATGGCCAATTGAACTATGGAGAGCCCTGTTATAACTATGTTGTACATAGGGGAGGCTCTCGTCCCATGTGCGTGGATGCTTTGAATTGTACATGCGCAGAATGTGTACAATCATTCTGTTGACGACCTCTGTCTGGCCATCCGTTTGGGGATGGAAAGCTGTGGACTTGGTGAGCTTGGTATCCAACATCGACCAGAGGCTGGACCAAAATGTGCTGAGGAACCTGCTATCCCGATCTGATATGATAGACCGTGGGATCCCAAAGTGCACCCACACTCGTTCAAAGAAGAGTTTAGCAGTGGCTTCTGCTGTGATATTCTTCTTGCAGGCCGCCATAATGGCCATCTTCGAGAATCTGTCGACGACCACAAAAACACAGTCATTTCCCTGCTTAGTAGAAGGCAGGCCCCACATGTAATCCATGGAGATGGATTCCCAAGGTCGACTAGGGGTAGGTAGAGGAGTATATAGGCCTTGCTTCTTGATGGTCGGTTTGGCAATGGCACAAGCAGTGCAGGATCTGATGTGCTTCTCGACATCCTTTCGAAGGTTCGGCCAATAGAAATACTTCTGTAGTATTGCTACTGTTTTCTCGACCCCGAAATGCCCAGTGACTCGATTGTAGTGTGCTTCCCATATCATCTTGGCATGCTCGCTTGAAGGAACTCAAAGGTGTCCCAGGTGACATAAAAGTGCATCTTGGAGGTGAAAATTTGGAACTTGCGTGCCCCCCAAGAGTGCCTTGTAAGTGTGGCCGAATTCTGGGTCACTCTCATAGATAAGTGGCTGTCAAAGTCTCGTGCCTGAAGTTGAGCACGGTGGTAAGCATACACCGATCGGTGGTGTTGTATGATGCTGCAACATTATTGGTGCTACCCTTCTTGTACTTGATGTTCAAATGAAATTGTTGCAGATATGTGGACCACTTATGATGGCGATCATTCTGCAACTTCCCTTGTGTCTGTATGAACTGCAGGGGCTGGTGGTCTGTGTGGATGATTGTTCCTTCCCCAAAATGTAATGCTTCCATTGTCGACAAGCTTGCACAATGGAATACATTTCTTTGTCATAGGTGGGATACTTGCGAACTGTCTCAGACAATGTCTCACTGTGATATGCCATTGGATGTCCCTGTTGAGTAAGAACTGCCCCAATAGCATAGTCAGAGGCATCTGTCTCGATCTCAAATGGCTGCTGCAAGTCTAGTAAGGTGAGCACTGGGGCAAAATAGAGGCAATTTTTCAATTCTTTGAACGCCTTCTGTTGAGGTTCCGACCAAAAGAATTTTTCTCTCACTCCTCCTTTGGTGACTTGACTCAAGGGCCAAGTGATATGAGAGAATCCCAACAGGAATCTATGGTAGAAATTAGCAAGACCCAGAAAGCTGCGAAGCTCTGTTATAGTAGTTGGGGCTGGCCAATCCCGAATGAATTGGATCTTGGCTGGATCCACATGCACGCCCCTTTCATCAATAATGTATTCGAGATATTGAACCTGGGCCATGCCAAACGTACACTTCTCCAAATTCGCACACAACTTGTGTTGCTGCAGTGTTTGGAGGACTTGTCGGATGTGATGAAGGTGCTCTTCCCAAATCTTACTGAAGATCAGAATGTCATCTAAGTACACCACTACGAATGAGTTGGTGAATGGCCGCAAGATGTTGTCCATCATCCTCATGAAGGTTGCGGGAGCATTCGTCAACCTGAAAGGCATGACCAGCCATTCAAAAATGCCTTCCTTAGCTTTGAAGGTAGTCTTCCACACATCAGAGGGTTCAATTGGTACCTGGTGATACCCAGACTTCAGGTCGATCTTACTGAAATATTTTGCACCTTGGAGTTGGTCCAGAAGGTCATCAATCCGTGGGATTGGGTACCTGTTCCGGACAGTGATCTTGTTCAGCGCCCGATAGTCAATACAGAGTCTCCACGTCCCATCCTTCTTCTGTACCAACACGATCGGGCTCCCACAGGGCGATGAACTTGGTCTGATGTGACCTTTCTGCAACAGCTTCTGAATCTGCCTCTTGATTTCATCATTTTCCAGAACAGAGCGTCGATAGATCGGTCCATTGGGTAGTGGCGCACCTGGGGTCAGATCAATCGGGTGCTTGACCTGGCAGTGCAGAGGAACCCTTGTGGGTGAGGTGAAGATGTCCCCGTACTCCTCCACGACCTTATCCATTTGTTGTTGTCGTGCAGAGGGGCCCTGTCTGGAGGTCGTGGCCACAGTCTTCTTCTTGCCCTGGGGGCGGATCATCAGGAAAACAAATTTCCTGGTTTGGGAAATGAGCTTACTGCATTGTTTTGCAGTAACCAAAGAGATAGCCATAGGAGGTGGTACCTCTGGTATCCTGTACAACTTATTTCCCAAAGTAATAATAACAGCACGAGGTCGAGACTCATACACAGCATGACGCTTCTACAAGTATGGTTGTCCTAATAATACATCAGAAACATCAATAGGAGCAACATCACATAATACCTCATCCGTGAAGGGCTTGATGCTATAGGGAAGGCGACACTGCTGGCTGACGCGGAGATCTCGTCCTTGGTGAAGCCACCCGATGGTGTATGGATATGGGTGAGCTGTGGTCGGCAAGCCCAACCGCTTCACGGCGTCTGCTGAAATGAGGTTCTTTTGGCTCCCATTGTCGACAATGAACTGTACAGGGGAGCCCTTTACCCACATCTGGGAGTGGAAGAGACGTTCCTCCTCCTCTGGATCTTACGGTTCCTCCTTCTGGACCTTTGTAGTGGCAACAGTGGCGTTGGGCTCCGCATCAATAATCTGTTTCCCTTTTTCATTCCCCTTTTCAGGTTCTGATTCGGAGTCGGAGCATGCATCTGACTCAGAAGCCCTCATCTCGGCCACTAGCGACTGCTTGGCCCGACACTCACTTGTGTTGTGAGTGGAGCTCTTATGGAACTCACACCACTTTCCTGTGTCCTTCTTTGGCTTTACGGTGTTGTTATTTTCTTGTGGCTTTGACGGGTTGTCTTTAGCCGCCATGCTCTGTCCTTTGTTCTGCGGTTTGGAAGCACCTTTTCCTTGCTTTTGATTCACAGATCCAAAGTCTCGCTTCTTCTGTTTGAATTTCTGCTCAATCTTGGCAGCATACCGGTATGCCGTACCAAGCGAGGAGATGTCGAGGAACTCCATTTCCTCCTGAATGTATCTGTGCAGACAACTGCGATACTTTAGCACCAAATGTTTCTCTGAATCTTTGATACCCAAATTTGTGCACAGGGTATGGAACAGATTCGTCAGCTCATGCACATCTTGATCCCTTTGTTGTCGCAGCGTGGTCCATTGTATGTACTTGTCCTCATAGCTCCCCACGGGATAGTATTGGTCCTTGACGGCGTCTCGGAAAGAATTCCAAGTTGGTACGGCCGAGAACAGAGAGGGTTCTGTCTGGTCCTTGTTCTCACAGTAGGTTTCCCACCAGTCCTTAACATGGGGGGTAGCTTTGAGGAGTGCAAAAATAATCTTCTCCCGGTCTGAAAAGTCATGAGCAGAGAAATATCCTTCTAATAGATTCAACCATCTATCTACGGCATCTGCGTCTATTTTACCCTCAAATATGGGAATGTCAAAATTTACTTGTACCTTAAAGGGAGTCGCAACTCCAGAGTGGCTACTGGATGCAGATGCGCCGCCGGTGGGCAGCCGTTGAAGGATCTGAGCAAAGTTATCCATCATCGCGTTCCTTTTTTTTTCGAGGGCCTCCTCGAGCAATAATTTGATAGGATCTCCTGCTCCCTCATATTTCTTTTCATCCCCCATGGGCGTCCGTCGAGGTTTGCGAGGCTGATCTTGCAAAGGTTCCACCAGATCAAGCCCTAGCTCCTTATACCCCGACCTCGTTGGGGACATGCAAGGAAGGATCGAGAAAAAGCAGACCGCTCTGATACCACTGATCCGGATTTATGCAGGAACGCAACAGAATAAACACATAACCATAAATACAGAGATGCAGCGGAAATAACACTTCATTTCATTAATATCAAAGAACTGAAATTTGCTTACAGACAGAATGGAAATAAAACTAGCTAGGGCAGTGGTAGCTATCTCTGAGAAGAGATGTGGCGGCTACAGGCCTCTGAACTGAGTTACAATGAGGCTCGAGGGCCTATTTATTATTGAGAAACAATGGAGAACCCTAAACATCCCAAAAACCTAACCCTAGGAGATGAAGCGCCAAAATTATGGGCCCCGTTTGGGTAAATTGGTGTTTCAACTTCCGAGGGACGTAACTTTGGCATACTATCTCCGTTTGACGCACATGATACATCATTAGAAAGCTCTATCTGAGGACTACAACTTTCGGGACAAATTTGATACTCAAATTTGCTGGTAAAACGATGCCCAAAAAACGTCCAAAAAAGGTCGTTTAGGGCCTCAAAACGGCTCCGGAAGTTCAGGACCCGAAAAACTGCTAAAAATAGTAAGTTATGCCGAAACTGAAAAACTGAAAGAGACAATGGTGGGGGGCCAAGTGGAATAGGTGGGTGGCCACCAATATCCACCTGGATCATTCCTCCCCCCTTAGGAAACAATGGTCCCCATTGCGTTAAGTTCCTCCATGAGATGAGGAAATTTCTGCTGAACTTGGTCCCTGGTGAACCACTTTCCTTGGTGCAGGAGTTGGCCAGCTTTGACAACCCGATACAGTTGGATCCTCTGTTGGCGAGTGTTCTTAATTTGCATGTCCATGATACAATATGTGGTGGCCTGTTCCATGCAGTCTGGGTTTAACTCTGTTGGTGTGAGTTGTTCTGCAACGTCCGAAGTGTCCAGTAGAGGTGGGAAGTAAGGACGAAGGTGATCCACATTGAAGACTGGGTGCAGACCAAGGAATGGTGGAATACTAAGCTCGAAATCATTGTTCCCTATAGCCTTGGTGATGGTGTACGGCCCGTATCGGAGCGGGCGAAGCTTGCGGTGAGGTCCAGTGAGGCGCTCCTTCTGCAAATGCAGCCATACTTTGTCGCCCACCTGGAAGTTGTGTGGCACCCGGTGTTGATCATGGCGCTGCTTGTACTTCGCATTGGCTCTGTCCAATATATCATGAACTTGTTGGCGGATGTGTTGAATGCGCTCGATGAAGCTACTTGCTTTGTCAACTTCAGACTGGACATGAGCTGAATTGGCCTGAGCAGCTGCAAATGGCATGGCTACGTCGATGGGACATAGTGGCTGGAATCCCAAGCCCACCTGAAAGGGGCTATGGCCGATTGAACTGTGGAGAGCCCGATTATAACTATGTTGTACATAAGGGAGGCTCTCTTCCCATGTGCGTGGATGCTTTGAATTGTACATGCGCAGAATGTGTACAATCATTCTGTTGACGACCTTTGTCTGGCCATCTGTTTGGGGATGGAAAGCTGTGGACTTGGTGAGCTTTGTGTCCATCATTGACCAGAGGCTAGACCAAAATTTGCTGAGGAATCTGCTATCTCAATCTGATATGATAGACTGTGAGATCCCAAAGTGCACCCATACTCGTTCAAAGAAGAGTTTAGCAGTAGCTTCTGCTGTGATATTCTTCTTACAGGCCGCCATAATGGCCATCTTCAAGAATCTGTCAATGACCACGAAAACACAGTCATTTCCATTCTTAGTAGAGGGCAGGCCTGACATGTAATCCATCGAGATGGATTCCCAAGGTCAACTAGGGGTAGGTAGTGGAGTATATAGGCCTTGCTTCTTGATGGTCAGTTTGGCAATGGCACAAGCAGTGCAGGATCTGATGTGCTTCTCGACATCCTTTCGAAGGTTCGGCCAATAGAAATACTTTTGTAGTATTGCTACTGTTTTCTCGACCCAGAAATGCCCAGCGACTCGACTGTAGTGTGCTTCCCATATCATCTTGGCACGCTCGCTTGAAGGAACACAAAGGTGTCCTAGGTGACATAAAAGTGCATCTTGGAGGTGAAAATTTGGAACTTGTGTGCCCCCAAGAGTGCCTTGTAAGTGTGGCCGAATTCTGGGTCACTCTCATAGAGAAGCGGCCAATCAGAAGTCTCGTGCCCACAAGAGTTGAGCACGGTGGTGAGCGCCACGATCGGTGGTCGGCTGAGGCAGTCTGCAACATTATTGGTGCTACCCTTCTTGTACTTGATGTTCAAATGAAACAGTTGCAGATATGTGGACCACTTCTGATGGCGATCATTCTGCAACTTCCCTTGTGTCTGTATGAACTGCAGGGGCCTGTGGTCTGTGTGGATGATTGTTTCCTTCCCCAAAATGTAATGCTTCCATTGTCGACAAGCTTGCATAATGGAGTACATTTCTTTGTCATAGGTGGGATACTTGCGAACTGTCTCAAACAATGTCTCACTGTGATATGCCACTGGATGTCCCTGTTGAGTAAGAACTGCCCCAATAGCATAGTTAGAGGCATGTGTCTCAATCTCAAATGGCTGCTGCAAGTCTGGTAAGGTGAGCACTGGGGCAGAACAGAGGTGATTTTTCAATTCTTTTAATGCCTTCTGTTGAGGTTCCGACGAAAATAATTTTTCTCTCGCTCCTCCTTTGGTGACTTGACTCAAGGGCCAAGTGATATGAGAGAATCCCAACACGAATCTACGGTAGAAATTAGCAAGACCCAGAAAGCTGCGAAGCTCTGTTATAGTAGTCGGGGCTGGCCAATCCCGAATGACTTGGATCTTGGCTGGATCCACATGCACCCCCCTTAAATCAATAATGTATCCCAGATATTGAACCTGGGTCATGCCAAACGTGCACTTCTCCAAATTGGCACACAACTTGTGTTGCCGCAGTGTTTGGAGGACTTTTCGGATGCGATGAAGGTGCTCTTCCCAAGTCTTGCTGAAGATCAGAATGTCATCTAAGTACACCACTACGAATGAGTTGGTGAATGGCCGCAAGATGTCATCCATCATCCTCATGAAGGTTGCAGGAGCATTTGTCAACCCGAAAGGCATGACCAGCCATTCAAAAAGGCCTTCCTTAGCTTTGAAGGTAGTCTTCCACACATCAGAGGGTTCAATTGGTACCTGGTGATACCCATACTTTAGGTCGATCTTACTGAAATATTTTGCACCTTGGAGTTGGTCGAGAAGGTCATCAATCCGTGGGATTGGGTACCTATTCCAGACAGTGATCTTGTTCAGCGCCCGATAGTCAATACAGAGTCTCCACGTCCCATCCTTCTTCTGTACCAACACGATCGGGCCCCCACAGGGTGATGAAATTGGTCTGATGTGACCTTTCTGCAACAGCTCCTGAATCTGCCTCTTGATTTCATCATTTTTCATAACAGAGCGTCGATAGATCGGTCCATTGGGTAGCAGCGCACCTGGGATCAGATCAATCGTGTGCTTGACCTGACAGTGCAGAGGAACCCCTGTGGGTGAGGTGAAGATGTCCCCGTACTCCTCCACAACCTTATCCATTTGTTATTATCGTGCAGAGGGGCCCTGTCTGGAGGTCGTGGCCACAGTCTTCTTCTTGCCCTGGGGGCGGATCATCAGGAAAATGAATTTCCTTGTTTGGGAAATGAGCTTACTCCATTGTTTTGCAGTAACCAAAGAGATAGCCGTAGGAGGTGGTACCTCTGGTATCCTGTACAACTTATTTCCCAAAGTAATAATAACAGCACGAGGTCGAGACTCATACACAGCATGATGCTTCCACAAGTATGGTTGTCCTAATAATACATCAGAAACATCAATAGGAGCAACGTCATATAATACCTCATCCGTGAAGGGCTTGATGCTATAGGGAAGGCGGCACTGCTGGCTGACGCGGAGATCTCGTCCTTGGTGAAGCCACCCGATGGTGTATGGATGTGGGTGAGCTGTGGTCGGCAAGCCCAAACGCTTCACGGCGTCTGCTGAAATGAGGTTCTTTTGGCTCCCATTGTCGACAATGAACTGTACAGGGGAGCCCTTTACCCACATCTGGGAGTGGAAGAGACGTTCCTCCTCCTCTGGATCTTCCGGTTCCTCCTTCTGGACCTTTGTAGTGGCAACAGTGGTGTTGGGCTCCGCATCAATAATCTGTTTCCCTTTTTCATTCCCCTTTTCAGGTTCCGATTCGGAGTCGGAGCATGCATCTGACTCAGAAGCCCTCATCTCGGCCACTAGCGACTGCTTGGCCCGACACTCACTTGTGTTGTGAGTGGAGCTCTTATGGAACTCACACCACTTTCCCGTGTCCTTCTTTGGCTTTACGGTGTTGTTATTTTCTTGTGGCTTTGACGGGTTGTCTTTAGCCGCCATGCCTTAGCTCTATCCTTTGTTCTGCAGTTTGGAAGCACCTTTTCCTTGCTTTTGATTCGCAGATCCAAAGTCTCACTTCTTCTGTTTGAATTTCTGCTCAATCTTGGCAGCATACCGGTATGCCGTACCAAGCGAGGAGATGTCGAGGAACTCCATTTCCTCCTGAATGTATCTGTGCAGACAGCTGCGATACTTTAGCACCAAATGTTTCTCTGAATCTTTGATCCCCAACTTTGTGCGCAGGGTATGGAACAGATTCGTCAGCTCGTGCACATCTTGATCCCTTTGTTGTCGCAGCGTGGTCCATTGTATGTACTTGTCCTCATAGCTCCCCACGGGATAGTACTGTTCCTTGACGGCGTCTGGGAAAGAATTCCAAGTTGGTACGGCCGAGAACAGAGAGGGTTCTGTCTGGTCCTTGTTCTCACAGTAGGTTTCCCACCAGTCCTTAACATGGGGGTAGCTTTGAGGAGTGCAAAAATAATCTTCTCCCGGTCTGAAAAGTCATGAACCGAGAAATATCCTTCTAACAGATTCAACCATCTATCTACGGCATCTGCGTCTATTTGACCCTCAAATATGGGAATGTCAAAATTTACTTGTACCTTAAAAGGGAGTCGCAACTCCAGAGTGGCTACTGGATGCAGATGCGCCGCCGGTGGGCAGCCGTTGAAGGATCTGAGCAAAGCTATCCATCATCGCGTTCCTTTGTTTTTCGAGGGCCTCCTCGAGCAATATTTTGATAGGATCTTCTGCTCCCTCATCTTTCTTTTCGTCCCCCATGGGCGTCCGTCGAGGTTTGCGAGGCTGATCTTGCAAAGGTTCCACCAGATCAAGCCCTAGCTCCTTATACCCCGACCTCGTTGGGGACATGCAAAGAAGGATCGAGAAAAAGCAGACCGCTCTGATACCACTGATCTGGATTTATGCAGGAACGCAACAGAATAAACACATAACCATAAATACAAAGATGCAGCGGAAATAACACTTCATTTCATTAATATCAAAGAACTGAAATTTGCTTACAGACAGAATGGAAATAAAACTAGCTAGGGCGCTGGTAGCTATCTCTGAGAAGAGATGTGGTGGCTACAGGCCTCTGAATTGAGTTACAATGAGGCTCGAGGGCCTATTTATTATTGAGAAACAATGGAGAACCCTAAACATCTAAAAACCTAACCCTAGGAGATGAAGCGCCAAAACTATGGGCCCCGTTTGGGTAAATTGGTGTTTCAACTTCCCAGGGACGTAACTTTGGCATACTATCTCCGTTTGACGCACATGATACATCATTAGAAAGCTCTATCCGAGGACTACAACTTTCGGGATGAATTTGATGATCAAATTCGCTGGCGCTTTGATACCCAAAAACGTCGTTTAGGGCCTCAAAACGGCTCCGGAAGTTCAGGACCCGAAAAACTACTAAAAATAGTAAGTTATGCCGAAACTGAAAAACTGAAAGAGACAATGGTGGGGGGCCAAGTGGAATAGGTGGGTGGCCACCAATATCCACCTGGATCATTTAAAGCTGACCAACTCCTGCGCCAAGGTCAGTGGCTCACCAGGGACCAAGCTCATCATAAAATTTTCCGATCTCATGGAAGCACACAACGCAATGGGGACCATTACTTCCTAAGGGGGAGGAATGATCCAGGTGGATATTGGTGGCCACCTTCTTATTCCACTTAGACCCCCAACACTATTTCATTTCAGTTTCCTATTTTCTAGCATAGTTTCCTATTAAGACAATTTTTTTTGTTTTTTTTTGGGCAATTTTTTGGGTCTTGAAATTTCGAAGTCGTTTTGAGGCCCTAAACAACATTTTTTAGGGAAACAAGAAAAAAGGAGGCCAACAGGAAAAAAAGAGCCATTTTGAGGCCCTTTTTTTTGCAATTGAAATTTATTGTCCTTGGATTGATCTCTCTAACGAGTATAACACACACTAAAAAAAGATTGAATGCCAAGGTTATGACCCTAGGAAGTTGACATTCCAACTAACCCCAGGAGAGCCCATAAACTTTTGGTGTTTTATATCCTAGGGTTAGGTTTTTATATGTTTAAGGTTTTCCATTGTTTCTTGATGAGAAAAATCCCTCTGAGCCTCATTGTAACACAGTTCAGAAGGCATGTAGCCAATACATCTCTTCTCAGAGATAAGCTACCATCACACAAGCTGGTTTGTTTCCATTATGCATGTAAATTTTTTTTAGCATTTGTTATTAATTAATTGAAGTTCATTTTTCACTCTATCTTTGTGTTTTTTTTTTAATTTGTGTTTCATTTCATTCCTTCATAAATCTAGATCACTAATGTACTTGTCAAGATTTTTTAGTGTGGAGGAATCCATGATAGAGGGTATTCATGGTGCCCCCAAGAATTGACACATAATACTTCAATGCTTAATATTAGAACATAAAATTCTAAGAGTAATCCTCATTTGCTGATAGATGTTTGGTATCTTTCAATATAAAGTTCACATATGTGATGATTAAAGTACTTCCTAACACCCAAATCCTAGCACATTGATAGCTCGGTGCTCTCTCTCTCTCTATGAACTTAACCACCCCGTGGTTAAAATATTGGTCAAAGCCTCTGTGAAACCATATGAACATGACCTAGGGATAGAGCCTCCAATATCTAAATTTCAAAATTTTAGAAGGATTCCAAATTCTTTCCTAAACCACTAATGAATGACATATGATGGAACACACACTCTTAGCTGAAAAAAGATTGGGATTTGTCAGTATTGAGAAATTTTACTGGATTTATTTCATTATTGAATTTTTGAGGTCTAAAATGGGCTTCCTAAGGAATGTTATAAAATAATAGGGGAAATAATAAAATAATATTAGATTACATCATCAAATTTTAGAGGGAAAAAAAGAAAAAACTACTTTATTCAACTTGTATTTTCAACTTATCTCCCTACGGGTTTACTCAAATTTTGAGCGAGAGTGTGTTTTGGATGAAAAATTGAATTCCTCATCCAAAGAGTACCCATGTCACATTTTTTTTATGGACTCCACTACATGAGAAATGAAAAACGCTTCAAAAAACGCGAAAGCAATCAAATTTTTCATGTATTTCTCATTTTTCGTGTGACAGGGTCCATCGAAAGTATGTAACATGGGCACTCCTTGGATGAGGATTTTTTTTTTTTTTATCCAACGTGTGATCTCGCTCAAAATTTGAGTAAAACCATAGGGAGATAAGTTGAAAATACGAGTTGAAAAAGTAGTTATATATATATATATATATATATATATATATATATATATATAAGAGCAAATAGGATTTTGGTTGTACATTTTTGTTTTGATGCCCATTTTAGACCTCAAAATTTCTCTAATGAATATGTTTTTGACTTCTAACACCTGATACCCCAAGAGTTTGATATCCTATCCTTTGTTATTAGGCTCCTTTTGACTAAGTTCTTTATCAAGACCCCCTATTAGACCATATGACCAGGGGCTACAACTAGGGCACCAAAACCCAAAATTTCCAAAATTTCTTAAACCAAGGTGAATCAATCCCTGAATTTCCAAGTGGCCTCAAGACAAGGAAATTAGGCTTACAGAGAGAATTTTTCAATCTATCTCAAATACTGAAAAAGAATCTAATGGGGTAGAAAACTTTCCCAAATACTTTTGAAGGCTTAGAAGTATTCTCCAAACTAAAAATAACCCTAATTTTTTCTTCAAAAAGATATCCCTATGGTAGAAAGATACATAATGGCCCATGGCTGATTCTCCTCAACTTCCCCCAAATGAGATGAACATTACTCTCATTACATTGTTAAAACCCAAAATACTTACACACGGAGTGAACAAAATTCTAGATTATCTTTAAAGGAAATAAATTATACCCTCATTAAAGCATTTATCAAGTCTTATCATTCAATAGGGATGTATTTATAGATGTCCCCTCCCACGTAGTATTAGCGATAACCATTTTAACTAGAGAATACAAGGAGAGCCTTAGAGCTCTAGTAAACCTTTGATTACTATTTCACAACACAAAAGTACTTCAAATCATATGCCCCATTAGTCATATCCTCCTATCCATGACTGATTCTAAGTAGTCCCTATCTTTGCAAGTCTGACAAGCTCTAAAGGATAATTGCATTGTATTTTTCTTGTTTCTCATGTGCCCTAGAAAGTTTGTCTTGTGATTGAATAATCATGTCATTGTATTATTTTCAACTCCTTATTTCTTCCTTAAAAATTTTCAAAGTGTTTGATTTGTTGAGGGAATACTCATCACCATGTTTCTCATTTGATATATAGGGAGAATCTTGTGAACTGTAGTTTACCATTCTTCTAGTAATATTTTTTCTTATATTCCTGCAAGGCATACGGTGTCAACTAAACAAAATCATAAACAAACCAACATACCTTATTATAGTTCGGGGAGGATATATTGATTGCAAGAACAACCAGATTAGCATAATATATGTATAATCATATCACAACAATAAATAGACATCATCTTGACCATCATACAGTTACCATGCATGATGCCACACCACAACACCAAATAGACACAATGCATACATAACAACATAGGTACGACATGCATGCATACAAAATACATACAACAATAACATGCATTCATGATGAACACAACCTGACAAAAACACTACCAACTTCTACATGACATCACAACGCCAAACATGACCACCACCACACATACACACTAGGAACATAGAGCACAAGCATAAGGACACATATGCAACAAGATGTACATATGACGACACATCCATACAAGGAGAACATAAACCAAAAATCACCCAAGGAGAATGGAACCATGCTCTGATACCACTCAGTAACCAACCTCCTCCCACATTTACCCAATCTAACTTGTCCATCGAGGTAAACATGTAGCGAAGATTTGTTATGATATGATTCAACTACCCAAGTATAGTTACGAAAGTGGAACCTACATGAAAAGACCAATCTGATCTTCCACACATCCCACATAAACTTCAAGATCCAACCAACCCTTCCAAGTGACCAACCTGTGAGACAAGTTGGAATTTCACTGATCTAGACCCTCAATGACTCCCATGACAAGCCATGCATGTGACTGAGGCCTTCCAATCGCTACCACAATAAGGCATGCCAACGACTGTGTAATTTTCTAGGAAATTCTGAGCTAGTGACCCCATATTGTGAACCATTTTAAGGGCTAGGTCTCAGGCTATTGCCTAGAAATTCATGTAACTTCCAAAAATGATGAATAAAAATGGAAAAAGGTTAATAATTTAAACATTTGATCAAGGACTTGACTAGACCCCTACTAGCCATGACAGACATTTCCTCAAACAAGTCACCAATATGTATTATAGATGTCATAAAAACATATATGAGCTTAGGTGTCTCATACTTATATAAGAATCATAAAGAAGTAGTGATGGCTTGTCACAATAGCTCCATGATCTTCTATTAGGTCATATTAATTTTTCATTCATTTTATAATCAAAACATGATAAGACTCACACATTAAGTGTGTCATAAAAAACATACTCATAGCCAACATATAACCAATAGAAATAACAAGGATATAATAGCCATAAAAACCACATATGAACAAGTATAGTTACCCTTAAAATACACGAGGGAAATAACTCTTATTAACATATGCAAAATGAAACTAGGTATGAGACTTCCACTTACCACCCAACCATATATTGGGCTGAACCAAATATTTCTTTCACCCAATCACCATCGTGCCATATTCCAAGCATAAATGTGGGATCTCATGGAACAAACCAAACGAAACTAAAGAAGGGTTTCCATAGTCCAAACCACCTGAAACCTCAACCAATGATTCCACCTCATGGTCAGACATCACTAACCATCACCATATTAGTCTCTACCTAAGTTCTTTAGGTCTCGAGAGATTTTATTACAACTAGGGATTTCAAGACTAGTAACTCAACCCACAACCAAAGGAACATGAGCACCAATCAGAAAACAAAGGAAAACCCATAAGACCGTGGCTATTTGGGAAATCGAAAGGCTAGGCAAAACCACTGTCAATACAGTAAATCCTCCATGCCAATGAAATATCATAACCAATAAACCACATTAATATGCCATGCATGCCAAAACTAACAAGGAAATCGTATATACAACTTGACACCTCCAAGAAAAACCCACTGTAGCTGCTAATCCTGATGTCCTCTTGCACTTTTATGTTTTTTCTTTTTTCTTATTTCTCCAAATCCCAAGTATTCCACACTCCTTCAAGAGTGCTCCAAGAAAAATAGAAGTGTCCAATAGTATGAGAGAGAGAGAATAGAATGAGAACTCCAAAACTAAACTTACAAAAGGTTACTCTAACAAAAATTGTGAATTGATCCTCAAAAGCTTTTTTATTAATGAGGCCTCTATTTACTTCATTTTTCCATTATTTTCCTTCATTTTCATCCCCACATGCAACCTATGACCTTTCACCTTCATTTTCTCCTAGTTTTCCATTATTCTCATAAATAAATGCCAATACATGCAACTTTACCTTTCAAAAGCCTTTTCCATTTCCTTTTCCAATTTCCATAACCATTAATTAATCACAAGTGATCCCCATCACTATGTTTTTTCCTAACATTTAGCTTAGAATATGTGTCCCATGGCTGTGGTTATTATTTTTCCTTTATTAACTTTATTACATGTATTTTTGACCAGGGTCGTTCCATTTTTCCACAATTTGCTCAATTATAATGTATTTTATTTATCTTTTTCTTTAAACACTGGAAAATTATATCATGACTAAGTCCTCAAATCAACAGTGGGGATAGCAATTACTAACTGCTATATGCTAATGCAGGTTGAATTATCGCTATTATTCAAGGAAAATCTCTCCTCCTATAATTACTTGTTGGTGGTTTGTAAGGGAGCGGACTTTCACTCTTGCTAAATGGCTCTAGCATTAACCGATTTCCTTATGTCATTTTTAACTCATTTCCTTATGTCCAAGAAAAAAAAGATTTTAACCAAGAAAAAATAGTTTTAAAGTATACTTCAAACCCATATATATATATATATATATATATATATATATATATATATATATAATTTGAGATAGTTATAGTTATGAATCATTATTTTCAAAATCATATCTTTTTCAATTAGAATATAGTTGTTGATGTTAGAGTTGTATAATAATGTGTTTCAGTAATATATATTATATCATATTATATTTAATTATAATTTTTTGTGTAGTCTAATAAATAGATGAAATGATCTTTTTATAAAAATTTAACTAACATAATTTTTGAGAAATATTGTGATTTTTTATTATTTAAAATGAATAAATGATCTATTATAATTTAGGCAAAAACTAACTTGAAAAAATAATTATATTATAGAATTTTATTAATATTAAAAATATATGAAATAATAAGAAAATTATTCTTATTATTTAAGAAAAGGTTGTACTTGGTTCATTTATACGTAGTTCGTTTATGCTATTTAATATGAAATACTTTTAAAAAATTTAGAATTTGTGTCAATGTCAATGGCAATGTTAATAATAGAAATGCAGATTTAGAAATTAATAGTGATTAAACATTAATAATAATTTATTATTAATATTTATAATGATTTATATAATATATTTTTTTAATTAAATTAATTGTATTAAATAAAATATATATAAAGATATTATTGTTGGTGAGAATATTTTTTTAAAGAAGAGTAGGTCTTTTCATTTATTCATCAATAAGAAAGAGCTTTTGAAGTCTCTCTGTGGGAAACCAGGTTTGTTGGCCGTTAAAAACTAAATGTCTTCAGTCTATCAAATTTGGCTAGCTGAGCCCTACTGCCTAAGTCCCATAAAAAGTTTATCTTTCTAATTTTAAACCTTCCAAATACTATGATCTTCATAAAAAATAAACAAAAACTAAACTGTTAATAGACATACAAGAAAAAAACTTGTCCTCACAGGACTCAATAAAGGGTCATTGTTGTTGAGAATACTAAATTAAATAACCAAAATCTTTAATATGCTTTTTTTTTTAGTATTTATTTGTAAAATACCAATTCAATTATCCTTTTAATATTTATTTACAAAATATCATTTCAATTATATTCTCTATAAAAAATATCATTTCAATTTTATAAAATAGAGAATTATATAACCCTCCATAGTATAAAGATACACATCTAAAATTTTCAATTTTTTTAGATTTTTTTTTTCTTCCCACAAGTTTAGCAAATAAGAAAGTGCTAAAAATTAATAAGCTTCTTTGAATTTCATTGATCAACTTTGCTGACATACAATCCTTATATAAAACATCTAGCAATGCCCTCTCAAACAAAAACCTAAAACAATTATAAAAAATACTACCATAAATTTTAAAATTAAAACATTTATATTTATACTATGTTGTTAATTAATTTGAAAGTTTATTATTACACAACCACTTTGGTTCACACTGTAAATTTTTAGGATTTATCATTTGTTTGAAAATATATCTCTCATAAATAAAGGCCTTAGTTTAAGGCGATTATAATTTTTTTATTTATGGAAAACAATACAATTTTCAGTATTTTCAAGTTTCAGAATTTTGGAAATCTTAAAATTTTCAAGTTTCAGAATTTTGGAAATGTTAAAAATTTCAATGATACTTAATTTATTTCTATCATTAAAAAACAATTTAAACTATCTCAAAATTAAATTTCTCTCACAATTATTACCTAATCTTGTTAATGAACACATTGATTAATTCAAAACAAATGAACAATAATTATTTTAATGTGAATATTACTAAAAATTTCTTTCATAATTATAACCGTTAAACAACACTTAAATAAAGTGACCTCGTAATCTTCATCATTTCCTTCCTCGATTTCCTAAATCATCTCGGAGGAGATTAATAGTGACAATACCACTACCAAAATTCAATGACAAGCATGATTCGGACACGGATAACCACCCTTTGAACTCATCCACTCCTTGTGTCGAGATTTGTTTTCATTCAAAACTTAGTAATTACCCTTCAGTTTTGTCTTCACTCACGTGGTTTATGTGTTTACATTACTTCCAACAATCATGTTATTTCCACGGGTGACCAACAATAAGCCAAAATGCACAAAACAATGCTTTATGATTTCTAAGATAAGTATACATTTCATTTTTATTTATTTATCATTTTGTATGCAGAATTTGTCTCAGAAAGCTGAGATCTACTATATATATATACTAGAAGGAGGTCCAATTGTGATTTACTAAATATATACTAGAAGTTATGTTAATGAGAGTTCATTTTAAAAGATTGAATATAGGTTTGTGTAGATTTGGTCCCATATTAAAGATGATGAAAAATACATAATCATTTATAAAATATGTATAATGGGTAATATTGGAAATTGGTATTATGTTACAAAAATGTTACTATTTTTAAAAGATTTAATTTAATGTTATGATAAGATTATATCAAAATGTGATTATATTACACAAATGCTATGTTAATGATAGTTCATTTTAAAAGATTGAATATAGGTTTGTGGAGATTTGGTTATCCTATCAAAGATGATGAAAAATATAGAATAATTTATAAGAAATGTATATTGAAATGCTTAATCTTGGTTTTAATTAGAGTATTAAATTGGTATTATGTCACAAACATACTATTATTTTTTAAAAATTTAATTTAATGTTATGATAAGATTATTTATCTCAAAATTTGATTATATTACTATGGAATTATTTTGACATGTTGATCTTTGTTGTAAACATAAATTCAATTTGATGCAGTACACTAGTATATATAAACAACTTAATAAAATTGACATTCATAGAAGCTCATCAATGATTATGATTGTTTTATTATCTCTATACATTATTCTATTAATCTATTATAGTGTAACTTAATATGTCTAAAACTAGAAGATATGGATTAATTTGAGAATGACATAATAGATCACACAATCGACAACAAAATAATCAATAGAAAATTATAGAGAAAACCATTTAGGTAGAGTAAGGCCATGAACTATTCCTTATTGAAAGAATCACTTTACGAGTCATGTTAGAGTAACTCATGTTTGTGTGATGTACATATCGTGTTTAGGCTGGTGAACTAGGGACTATTTTGGGACATGTGTGCCCATGTACATATGTGCTTCAAACTAGCATGTGTGTGTTTATATGTTTTCAGGCCAATTAAGAGCATATTTTTGTAAATATGAAATGGCAGGCACATTAATAAAATACATCATTGCTGCAAACAAAATTCAAACACGAGAATATGGGGGGCTAATACTCCACAAGAGTGAAATAGGGAAAAGAGATAAATGATGAATGGCTTAATCCTAGGGGGGATAAGCTATCAATAAAATGTTTCCAATTAAAAAGTGCACATGTTTTATTCTAAGTCCAAAATGATGACTTTATTGAGTGTCATTTGTTAAAAGAGGGGCATGCACATATATGTGAGAGTTTAGTGTGTTATGCTAAGATATGTGAAATTCATTTGAATTGGGTTGGGAGAGGTTACTAGACTCCCTATAAGGGAAGAAGGGAGACCCTATGAGATGATGGGATTCATGGTAAAATCCTATGTGGATTTGGGAAGAGGACATGTTTCCCTAGTGTGAGGGCATAGAGGTACTTAGAGGTCCCCCCTAAGGGAATTTGGAACTCTTAGAAGCCACAAAGCTCTGATACATCCTTGGTTGGCCCAAGTGGAGAATACTAGAAGGGATAAGGCACAATTCCCAATGGACTATGGGTATAGAGTAGGGAGTTCACTACCTTCGGTTGTGTGGGTTAATGGGGCATGAGAGATTGTTTGATGAGGGTACTGGGGTACCTTGGCCCTGTTTATGATCGATATTATTTGTGTACCCTAGTTAACTTTTCGTAAGATTTTATTCTAGTGGAGTTGTAGCCACATCTTGAGGTTTACCTATTGCTGAGAGATTATGATAGTGTGGTCTATGGCTGGGTGGAATATTTGAATTTTACGACCAGTTAGTGCTTTATTTTCCCTGCGAAAGAAAACCCAGTTAGTGCTTTCTTATTAGGATAAGTTATTGTTTTTACGTTTGTGTGTTTTTTAGCTATGATTATTTATGTATTTTTGCATATTGCATATAGACAGTAATTTAAATAGTATCAACTATGCATTAAAACATTCAAGAAGCATAAAATATCAATCTCATAAGAAGAGCATGCAACAAAAGATATATGTGGAAACCCTTCAGAGAGAAAAATATATTTTTTTAATTGATATTTCTTTGTAGGCATCCCACTATTATGATATTTATATGAACCAACCTAAAGGAGACACCAATCCTGTTAATCTCTCAAATTTGTAGGCACCAAGCTACAAAATACACGAATCCCCTTTATTTATTTATAGGTATAAAACTATAAGAGACATTAATGCCATTTGAACTCTGATATGTAATATTTTCTTCTCTAGCCCACTCTACTCTTTTGAACTTTAGTAGTCAACTTTTTCCTCTCAATTATCAAAAATATTCTTGAACCAGTGGCTTCCTTCAAATACCAACTACTTCAACTGCATGTTTTTTTTATATGTCATTTTGAAACTTCATACTTCATTACATTATTATGTTTAGTTACTTCACCTTTTAAAACTATACTTAACTAAAGTGATGCCATTTAATTTGAGTAAACTCATAGGGAGATAAGTTTAAAATACTAATTGAAAAAGTAGTTTTTTCTTTTTTCCCTCTACAATTTGATGATGTAATCTAATCTTATTTTATTATTTCCACTATTATTTTATAATTTCCTTAGGAGCCCCATTTTAGACCTCAAAATTCTCCTAATGAACCCATGTTTCAAATCGATGCTTTACCTAAGTGTCACATATTTAATGTGGTGTTCCTTTAGCAAAAATTTTCAAAACTTAGCACTTATACATACAACCAAGCACATTGTAATATCTTACTACTCGTTGAGCTCTCAACACTTTATTCAAACCAAATTTTCAAATATTTAGTGCATATGTGCCTTAGCACCACTTCATATTCCCAAATAACAAGTATAGGTGCTATTATATTAGTAACTTGGTGGAATCCCTAAAATAAATTTACACTAAAACTGCTTGCAAAACTCAACTTTTCAAGGATCTTTTGACAGGAATGGAAAATTTTCTATTTAGTTGATGGATATTAGTGATATATATTGGATCATTATATTATTTTTCTTCCATATCAATGATATTTTTGTGGAAAAAGTGGAGGAATCAGCTCATGGGATCATTTTTATTGATGGGGCCTAGTTTGGAAAATTCAAGTCTGAAACCTTTCAGGAGTATTTTGAGGCATTAAATGATGATTTTATGGCATAAATATTTTCCACATTAATATGATGTCTTTCTTTCCTATTCTACACATAGAGACCTTTTTCAACAAGGCAAGAATCACCTCAATCAAAGTGTGTGTGCAAAAGTTATGCCACTAGAAATTTGACCATCCTATTTTGATCACCATAATTCAAGAGGATGTCGTGTTAGCCCCCATTATTCATGGAAAATGGGATAGAATCATTATTATGATGAATAATACTCTATAATATTCCATATTATAAATCTGGTTAAGATTTCAGGGATTCAAACCTAACCACTGGTAGGCCATCAAGTTGTGTTATAACTGGGCCACTAGGAGTCAAAGTGCTTCCATTCTCTTCGAGTGTAATTGTTCCATATATGAGTAGATTAGCTGAGAAGGATATGGAGAGAGAAAATATAAAGGATTCTTGCATTGTAGTATCCCATAGGCCACAAGTCTTACTTATTTACTCTCTACCATTTTCTATTCAAAGAAAGAGAGCAAAGCTGCCACACCTTCCAACAGGGTTTTCTCCAAAATGGGTTTCCCAAGTTATATCTTTTGTGAAATCATGGTTTGTGAATTTTTATTTCATTTTCATCTATTTTATAAATAATAAGAATTTTCATGCATAAAAAATAAACAATAATTTATAGATCCAAAAATCTAAAATGAAATAAGCCCTCATAATGTACATTTCAAACTTTTAAGTGTAATTTATCAAATATGTTGTGATGAAATATCTAGTAGAATATGCACAACAATTTACAGATGAATTGGGATATCAAATGGTTTTGAAATGATGATATAACCAAATGTTCTAATATAGAGGCCTCCTAATGGACGAACTTCAACTGACATCCATTTTCCTATCAAACAATGTTGCTAGGTTACGAATGGGTGAACCTAAAATTTTGGCCCTTTATACTGGAATATTGGGAAAGAATCGAAAATCCTTAACACTAAAAAATCTTGCAAAACATGGAATTTTGAGTATGTACAAATGGAAATTATTTTTCTAGTAGTTGTGAAATTTTATAATAAAGGAAGAAAGTTTGACATATATATTGGTATATTTCAATGTATGTGCACCACAAAAAACTCTCAGTTTCTGATATTCAAAGGGATCTAAGCCCTTAGAGCTATAACTACGATTTTCCATGACTAGGAGGATAACTAAGAGAAACTATATAAAAATATTAGAAAATTCTCAAGCCTTCACTTTTTGATATCATGAAGACATGTCGATATGTCGAGGGAACATAGCCCTCAGGCATTACACCTTAGCACCCTTGTGACCAGGGGTTGTAACTAGGATATAATAGTGCTTGGAATATTGGAAAATATTCAAGCCTATGCATTTTGAAATAATTTTGTTATGGAAATATGCTTAGGGAAATTACCCCTCAAGAGCCACACCTTAGCTCCTTGTGACTAGGAGCTCGTATACTAGGATGTCACGATTCCTTAAGTAACCATAATTTTATAAATATAGTAATATATCGATATTCATAGGGAGGTTAGCCCTTAGGTGCTACACATTAGCACATCCACAACCAAGTCCATGAACAAGAGCTATAATACACTAATATATTGGAAAAAGTGTATAACCCTGCCTTTATAAAATCTCGATATGTCGAGCATTCAATAAAAAAAAATTTGATATTCAATGATATTCCCGTTTTGTTAACTGATTCAAGAGGCTCGAAGTATTTCTCATGCTCCCACCTTAGATCAAAAATTTAGGTCACCCCTAACTTTGACATCAATGACAACATTATTGAACAAATTAGTGAGATTAATAACACTTTGGGAAGCCATGAAGAAGTTATCCAAGAAAACATTGCATTATTTTATTGTTTGTCAAAGCTGTCATTGATGTCAATATTGAATTGCTGGAGATGGAAAATGTCCTAACCTTTGTGATGTATGAATAATATGTTGAAAGGGCGAGAATATTTCCATCAATGACAAATGGGGATATTGTTGGTCAAAGTTGTCATTTATGATAATATGGCATTGTTGGAGCTGGAAAATGTCCTAACCTTTAGGATGGATGAATAACCCTTTTGTGGTGTTTACCTAGCCTCATTAAAGACTCTCTTTATGAGAACCCTTGCATAAATACCTAGGTGCATATTTCCATGATACCCTAACCCTAGAATCACTTAATTCAATATGATGTCAAGCCATTACTGAAGTCAACCCTAGGGAAATTAGTAAATTTGAGGAAATCCTTGATGACTAGCCCTAAAAGCTTGATACATGATGCCCTAGATTTGTTAAATATTACCATGATACGTTGTTGAATATACCCTAATCCTAAGTGCATGCCCTCGAATTAATGTTTGATATATGAAGCCCTAATCCTTATGAATAACATGCTTGGAACCCTAATTCTACGAAGAAGAAGGCCTATCATATGTTGAGACCCTAAAATCTACCATGAAAGAGAATATGGTGAAATTCATATAGGATTGTAGAGGAGGTCAAGAGCTTTCCAACGAGCCCTTACTCGCCTTCTAACTCCTCTTAAATTGAGAGAAAATTATTTTTTAAGTTAAAATATAATATTTTTTAACGTTGGCCGACATGAGCCTACATGCACTAGTCGGCTCCAGGTCCAATGGTTGTGTCTCTTCGTTATGGGTCAAAATAGTGTAATATAAGTTTCAACTTACCATTATAAGATACATTTTCAATGAATAATTCAGAGAAAGAGAATTGAAGCAAGAAGGTCGAGGAGAGCTAAAAAGAGAATACAATTTTGGAAAATACTTTAAGCTTCAGTGGTTGGGCTAAATAAGGCTTCTTGTATCTATGTGTGGACAACTACCTCCAAATTGTAGAAGAATTGTAGAGGAGTACAGATCTCAGACTTCACCTTTTTGAAGCATGGACCTATGTAATAACTAGCCTTTGGATAGATTATAGTTTGGTCGATGAATAGTCATAGAGCCTCAGCCTAGTTAGAAACTCGGTTTTACTGGAAAATAAGAGCTCAGAATTGTGGAGAGTATCTTGTAGGACCTCACGACAAAGAAAAATCATCTAAAGGAAATCGAAATACAAACTCAGACCTGTGGTTGGATTCTTCTTGACCGATGGAAGCTCATTTTTGTTAACTTACACCTATCGTAGCTCGGTGTAGTATCTCAGTGGAAAAATAAGATTATAGACTACTAATAGTACCCTCGGAACATTGGATAGTATACTTGTGTAGCTTGAATACATATGTGGTAACTTTACCTGTGGGCTATTATGCAGTGGAGATCTACATCAATCCGTGGAGCCTCTGACAGTATCTCAGAATATTTGATTGTGGAGATCGGGTATGTGGTGAATTAACCCTTGAAAAAATACCTTTTAAGGACTTGGTTTAGTGACAAGTTGTAATATCCCAAAATTGGGAGAACAACAATATTGAACACAATAATGGAAAATAGTAGCAAATATCAATCCATCAAATATGATACCATGAAAGAGCCATCTTATTATGAATATCAAAAATAAATAAGTGCAATATATTTGAGGAAAAACTCATACAATCATGGAAAACAAGCCTCCAAAGAATAAACACCCTCAACCATAAGATTTTGTTGTTATACAAAATGTCAGAGAGTTGCTACAACGCAGTACTAATGAGAATAACTGCTACTAGAAACATGAAATGATATAAACAAGTGCCTCAAAATATGGCATACATAAAGATCAAGGCTCTATATCACCTTTCCAAGACAACCCAAGAGGGTTTGTTGAAATACACCAAAAATACAAATAGTGAACTGCAGCCCTAGGGCTGAAGATTCACTGTAGAAAAATAGCTCGGAAGATATGGCTAAATATGATGTATAAATATGTGGCTCTCCTCCAATAGAGTCTCCGCGTTAAATGTTGATCCCTCAACTGAAGAAATAACTCCCCAAATCATGCACTGAAACCACCCCTACAACTCCTCCCTAAAGTAACGTAGTCCAAGACTAAAACTGTGCTATAGGGGATATTTGTGACTTGGCATGGTGGAAAATGTAGCAATAATGCCCAAATACCTTCCTTTTTTTTCTCCAAATGGAAGGAATGCTTCCTCCACTAAAAAACTAGCCTAGAAATGGCCCTATCCAATCCTCCACTGCTGCACACTGCAACACAGCACAAATCTAAAATAAAATTGTGATATAGAAGAAATTTGTAGCTTGGCCTAATGCCAGAATGTGGAAATGCAGCCCAATAACTTCTCCTGAGTGGGAAATCTTAATCCCCCAAGGATGAAGGTGGGATTCCCACTCGGGAACACCCTTGTGCTAAACAACACTGCAGTCTCCGATAAATAGCTGAAGAGAGCAACAAGTCGTAACAGACCATAACCAAAATAATAATCAAAACATGTCTTCCATGGCCACCATTCCCTTCCTTAGATTCTTGGTGAGGTTCCTCACCTTGGGCCCCACTTATTAAAGCCACTACTTTCATGCAAAGAATCTCCCTCAAAAATTGTGTTGTCTCTCATTGAATGTCCACTCCCACCATACCAGCATTGTTGTCTTGGTCAAAGTTGACCCATTCCACATGCTTCATCCCCTATTCACACATAAGGGTTCTTTATCTAGCTACTTTGATGTCCCCTATTCACATTAGGAGTGATTTTATTACTACTAAGGAGATTTATGGGTCTCCCTACCCACTTATTCATCTATCTATGTGACAAAATACAAATTTAATATTCCAATCATCTACATGCTAATTTTGGAATATTACACAAGTTTCAAGCTCAGATTCTCTAGAAGGTTCAATTTCAGACTAATTTTTTGAGGAACAATTCTAGTGCTTGATGTTATGATTATATCCTCAAACCTATGATAGTGTCTCAGTCTACAAGAGCTCAGACTTGTTGTTACAAGCTTAGATACGTGGAAGTCCATACCTATGGAGGAACTAATATTGTCACCTATGGAATACACACACACACACAGATATATATATATATATATATATATATATATATATATATATATATATATACCTCAAACTTGTGATAGGTAGAGTCACTTTCTCGGACCTGAGGAGGACGTAGTAGATTGAGCTTTGGAAAATTGTATGTTGGGTTAAGCTCGGAATAGTCATCCTGTGGTAAGAAAAATTGGATGATCTTAAGGCTCATATTGGAAAATCTTGTGAAGACTCAAGCTATACCTTACACTTGTAGAAGAAGTGTAGACCTCGACCTATTTTAGAAATTACCATGGAGGAAACTATTGAATAAATTTGAGGAAAATTTGGGCTATATACATCTTGAAGAGAAGCATTACCAAAGAATTTTTGAACATCCCTTGAAGTTTGGAGGGAGGATCTATTAAATAATATTTTGGAGCAGGCTTAGTGCAACCTACTGAAGACATCTTGTTGAGAAGTTTTAGTTGATCTTGGAGACATTATTGCAGACCGTGATGCATTGTTGAAGCCATCATGAGGTAACATTGAATATTTTTTTTGGATGACATGAAGAGTTGTGGAGACACCTTCTGAGAAGATAAATTCTTCATTTATGAGCTAATTTCTATTGATATGTATTGAGGGAATTGTTGAAGGAAAAAAATATTTGGAGCCTTGAAGAACCGTTAAACTCATATTGAAGAATTGAAGCCTTGGGCTGGAGCCCCAAAGGATAAGAGTGCTAAAAAAAATCAGGCTATAGCCTGTACCAGTGAGAGGGTTGGGGCCCTAGAGGATGGTGCCTCATATTTACAAGGCTAGATCCTTGGGAAGATAGGGTTGGAGCCCTAAAGGTGGAAGCCTCGTGAAGTCCAAGTCCGTGCTTGGAAAAGTACAGGTTGGAGCCTGGTGGATTTGAGATTTGTGTCTTCATCAAGGGTTGGAGACCTAAACATTATTGTATTCAATTTATTGTAAAGAAGAGGATTGAAGTCCTCATTGTATATTATTAATAAAACCATTTATTCTATATTTTTCATTTTGTGTTCATTTTATAAGTTATCTAAAACTGGTAAAATAAAAATTGTAAAAAAAATATTGATTCACTCCCCCTCTAAGTATTTATAACAATTGGTATCAGATCCAGTGCCTTCACTCAAAGCCTATCATGTGGAAGGTAGATCCTTAGAACACAAATGGAAAAGCTAGGGAGGAAAGCCTCCAATCCTTCTAAAGATGTCCAAATTTGGAAAGCTCCATTTTTCAATGGAAACTTTGAAATATGAAAGGAATCATGAAGAACTCATATCCATGAAAAATAATTTATATAAAGAAAATAAATTGGAAGAAACTTTGTCAAGTCATCTTGAAAAAATACATGAAGACTTGAAAAAAAATGAAAGAAAAATTGATCAATGCAAGGAAGAGGTCTCCTCCCTTAAATCTTAGTTGGAAGAAGAAAAGAAAAAAACACACGGAGCTGAAAAGGTAATTGAATCTTTGGCCCTCTTGGAAGGACAATTCAATGAAGCGTAAAAGGAAAGAAATTCCATGACATGCCAATTATAAGAAAAAAATGAAGACATCACCAAATAATATAAAAAAAATCACCTCACTTAAGGCCCAATCATTTGAAGCAATGAGAATGAAGGAAGAAATGGAGAACCATCTCACAAAGAAGGATGAAGAACACAAGATGATGAAAGAAGAAATTAATCTCCTAAGAAAAGAAGTTGATCATCTGAATAAGAGTCTAAGGAGCTCTCAAACCCTAGATGACATCCTAATTCATCAAAGATGTCATATTGATAAATCAGGTCTTGGTTATGCAGGTGAACCGTCATACATAAATTATTCAAACCGTAATGCTTCAAACAATAAGGATGTGGATAAGCTTGGAAGAAATATTGACGCCCCCAGTTCCAGCAAAAGAAAGGAGAAAAGTCAAGATGACATTGGAAGAAACATTACTCCAAGAAGATATACAAATGGTGTCAATAGTGCAATACGCAACAAATTTGATCAAAGTATGCCAGTACAAAATGACTTTAGAAGTACATCAAGGAAATCTCCATCCTCCACGTACTAAATTATATATTTTTTTATTGATATTATTGTACAAATGTTTGGCACATGGAAAAGGATTGTAGGGAATACCACAAGGATAAATATAATGGTCCACACCATCTCCCTAGAAGCAAATTTGCAAGAAGAATTATGATTCCTCATTCATGAACAAGATGGAATTCTTCAAATGTCATAACATTGGACATATGTCTCATGATTGTAACTTGACCTGGGTTCCTAAAAAAGCTAAAAACATGACTACAAAGAAAGAAAAGAAAGTTACACAAGTATGGAGAAGGAAGAAAATTAGATTAGAAATCCTCTTGAACACTCAAGACATAAACTAATGTTCTTGATCTAATGAGTACATCTTTGAGGCAAGATATGATATTCCAAGTTTTGATGATGAATTTCTTCCAAAAAGGAGACGATGCATATTGTTAGGGGAAGCTTTTGATTCTTGAATATTCTTGCAGAAGCTATCCATGAAGAGCCCTATGAAACTCTTGATGAGTCACACATGGACAATCATCTCTTGATAATTCATCTCTTGAAAGTAATTCCTTCGAAGAAAATCATGATATTGTGTCTTCACTACACATCCATTGTTGAAGATGTCTTCCATCTAATCTCAAGGTAGAAATATTTCTTATCTTGAGCAAAAATGAGAGCTATATAAGTTTATGTAGGTAGGGGGAGTTGGTCAATAATCTACCTCATCCATTTCCATGAAGGCATGAAAAGGTTTAGGGGATCAATATGATTAAATAAAATAATAATGTCATAAGGAGTTGTAAAGAGAAACATAACAAGAAGGAGCACTATGACAAGGGGAGCAACATATCTATCATGGAGACCTATCATTGATGAAAAAAGGAATAAAATATGGTGGATCAACATGTCAAGAAGAAACTTGATAGGGGGAGTACTTGGGCACCCCATTTTCAATTTATGTCAAAGGGAGAGAGAATGTTGAAAGGGTGAGAATATTGCCATCAATGACAATGAGGGAGATTATTTGTAATATCCCAAAAGGGAGAATGCAGTAATACTAAAACACAATATAAGAGTTGCAACAAGGTAAAAAATAAATCTAAATACACATCAGAATTCACAGAAATAACTGAGCCATTTTATTATATTGGAGGTGAAAAAGCAAGTGCAACAGTGCTCAAAATATGAGACACGCAAGCCACAGGGGTGGCCTAGTATGACCCTGCAATGATTTCCCAAGAGGGACTGCGTAACTGCTAATCTGCTGGAAGGTAAACTGCACTGTCCTTGCTGCAACTATTGGGAATACAACTGCCTGAGAGATAGAAAATTATATCTAGGAAGAATGGGAGCTCCGATGATGATGAAATTGTAGATCTGGGTTCAATGATGGATTCCCAAGATAACCTAGAAATGGTTTCTCAGATCTGTAAGTCTAAAAAAACCACCCTCTTAGGGCTTCACATATATGCTACTGGGAATGCAGATCTAAAGCTAGATCTGATGATATGATGACTGCAATGGTGCACAATAAGATCTATGCAAGAAGGTCTAACCCTCTCGCTAGATCCTTGGGGTAAAAGCTCAAGATCTAGCTCCTCCAATCTCCTCCACTGAAAATAGTTGCTGGATGAACAACGACTTCATAAAACTACGCTGTTAGAGAGGGAGGCTGAATAGCCTATTGTTGGACGTGTCAAATCAGATCCTGAATGATGGAAACAATAGATCCAATGTGAGGAGATGATCCCTCACATGATTTCTAGCTAAAATACTGGAAACTTCCTTCCTCCAATAGATCTACAGGACATAACTGCGCAATCCTTGAAGGGACTGCTGCTGCATGGAGGTAAAACCCAATGGCCTAAATGTAGAATGTAGATCTTCTGCTCCTGAAAGGTTGGATGTGAAGAAAAAAGCGGTAGGATGAATCCTCCACTGGTTTCCTAGATGATTGCTAGAAAAAACCTCCTGAAGATGGCACCAATGCCTGATAAGGAATGAATAACAACCATCTTTCTAGAGCTACTCAAAGAGAGAGTTTTGATTCCCGCTTTAGAACACCTTGTGCTAAATACCATTGCAAACTCTACTAAACAACCCAAGGCTGCATAGAACTTTCCTAAGACAAATCTAGATCTAAACGGATCAAGAAATGAATAATCCAAATCATGCCTTCCATTGTTTCTTCACCTTCATTATATGCATGAGCCTTCCATAGCCTAGGCCCACTCCAAATCTACACTGTATATGTGGACATAGTCTCCATGTTTGACTAGGCTATGGCCTCATGTCCTCCATCAAGTTCACATGGGGTGATCACCCTCTCCATCATATGTGCATTAAATGTACCACTTCCTCCACTATATTATCATAAGTGCTTCATGGTCTTCTTTGAATGCATTATGATCTCAGTTGACCTTATCAAAGATCCTCATGATTTTATATTTAATATCCATGGTCTTATTTGATTGTTTCATCCTCCATAATCTATTTCATAAATGAGACATGATCTCCATTAATGGAGTTGCTCCACTACTCCACGATTTTAGACCTGTATCTATAATATCCACATACACACATTAAAAGTGGATTTTATTCATATTTGAGGTTTGTGGGTCCCTCCACCCTTTTATTTACTTAATTTATTAAAAAAATCTAGAACTATAATATTCCAAATATGATGTGAAAATTTGGGAATATTACTATCCCCCCCAGCAAAATGTTGCGTGTCCTCAAGCAACTCCAAAAGTAGATGCAAAGCCATCTATTCCCCTCCAAATGGCATCCGCATAAGGAAGGCTTCTTCCATTTGCTGCAATGTGTTATGCATGTTTGGTTCCAAATTTGTCTTTCAAAAATATATAGAATGGCCTCCAACTGTATGGTTAGATGTCCTCGTTCCACCATGAAGTACCAAGTGACAACCATATGGTGTCCTGATGCAGGAGCATTAGACCCGAAACACTTTTGTACATAAATAAACATTAGAGGGGGGTCTCATGTTTATTTTCCCCATGTAAATATCCATAGTTGAGTTATTTTAATTGGTTAGAAAGGAAAATATTGTAACAGCCCGTATGATTGAGGGGCACCTGAAGAGATAGTCAGTTTGGAAGTTAGTTTAATTTGTATCCGTAGGAAGTTGAAGAGTCTGTGAGTCATCAAGGAATTGAACCGATTCCTTGTAGTTGTATAAGAAAAAACCTCTGTGACAGAGTCGGGGAGACCTGCACAGGAAGGGCTGCATACGCCTGCACAGACCTGCTTAGAGGTTGCACAGGAATGTAGGGAAAAGGGCCAAGAATTTGCAAAATCTGGTCGATCTGTTGTAAGTTAATTCACTGTATAAAGGTAGAATTGTTCGATATGTTATGCACAGTGTAATTAGTTCCATGTGTGATTTATTTGTCTTCTTGGTCGAATCATATGAAGAAATGGTTCCAGGGTAACTGTGCATTTGATAATTATGCCTGTGTGTAGTTAGAAAAATAAACCCGATATTTATACTGTCGACATCGTACCTCGAATTGGTCGACAGAGGAGCGACTGTGTGGTGATCGTGCAGTAAAGAACCCTGTGGGATTGGTTCTGTGCGAACTCCCTGTTTCCTTCGAATACAGTGAGCCATCCTCTCCGTGAATGAGCGATTGAGCGTGCTCTACGTGAGAATAGATGGGACCGAGTGAAGGAATAAAACCCAGGATTAATAAACGAGGCAATACACAGGAGAACACGAATCTGACTTAACCCTTGGGGAAACACTGTAGCAAAACCACAGTGGATTTACAAGAGCGGATTTCCCATTCCGCACCACTTTTATACGGAAAGTGGTTTTGATAAGTTTGCAGCGATTCCATTGATCATACGCCACGTGGCTAGGCCACTATTCAAATACTGCCATTTAAACCTCGCCTTCGCGCGTTAACATTAGTACGTTAGACGCCAAGCGGAATTGATATCGACCGTTGATCAGAAGGTTTGACATCGGACAGTGATCACGTATCGGAGTTGCCAGAAGTTTAATAGATGTGCGCAGAAGATAGCCAGGTGTTATACGTGCATTTGATTGGTCGTGTGGATCCGTTGGTTGTATCGTGGGCCCAGGCGTAGTCCTATACAACGAATTGGGTTATGAATGTTTCGACGTATTACAAGCATTAATATAAGGCGGAGATATATATATCCGATGGAAGATATTAAGGTGTTGATTAAGGTTGCGATTTAATGATGATAATCGCCGAACTTCGCTAATACTTTAAGAGCGCGTGACATGTATATAGATACCACGATATATTACGTGGATTTATATATGTATATGCCGAGGGTTAATGTATATGGTTCAACTAAGGTTGCATATGAAGGTTGAATGCGACGATGGCGCATGATATAAAGATTGGAATTAATATCTCAAATCTCAGAGATTTGAGATATTAACACTCTCGGAATTAAGTGTTGAATCTGCCACCATAGAAGGTAAAGAATAAAATATGAGATTGCCTGGATTGGGAGATGAATAGACATGAAATTTGGAATGCATTTGTTAGCGCTCAAATCTACCTTAGGCTGAAATAAGGTAAGACTCAAGGCAACATCAAACCACGCTCAGCCTCGTAGCTAGCCCTACGAGGACAGGAGAGGGCTCTCTCCGGGTCTATCTCGGAAAAATGAGCAATAGGGTGCGAGATGACTTAAAATGGGAACTAATTTTAGGCTAGTAAATAGATATGAATTAGGTTTTTAATAAATGACGGGGTTTTCTGGGCTGTATGGGACCAAGGAACAGCATGAGCAGGGAAATTAAATGAAAGATGCAGATTATCTCATGAGGCAAGATAGGCAAGAGCTTAAGCATTCAAATTGAAATTAAATGGGGTGAAAAGATTGTTTAAGATAGCTGAAAGGGGCATTAATGTATGAATCCCTTTCAGGCAGAATAAAACACAGAACTTGAACACTTTTCCAAGGCAGAGCAACAATTGAATTCTACCTCTCTTAATTAAAAGCGTTCAACAGAAAATGATTACGAATGAACTGCAAAACATTACAAGACACATATGAAAACAAAGGAAGAAACACAATGCTAAGTTATTACCACAGGGATCTTATGAAACAGAGCTGCAACTTTTCATTATTCCTCTGTTGAACTGTAGAATGAAACTCTGATTTTTTCTCCCCACACCTCTGCCAGAACTCTCTAACCTCTACAAATTTTTTTACAATACAATAAGTAGGACCAAGAGAAAACAGATCGACCCCAAAACAAGGGCGTTGTTTAATCACTTTTAACAAACAAAAGCAAAAAGCCAATCATCGATTCTGAAGGGAGTAGCGTTCAACATGAAATCTGTGGATGACCGATGAAGAGGCGGAGTCTGTAGGAGTAAATCCCATTAAATCGTAACTACAAACAAAAATAGGCCTTCCATCTTATCACCCTGTTGTTTTCGCCCTAGTTTTGGGCTTTTGACTTTGACTGCCACGTTACATTTTCCATTTGAATAAAACTGATTTTAATAAAAATAGGCTTTAAACTAAAATTCTGCCAATTCCAACTCATGATGACAACTGTGCCCGGAGAGGGTTGCATGGTTGCACTCAATGTTCAATTTAAATTTATCTGCAAGTCCATATTTCTGCAGGAATGACCCAATAGCCAGAAATTCCTCGGAAATGATCAATTCGAAATTCATCAAAAAGGTCAAATGCCCGCTTCACTGCTTGTAGCTAACACCCAGATCCTATATGTGCAACTAAGCATGAAAAAATTCCAACTCTCTAATTAGACTTGAAGCTATTCAGATTCCAAAATAAGCATAGGCTCCAACAACCTTACCTAATACACAGAATTTCCAAATGATAGAATTAAATAGAAATATCTTGCATCTGAAGCTCTCTTTTCTGTCTTAAAAATGTTCACAAACAACTTCTACTTTCAAGAGTTGCGCCGTAAGGTCGACACAAGCAAATAACTCAAAGCCGAATCAACAGAAGACAGGAAAATAATTAGAATCATCACCAGCAGTAGCGTAAGAGTCACTGTCTTTAACGTGCTCTGAAAGGATGACCACTCAAGGTATTTTAGCTGTCCTGGCTGTTCCCATAAAAACAATAGTGATGATTTCGAAATCCCTGAGAAACTCCTTTCCAAGCCATAGAAAAAAGGGGTCTGTGTCGATATCCTCATCAATTGATAAATATGGTCCATCTGCTCTGGTTACCATGATTCTAGAAGATCCTTGTTGGCTTTGCATCTTCGAGGGAGAATATTTATACTCTGAAGTTAGCCGATATGGCAGGTTTGTATTTAAGCTCTTTGTATGACTATAGTTTCATTCTAACCTTTAGCTTGTCACTGGATGATTGTTGAACAAAACTTGAACAGCTTCTTGGCCAACCAGAAATATTCATACTCAAAGTTGAGATCATCTTTCGACAAAATATCAGAGAAGAAACCCCACTTTGCAAACTTGGGACAAAAACTCCACCTTACATTTTGCTTTTTGAATGAAAACTAATTTTCAATAAAAATAGCTCAATATCCTTTCACTACCAATGAATACATATCCTTTGACTTTAACAGGATTCTCCACATGCCAGCAGAATGATGAGAAACATAATTCCATCATTTCCAGTTGTAGTTTTTTTATTTTCCACTAGCGAACGCATGTTCAACAAGATTCGCAACACTTCATTATTCGCTCAACCTGTTTGTCTAATGCCTCCCTTTCACCTGAAAGTGTATACTGCCTGGCTGACTGAATATCACTTCTGCACTGATGAATTTCAATGTTCCGCTCATACTCCAATCCCTGACCCAGAAGCTTAGTACGTTCTTGAGTTTTATCAATGTCATCAAATGCCTCTTGAAGACAGAATGAGGTCCATCTGATTCAACAGCTTTAATCGAAATTGACCCAATATGTTATGCAATTAGATGGAAACATTGTCTTTGGAACAAGAATTTTGAAGATTTGAGAGGCAATTTCGATTTTTTCGGCCTTAAAGGTTGTGTGCGCCGCGCGAGAGGCCCAATGCGCCGCGCGCAATGGATGCGCCGTGCATGTGTATTTTTACACTGTGCAAAAGTGCTCTATGCATCGCGCGCACTGTGTGCGTCGCGCCCAACGCCCAGTGCGCCGCGCATACTAACTCACCAACAGTCCGGCTCCAAAATGACAGCTTCTCCTTTTCATCATTAAATTTTGACTTTCTTTGATCCTTACTGCATCATTGCAACTGCATCCTGGTTAGAAACAACATCCCACAATCCATCACTTGGCAAAATGAGAAATTCAACATTTTCATCAGCAACCTCTTCCTGAATCTCTGGTCTCATAAACATCTGAAGTTTATGAAAATCAGGAAATCATACCATTACTCGAACAATATGAGAAAGTTCATGTTTTGAAACTTAGCAAAAGTTTTTGCTTTTAAACACTGCCTTTGTCTTTTCGCTGATTTTCTAAATTTGGACTGATAACTCTTGTCATTCTTTTGCAGGGTTGGTGGCATATCCTAGCAAAGGATAACCAAGGCTACCTCTGAACTCTTCAAGACTGAAAAACTTCAATAATTACATATTTGAAAACACATTTTAACGATTTCTTCTTCAAAACAGGGTTTTGAAGAAGAATCAATCTCGCATTGATAACCATCTTGAAATAGAAACTCACTGAACCTTCTTCTAGCCTGTAGGCATCATTCGACATGTTTTAAGACCAAATATAAGACCTTGACTCTGAAATGACTCTTTTCTGGACCGCAATAATATCAATGACTGCAAATGACGAGAAATGAACTTTGGAGAATTTGATTCTGACAAGGGACTGACAGGACCGAGTCTAACATTGGCTCCAATGGGGATGGCAGCTGCCGCTTCTTGGAGGTGCCAAGAACAACAGATATTTGGGAGAGCAGACAGTGCCTCCTTCCATTGGGCTATGGAGTCATTATTTCGACAGACAACACGAGACTTTCGACTCATTTATGGACTGAAACTTGACTGAAATGATAAAAAAAACTGACTCGGAAAACTTCAAACTAAAACTGTAATGAAACTAGAACAAAATGCTGCCTTTTGGCTGCTTATTTATCTACCCTACTTTGCTGAAGAGTCCATGAATCAAGTAATGCTGTAATTCCAGGTCAACCATTCAAGTAAATCTGAGAAGGATGCTGCTTGAGAGTGCTTCCACCAGGACATAGATGTAATTGCTGGCAGCCATGCATGCACGTAATGGGTATGGTTATGTAAAAGACAATTTTATTTATCGGTTAAACTGAAAAACACTTTTATGTACATTGCAATAGGATCGCAAAATACAGACTCTGTTTGCTGCCCTAACTCTGCAATACATACTTCCAGCTGCACACTATCAATGCAAACATCTGTAGGTAGCTCTATTGTTTCTTGTTTTGAAGGAGGAAGAGTTTCCAAGAACTTTCTGGGATCTCGGAAATCATATGATTGGATCTGATCATTTAAACACTGAATATCATTCTCAATTCTTTCAACAATTAACTCACAGACACCAGTTTTAGCTTCAAGAGGAAACTTCGGAGATTTCAAACATTGAAGCAAGACACTGAAAAATTCTTCATTAATTTCAAAATCTGCTAACTGATCTCTAATTTCTTTTACAACTTCATAAAGTGCAGGGTTTGCCACATACCCTATCATTGCATGAGTGGATCAGCGGGCACTGGAATCTCTGGATTGAGTTGGAGTCGCCGGGTGAATGTTTCAGCCTTCATATGCGTCCGACTGCAGTCCACCATCAGCAATCAGATCTGCAACTTGATTTCATGTACTGGGGCAAGAGAATCTTCAAGTCGAATGTCACATCAACAACAAACCATCTACCCCATTATGGTCGCCACTATGTTAGCACTCAAATCTACTCGAGGCTGAAATAAGGTAAGACTCAAGGCAACATCAAACCACGCTCAGCCTCGTAGCTAGCCCTACGAGGACAGGAGAGGGCTCTCTCCGGGTCTATCTCGGAAAAATGAGCAATAGGGTGCGAGATGACTTAAAATGGGAACTGATTTTAGGCTAGTAAATAGATATGAATGAGGTTTTTAATAAATGACGGGGTTTTCTGGGTTTTATGGGACCAAGGAACAGCATGAGCAGGGAAATTAAATGAAAGATGCAGATTATCTCATGAGGCAAGATAGGAAAGAGCTTAAGCATTCAAATTGAAATTAAATGGGGTGAAAATATTGTTTAAGATAGCTGAAAAGGGCATTAATGTATGAATCCCTTTCAGGCAGAAGAAAACACAGAACTTGAACACTTTTCCAAGGCAGAGCAACAATTGAATTCTACCTCTCTTACTTAAAAGCGTTCAATAGAAAATGATTACGAATGAACTGAAAAACATTACAAGACACATATGAAAACAAAGGAAGAAACACAATGCTAAGTTATTACCTCAGGGATCTTATGAAACAGAGTTGCAACTTTTCATTATTCCTCTGTTGAACTGTACAATGAAACTCTGATTTTTTCTCCCCACACCTCTGCTAGAACTCTCTAACCTCTACAAATGTTTTTACAATACAATAAGTAGGACCAAGAGAAAACAGATCGACCCCAAAACAAGGGCGTTGTTTAATCACTATTAACAAACAAAAGAAAAAATCCAATCATCGATTCTGAAGGGAGCAGCGTTCAACATGAAATCTGTGGATGACCGATGAAGAGGCGGAGTCTGTAGGTGTAAATCCCATTAAATCGTAACTACAGACAAAAATAGGCCTTCCATCTTATTGCCCTGTTGTTTTCGCCCTAGTTTTGGGCTTTTGACTTTGACTGCCACGTTACATTTTCCATTTGAATAAAACTGATTTTAATAAAAATAGCCTTTAAACTAAAATTCTGCCAATTCCAGCTCATGATGACAACTGTGCCTAGAGAGGGTTGCATGGTTGCACTCAATGTTCAATTTAAATTTATCTGAAAGTCCATATTTCTGCAGGAACGACCCAATAGCCAGAAATTCCTCGGAAATGATCAATTCGAAATTCATCAAAAAGGTCAAATGCCCGCTTCACTGCTTGTAGCTAACACCCAGATCCTATATGTGCAACTAAGTATGAAACAATTCCAACTCTCTAATTAGACTTGAAGCTATTCAGATTCCAAAATAAGCATAGGCTCCAACAACCTTACCTAATACACAGAATTTCCAAATGATAGAATTAAATAGAAATCTCTTGCATCTGAAGCTCTCTTTTCTGTCTTAAAAATAGTCACAAACAACTTCTACTTTCAAGAGCTGCGCCGTAAGGTCGACACAAGCAAATAACTCAAAGCTGAATCAACAGAAGACAGGAAAATAATTAGAATCATCACCAGCAGTAGCGTAAGAGTCGCTGTCTTTAACGTTCTTTGAAAGGATGACCACTCAAGGTATTTTAGCTGTCCTGGCTGTGCCCATAAAAACAATAGTGCTGTTTTCGAAATTCCTGAGAAACTCCTTTCCAAGCCATAGCAAAAAGGGGTCTGTGTCGATATCCTCATCAATTGATAAATATGGTCCATCTTCTCTGGTTACCATGATTCTGGAAGATCCTTGTTGGCTTTGCATCTTCGAGAGAGAATATTTATACTCTGAAGTTAGCCGATATGGCAGGTTTGTATTTAAGCTCTTTTTATGACTATAGTTTCATTCTAACCTTCAACTTTTCACTGGATGATTGTTGAACAAAACCTAAATAGATTCTTGGCCAACTAGAAATATTCATACTCAAAGTTGAGATCATATTTCGACAAAATATTAGAGCAGAAACCCCACTTTCCAAACTTGGGACAGAAACTCCACCTTACGTTTTGCTTTTCGAATGAAAACTAATTTTCAATAAAAATAGCTCAATATCCTTTCACTACCAACGAATACATATCCTTTGACGTTAACAGGATTCTCTACATGCCAGCAGAATGATGAGAAACATAATTCCATCATTTCCAGTTGTAGTTTTTTGATTTTCCACCAGCGAACGCATGTTCAACAAGATTTGCAACACTTTATTATTCGCTCAACCTATTTTTCTAATGCCTCCCTTTCACCTGAAAGTGTATACTGCCTGGCTGACTGAATATCACTTCTGCACTGATGAATTTCAATGTTCCGCTCATACTCCAATCCCTGACCCAGAAGCTTAGTACGTTCTTGAGTTTTATCAATGTCATCAAATGCCTCTTGAAGACAGAATGAGGTCCATCCGATTCAACAGATTCAATAGAAATTGACCCAATCTGGCACGCAATTAGATGGAAATATTGTCTTTGGAACAAGCATTTTGAAGATTTGAGAGGCAATTTCAATTTTTTCGGCCTTAAAGGTTGTGTGCGCCGCGCGCAATGGATGTGTCGCGCATGTGTATTTTTACACTGTGCAAAAGTGCTCTATGCGTCACGCACACTGTGTGCGTCGCGCCCAACGCCCAGTGCGCCGCGCATACTAACTCACCAACAGTCCGGCTCCAAAATGACAGCTTCTCCTTTTCATCATTAAATTTTGACTTTCCTTGATCCTTACTGCGTCATTGCAACTGCATCCTGGTTAGAAACAACATCCCACAATCCATCACTCGGAATAATGAGAAATTCAACATTTTCATCAACAACCTCTTCCTAAATCTCTGGTCTCATAAACATCTGAAGTTTATGCAAATCAGGAAATCATACCATTACTTGAACAATATGAGAAAGTTCATGTTTTGAAACTTAGCAAAAGTTTTTGCTTTTAAACACTGCCTTTGTCTTTTCGCTGATTTTCTAAATTTGGACTGATAACTCTTGTCATTCTTTTGCAGGGTTGGTGGCATATCCTAGCAAAGGATAACCAAGGCTACCTCTGAACTCTTCAAGACTAAAAAATTCAATAATTACATATTTGAAAACACATTTTAATGATTTCTTCTTCAAAACAGGGTTTTGAAGAAGAATCAATCTCGCATTTATAACCATCTTGAAATAGAAACTCACTGAACCTTCTTCTAGCCTATAGGCATCATTCGACATGTTTGAAGACCAACTATAAGACCTTGACTCTGAAATGACTCTTTTCTGGACCGCAGTAACATCAATGACTGCAAATGACAAGAAATGAACTTTGGAGAATTTGATTCTGACAAGAGACTGACAGGACCGAGTCTAACAGCATTCACACACAGTTAAGTGAAACATAGAAAATAACTGGGAATGTGGGTGAAGCGGGGTTACCCCTACACCATGTCCACATCATCATTAATACATGAGATACATAAAATAAAGTGTCTCTTTCCACAAAGGAAAAGCTCCATCTTACAATACATATCTTCATCCCATGCTTGATGAATTTGATTGAGCATTGACATGCTCTCATCCTTAGCCCTATTGGCCTTGTTGGATCCAAGCATCATTCCAACATTATGCAAAAGAAGAAAAGGAGATATATGGGTAGACAAAGATGTCAAACTATATTCTCCCAATAGTAGCCACCGGTGTAAGGCCCTTTGCTACCATCCTCCATCTCCTCCATGTAATATGGACAAGTCAAACTCCCCCAAAAGCAACCAAATAAACAAGAGATCTTGTTGATTTCTCTCCTCCTCATGTGCATCATGGAGTAAAAACATACTGATATACATGTGAAATGTCACATCAGCCCAATACAAGCAAACACCATCAATACACATCATGAGAGCATCATGCTAAGTTCTACCCAATACAAAACACATAGACATAGGAGATGTCATGTGGTGGCCAAAATCTCTCAAGGGAACCCAAAATGAACATCCCTTATTTTGCTGCTTTCTATCATTTATACATAAGGCATGAATAAGAAAAAATATGAGCTATTGGGTGGTAACCATACTCACCCAAGAGCAGCCAACGCAGCCATGCCTCCTTCTTCATTTCATGAGTGTTTTTCAAGGCACGTATAAAAGATATAGGAGCCTTTGGGTAGTGACAAAATTTGCCCAAGAGAAACCAATGTAACCAAGCTTGCTGGCCCATGTCATATATCTGCAAGTGGTCATGTAACCCCTTGCTTATTATCCTCACCCACTTATCTCAATGTGGATGATGAATGATGTACTGCATAATCATGGTATCCTCCCTTTGTAGAATACCATCCTCCCCAAACTGATGAAGAATTTTGCACTTCATGAGATGTTGAATTGCACCTCCAATGAGATCTCTCAAGGAGATTCTCTTTTCACCAAAGGCCCTTCAAAACCAATGAAGTTTTGCATCTGCTGCAGGTAGAAATTTCTCTTTAAGCAGTGAGATGCTCATTGAGAAAGTGTCATCTAGAAAGGAGAAATTATTTCTCATCTAAATATGTATACCATTTATCATCTTTACCTCCATTGCTTCATGAGTCAAGCTACCTTCAGAATGCTCCAAGAATGATGGGGCCTCTTCATTTTCACAGCTACTAAGTGACATCACTGTAGATATGCATGGTAATACATGTGTTGTCTCAAATCAAGGCACAATACTGATCTCATAACTAGTTATTGTACATAGGATCATGCTCATCCAATTTTGTGAAACTCTATAATTAAACGCAAAGGGTGGAATGTAGCTCAAAAATGATGAACTAAGATAGCTATTAATCTCCTCCTTTATTAGATCAAGGGTCCTCTACACTGTGATATGTTGCTGCTTTAAATCAGCATTGCGTTCTAACCCTTGGTTATGCATTGGCCTTGATGGAATGTCCTCGTAAGTTTCAATAAGATCTACTGAAACAATATGTGATGAAAGTTCATGCATACCTTGGATCAACTAATGTGTGGGAATCTCCTGCTAGAATAGAAGAGTTCCTCCAACCGGGACAATAATGTCTCCAACTATTGGTAAGAGTGATGAATTCTTTTCTCCAAGTGTACCAATGCTGGAATCTTCCTCCTCTTCCTCATGCATCTCCTAAATCATGCATGGGCTCAAGACTATCTTGAAAGGTTGCACGTGTCTCTTGTCCAGATGTAAGTACTTCTGCAGCTGGTGGTGAATGTAGTGACTTCCCGTCCAGAGTGACAAGATTGACATCCTCCTTTGTTTCTTTAGGAAATGTCTCTTTGTGACACATCTCTGGTTTTCTCACATCAAACTTCTTCCTCAACTTGTGAAAGAAATATGGATACTTAGTCACCTTTACATGCTCCATGTGACCAAACCACCAATCATTGGCTTCACCTAAAATATGGAGTGCTGCAATTTGGACAACCTCTTCTTCAGCTGCAGGATGTAGCCTAAAAAATGCATCTAACTCTTTCTTCCAAGCCTTAACAGTGCTTGAGGAAGATACATCAAATGTAGGCAAATAGAATCTATTGTGCCTCTTCCTTCTATTGCTGCTATAGGGCCTCTTTCTTCTTTGATTTGGAAGAATTCTTGGAGAGTTAGACTCCCTTTGAATGCTCTAGACTGTGCTTTGTACTCTTCAAGATACAGACTAAGAGTCTCATGAGTCTTAGGTTTTTTTCTTTCTTCATTTCTATACCCTTCACCTTCTCCAAAGAAAGTGGGCATAGTAGATCTATGAGGAGATCTATAATTTTCCGGTTTTCTTCTTTGCTGATAGGAAGTGCTTGGGCCTTCCACATCAAATATTCTTCTTGGATCTTATTTTTTCCTTTCCTTCTCCATTTTATTAACCTCCTTGGAGAGATATTGCATGGATATAAAGAGATGAGTGTAAAAATTGTCCTCATTCATGATAGATCTCATCTATATGCTTCTTCTTTTGATGTAAAAGATGAAGTGTCCACAAGCTGAGCCAAAGATCATGCTCTGATACCACTGTAATATCCAAAAAGGGAGAATGAAATAATACTGAAACACAATATAAGAACTACATCAAGGTAGACAATAAATCTAAATACACATCAGAATGCACAGAAATAGCTGAGCCATTTTATTATATTGGAGGTCAAAAATAAAGTACAATAGTGCTCAAAATATGAGATACTCAAGCCACAAGGGTGGCCTAGAATGACCCTGGAATGATTCCCCAAGAGGGACTGCATAACTAATGATCTGCTAGAAGGTACACTGT